>OY728161.1:1426532644-1427732644 GCA_963277665.1 Viscum album
ACGGGTTACAAACAATTTCATGTTATTGACTATAAAGGGACCATTTCACCTATTGTGATGATGAATTAAATTCAGTTTCATGTAGCCATAGGAACATATTATGATTATGAGATTTGTAATTTTTTTTGATAAAACCGAATTCCTTAATGAATATTTAGATATGGGTTTTATATTATACAATATGGGGTTTTTATAGTTCCAACTGAAAATACAAAGGTATGCAAGTTACAATTGTCCATTTATAGACTAAATAAAGCCTCTTGGAGTTGGAATTTATCAGTCAATGATTCAATTATGGAGTTCGGTTTAATAAAAAAAATTAGGATTCCTATATACAAAAGAGGCTTAGTGTCACGAACCAGCCCGAGTCGACCCTGAACCGGTCACCCAGGCCAGCCCGTGACAAGTCCCGAGAGGCGTTCCCGATCCTCCCGGGATGGTGACAAGCACCAAGGGCATCAATAGAGTACACAAGGGAACGATTTCTCCCATATATAGACAATCAAACAAACAGCGGAAATAAACGGACACCCCAAAATGAATTTATATAAAAATTGAACAAAATATTATTTATACAAGAAACTAAATGTAGAACAAAATCAAAAACACAAATGAAAAATCCCAATGACCAACTAACTCCATGTGACACTTCTGGTAACTCTCCAACATAATGATCAAAAGTCTTTCAAGGTGATCAAACTAAAGATGAAACCTGCACAAGGGCTAAAAAAGAAGAAGACTATAGGCGTGAGTATTAAAACTCAGTAGGTTAGCCCGATATTCTATTCCCAATGCACATTCCTTTAAAATAAATGAAATATCAATTTATAGTTTTAAATTCATGATATGAAAGTATGGTTTTCAAATGAGGTTCCATGCTATAATAATTATCAGACAAAAACATGCATGTTTAATAAACAAAAATGCAAGTCACTATTTTTTTCAAAGAGGTGCAACTTCAAAATGAACATAGTTTTCAAGAGGGCTGCTTTAAAGAATTTTAACATTAAAATAAATAACACATACTACTGAATTTACCAACCAAACACACTGTATACCTACGGTGAGTACAAAATAGCCAATGAGCACTAGTCATGGGAATACCCCTAGGCACTAGTTAGTTGTGAGCCCCAGGTCCCTCGTATCTCGGTGAAAGTAACCATAATAAATAGCCATTCTCGTGCACGAGCCACTAGTAGGGATCATACCCATAACCTAGTGGTCCCCAATCATCATCATAATCATTGTTTAGTTAGTGTTGTCATCGTCAAACTTGCTACGTGAAACAGAGGCCAACCCCCATAGAATCACTAGCATACTAGTACACGTCCGCCCACCTAGATACCCGAGATTCCCTTTAGTGCTCAATCAAGTTACACATATTATCAAATACACATTTCATATCCACATTCCATTCCAAAACCATAAAAACACAAACAGTCCATAATATTTATTCACATTTCTTACACTAATCAACAAACCGCTAAATATTTTGGTAAAACAATTTCATGAAGTGTATTGCGGCTTTGCCCATAAAACTCTTTCAAAATCACTCTTTCAATTATAAACACACATAAAAACCAAACCAAATAATATTTGTCAGCCCAATAAACATTTAATAAATTCATTTAATTGACCATAAAACAATACCAATTGCACAACTTGTTATATACAAGTAAAACACTCCTTCATTTCTAGGAAATGCCAAACGGGCCTTTAAAGATTTTCTCAAAACAAACCTTTGAGGAAGGTATGAATTTTAATTTTATTAAGGATCTGTATATAAACCATTTACAGAAGAAAACCACATGCATAAATCTATTATAATACTCAGGTTACATATTCAAAACACAACCATTTTCATAAATATGTGAAACAGTCCATTTTTGGGCAACTCGGGCCAAAATATGTTGTAAATAAAAACTCACTTGATTGTAAAAACAAATACAAATAGTAAATCCATATAAGTACCCAAAAATACCATTTATCATAAAACAAATAACTTTTAAATCACACATCACACATAAAAGCCAACCGGGCAATTTACCGAACACATGACATGCCCTTTTTAAACAAAACAATTTATTTTAAGTACATGAAAAGGAATAAAACACCAATTGAAAGCCATATTTTCATTCATGATACTGTATGATGTTAAAAATACCATAAACCAGATTATAAACCTCACAAAATATTTTCAAAAGATAACGGAACATTTAAATAAACACTTGTTGAGCACTTTCATGGGAAAACAACACTACCTTTCACCAAACATTGATTAAACAACCACTTTTGACACCAAGAAAATTATCCAAAGGCTTAAAAACAATAATGAACATTTATATCAGTTTAGGAAAATATTAAAATGATGAAACATGAATGATAAAGGCATGTTCAAGGGATATCCTACCACAAATCTTTGGCGTAATTGAAACGCACACCCGAAATCACCCGCCGCAGGTTTATAAACCCTAAAACTATAAATACCAGACCTAAAAAAACATAAAACCCATAAAAAAACATTATATAACAAAACCCTAGGTCGATCAAGACTAGGGTACAATATAAAACCAAGAAATAATGAAAGGAGGGGGAAGAGGAAGAAGAAAGGAGAAGGAATCTCACCTTTCATCCTAGAAAACTCTTCGTATTCCATTAGATCTCAATCCCTAGAGAAAACGTAATGGCTTGAAAATTCTTGGAGGGACTCCTAAAGTCTGGAAGAACTAGGGGAAGAAGATTGGTTTCTAAAGGAGTACTAATTAATTGATTTATGAATGATAAAATTTACCTTGAAAATTCTGGGAGATTTGAGGTTTTCTGAGAATGTTCGACCTACTCCGAGACCCACATGAGATCCAAAGTGGTAAAATCGATTATTAGGGTTAGGATAGGGTTATTGGATTCTAGGGGGAGGTGGAATCACCGAAAAAGAGTAAAAAATGAAAAAGATATAAATGAAACAAATTATTTTTTTAAAATAGGAAATGGGCCCATGGGCTGGCCCAATACCTAAATAAGTAACCCAAATTCACCCGGCTTATGAATTTATAATGGGTCCAAAAGGATAAATAAATTTTAATATTTCAGTATAGGACAAGTGGTAAGTTGAATGGGCGAAAAAGGATGAAAAACAAAAGAGTTGTAAAAGAAACAAATTCAGTTTTTAAAACTGGGAATGGGCTCACGGTTGGCCCAAATCATGAAGTAACCACCCTTTCTTCAAAAACTCCTAAACAAGCAATGGGGATCCCAAATTATGGTGGTTAGACATATATGAAACTTAAAAACTCAAGATTCATCTCATCAAATACCCATGAAAAGGATAGGGATTTCTAATGGGCCGGATCAATACAAAGACAAAAAAACCGTGTGTGACAATTCTCCCCACCATTAAAGCTTTCTGCCCCCGGAAATCCATAAAACTTTCCGGCTAAAAAAAACACCTAAGGATTCCGGAATGTACTCCCCACCATTAAGAATCAACTAGCTCTAGAAATGTTCTTAGGATGAAAATCCAGGAGACCCATGGTGGGTCTCCCCACCATTAGAAACCAACTAGCAATGAATAGACAAGAATTGAACATGAGCTTGAGTTGGGACTCACTCACACAAGCCCAAAAAAACCCTCCTACAAAAACCTACTATACCAAGTTAATAGAGTTACAGCATGAACATATCAACCACCCACTCCCGAATGGAGGGGACAATAACTTGGTCGACACATTCAACACAATTCGGTACCCCCGTCACTTGGGGATGGGAGGGAAGGGGACCCAATAATTTGGCCACTGAAACAACAAAAGAAACAAAGAAACTACCCAAAACTCTCCCCCTATGAATAGGTAACAGCAAGACTGCACCTGATTTTTACAGGCGGTCCACACAAGGACATTGATTGAAGACCCACATCCATGAAGGAATATCCATAGACACTGTGTGAGGGGTTAAGTCCACCACGCTTGTTGCGACAAAGGGAAATTCATAGAAATGAAGAACCAAAACATTGACATAGAAAATAACTTAAAAAACAGAGGAGTAAGGATCCTAATCGATCACTCCACACCTCTGTCGATTTTCTGACTGCGTCAAAAGCTTCACTCCGAGGCCTATGGCTGGAGCCCTGATTCTTGAAGCATTTGCCGCACCGCAGTAAGGTGATAAGGATCACACCACTCAAAAAAAACCACACTTGATCACCAAACAAAAAACTTCATCTAAATAGGAACTCATAGATACATATAAAAATTCTATCTCACTCCAAACGAGGGGAAGAATGGATAAGGAATTAGATGAAACACATCAACATCACCGAACACAAAAGCTCTATCCAAAAGAAAGCACTTTTAATAGATCCCAAACAACTTTCTATTCCAACAAATAGGTCTAGGCATCATCAAAAGAGGTGGATTTAAAATTTGAAAGGAATCCTTAGGTTGATCAGCAAGAAATATTTCCAATGCAGAACTATCCATGGCCACATCACAACATCAAACACATTTTTAGAAACCCAATGAAAATTTCTCCAAAACCAAGACACCAACAAGATATCATCTCAAGATACAACAAGAGTATGAATTGTAGATCACAAAGAAGCTTACTGAATAAAAAACTCTTCTACAACATAGAAAAAAACTGGCCACATAACCATTGGTTTATAAAAAAAAAGGACAACATTTTTCAACTCAAAACACTTTTTAAAAACAAACTAACTTGGTGGGTTTCCACATTCACCAGTGGTGTTTCATCAAGTCTCACCCACATGCACATTTCCATGCCACCCCAGGAACTCAACCACCATACCATATAGGCCATACTTCTAGATATAAATAAAACCATGCATGTGAGCACTCATGAAAACACCAAAGGCTAAAAAAAACAACATCATTCCAAAAATCATGTACCTTCAAAAGGAACACCAACCACCAAGTGAAAAACCCTTTTTATATTTCACAAAAAAAACCACAATTCATTAAGAACCATTTTCTAAAAAACCTACCCCTTTTCATTTTAAAAAAACTTTTTAAATAACCAAGCCACTCCAAACAACCCCTTCCCATTTTTTTTAAAAAAAAATTCAACAATGTATATTTTTATAATCTGAGGTCCATTGAGACCAATATCGTTTCAAGTAAAACACCAACTGATCAGAACCAATTGCCAAAACTAATTTATCCGATTCAGAAACTTTTTAACATCCCAAAATACCCCATTTAAAACAAAGATCTAGAATCACCTTAAAATGATTCACAATTTCAAAACATTTTATTCCAACAATCCACAAGTTTAGATTATGGATAATCCAATCCCTTTAAATCATTTTTGCTTCCCTACATTTTTTTCACAAACACACAACCTTCCAAAACCATTCATATTTTTAATTATTGAAAACCCCATTTTTTCACTTTTCAAAATATAATCCTTACATTAAAACCCATTTCCACAATTCTCACACAAGTATTTTAAAAACAAAAATTCAGAATTCATGAAAGTTTCAAGAGGCCCAAAAAATAGGGAACTAGTGTCGGTGGGTGACTTCACCATATGGTTGGCGACCATATGCCAAACAAAACACCAACACAGAGAGAATTATTAGGACCAACCCCCAGCTCCACATGGCCTTCCAGGCACTGCGAGCTCACAGAGGCCATTAGTCAGACTCCCCTTGTCATATCCCAACACCAAAAAAATCAACCAGAACAAAGGACACTAATAAAACTAGACTCCCTTGGAAACCTGAGGATTTGAACAAGAAAGAGTTCACGACGCTCTTCTTGCACTTACCCCTCAAGTCCCATCAATCCTAATCCATCTACCTTGACATCCCCAAAATAACAAGGGCTCTCTAAAAAGAAAGGTCCGCTAAGAGCTAACCTCCTCTGATACCATTTTGTCACGAACCAGCCCGAGTCGACCCTGAACCAGTCACCCAGGCCAGCCCGCGACAAGTCCCGAGAGGCGTTCCCGATCCTCCCGGTATGGTGACAAGCACCAAGGGCATCAATAGAGTACAAAAGGAAATGATTTCGCCCATATATAGACAATCAAACAAAAATCAGAAATAAACGGACATCCCAAAATGAATTTATATAAAAATTGAAAAAAATGTTATTTATACAAGAAACTAAATGTAGAACAAAATCAAAAACTCAAATGAACAATCCCAATGACCAAATAAATCCATGTGACACTTCTGTTCACTCTCCAACATAATGATCAAAAGTCTCCCAAGGTGATCGAACTAAAGATGAAACCTGCACAAGGGCTAAAAAAAGAAGAAGACTATAAGCGTGAGTATTAAAACTCAGTAGGATAGCCCAATATTCTATTACCAATGCACATTCCATTAAAATAAATGAAACATCAATTTATAGTTTTAAATTCAAGATATGAAAGTATGGTTTTCAAATGAGGTTCCATGCTATAATAATTATCAGAAAAAAACATGCATGTTTAATAAACAAAAATGCAAGTAACTATTTTTTTCAAAGAGGTGCAACTTCAAAATGAACATAGTTTTCAAGAGGGCTGCTTTAAAGAATTTTAACATTAAAATAAATAAAACATACTACTGAATTTACCAACCAAACACACTGTATGCCGACGGTGAGTACAAAATAGCCAATGAGCACAAGTCATGGGAATACCCCTAGGCACTAGTTAGTTGTGAGCCACAGGTACCTCGTATCTCGGTGAAAGTAACCATAATAAATATCCATTCTCGTGCAAGAGCCACTTGTAGGGATCATACCAATAACCAAGTGGTCCCCAATAATCATCATAATCATATTTTAGTTAGTGTTGTCATTGTCAAACTTGCTACGTGAAACAGAGGCTAACCCCCACAGAATCACTAGCATACTAGTACACGTCCGCCCACCTAGATACCCGGGATTCCCTTTAGTGCTCAATCAAGTTACAAATATTATCAAATACACATTTCAAATCCACATTCCATTACAAAACCATAAAAACACAAACAGTCCATAATCTTTATTCACATTTCTTACACTAATCAACAAACCGCTAAATATTTTGGTAAAACAATTTCATGAAGTGTATTGCGGCTTTGCACATAAAACTCTTTCAAAATCACTCTTTCAATTATAAACACACATCAAAACCAAACCAAATAATATTTGGCAGCCCAATAAACATTTAATAAATTCATTTAATGGACCATAAAACAATCCCAATTGCACAACTTGTTATATACAAGTAAAACACTCCTTCATTTCTAGGAAATGCCAAACGGGCCTTTAAAGATTTTCTCCAAACTAACCTTTGAGGAAGGTATGAATTTTAATTTTATTAAGGATCTGTTTAAAACCCATTTACAGAAGAAAACCACATTAAGATGTGAAACAGTCCATTTTTGGGCAACTCGGGCCAAAATATGTTGTAAATCAAAACCCACTTGATTGTAAAAACAAATACAAATAGGTAATCCATATAAGTACCCAAAAATACCATTTATCAGTCTTCCCTTTCCTTTATAAATCCAAACAAATAACTTTTAAATCACACATCACACATAAAAGCCAACCGGGCAATTTACCGAACACATGACATGCCCTTTTTAAACAAAACAATTTATTTTAAGTACATGAAAAGGAATAAAACACCAATTGAAAGCCATATTTTCATTCATGATACTGTAGAATGTTAAAAATACCATAAAACAGATTATAAACCTCACAAAATATTTTCAAAAGATAACAGAACATTTAAACAAACACTTGTTGAGCACTTTCATGGCAAAACAACACTACCTTTCACCAAACAATGATTAAACAACCACTTTGGACACCATGAAAATTATCCAAAGGCTTAAAAACAATAATGAACATTTATATCTGTTTATGAAAATATTAAAATGATGAAACTTGAATGATAAAGGCATGTGCAAGGGATATCCTACCTCAAATCTTTGGCGTAATTGAAACGCACAACCGAAATCACCCGCCGCCGGTTTATAAACCCTAAAACAATAAATACCAGACCTAAAAAAACATAAAACCCATCAATAAACATTATATAACAAAACCCTAGGTCTATCAAGACTAGGGTACAATATAAATCCAAGAAATAATGAAAGGAGGGGGAAGAGGAAGAAGAAAGGAGAAGGAATCTCACCTTTCATCCTAGAAAACTCTTCGTCTTCCATTAGATCTGAATCCCTAGAGAAAAGGGAATGGCTTGAAAATTCTTGGAGGGACTCCTAACGTCTGGAAGAACTAGTGGAAGAAGATTTGTGGCTAAAAGAGTACGAATTAATTTATTTATGAATGATAAAAGTTACCTTGAAAATTCTGGGCGATTTGAGGTTTTATGAATATTTTCGCCCTAATCCGAGACCCACATGAGCTCCAAAGTGGAAAAATAGATTATTAGGGTTAGTCTAGGGTTATTGGATTCGAGGGGGAGGTGGAATCACCGAAAAATAGTAAAAAATGAAAAACATATAAATGACACAAATTATTTTTTTTTAAACAGGAAATGGGCCCATGGGCTGGCCCAATACCTAAATAAGTAACCCAAATTCACCCGGCTTATGAATTTATAATGGGTCCAAAAGGATAAATAAATTTTAATATATCAGTATAGGACAAGTGGTAAGTTTAATGGGCGAAAAAGGATGAAAAACAAGAGAGTTATAAAAGAAACAAATTCAGGTTTTAAAACTGGGAATGGGCTCACGGTTGGCCCAAATCATGAAGTAACCACCCTTTCTTCAAAAACTCCTAAACAAGAAATGGGGATCCCAAATTATGGTGGTTAGACATATATGAAACTTCAAAACTCAAGATTCATCTCATCAAATACCCATGAAAAGGATAGGGATTTCTAATGGTCCGGATCAATACAAAGACAAAAAAACCGTGTGTGACACTTAGTGGGAGCATAGTAGTATTTTTTATAATGTTTATTGGTGAAACAATGTTTATTGGAAATAATGTCCTAAAACATCAATCTATGAAGATGTAGATGGGTAAATGTTTTGTCAGTGAAAGAAATGGGATATGTAACTAACATACATAGTATGAGGATATTTTGAGATAGATCTAAGATGTTTATTGGATATTTTCATAACATGTATATTGGTAAAGTGATAACGTGGTTTAACATAGAGATATATAACCAGGGGTCTTTACTCATGATTGATGGCATGGATCATAGAAAGATTTATGATTATACTATGGAGTTAGATTGGAATGATGTGATATCTTATATGTCATCCACTTGATCGATAATGAATTTCATGTTCTCTACTCAGCCATATGTTTCATATGATTCGATCATAGTAATTATATTATAATCATATCTTAATTAATGTCACAAGAATACTTTGAAGTACATTTTTAAGTACCTGATGTGGTATGAAGAGAATTTATTTTTCTTTTTGGGAGAGGATGAGTTATATATAAGTGGATACATAGATTATAGTACTATCATACATAGATGAAATGAAATATTTATCTAGATTTGTATTTTTCCTAAATAGTGGAGTAGTTTTTAGGAAGATTTCTAATAAATACAGTATATAGGATTTTAAAAAGTGTTAGAATACATTACCATATATGATGTTGTGAAGGAACATATTTGGATCATGAATATCATATATGAATATAGAGTGGTTCCTTGAATCAATGTAGAAATTGAGAATTATTGTGATAACAATGGTGTTGTTTTTCAGGCTAGAGAACCCCAGTATCCTCAAAATACCAAACACATCATTTGAATATACCATCTCATATGGGATATCATTATAAGGGATGATTTAAAGATTAGTTGGGTGGATACATAAGTAAATATAACGGATCTATTGACAAAAACATTATTGTAGAAACAACATGAGGGATATGTAGAATCTCTAGGTTTTATAGACATTATGGATTTGTTGTCATTGTTGTAATTGTATAATTTTATTACAATAAAAGGAAATCCCTAATTATCATTAATTAATGTTTGTTGTAATCTTATTTTACATGAATATTAGAATGGAAATGTCCCCTCAAATTGTTAATTTGAGTTATCCCCAAACAATTATATTTACGAAGTATTATTGTTTGAAATTCTGTTATAATGTTATCATAAAGAGAGTATAGAATTCATTTCATTGATTTTTATAAGGGGTATGAAGTAAATATTCATCAGGTAATAAGTAACAACTTATTACTTGGATTTATCCACTAAAGTATGACTCATTTAATGTCATATGGTCATAGATATACATATGGGTGTATTATTATTATCAATCTTTCTTACATGAGTTTAGTGAGATACCTATAATGAGAAGTTTCATTCTTCGATACTCTACTTATAGAAGTAAAAAATATGAACTTTGACAATCATGGGGTGGTTAGGTATGTTTTTGATCTAGTCATCGATTAGGGTTA
The DNA here is from genome assembly GCA_963277665.1 of Viscum album. Lineage (NCBI taxonomy): Eukaryota > Viridiplantae > Streptophyta > Magnoliopsida > Santalales > Viscaceae > Viscum > Viscum album. Next base: position 1,426,543,045 of record OY728161.1, read on the forward strand.
AACCATGATGGAATTGTTCCACTTGTATAACAAGAAAAGACATATATCCCATGATTGAATTAGAATATGAAAATTCATGCCCATTATTAGTTTTTTCGCATACGATGGGTTCAAATACATGGATAAGTGAAATGTGATAAGCTTATCAGATTGATGAATAACATGTTATGTATTCATCCACTAGGATAGTCATTTGGAAAATCATTAAATTATGAGACGCCAATACGGGATTGAAATGTTCCATGTCTTATGGTTACATAATTCCATGGAAAAGGGTATTATAGAAGATGCATAATTTTATAAAATGCATTTTTCGGTTGGTGTATTTTTATAGAGATATTAGTATTTTTTATGGAGATCACACCAAACCATATATTACATTGAGTACCAATGATGTTTTTGTATATTCCACTATTTTCTTACCACTATAAAATAGGGATTTCATAACTATTTTAAAGGCTAATAAGGATCATACAATTACGTTCTACAACCCTTGTATATGGATAAAAGTTAGTAAAAAATGATTGTTCTTAATGAATTTATTTTGATAAAAACCATATCTAGAAGGTTTAGATGGATTCAGAGAGAGTTTTGATGTTTTCCATAAATATAATAAGGGATTTTAATAAAAATGTGAGATTTTTAGATGTACAAAAAAAATTATTTTCATGAGATGCCTGTACACCTTCATGAATTATTCATGAAAAACATATATATATATATATATATATATATATTATGTATATAAGACTACATTTATTATGTTCTTACGATGCAAATATTATTTCATGCATTCAATGAATGAAATGGAAATATTAATATAAATATTATATGTTTATTTATTAGTCATCTAGTGAAAAATAATAATATATATATGACATATAAATATAGTCTCATTTATGTTGAAAGGTATCATCATTTATAATATATTTATGATTGGATTGAATGGTTTTCTTTAATTGTTTGGAACTATACAAGGAATTACCGCCCAATAGTCTGAGAAACATTTAATGTGAGGAGACTCCAGATTTAGCTACAATAGAGTATGAGGTAATCCAATATTGTATGTGGTAGATATTTCATGTTGTATTCCTCCCATACTACTATTTATCATTTCAAAAACAAGGGTGACAATGACCCTTTAACATTCTCATTTCCTCATGATATGATAGAGGACCCAATTTGTTGGTGTATTCCCTTATAGGCAATGATCATACATTCATAGCTCCTTAGGATATTCCTAAAAAAATATTTAGAGAAGAATATAAGAAATATATCTATAAATGAATTCTAGGTACTCTGGTATTTACATAATTATTTCAAGTTTTATTCATGAAGAATGTTCTTCTATGGTTTTTGGTTGTATTCCACTGATTATGATCGTATGATGTTTATGTGAAACCCCTAAAACCTTAGGCTCCCATACGAAATAATCAGTTAATTTTTTCTATTTTTCATCATATGATTATTTCCTTGAGGAGAGCCATTTAAATATGTATATGGTAGACAATATTGATATCAATAATTTAAATATATTTCCATATCCATTTTAGTTCCTCGAATAATAATAAGAAAACAGTATAACATATGTAATTGTACTAAAGGATGGAATAATGTGCCTTGAAATATTTTAAAACATTATTTTCATAATTCAAGCACACATGATTCATTAGATAAAATATTCTCATGAAACCACCAATATAAATAAATGAAATATCAACCTCATAGTGAGTGTCCATTGAGAATGATGAGAGATAATGCTAACATCCCAAAACTCAATCATATTTCTAATCATCTAGAACCCAAGGCCACCATGGCCATTGGGAATATATAATCCCAAAGAGAACGGATTATTTAAATCAATTGAATAATAAAATCTCCTAACTTAAATTTCACTAGTTTATTCTTAATAGAAAAAAACCATTTTAATTGAGGGTAAAAAGGATGAGAGATGATGGGGATGTTATTAACTAACTAGAAGGACTGAACAAGGGATTCCATGAAATACTAGGGAAAAAAATTAAAATACCCTAGAAAATTTTATTCAATCCAAATAATTATTATTTTAAATAAATTTTTAAGAACATGTTATTATCTAGAATCCCCTATAATATAATGACATGCCTCATATAAATATAGGGAGATATGTGACTCTACTTCCCATTTCATATTGTAAACTACATTATTTCTTCTATGTAGAAACAATATTTTATAGAAAAACTATTTTGTCTCAATCCTTTCATACAATAATCCAAATAATGGTGTGACACATACCCATTGTGACATGGGAGTAAAATTTCAGGATTTTCAAAGGTGGAATTAAGGTCAGAACATGACCTTAACTATCTTGAAATTACTTCCCATTTACTCCATTTTTATCATTGATACCATTAAATATAAGGTTCCCCCATGCCTGAAAGAAAATTTTATAAATTTTATGTATATTACATATCCATATTCATATCCCTTAGACACTAGTTTTGGAGTGACTCTCCAAATCAGGGTGTAACCTTCACCTAATACAAAATATTAAAATAGTTTAAATCCCAATGTAGGGTTCCCCATTTTTCATAAGATTAATATTAAAATATATAGTATCATATATTTGGGACTTATAAATTTCTATCTTTCATAATGAATTATCATGACATGAACTTTCTTGGTTTTGGTGCATCCTACTGTAGTCTAGAACTTTAGATAACCTGAAACTGTAGGTCGCATGAAAAACTAAAATTTTATAATAAAAAATTGGGAAACAAATTTAAAATAAATTATTATAAAATTAATATACTTCAAAATGATATAATGGGTGTTACAATTCTCAAAACTATATCACTATCTACCCCAAAAAAGTAATGCTAAAGTTTTATTAGACTAAAAATAGGGCCATTGGTCCCTTAAAAACATTATCAATCCCATGTATCCTAATAATCACCCCCATGATTCCATAACACATGAAATAAAGGAAAATATTTACCAAAAAACACTTTATTCTTAGAATCAATAATCAGAATTGGTTGTATAGTCACTAATACATTTTAGTTCAATTACAGCTCTTCCCAACTAAAAATATTAGATGGATCAGGTTAATAATATTTAAAATGATATTGAATAATTCTGATGTTATTATATTTCATTCATGGAGTCAATTAAAATTGATGTATAAGTTTCCCAATCTATTTGATGAACAGAAAGAGGCCTACATACTATGCTGTGAAATTTTCTTACTTGTTGGGCCAATAGTGATCCAAATGAGGATATACATTTAAAAAAGCCTACTATCCAATTCATAATTTCCTATAATTTAATTGAATTTTAGTATCGGACTAAAATATATTCGTATCCATCACTAGTCATTTTTGGATACTTTTGAATCTTTTTAGATGACTTTTGGATAGTGTTTGATCCTAATAGAGAATTATCACCCACCATGGCCCAATAATGAGATATCTGAAATAATATACCATCTAAAACAAAAAACAAGTCATTTTGATAGAGTATAGGTAACTATAAATTTATAAAAATCATGAATTTCTATATGGTCATCCCATAAGCATATTAAATACCAAAGACAATAATAGATTATATTCTCTATATTTTGGTTCGCACACATTGTCTTCCCATCCATATGATGATGATAAGAAATACTCATGTTTAATTGGGATCCCTTATCCTCATAAATTCCTTTTCAAAAATTCAAGGTAAAATAGGGATTTTATTATATATAATATCATATGTTACACCATGAAGTTTCATAATCTATTAAGAATAAAACATTAAATTATCCTCTACCTTGATGTTATCCTTGGTTAGGATGAAATGAGATAAATTAGTTAGGTGTTAAACTAAATCAAAAATTTCATTCATCCCTTCATAAATGTGAGATAATACAATAATGGAATCCATGGATATCTCATTCCATTTATAGGAGTTGATGTGATGGGGCTTAAGTGACCCAAAGTGTTTATGATATCGAAAATGAGCTATTAACAAGCATAACATAAAGATAAAAAATTAGTTATATTACACCTCAAACCAAGTCACCAATACTGAAATATCATATCACAATTAAAAATAGTTTATCCGAGATATAAAACCAACTATGAGTGATGTAAATCATTAAAAACTATTTTATTCATAGATTGGAAATCCATGTAATGACTCTGGAGGCATAAGATGCCCTTAGAATTTGTGTTCTCCCCACCACACATAAGACACATGATATAGTAGAACTACTCATCCCTTGGTTTCTTATGGTAAATAAGCTCATGTAGATATTGTTTAAATATAATGATTTCTAGATACAAATTATCCCATTTTCCTCTCACTTCTGTGTACATTTCTGTATGGTTTCCCTTCAAATTACACTCATAGCTATATTAATTCAAGGATCATGATGGATGTTTCCTGCTAAGATCATAGGTAAACACATTTTCCTTCAATAGTGTATAATAATGGTAAAAATAAATGTTTTATGGTATTATACCCATTAATTTTTCTAATGATTTGATTCCTTTTGGAGAAAAAATATAAATCCAGATTTTATATTTAGTATACACTATGAATTTACCACTAAAAATTAATTTCCACTAGAAAATGAGAGTGTGGATAAACTATCTTCATTCAAGATCATGGTTTAGGTAATTCTATTCATGTGGCCAAGGTTAATTGGAAATAAATTCCGCCATATGATCACCCCATATAATCACATGACCGAATCATATATCGAAAGAATCATAATATACCACAAAAAGTTATCCATCATTAGGTATAATCAAAATAAATTTAATTTTTAGCATTCACAAAAACTCATCAAAATATTCTTGTCACTCAAGTATCTATTTTAATATCATATCCTTCTGAGAAAGGGTGGTCAAAGGAAATGAAAACCTGAGAAAAAACACATTGATCCATCAATACTAACATGCTATAACCGAGAAGCAAGATTCCTAAAAAAATTTAGTGGTTCTTTATAAAAAATAATTTATATCACCTTATTAAGATAAAATTAATTCCCTTTTTTTGATTCCATATGGATCATAAACACAATATTATAGATCTAGATATATTATTTTGAAATATTTTCATAAAAAACAATATCCTGAAGAGTTCCTAGAGACCTCCTCAAGTGATGTTATTGCTCTTCATTTATCTTGGAATAAACTGATATATCATCAATAAAAACAATGATGATAGAGTGAAATATAGATGAAATATATGGTTTATAAGAGTTTTGAATATTTAAGGTTCATTGGTTAACCTAGATGGAATAACTAATTATTAGTAGTGACAACACATACATTGGAAAATATTTATGTATGTATTATAAGTCCTGAACATGATCTAGTAATGTCTGGGACAAATAAGAATCATTAAAAACTAATATTGTTATTTTAATTGATTGAGGAGGTAATCTATATGATGAATGTGTTATTTATTGTTAATAGACATTTTATTTGTCTCCCATTGGCAAATTTATTAAATAATAGTCATGTTATCTTTCTCCAAAATAGTATTAAAGTTGACCATAGAGATACACTAGGTTTAATAATGACCTTACCTTCTAAATAATCAATGGGAATCATTATTCTATCAATTTATTAGGCTCTGTAAAATGAAAAGGCAATGATGTTAGATGTTTCCTATGAATGGGGGAAATATAATACTTAATTTATCACTTAGAAAGAGACTTTGATAAATAACTGAGGAAAACTTTTGGGAATACCCCCTCCATGAGAGGAATATAACTCAAAATCCAATGTATAGACCTCCACAATATGAGATAATACCTGGTACAAAACCTACCAAACTATATAATAGGATTTCTACATTGACTGGTACATGGGTCTCATTCTCCTTGAAATAAATGATAGCTCTCATTGGGTTCAGAAAAGGCCAGCCTCTAATTATAAAAATAAGAATGTTAATTAAAAGTGATAATCTAATCCACACAAATAATAATTTTTAAGATTTCCTTATTGAGAACATTTACAGACCATGATAACCCCTTAACCCCAATATGGTGATAATGCATGTGGAAAATCAAAAAACACATACCTTTTTCTTCCTAAGAGGAGTAGATATATCCATAATATAAATTGTAATATCAGATAGAATATTTAACGATTCCAAGATAAAATTAGATATAAATGAATTTTAGAAAACTATATCAAATATTGAAATTACTAAATATGATGAAATAATAATGTTTTGTTTCACATGCCTCTATCATACCTGAGATTCCACCGACACATGAAACAATGCATGAAACTTCCTTTCTTTTGAATGGGTGTGTCGTATATGAAAAACCTAAGTATCAACCATAAAATTAATCTTCTTATATTAAAAACAAACTCTACCTCTATTACAAATAGGATAACACCATGTTACCTTATATTCATCATACTGAGTTGTAAATCGCATAGTAAATAAAGAGTTTTCACTAATTTGAGGAGATGGATTGGCTCTATAAAATATATATGGATAGTTCAATATTCCACATTATTTATGATCATATAGGGTGTCATGTAATGAATGTTTTTTATGGTGTACCTTACCACATTGATGGTTGATAATATAGCCACTACCCACAGGATTTATTGACACATAATAAGATGCAAACTTTGATCCCTTACCACTTCCCCTTCTAGATTTATCATGCACTCACCTCATCTATCATAAACCACCCAAACATTTACTATGAATAGAGATAGAACCAATGATCCCTTATATCTTTGATTTACCTATTTCGTCCATTAAGGATCAATCCAAAACTTCTTCATATGTGGTAATATTTAATAAAAAAACAGAGCAATGAATGTTAGGTTAAAGGGTCATCCCAAATTTATAGGTCTATTATCCCTCAATTGAGACCAAATCAAGAGGAAAATGAATAATTTCCATGACCTAGTTTGGATATTCCATACTTATCATGCATTCTAATAATAATAAAGAAAACACCACTGATTTCTCTAAATCCATTATATCAGTATAAAACTTCTAGGTGAACATAACCATGATTCATTTCCATCCCATGTTTGAAATCAGCATTTTTTTAATGAAATTTTCTAATCACTTATGGTTTTAAAACTCATATATAGAAGAGTCATACGTTAATTTAATCAATTTTTAGATGTTAAAAAATTATAATATCCATCAAGTATATTCCAAAAAATTCCTCTACCACATGAGGGTTTTTTATTCACCATATAGATATAGGTTTATAGATAAGGAATTCATGGCCACAATATTTATCCATACATTGATCCTTACATGCCTCTATATCATGATTTTTTCCAATGAAGTACTTGATCCATGTATCATATAGATCTCACCACCATCTTGATCAAATTTCTGTCCACTAGAATATTAGTCAATAGAAATTTTTTTAAAATTACCTACAAAACATTTTTGGGAGGTCTTAGTGGAGTCATGATATTATATAAAATAAAATAATGAAAAATATAAACAATTAAAAAAATAATTTAAATCAAAGGAGATCATAAACATCTATAAAATACCCATTGAGCTCATAAATGAAATAAGAAAGAACATAATAGAACCACTTCCTTCCAAAATACGTGGTTTGTGTATATGGTTTGAAACTAATGTACCCTTCCCACAAAACTCATTATTTTACCATCACACATCTTTCGGAGTTAAAATTATTCCCAATATAAAGGATAAATCCAACTCGAATCCTAAAAATATGTATTCCCAACATCCTTGGAAACTCAATTTTTGGTACTAAATGTATTCTCTAGACACTCATTCATACCTACTTATAATACCATCTTCTATTTATGTTGACACACAAAATAAGATAAATCAAAATATAAATATAATTCTATTCATTCAGAAACCAACCTATTACACCCATCATTAGATAGTCAAGCCATCCTAAAAGAAGGCTCAATGGGTGTTACAGTTACCCGTGGCCTACAGACTAGTTTCTCAACATCATGTTGATGCCTTTAGGAATAATTTCACTAAATTAACCCAGAAAGGGTTCCTATCCAAGAACCTAAAATGACCTCAATATATATTGGTTTATCATTCCCTTGAATAAATGAAATAATAACAATAATAAATATATAAATAAGAAACATTAATTACAATAATTCAAAATAGTTCCCAAATTAACATATAAATAATTCAAAATAAAATAGATGTGGTAATGGTATTAGAGGTCATTAATATGACACAAAATAGTATAAGATTGAATCAATTAAAAAATTGAAAATTTCTACCCATATTTATATGACATGAGGTGTAAATCCCACCATGACAACTCTAATAAGCCAACCGTAGCTAACATGGGAATCGACCAACTCAAAGAGGTGTCTTTCCTTTATATAAATCAGTTAAATCAAGTTATATACATTACCATTGGGTGTATGTTCGGTGTGACTATGACAAGACCTTTAGGATATCACTAAATGTTCCTTGTATAACCTTTTTTCGATAATACGGTAATGAATGTTTAAAAATTATATATGAAAATAATATTAAATTTTTATTAAAAATTAGTATTATGTAATTGGATTTATAAAAAATTTATGAAGTGAAGTGAATATTATTCAACCAAACATACCAAAAAAAGAATCGAGGGTTATATCCAACTATATCTAAGGTTAATGATGAAAAATATCTTCATACTTACTCATTTACAATCAAATCATGTCAACATACTCACTAACCACTAGAGAGAGATATGATTATTACTAGTGGTAAAGTGATCTATGACGTCATGAAGAACTGAGGAGAGATACATCATTTCCTAGTTGTATGTAACCCTTTTGTCGCTATGGAAAGATACATAAATACCTAGAGTTGTTATCTTCATTTAGGGAGATCATCATCAATTATTATCTAGTACTCTTCATAGGAAACAAATTGAAGAACACTGGGTCTCCATGACTAATCATCATTTCAAAACATTATCTTCTCATCAAATCATTATTTCCATGAGTAGAGTCATTTCAAAAAACACATAGTAGGAGATGATGATTTACATCTTTTAAACATGTTTCTTAATTCATTTAATTCCTTAAATCTATGTAATAAAATAAAAAAAATATAAAAGATATTTTATTCCTCATGGATGGAATAAAATGACTGAAATAGTTTAAAATATTCAATAAAAAATTAAAGCACATATGGTTTATAAAACAAAAGAAGGGAATGGAACCCCCTCCCATAAATGGATAAAAATTAACATTGATGGTGGGAATCACCTAAGGAATATGAAATAAAATCCTAAAATTATACTTCATAAGTTTTTTCATCTAGAACACTTGGCCACCATGGAAACTGTTAAAGCAGAAACCCAAGTATAAGAGAATAAAAAACTCGATATAATAAGATATTCCACTTATATGATAGTACCTTGGATATCATTGATTAAAACCTCACTAGAGTAAAGGAGAAGATATATAATAGGTTTTCCATTATTATCAAGGAATGTTTGAATAAATTCTTCCATGAAACACTGGTGACAAAAAAGTAAAATCCAATTTTGAAATTTACTTTAATAAAAATATTATTATTTAAATATCATGGGAAGAACTGGTGGTGACATGACATCCCATCTCAGGGAATGAGACACATCCTTAAAATCTAGTTAAAAATTTGAGTCTATAGCTATGGGTTTATCATGTAACAACCCATTTCCTTCATTATGTCAAAACCATACATAGACAAACCTGAATAACACAACCCCCACTAGTGAAACCCCCCATTGTGTTGTGAAAAAAGTACCCTAGACTGACACTCTCATATCTGATTAAAAAACACATACATTACAAAAAGGATTTGTTACTCACTGAAAAAAAAATAATAACATACAAACAATTTACATTAAGTACATATAATTAATAATAAAAAACCTCATTAACCAAATATTTGTTGTCTTCAGAGTTTAGATACAAAAATTTCAAGCTATAATTTATTACTTCAACATATCCCTTAAGCATTTCTACACAATACTTCCTTTAAAACATAATATTTCATATAATTACATGGGGAAATGAGGAAAAAAATGAGTGAGATAAATTTATTAGTGAAGGTAAAATCATTAACAATTCATAATGAGGTTAGATCATAAGATTGTGATAAATCATGAGAATGATGGTAATATTTGTTTAAATGGAACATAGAATCATAAGATGATTTCATAATGCATTAAATAAAGACATATAACATCAAAATATAACCCATATATCATGGAATAATAATTAAAATACAAAATATAATATACATGATCCATGTTCTATGACATAAGAATATTGCATAACTTATAAATGTGGAAAAAATATACTCATAAAAATCATTACATTGTTAACATAGATTAATAAAATCATGACCATGAAAAAGTATATGAACATAAATAAAAAATAATGATATCAATTAACATGGTTTTGAACATGGATAAATATAAATAATGTTCATAGATAGGGTATACAACATAGTTTTCTTGTAATATTTTTCATAAAAATGGTTTTTAACATAGATAAAAAGAAATTAGGACCACACCCAACGTTATGAGCATAGATAAACAAGAATTATTTCCACACACAACATCTGCATCTCATGAGATATAAATATTTAACCCATAAATTATTGGGACATATACTCACCACCCATCAAAAAATGATAAATAATACACATGAGTTCCACATAATATAAAGCATACATATCATCATAAAAAACATGGAATGAAATTAGAATACACAATATTTTATAATTTCAAATCATTACTTGATATCAAGAATTAAATAGGTCAATAAAAAAATTATATCTCTCAAAATAAAAAATATCATAAGATCACTTAAAGGATGATCATGAACATTACCCGTCATAAAATAGAGAGTATGGAAATGGATAGGAAAATGAAAATGAGATCATCAAAAGTGATTTATTAATGCATTGTCTACAATATCATAAAATTATGAACATCCAACTCACATTCAAAAAAGTATTATAAGGGGAAAGATTAAATTTTTATTAAATTATTTTAAAATAGCCTCTAATAATGTAAACATAAAATGAAATAATTTTCAACTAAAAAAATTAGTGCATGATTCAACATTGATGATTGTAACATGAAATGCCTTATTAGGATTATTTGGTATTTTTAGAGAAAAATATGCATCGATAAAAAGGTTATAAAACATCATTTTGAAAAGATATAAATAGATAAATGAAGAAGAAATAGGATAATACTTCACTATATCTCAAAATAAGACAAAAAAAATAGAGGAAAGAAGGAATATATATAGGGATTAGAAAGATACATTATAAAAGAAAATAATTATTCTTGCAAATGGATTTTTTTCAGAATGAAATGTATAAAATATTATGTATTTTCTGTGAAAAATGTAAATTATACCAAAAATGGGAATTCAATATAAAAAGTCAAACAGTTGAAGAATATAGACCTAGATCAATGATTTTTAAGAATAATTTTCATAACCTAATGAATGGAAGTTGAGTTAAGAAAAACAATTATAGATTTGGTCAATTTTGAATTAGAAACCATTGAAAGAGTGAAATTTTGATTTATTTTTAAATACTCTCAATATAATATATCTGGGATATAATAATTAGAATAGGAAATATATACACTATTTAAATGGGAATATGTATATAATACGAAACTTGTCTCAAAGAAGGGTAATTGAGAAAAAAACCCTAACAAACAACATAATATTTTTAGTAAGAATAATATGAAAGGGATATTATGTGAGAGGGATGTAAAAACCTATATAATAAGGGGAATTAAATTACAATACAATAATCGGATATAAAATACAATAATATAATAATGAGGGTCATGTAGAAATATTACAACAGAATGACGAATGATTGAGCTATAAAAAACACTTACCCTAGATTCCCACATAGTAATAGATTGTCGAAAATTCTATATAACGAAGTAAAAATGAATATTAATATTTTAAAAAACATTTTCAATGTATATAAACTATTTCATAAATATATTATATTCATTTATTTCACAATTATTAATTATTTATAGTTAATATTGGACATCATTTGTTAGTGTTTGCAACCATTCCTTGTTAGAAATCAGTATAAGGGCTCTCGTAATAATTTAATGCTCAATAATAACTAATATAAAGAAGATTAAATGATAAATAATATAATTTTTTAAATAGTTAATGAATTTAATATTTCATTTTTTGGGAATTTTATATATTATTCTCCAAGATAAATTCCATAACATGCATGTTTCTGAAAATTTTAACAAATAAAAGGTGTTATATTTATATTGATTTAAATTTTAATATTACCAATAAAAAATTAAGAAAACATAATGAAGTTATATTTATAACATTATATTAAAATATATTAATATTATATAATCATTCGTTATATAATCATTATAATGATGTTCATAGTTGGTGGTTGAACCCACCAAAATAAGAACATGTTATCATAAATGAATGAGTAATAATGTAAATTTATATTATGATAATAAAATTTTAACTGAATTATAATGATGTAAATATAAAATAATTATATAGGTGAATTATTTAATTCAATACTATAAGTGAGAAAGTAAATGGAAAAGAATGAATAAGAACTCATTGCTTACTTTAATGGTGTCTCTCCTTCTTATGATGACTTCCCACAAAATAAAGGCCTTAATAATCCTTCTTGTGACCAAAATCATGCAAACATTGTATAGGGATATAAGAGAGAAAATATTTATTAAGAATAAATATGTATTATAAAGAATATAGTTTCTCTAGGGGAATAGGATTGTTCTGTTTATAGATGAAAATGATTGATATTTCCTTAAAAACATTATTTAGGTTGAAAGTAAAGATAAAATCACATGGAATATAGGTTGGTAAGGTGAGTAAATATTGATGATACATTTAGATATAATTCCAACTCTTAAATATTAACTTATAAAAATAGTTTATATACTTTTATTTATAAAAATTTGATCTATTTTAATTTACCCTTCTTAAAACATTTTTACCTTAATTAAATAGTTACCATTGTAATTATGATATATTGAAAATAAAAGATTAACCATATTACCAAATATTAACATAATGATTCCAAATTTGGACTCTAAATTGATATAAATAAATATCGATTTATGATAAAATTGATTTTAGATTACATAATAATATATACAGATAAAACCGTTTTATTGAAAATGAGTTTTTAAAACATTTGGTATTCTTATTCTTATACCTATTAATTAAAAATTAAATTATTATCAAATTATTATGTAAAAAATATAAAAATAAAATTACATTCTACATTTAAAATATAAAAATTAAATTTATTCAGTGAAAAAAATCAAAACACTTAAAAACAATTCTAAATGTCAATACCTTTTTATATGGTACTTAGCGAAATCAAGCCATCATAGAAAAAAATCATGAAATTACTCTTCAAATCATGTTAAATTGTTTATCCAACTAAAATTTTATAATAATTATAAAACCTTATATAGGTGTTAAATTTTTTTCATATGATTATCCATTCAAATATTTTACTCTTGCATAGTTTGGACGTAACAGTTTTTAGATTCTCTATGGACCAGTCACAACATGACATTCCTTAGCCTAGGGGTAACCTACTACAATACAAAACATTAGATCACCCAAAACAAAAGGTCACCCAAAAAACCAAAATTTCATAAATATTCAATGAATAGGGATATATAGGAAAAATTAATGATTAAAAAAATTAAATGTCTAAATATGACACCATGGGTGTTACGGTATAAGACTAACATAAATTCTAAATGAAAGAAAAAAAATAATCCAAAAAATAATAAGTGAAAATAATTCTATCCAAATATAGCATAACGTTTTTAAGAAATAAATTCTTTGTGAAAAATCCTCTAAGGGTAAGTTCATAATAAACATTTTTGTATCCACTGAACAGACCCACTAAGAACTCCAAGTGGAAGAACTCGGTTTTTATTCTTGAGGTACGAGTTTTTTCTTGTCCTCTTTCCTTAAGTGTTTTTTAGAAAAATAAGTAAAATGGGAAAAAATCCCAAATTTTGTTGGTACATGTTGTGTACTATTCCACACGCCTTATACATTGGCCGTGTGGGATGAGTACACCAGGTGTGTAGGCCTGTCGGCGATGAAGGGTGAAAAAACTGACTACCCACTATGTACTTAGTATATACACGCCGTGTAATTAGTCAGTAGGTGAATAGTAAGGTGGTGGGAGTAGACTCCAGCAGAGTGACAGAATACGCTCTGTATTTTGAAATACACGCCATGTACTCATGTCGACAGATGAACAATGCGACGGTGGAATGTAGCTGCCAGAGGAACAGTTAAAAAACAAAAAGTACATGTCGTGTTCTTGAGAGTATAGGCAGTGTAGTTTGTTTTTTTTTTGCTAAAATCGCATTTTAGCCTCATCATTTGGCAGAGGAGGTGGTGGACACTCTTGGAGCACTGGGAGAGAAGACCGATGCTTGGAGGAACTCCTGACCGCACACCGAGAATCGAATTCTTCCGCCGTTAATCATGTTGGAACCGCGCAAGGGAGTTCTTCCATCTACGTGAGTCGTTCCTGCCAAATCATTTTATAATGGAATTTATTCGAGTTTGATTGGGTGAAAGTTTATCCTAGATCTATGTCATTCATGGAAAATTTGGGAGGTATCATTCATATATATCGATCAGTGGAGACAAGGTAGGTGGTCTAATGTTTAATTCCAACTATCAGGTTGTTTTTGTGTACCATTGTGCTATGCACCCATGATTGGGGTGTCGTATGGCTGAGGCCTTAACTAATTAAATACCTAGAATTTGATAGGTAATTTAATGACTTTTTAAAACTACTTTTTGGGATCATTTCTTGGATCCAGGGCCACCCCATGGGTGTGTTTACCTTGTTTAGCCGTTTATCCAGGAAGCCCATGGGTATGATGTGATTTAGCATGCTTAAAATTTCCTTGGGAGGAATTGGATATAAATTTCTATCTTATGTGTGGGGCTCGGCCCAGTTACTTTCTTAGCCTAAGGGTATTGTTTTGTTTATCCCGCGGGAAACTCTTCTCATGCCTTTAGGAAGAGGTTTCTGTGCCTCTGGGCGACACCTCGTACACCTGTGGGAAATATTCCTTATTCTTGTGGGCAGTCAACCACATGTTTTGACTCTGATTACATGAGGGTAAGGATTTTCATGTCTATAGACAACATTTACTTTGTATATTCACTGTGGTGATTTACTATATTTTACCTTCCAAGCTAAAGCACAAGCTTGGGATTGATAAATAATTAATAAAATGGAAATGTAATTGGTAGTAATAGGTACTTTTGAGTACTTCTTCGTTTACTGCATTTTATTATTTCACACTACAGTTGCACATTTTCACTATTAGTTGGGCACGGGCCTTTGGTGGTTTCCTACTGGGATTTATTTTTCACACCTTTTTTAGGTCATGTATTCGGCCCAAACATATTATATTTCTAAATGTGTTGATAAGGGAAAGAGTCGCTATATAGGTACTTGATTTATGCAGAGGAGTGGGAGAGAATGGGACCGAGCTTTGGCTTCTGATGCTGCTGAGTTCCTACTGCACCATTTTAGTTTTCTTGATGTATATAGTAAAAAGTATTGTATAGTATTTTATTACAGTGTATCCTATTTTTACTAATTTCTTAAACATATGACATATTTCATCCTCATGTATGCTTGACTATTGGATATATCTTTATTTAGTATTGTTGTTCTTTCAGTTGGGTATTGTTTACTGCTTCCTCTTTTGAATGGTTTTTTTGTTCTGCTACGCTACACTTTGTCAAATGAGGGAATAGTTTCCCTACTATCAGACCTAGGACCTCGCTACTAGTCGGCTGCATCTGGAATTTGGGGAAATGTGCTTGATGTCATGTGACCAAACGGGTTCGGGGCACCCGTTGTGTGGCTTCTGAAACTGAGATGGTACAAAGTGGTATCAGAGGCATTTCTTTTCTCTTGACTTACTGTTTGGCACCTATATCCAGGGATAGGACAAAATATGTACTTGCTAATAAGTTATGCCAGGGAGTAGTGAACCTGTGTACAGGGAAAATCCAATTTACCCCGTGTTGCAATTTTTCACATTTTTCAATTTTACAGTTGATTTTATTTTCACTGTGGGGTGACAAATTTGTGGTGTACTATTATATTTTTATACTTGGGTTCTATTTAGTTGCAACTCGATGAGATGAGGGTATTCCATCACATGCATCATTTATGTACATGTTACAATCACATGCCATGTATAGTTTACATGCCATATAGGTGCATTAGAAATTTCTTAATGTTGTGATAGATGTTGTTCTAGTAAAAGCATGATGTTGTGATAGATTCCTTGATAAAACTTCTATTGTTGATAGGGTATTGGTATATTTTATGGTTGGGTTATTGGAAGTTAAACTTTGTTTCCCGAGAAGTATGGGCTCTCTTAAACCGGAATTTACCGGATCATGATCCAGCCAATAGTTGTGAAGGTCGGGTGCTAAAATTTGGTTCGCATGGAGTATGGGACCCCAAAGATTGTAATTTGGCATACTGATGCTTGGAAATTAAAAATAATGGGCTCTAGAGTAGTTTTTGAGGTAAATTGTCTGGAAACCCAAACAACACAACGTGTGGTTTTTTGAACACATGCCCTATACTCTTCTGTTCGGGAGGAAATGAACATTTTTTATGTAAACTCCATGTACTGTATGTACACTCCGTGTAGTTGTTACCTTGTCATGGGTTGTGTGGGCAGAAACACGGGGTAATGAAACATTGAATGCACACGTCGTGTACTGATTGTACATGCCGTGTTATGTTGATCCTGTTTCTCCCGTGTAACTAACAATACGGGAAGAGGAATCTGAACTGATACAGGTCATGTCAATTATGTACACACCGTGTAGTATTACTTGTGAATCCGACCATGTAACTAACAACACGGTTCGGTGTTACCCTACATTGTACACGTCGTGTAACGACCCAATGTTTTTAATGGAAATTACCTTCTTATAAATATCCCTTAAAATCACATAATAATGATCTACTAAGTTATAAGTGACTTTTAAACATAAGTTTTTCACTTATGTGTTTGAAATTTTGAAACTCCGACATACACGGTTGTGTTTAAGATGTTTTTTGGAGTCTAATAAAAAAATAATAATTTTTTTGAATAGTAAACTACCCTAAGGAATAGTAACATACCTTTATGAATAGTGGTGCACCTTAATGAAAATTAACCTCCCCTATGGTGGTATAAAAATAATATTCATGTTGGAGGTACGATATACCTGTAGTTTTGAATGAGTTAATGAATGTTTTAAAACTGGTTTTGATAATAAATTATTATTTTATTTAAATATTAAAATAATCATAGTTAGAAAATTATTTTTGAAAAATGGACTTCATTTTTGGATTCTACACATCAAAAAATGGTTAGGATGAAATTTTGGGATTTTTCTGAAATACTTGAATTTTTGATGAATAGTAGAATCTGATAATTTACAATAAATGCTAAATAATGGATTAATTTAGTCATTGATGATGCTCTACTGATGTAAGCCCACTTGGTTAGGGATCACATGATAAAGTCACTATTCTTTGTCATAGAATACATACTATTCCTTGTCTTTGGATGAAATAATAAATTAATGATTATAATATTATGAAATCCCTCCTCTCCTCCACTATAAAAACCCCCTTCACTCCCTCTTCTCTCCACTCCTCTCAAGCTCCAACCCTTCTCTAAATTCGGCCCAAAACACTCCCCAAGGTCCTCCCCCATGTCCAAAATCTCTCAGCCTCATCCAAATTCCAAAACCTCCCCCTTAAGAGGTTCTAAAAGGAGGAAGTCTGAAGAGGTCATTAATAACAAGTGAAAAACACCACCGGATTTAAGGTAATGGATCCTCCCCTTTTCACTCTTAATCAATATTTTTCTCTACGATATGACTTTTTTTATAATACCATGTTATGGTGTATGTTTATACACCTTCCCCATACTGCCCTAATGTTTTATAAGTGATGAGAAACCCATTTTCTCTCTCATCAAGCCCTCTTAGGTACACCGGACACCATGCCGGTAAAATCGTAAGGAATTATACCCAAACCTTCTTCGTTCTATCAGGTTGCCTTATATTTCTTTCAAAATGGTGTTATAATATCTATTTATGTGAATCATATTAATTCTGAATAGTTGTAATAGATTCTAATATCAAAACCATTTCATCACTCTCTTTCATGGATATACATGTTTTTGAAAGATTCCCCCCTTGGAACTTTCCGATAAAAAACATGTTTTAAGGGGACTTCCCAAATTTTTTACCCAAATTTCAAGTTTAATCTATCCTCTTTTTTAAGAAAACATTGTCTTTATAAAATTAGTATTTTTTATTATGAAAACCTTCTTGGTTCAATTCTAGTTTTATATAAAATAATGTCCTCTTTTCTATTTGATAATCTCTAGAGTGTTTTCCTTAAAACCACAAAAAAAAAGTTTTAATGCTAATGTTTCTAAAATACATTTATAATATGTTTTGACTACTATTTGACACCACTTAAAATTTTATATGCCTATTTTACCCTATTAATGTCCATGTATGTTCTAATCCTTTCCTTTCATGGACACTTTCAGGATACACCCATTGGATATGTTTTATGTCATGACTGTGGTACCCAATTATTTCCATGGGTGCACTTATGTTTAGGTATTATTTATTACGTATGATTTTATATGTGGTAATAATATCTATGTGGAAATAATATACATGAAAATTTTGAGATGGGAGCACCCAGATAGCGCTCCAATGCATTGGGTAAGGATAAGTCTCATGAGATGAGATGTGAAACAGGATTGGCGGTTAGCCATAACCCGTACTGAAATGGGAAATGAGACTGGCGGTTAGCCTTGACCTGTACTAAGGATATGATTTATGATTCTACCACATTTATATGATTCCATGATTATATGATACCATTCTTATGTTAAATGGTTTTATAAGTTTCATGCTTTGGATATCATTATGTCATGCTTCCTAACTCATGTGCTTGAGATGTATCCTTATGTTCATTCTCTTACTGGGCCTTTTAGGCTCATCCCTTTGTTCATGTGTTCCCCAGGGTACCCTATGCAGATGTAAGGGCTCAAAGGAAGTTAGGATATCTTTATGAAGATTAAATAAAGGTGTTTTTTAGCCCCATGTTTTATGTTATATGTACCTAGTCATCCAAGACACTAGACTTATCGATCCTTGGCTTGTACTATGATGATTAATTATGCTTGAAATAATGAAATGTTATATTTAAAAGTCTTGGGTCGCTATAGTTGGTATCAAAGGATGGTCTAGTTATTTTTGGAGATTAGGAATAGAGCACCTTAGTGAGAACCTTAAGGATGCGACTAAGTATAAGAAACAGTCCTAAATTTTGATGAGTATAGAGTAAGTGGTTTATCAAGAAAATACATCCCTATCTGGATACGAGCCGGTAGAGGCAGATCTGGCACAAATGTATCTAGGGGTAAAACCCAAAAACACTGCTTTGAGCAAGAATCGAATGGGAACTAGTACACGATAACGGGCCTTGCTTCAATCTTGGTTACGACACTCCTGGGGGATATGCTTTGGTAGATTCACGAGCATAGTACAAACCATTTTTAAGGGACAAAAAATCCCATAAGAATATAAGTTAATAAATAGATCGAGGATACACTAGATATATACCTAAGGAATCAAAATTTATGATGTACTTCTTATTTATAAGTTTAGCCTTTAATGTTCAATGTTTCCTTTTTATTCTCAATATCTAAGTATTCAAGACCTCAAATTATATGTTATTTTTCATAGTTAATGGAGGGAAATAGAAGAACATGTTCCAACAACCAATGTGATAGGCAATTTAATGATTGCCCTAATGACATGCCCGATGTGATGGAAGTGGGTGATCAAAACATCATGGCAGTACTTGCTCAGTTGGCTTGAGTTATGAATAATAACTTGAATCAGGTGGAACGTCCCCCTCCTCCAAGGAAAGAGCAAGTTGTTGTAGAATCCTTCATGCGACAAATGCCTCCCATGTTTAGTGGGTTTTCTGATCCCCTCCTCACAGAACAATTGATTAACTCCATTGAAAAGATCTTCTATGTCCTCTGGTGCTCGGAAGAAGAGAAAGTTGTACTGGAATTCAATCATTTTGATGGGGATGCTGATCAATGGTGGACACTGATCAAGAATACAAAGTCTTAAGGGGTAATTGACTCCATAAATTGGGAGGAATTCATGAGGATGTTTTTCAACATATATTTTCCTCAAACCCTCCATCTCAAGATGGAAAGAGAGTTCCTTGCACTCAAGCAGAAGGAAGATGAGTCCATTGGGGGGTATTAAGAAAACTTTACAAGGCTTTCAAGGTATGCCTCTGGATTTGTCATGGACACCTAAAGCAAGGAGGATCTCTTCTTTGGAGGACTAAAGCTGAGTCTACGAAAAGTGTTGGCAATTCGAGACTTCGACAGCTATGAGGAGATTGTTCATTGTGCCCTCAAGGTTGAAATGGAGATGGTAGACTCTCAATGGTCTCATGGGTCTAGTGAAAAGAAGCTAAAAATGGAGAACAACATGGGTGGTTCATCAAAAAAATCCCATGATAGAAAGAAGCATCACTTTCCCCTTTGCATGAATTATGGGAAGAAGCATCGTGGTGACTATCTCAAGGGAACCAGAAATTACTTCGAATGCAGAAAGTTTGGTCATCTAGCCAATAACTGCCGAAGGGATATGAAAAACACTGCTAAATTTGAAGAAGAACAAAAGGTTCAGATCAACACTCAACCTATAGTGCAGTGTTTTAACTGCAAGGAGCTTGGGCATTATGCGAACAATTTCCCTAAGCCGAGAGTTTTCGGAGGCAACCAACAACAACCTCCAAGGCAACAAGGGAGGAATTATACTATCACTACTGTTGAGGTGGAGCTGGAAAACGTTGTGGTGACAGGTATGCCTGTTATTCATTCAAGAATAGTGAACATAGTATTTGATTCTGGTTCTACGCATTCTTTCATATCTTTCAAGTATAGTAGAACTATTCAAACACCACCTCAAAATTTGGAGGAAAAGTTATCTGTGAGAACAGCGAATGGGGAAATTATTACATCCATGGTTTATAACTCCTCCCTGGTTAATGTTTGTGGACTGAACCTCTCAGCAAACCTTTTAATACTTCCTTTAGTGGAATTCAATGCTATCTTGGGCATGGATTGGATATATTTGTACAAGGCCAACATCAATTTTCGGGAAAGGGAGATTACTCTTCACATCCCGAAGCATCATCTGATTCTTTACAAGTGCAAGGAGGAAGATGAATCTCCTTTAGAAGCATCATATCAAGTGAGGATATTTCTTCCTTATGAGCATGTACATCTAGATTAAATGATTGAGACAAAGGATAGAATCATGCTTGAAGACATGCCCATCGTGAGGGATTATGATGATGTATTCCCTGAATAGTTTCCTAGTCTTCCTCCTGACCGAGAGGTTAAGTTTTCAATTGAAATTCTCCCTGGATCTCTACAAATCACAAAGACACCTTACAGAATGGCCACTGTAGAGATATAAGAGTCGAAGAAGAAGTTACAGGAGAATATGAAGAAGGGTTTTATATGCCTGAGTGCTTCACCGTGGGGTTCTTCAGTCCTCTTCATCAAGAAGAAGGATGGTTCAATGTGCCTCTTCATTGATTATCATGAGCTCAATAAAATTACTATAAAAAACAAGTATCCCCTTCCACAAATAAATGACTTGTTCGATTAGCTTCGTGGGGCCAATTATTTCTCTATGGTGGACCTTCGGTCAGGATATCACCAACTAAAGGTGAGGAAGGAAGATATTCCCAAGACTGCCTTTCGAATGAGGTGTGGACATTATGAGTTCATAGTGCTACCTTTCGATCTCACTAATGCTCCAGAAAATTTCCAAGATTTAATGAATAGATTCTTTAGAGGTTACCTCGACAAATTTGTGGTGGTCTTTATTGTTGATATTCTGATATACTCAAAGAGAAAGGAGGAACATGAGGAGAATCTGGATACTGTGTTAAAGACTTTGCGAATGGAGAAGTTGTATGAAAAGTATAGTAAATGTGAGTGTAGATGGAGGAAGTATCATTATTGGGGCATGTTATCACCAGGAAAGGGATATATGTGGACCCTTCCAAGATGAAGGCAATTGAAGAGTGGCCGCCAACTTCTATAATGGAGATCCACATCTTTTTAGGTCTAGCTGGGTATTATCGACGATTTGGGAAGAACATTTCACGATTGCCAAACCCAATGACAAAGATGACATGGAAGGGAGTAAAGTTCGTCTTGACACATGAATGTGAATACTGTTTCAAGGAGGTGAAAAAGAGGCTTATCACAACACTGGTACTCACAATCCCTTCAAGTGGAGAACTATTTGTGGTGTATAGTGATACTTCTAAGAAAGTATTAGGCTGTGTGATAATGAAAAATGATAATGTGATAGCCTATGCCTCAAGGAAGATGAAAATCCATGAGCAAAACTATCCCACGCATGATCTGGATTTGGCGGCTGTGATCTTTGCATTGAAAATCTGGCGGCATTATCTCTATGTGGAAAAATGTGAGATATATACTAACCACAAGAGTCTCAAATATATAATCACACAGAAAGAGCTTAATATGCACTAGTGAAGATGGATAGAGGTCATCAAGGATTATGACTGCTCAATCCACTAACATCCTGGTAAGGAAAACAAGGTGGAAGATGCTCTAAGAAGAGAGGATCATGTATCTTTATCAACGATGAGAATTCAAAAGGATCCGATCTTCTTAGATTTGAAAAGGATGGACATGAGAATCATTAAGGGAGGGACATCATCAATCCTTTCTCAAATTATTGCTCAACCATCCAACTTGGAGAAAATAAAGGATGCTGAAAGAAAGGATGTGGAAATTCAGAAAAAGGTGGAAGCTGTTAAAAATGGGAAATCCTCTGATTTTAAAATTGATGAGGAAGGAGTTGTAAGATTTGGGACATGATTATGTGTACCATCTGATCTAGAGAGAAAGAAGGAGATATTGAATGGTGCACATAGCTCGACCTTCTCTATCCATCATGGGAGTATCAAAATGTACCATGATCTCCGAGAACACTTATAGTGTGATAACATGAAGAAATTGATTTTAGAATATATATCAAGGCACTTTGTATGTCAGCAAGTTAAAGACGAGGGACAAAAGTACAACGGTATGATGCAGCCATTGCCTATAACCATGTGGAAATGGAAAAATGTTACTATGGACTTTGTCACGGGTCCCCCAAATATGTCAAATCGAAATAATGCGAAATGGGTTGTGGTTGACTGACTCACCAAGATATCCCATTTCATCACTATTCAGGAAGATATCTCACTTGAAAAACTTGCAATGTTATATGTGAAGGAAGTGGTGAGACTGCACGTTGTTCCACTCACAATTGTCTCTGACCGCGATCCAAGGTTCACATCTAAATTCTGGAGGAGTCTTCGACATTATTTGAATACTGAATTAAATTTTAGCATGGCCTATCACCCACAAACTTAAGGACAATCTGAAATGACTATTTGGACGCTTGAAGATATGCTTAGATCATGCTCTCTAGAATTCAAAGGTTGATGGGATCAGCATCTCCCATTGGTTGAGTTCTCTTACAACAATAACTTCCACTCGAGTATTCAGATGGATCCATATGAAGCTCTGTATGGAAAGCGATGTAGAACTCCAACCTGTTGGGATGAAATTGTTGAAAGAAAGCTACTTGGACCTGATCTTGTTCAAGAGATGACAGAGAAGGTTCAAGTCATCCAGAAACACATCAAAGCTACTCAAAGTCGGTAAAAGAGCTATGCTGACAACCATCGAAGGGACTTGGAGTTCGACGTTGGAGATAAAGTCTTCCTTCTAATATCTCCATGGAAGAGAGTCATGCGATTCAAGAAGAAAGGGAAGCTAAGCCCAAGGTATATTCGACCCTTTGATATCCTTGACCGCATAGGAGCTGTGGCCTATCAGATTTTACTTCAACCGAATATGGCTCGAGTTCATGAGGTTTTCCACGTATCACTCTTGAGAAAGTACATAACCGATTCCTTACATGTAATAAACTCAGAGGTGGTGCAGCTGGAAGATGATATCTCCTATGAGGAGCAACTATTAAATATTCTGGACTGGAGAGATAAGGTTCTACGCAACAAGACAACCCATCTTGTCAAAGTGTTGTGAAGGAACCATAAGTTTGAGGAAGTAACATGGGAACTGGAGGAAGCAATGAAGGAAAAGTAACCACATCTGTTTTTGGCCTAGAATGTAAAATGAAATATCGAGGGAGAAATTTCTTATGGGGGGAAGAATGTAACGACCCGATGATTCTAATGGAAATTCCCTTACTATAAATAGCCATAAAATCACCTAATAATGAACTACTAAGTGATAAGTGACCTTTAAACATAATTTTTTCACTTCGGTGTTTGGAATTTTGAAAATCTTACATACACGGTTGTGTTCAAGATTTTTTTTAAGTCTAATTAAAAATAATAATTTTTTGTGAATAGTAACCTACCCTAATGAATAGTAACATATCCTTATAAATAGTGATATACCATAAAGAATAGTAACCTCACTTATTGTGGTATAAAAATAATATTCATGTTTGAAGTACGATATACCTATAGTTTAGAATGAGTTAATGAATGTTTTAAAACTGGTTTTGATAACAAATTATTATTTTAATTAAATATTAAAATAATCATATTTAGAAAATTATTTTTGGAAAATGCACTTCATTTTTGGATTCTAAACATCGAAAAATGGTTACAGTGAATATTTGGGATTTTTCTGAAATACTTGAATTTTTGATGAATAGAAGAATCTGATAATTTACAATAAATGCTAAATAATGGATTAATTGATTCATCGATGATGCTCTGCTGATGTATGCACTACTAGAAATGTGGGATTTATCGACCGCCAAAAGAGGTCCCTAATGCCCTTTAGAGACCGCCCTATGACGGCTTTTTGCGGTCGTAGTTGCTTCGTCGGTATTTCTCAATAGCGACCGCCATAGGCGGCCACTAAAACTCTCTTCGGAAACCTCCGGCTATTTGGTGTTCATCGTATGCTGGGGAACACAGACATGTAAGAGGTTAATGAGGAGGGACCGCGAGCTTGGTTCGACGGAAATGGAAGAATAACGGCGGCCAGAGGAAGTTTCCAAGATGATGTTGGGGATTGAATAGCGGCGGCCGACGGTCGGGGGCGACAGGTTCACTAGCAGCACAGGTAGGGGCGACAGGAGGCCACGGGGTGGCGGCGATGGGGGTGACCTGTGGTATCGGTGCGGTGACGGGAGGCATTGATAGCTGTTGCAGTGGGGGACATCAAGGAAGACAACGTGGGGGGCGGAAAAAATCCCGCCATTTACATTTTCGTTTTAGCAACCGCTTTTGGCGGTCGCTAATAGTATCAGTAGCGATCGCCAATGGCAGTCGCCCGCTACCATAGGTGTAGAAACTAAAAAATATAGTAGTAAATCCCACTAGGTTCGGGATCACATGATAAAATAGCTATTCTTGGTCTTGTAATACTTACTATTACTTGTCTTTGGATGAAATAATAAATTAATGATGATAATATTATGAAATCCCTCATCTCCTCCACTATAAAAACCCCCCTTCACTCCCTCTTCTCTCCACTCCTCTCAAGCTCCAATCCTTCTCTAAATTCTACCCAAAACTCTCTCCAAGGTCCTCCCACACGTCCAAAATCTTTCACCCTCCTCAAAATACCAAAACCTCTCCCCTTATGAGGTTCTCAAAGGAAGAAGTCTCAAGAGGTCATTAATAACAAGTAAAGAACACCACCAGATTTAAGGTAAGGGATCCTCCCCTTTTCACTCTTAATAAATATTGTTCTATATGATATGACTTTTTCTGTAATACCAAGTGATGGGGTATGTTTATACACCTTCCACATACTAACCTAATGTTTTATAAGTGATTATAAACCCCTTTTCTCTCTCCAATCCCTCTTAGGTACACCCGACACCATGCCGGTAAAATCATAACGAATTCTACCCAAACCTTCTTCGTTCTTTCTGGTTGACTTATCTTTATTTCAAAATGGTTTTATCATATATATTAATGTGAATATTATGAATTATGAATAGTTTTAATGGATTCTAATATCAATACCCTTTCATCACTTTCTTTCGGGGATATACAAGTTTTTGAAATATTCCCTCCTTGGAACTTTCCGATAAGCAAACCTATTTTAAGGGGACTTCCCAAATTTTTTTCCCAAATTTCTAGTTCACTGTATCCTGTATTTTTAGACACCATTGTCTTTATAAAATCAGTATTTTTATTATGAAAAAATTCTTGGTTCAATTCTGGTTTTATATAAAAGAATGTCGTCTTTTCTATTTGAAAAGCTCTAGAGTGTTTTCCTTAAAACGCACAAAAATGTTTTAATGCTAATGTTTATAAAATACACTTCTAATATGTTGTCACTTATATTTGACACCACTTACCATGTTATATTCCTCTTTTACCCAATTAATGTCCATGTATGTTCTAATCCTTCCCTTTCATGGACACATTCATGATACACCCATTGGATATATTTTATGTCATTACTGCGGTACCCAATTCTTTCCATGGGTTCCCTTATGTTTATGTATGGTTGATTATGTATGATTTTAGATGTGGTAAGAATATTTATGAGGAAAGAATATAAATGAAAATTTTGAGATGGGTGTGCCCAGATAGCGCTCCAAAGCATTGTGTAAGGATAAGTCTCATGAGATTCGATGTGAAACAAGATTGGTGGTTAGCCTTGACCCGTACTGAAATGAGAAACGAGATTCGAAGTTAGCCTTGAATTGTACTAAATATATGATTTATGATTCGGCCAAATTTATATGATTCCATGTTTATATAATAACATGCTTATATTAATTGATTTTATAAGTTTCATGCTTTGGATATCATTATGTCAGGCTTCTTAACTCATGTCCTTGAGATGTATCCTTATGTTCATTCCCTTACTGGGCGTTTTAGGCTCATCCCTTTGTTCATATGTTCCCCAGGGTACCCTATGCGGATGTAAGGGCTTAAAGGAAGGTAGGAGCTCTTTGTGGAGATTGAATAAAGAAGCATTTTTAGCCCCATGTATTATGTTATATGTACCTAGTCATCCAAGACACTAGACTTATCAATCCATGGATTGTACTCTAATGATTAATTATGCTTCAAATAATGAAATGTTGTATGTAAAAGGATTGGGTCACTATACATCATGTGCCTGAGGGAAACTCCTTATAGTCTTCACCGGTGAGAGGCCGCGTGGCTGGGAAAACGGGGTGGTGTACATGCCGTGTGCAGGTGTAACATTCCATGTAGTGTCAGCCGAGTAGCGGACCGTGTCACTAACAACATGGGCAATTGGAAATTAATCCGTACAAGTCGTCTCTATCTAGAACACACCGTGTAGTCTGAGTTGTGTACCCGACTGTGTAACGGACAACATGGGTTGGTGATGCTCGCCCAGTACACGCCGTGTAGATCTTATACATGAAGTGTAGTCTAGTTTAAAGGAGACCCGTGTGGCTAAACCGTGTAGAAGAACCTGGGCAGGGGAAGATAATTCAATTACATGCCGTGTTTGGGTTGTTACATGACCAGTTGAGAAGATGTACACACCCATGTGAAAGACTTGAAGGAACACACCGTGTAGTTATTATACACTCCATGTAGTATTGTTTTGTAAAACTTCAATGTTTTCTTTCTCCTATTCCCTTTCAACACTCCTTATTTTCAGTCCTTGAAGATCTTAATCTAAGGCGTGTGTTCGACTTTGTTGAGTCATGCCACCAAGACGACCACACATTATTTGCACGAAGAGCAGCAATGAGTATACATCAGATATGGTAGACCATGGGCTACCGATGGATCCTTCAGGATATCCAGATGCGATTCCATCCATTATATTGGACACATGCACTGATGCGCAATTCCGTAAAGGCTTCATGCGGTTCATGCAGACCTTCCAGGGTGTAACATCCCAGGTAAATGAAGAATAAGACATATTTCATATTTATTAATATTTGTGAATTAAATATTAATTTTATTTTAAAGGGTTTTTATGTTCGATAGTGTACCCGATACGCAACAACGAGTTTCTTTGGAATCTTACGTTGCACACTAATAATATAATATTATTATTTTAAATGGTAGTTAACTCCTAGTCTTTGTATTGGCGGGAATGAACATAACTAACTACAATATGATTATACATGTTTGTTAAATATATTTACATTTATCCAATAAAATTCTGAGGCTTAAAATGTGAATGAATCTAATTTTAAGCATAATTTACATTAAAAGGCTGATTTGTCGCCTTTTAATGGCGAACCCTTTTTAAATCTAGTTTTGGTCAGTTTAATACATTATATATGACCAAATAAAATCCTTATTTAGAATGGGGACATAAAATTTTACTTTGGGTAACTTTTTGGTATTTTTCGGATAAAGTTCATTTTTCAATGAATAGTGAAAAATACTGTATTTTAATTCAAAAGTGACTTTTAATCTAATTTATTTGTATGGATAGATTATCTTTTTAATTGGTTTTAAAGTGAAATTAAAATATATTTTTAACATTTAATCCAATGTTTGTCATTTGAATTAATTTCACTTTGAAATTGGACATAAACAAGTATCAATCTTTTGATAGTTATTGTTTCTTAAAACACGCTATTTATTTTAACAAAGAGAATTAATTTTTAAATTAATTAATTCAACTTCTATGTTTTGAATTTGGAAAAATAGAAATCAATTTTGAATTTAGAATATCAAATAATTCTTAGGATGAATTTTTGGTATTTTTTTGAAAAACATCAATTTTTGATGAATAGTGAAACCACTTAGTGGTAGTTAAAAAAACTGACTTTTTCATTTAAATGACATTTTACCACTTATTTGAATTGAATTTAAAAAATCCAACATACATGGTTGTTATCAAGAAGTAAAATGTGGTTCATTAAGATGAAAATAATTTTTTGTGAATAGTAACTTTTGACTTTTATTTACCACTGTTAATGGTAAATAGGGTAATTCAAGGTTAAAAGAATATTATAATATTTCAAAATTACCATAACACTTGTCCAAACCTTATTTTTTTAGTCATTAATGACCATTGGTATCTTTGGGTCGATTTTGGGACCCCATTGATCCAATAGAGAGTGATAATGACAATTTAGATAAATTAATTTAAAGTAAAGGCAAAATAGACATAAACAAAAATCCTTTAGTAATTAAATTTCATATGGTGTTATATAAGTCCTATTTTAGACAATAAATATTAATTGGAAATATAAACAGATTTACTACAAGATAGTTTTTTTTATAATTTTTAGACACCGAATAAATTAATTTATTTATGACACAACAATGATGCAGTAGTGACCTAATTAATAAATGATTAAAATAAATAAGATTATAATGATTAAATTATTATCCAAAACATTTCCAATTCGGATTGGATGATAGTATTTCGTCCATGAATCATATTATCTTCGACCATAATGTTTTTTGGACCATTATAAACCAAATATCATTATATAATAAAATAATGTTTTCACACTTTCCTAAAGAGCCCCTCCTCCCCCTTATAAAAGGAGACCACATCTTACCAATTCCTCACACCTCTCAAGCCATTTGTCTTGTCCAACCTCTACCCAATTAGTCTCTAAACATCCCTCTTCTCTTCCTAGAAGCCTTACCTTAGGAAGAAGGCCCTTCAAAAAGTCCTTTTGGTTCAAACCAAAGGAAGTTACCCAAATTAAAGGTAACAGTTTCTCTTAAATTGTTTTCTTTTATTTTACTTCTCCAACCCCTAAAATATTTATATTTACATTCTTTTTTAACAACACCAGTATACTCAATATACTAGGATGTTTTTATGAGAAATATTCTAACTACACTTACACACAACTCCATATAATGAATGAAGAACATAATGTTTCTGTGGATGGAAAACTAACATCTCACGAAACGATGATTGTTCAATTACATCTTACCACCTCTCATGGAGGAAATTATGATTGAAATGTATTTATATATTATATATATTATGTTTATTATTTTCTTATGCTTCTTTACTTCCCATTTATATCATACCTTTATGGTTTCCATAGTGCGTAAATACGATAATCTCATTTGAGGAAGTGCGGACTACCGCCCCTCAAAGTGATTTGATTCATTAATGCCTTATGTGGGATGTATAATGGATGGAGTTAATGATATTATATATGATATTATAATGAAATTATAATATACCTATGTATCATTATGTTTTAATTCCATTATAATAAGAAATATAAATGAAAGTAGCGTTCATGCGTACGTACGGCTTACCGTCTCCATGAACGGTGCATTTCATTTCTTACCTCCAAATGTTATCTACTATTATAATTACATGTATATACTGAATATATATGATATATATGATATTAAATCATGAATATGAATCTGTATATAATGGACTATTGACCACATGGACAACATGTAGATATAAGGTGTTCATTTTTTACTAAAGCACTAAATATCGACAAAATGAACGTTATTAACTTAAATGATTACATAATGTTTATAACATGATAATAAGTTATGTAAAAGGAATAATAAACTTGAAAAAGGTTTTTAAGAAAGTATAAATTAACTTTAGTTTATTATTCAGGAGATTAAATAATGATCTAGTCAAGTCGGACGCGAGGTAAGGGACTCCGTCTCAATCTCCTTTCATTGAGGCATTTTTAGTTTTATACACGACTTTATTTTACATGGTCGATAAACCCTTTTTACTTTTAGTTTTATTAAAAGGGAATCTTTTTATATGAATCATTTTACTATTCTACAAAAAGGAATGTTTTCTTAATGTAAGCGGTGAAAATGACCTTTCCTCCGACGCGGGTATTATTTGATCTTTGGCTTCCTTAACAAGCCGAAATGTTTTTTAAAAGGAAAAATAAATACCATATACTCAATTTATGTATTTTGGTATTGAAAATGATTTTGAGAATGAATTTATTATTTCAATATCTTGAAATTATATTTTATTATTTCAATGTGGAAATTTTATCTTTCCTTTATGCTTATGTTATGTGTTATGATCATGTTATGGTTCTTGGGAATTATTTACGTATACGGGTGGTTCCATGATAAACCTAGGGTGGGTGAGCCCGATATAGCTCTCCAATGCATCAGGTAACATGACGGAGGTAAATGTGAATGTTTCTCCTAAGAGATTTAGGGAATATACTATGATGGGTATTCCAAAGTAACTTCCTATGTAGCTGTGATAGTTACAATGTAAGTATGATATGGATGCCACAAGTTACCTTTATGATTTATGATTTCTATGTGTCTTTCATGAATCTTATGATTTCATGAGGTAAGTAAAAGAGTTCATGTTTTGTATGTATTTATGAAAAAATGTTTTAATTCATTGTTTTCTAACCCTTACTGAGCCTTTTATGCTCATCCCACGTTTTGAAATGTTTTCACATGACTTAAAGATGAATAGGGTCAAGGATGAGATCAAGAAAAAGTCATGTTGTCTAAAACATGGAACTAGACATGACTCTTTTTTTTCAATAGTTTTTATTTGAGGAAAAAATGGAATCTGGGAAGAAATTTCTACCTTGTAATCTTTTGAGATGTAATAGTTATGTCCTAATTCTCAAAAACTCTAAACCTCAAAAGATCCTCAATTTTAATTATTAATTTAATTCAATATTATGTAATGTTTAAGGATGGGTCCTTATAGTTGGTATCATAGGTCTGTTTAGATTACATTAGGTGTTAGGGTATTATTAATATAATATCCATAAAGTAATTTATGTTAATATTGACATCATATAGCATTTCCAGATTACCATGTTGCTTTGCCTAAGATATTTTTTGTTCAGAATGGTTTTTCGCAGAGGAAACATGGCAGCAATGTTGGGATGACATCAGGAGGAATACAACCCTTCAAATCAGCAACTTGAGATGGTCAAAATCAGAACTGAAGAGTTTTTTGCAGTGATGGCATAGTTGACTCATGCGATAAATGGTGGTGGTATCCATGTACGAGATCAGCCAAATCAACCATAGAGGAACATGTCAGTAGTGGAGCACGTCATGATGCAACATCACCCATCATTCAAAGGATCATATGACCTTGTGCTAACTGAAGGGTGGATTAAAGCACTGGAGAAGATTTTTGATGTCATGGGTTGTTCCGAACATCAAAAGGTTAGTCTTGCAATTTACCATTTTGAAGGTGAATCTGATCAGTGGTGGTCAATGGTGAAAAATATTAGGAATTGTGAAGAGATTGATGCTCTCGATTGGGATGAATTCAAAGGTATGTTTCTTGAGAAATATTTTCCTAAGGTGGTTCATCTTAGGATAGAAAAACAATTCCTGGAATTGAGGCAGGAGGATGAATCAGTGGCTGCTTATGAAGAAAATTTCACTCGACTGGAAAGGTATGCTCCAAATTTCATACGAGATCTTGATAATAAAATAAACCATTTTTAATCAGGATTAAAGACAAAGTATCGAAGGGATTTAGCTTCTCGTGAGTTCAAAAGTTATGAAAAACTGGTTCGTTGTGTGGAGAAGGTAGAAATGGAGTTTGTTGATGATCAGGTATTCTTTGACAAACAACAGAATAAGAGGTCGAGGTGGCATGCGAAACGGAAGAAATCTTCAAAAAAATATGATGGTAAGAAACTTAAGTTTATAGTTTGTGAAAATTGTGGTAAAAAGAATGATGGGGAATGTCTTTTGAATTCTGGTAAGTGCTATCGATGTGGTAAAATGGGACATAAGGATCATAATTGCACCGAAAAAAGATCAGGGTAATGGGAGGAAGAAATCTGATTTACAGTTAGTAAAATGATTTAAGTGAAATGAAATGGGTCATTATGAAAATTAGTTTCCAACAAGGAACTCAACAGAATGAGAGCAGCTGGACTACATGCAGGAAGGGGTGGCGAAATCCTTTGCAACTACTTCAGCAGATGTTGGGCCATCAAATGAAGTTATATCAGGTACACTGTTTGTTTGTTCAAATTATGCCAATGTGTTGTTTGATTCAGGGTCTACACATTCTTTCATTTCTGATAAGTTTTCTATTAAATTGGTAATTCCATCTCATGATATGAATACAAAACCTATGGTAAAAACACATGGAGGAAATGTTGAGATAAAAAGAAAACATAAGAACATTTCTGTCCTTGTGTGCGGAAAAAATATACCTGTAAACCTTATTGATTTGCCTCTAGTAAATTTTGATGTTATTTTGTGCATGGATTGGCTTTCTGTTTATCATGCTAAGATTGATTTCAGTGCTAAAGATGTTTATTTTCAGAATAATTTTCAGTTTGTATACAAAAATGAACCCTTGTTGTTGATAACATATCAGGAAGCTGAGAAACTAGTAAAAGATGGAAATGAATGTTACCTTGCACATATTGTTGAAAAATCAGGAACTGTTCAGATTAATGATGTGCCAGTGGTAAAAGAGTACCTTGATGTTTTTCCTGACGAGTTTCCTGGTATTATACGTGATCGGGAAGATGAATTTATTGTTGAATTAGTTCTTGATGCTAAGCCAATTTCAAAACCCCCTTATCGAATGGCTAAAATTGAACTTTTAGAGTTAAAGTAGAAATTGCATGAGTTATTAGATAAAGGTTTCATTCGACCTAGATGGTCACCATGGGGTGCTCCTGTCTTGTTTGTTAAAAATAAAGATGGTTCATTGAGACTTTTCATTGATTATAGAGCATTGAATAACATCACTGTTAAGAATAAGTATCCTTGGCCTCAAATAGATGATTTGTTTGATCAGCTCCAAGGAGCTCAGTATTTTTCAAAGAATGACTTGAGGTCGGGGTACCATCAGTTGAAAGTAATGAAATCAGATGTTCCAAAGACCGCGTTTCGTACTACATATGGCCATTATGAATTTGTAGATATGCCTTTTGGGTTAACCAATGCACCTGCTGTATTCATGGATCTTATGAATAGAATTTTCCATGAATTCTTGGATAAGTTTGTGGTTGTGTTCATTGATGATATTTTTGTTTATTCCAAAAGTAAATAGAAACATGAAAGTCATTTAAGGGTTGTCTTGGAAACCTTAAAATAAAAGTAAATTTATGGGAAATTCAACAAGTGTGAGTTTTGTTTACAAAAAATTTCTTTCCTTGGTCACATTGTTTCAAAAAATAGAATAACTATTGATCTTGCTAAAACAAAAGTTGTTGAAGAATGTCCAAGACCGAAAAATATAACCGAGATATGTAGTTTTCTTGGTTTTTCAGGTTATTATAGGAGGTTTTTTGAAAAAAATTCACGGTTATCTAGTCCAATGACTATGTTAACTCGAAAAGGTGTTAAGTTCATCTGGACAAAAGAATGTGATGATTGTTTTAGGAATTGAAAAGAATAATGCTGAATGCTCCAGTTTTGCACTGCCTTCCAGAAATGGTGAGTTTGTTATCTAGAGTGATGCTTCGTTGAAAGGACTGGGTTGTGTCCTAATGTAAAATGATCAGGTAATTGCTTATGCTTCACGTCAGTTGAAACCTCATGAGTTAAATTACCCTACACATGATTTGGAATTAGCTACTGTTGTTTTTGATTTAAAAAATTAGAGGAATCATTTGTATGGAGTAAAATGTGAAATATATACTGATCACAAATTTTTGAAGTATATATTCACTCAGAAAGAATTGAACATGAGACAGAGGAGATGTTTGGAATTAATCAAGTACTATTATTGCATGATCCATTACCATCCGGTAAAAGCAAATAAAGTGGCTGATGCTTTGAGTTGGAAAAGTAATGTCTCATTAGCCATGCTATGTTTGAAATGAGATCCTTTGGTTTTTGATTTGATGAAATTTGTAATAGAAGTTGTTCTTGCATGAAATTATTCTGTTTTGTTTCAGGTGTCCGTGAAATCATCTCTATCAGACAGAATTAAGAAAGCATAGAAAGAAGACAGTGAGTTGCAGAAAAAGGTAGAGTTGTTTTAGAAGGGTATGTTGCATGAATTGAACATTGATAATGATTGTGTTTTGAGATTTGGGAATAGATTATGTGTACCTTGTGATTTACAGTTGAATAATGAGTTGTTACGTGAAGCTCATAGTTCTCTGTTTTCAGTTCATCCTGGTAGTACTAAGATGTACATCGATCTTCGTGAGTATTGCTGGTAGGATAGAATGAAAAGAGATATTGCTGATTTTACTGTGAAGTGTTTGACTTGTCAGTAGGTTAAAGTAGAGTGACAGTTACCGAAAGGGATGCTTCATCCTCTACTGGTGCCATAGTGGAAATGAGAAAATATATCCATGGACTTCATTGTGGGATTACCAAAGACATCTTGAGGTAATAATGAAATCTGGGTTATAGTTGATTGATTGACTAAATCTGCTCATTTCCTTCCAATTAGAGATACTTTGTCTCTAGATCAACATTCTTGGTTGTATGTTAAAGAGATAGTTAGGTTTCATGGAGTTCCCCTCTCCATTATATCTAATCGTGATCGCAGGTTCACTTCTAACTTTTGGAAAGGCCTTCAGAATTCATTGGGTACTGAATTAAACTTTAGTACAACTTTTCATCCTTAATCAGATGGGTAGTCAGAAAGAACAATTCAGACCTTGGAAGATATGGTACGTGCTTTCTCGATGTATTATCAGTGAATTTGGGACCAACGCCTTTCTTTGGTTGAATTTTCATATAATAAAAATTTTTATTCTACTATACAAATGGCTCCATTTGAGGCATTATATGGAAAGCATTGTCGAACTCCAGCCTTTTGGGATGAAGTAGGTGAAAAGAAGCTGATGGGACCAGAATTGGTAGAAGAGATGGTAGAGAAAGTTCAGAAGATTTAGAAGCACACGAGAACAGCTCGGAGAAGACAGAAAAGTTATGCCGATAACCGGAGGAAGGATCTTTCGTTTGAGGTAGGTGATCATGTCATTCTCAAAGTTTCTCCATGGAAAAGTGTGATGCGTTTTCATAAGAAGGGAAAGTTGAGTCCAAGGATTATTGGACCTTATGAAATTCTATAGAAAGTTAGATCAGTTTCGTATTGAGTGGATTTACCTCCATGTTTATCCCATTTACACAATGTTTTTCATGTTTCGATATTGAGAAAGTTTATGCCAGATCCATCTCATGTTTTGAGCTGAGAGGTAGTTCAGTTGGAAGAGAACCTCTCTTATGAAGAAAACCCAGTTCAAATTCTTGACCACAGAGATCAAGTGTTGCGGAATAAGGTAATACACCAGGTAAAGGTTTTGTAGAAAAACCATATGTTTGAAGAGGCAACGTGGGAATCTGAAAATTCTATGAGGGATAAATACACCCACTTATTTTGATAAGTGAATAAAAATTGTGAGGATGAAATTCCCAAAAGGGGGAAGGATGTAACATCCCAGGTAAATGAAGAATAAAACATATTTCATATTTATTAATATTTTTTAATTAAATATTAATTTCATTTTAATGGGTTGTTATGTTCGATAGCGTACCCGATACACAAGAACGGGTTTGTTTGGGATCTTATGTTGCACATTAATAATATAATATTATTATTTTAAATGGTAGTTAACTCCTAGTTGTTGTATTGGCGGGAATGAACAAAACTAACTACAGTATGATTATACATGTTGGTTAAATATATTTACATTTATCAAATAAATGTTTGAGTCTTAAAATGTGAATGAATCTAATTTTAAGCATAATTTACATTAAAAGGCCGATTTATCGAGTTTTAATGGATAACCCTTTTTGAAACTAGTTTTGGTCACTTTAATACATTCTATATGACCGAATAAAATCCTTCTTTAGAATTGGGACATAAAATTTTACTTTGGTTAATTTTTTGGTATTTTTATGGTAAAGTTCATTTTTTTAATGAATAGTAAAAAATAATGTATTTTAATTCTAAAGTACCTTTTAATATAATTTATTTATATGGATAGATTATCTTTTTAATTGGGTTTAAAGTAAAATTAAAATATATTTTTACCATTTAATCCAATTTTTGTCATTGGAATTAATTTCACTTTGAAATTGGACATAAACAATTATCAATCTTTTGATAGTTATTGTTTCTTAAAAACACGCTATTTGTTTTAATAGAAGTAATTAATTTTTAAATTAATTAATGACACTTCTATGTTTTGAATTTGAAAAAATAGACATCAATTTTGAATTTGAAAAATCAAATAATTCTTTAGGCTGAATTTTTGGTATTTTTCTAAAAATCTTCAATTTTTGATGAATAGTGAAACCACTTAGTGGTAGTTTAAAAAACTGAATTTTTCATTTAAATGAAATTTCACCACTTCTGTGAATTGAATTTAAAAAATCACACATAAATGGTTTTTATCAAGAAGTAAAATGTGGTTCATTAAGATAAAAATAATATTTCATGAATAGTAACTTTTGACTTTTATTTACCACGGTTAAAGTTAAATAGGGTAATTCAAGGTTAAAATAATATTATAATAATTAAAAATTACCTTAACACTTGTCCAAACCTTATTGGTTGAATCATTAACGACCATGGTCATCTTTGGGTCGATTTTGGGACCCCATTGATCCACATGGGAGTGATAATGACAATTCAGATCAATTAATTAAAAGTAAAGGCAAAATAGACATAAACAAAAATCTTTTAGAAATTAAATTTTATATGGTGTTATATTAGTCCTATTTTTGACTATATATTTTCATTAGAAAGATAAAAATATTTACTACAAGATATTAGTTTTTTATAATTTTTAGACATTGAATAAATTAATTTATTTATCACACAATAATGATGTAGTATTTACCTCATTAACAATTGATTAAAATAAATAAGACTATAATGATTAAAATATTATCCAAAACATGTCCAATTATGATTTGATGATTTTATTTACACCATGTATCATTGTATCTTAGAACTTAATGATTTTTGGACCACTAGAAACTGAATATCATTATATAATAAGATAATGTTTTTACACTTTCTTAAAGAGCCCCTCCACCCCCTTATAGAAAGTGACCACTTGTAACCAATTACTCACACATCTCAAGCCATTTGGATCGTCCAAACTCTTCCCAATTAAGATCCAAACATCCCTCTCCTCCTCCTAGAAGCCTTACTCTAGGAAGAAGGCCCTTCAATAAGTCTTTTTGGTTCAAACCAAAAGAAGTTACCCAAATTAAAGGTAACTGTTTCTCTTAAATTGTATTCTTTTATTTTACTTCTCCAACCCCTAAAATATTTTTATTTCCATTATTTTGTAACAACACCAGTATCATAAATATACTAGGATGTTGTTATGAGAAATATTTGAACTACACTTACACACAACTCCATCTAATTGATGGAGAACATAATGTTTCTGTGGATGGCAGACTAATGCCTCACAAAACGATGATTGTTCAATTACATCTTACCGCCTATCATGGTGGACATTATGATGGAACTATATTTATATATGATATATATTATGTTTATGATTTCCTTATGCTTCTGTACTTCTCATTTATATCATACCTTTATGGTTTCCATAGTGGGTAAATACGATAATCTCATTTGAGGAAGTGTGAACTACCGCCTCCTCAAAGTAATTTGATTCATTAATGCCTTGTGTGGGATGTATAAAGGATGCAGTTAATGATATTATATATGATATTATACTGAAATTATAATATACCTATGTATAATTATGTTTTAATTCCATTAAAATAATAAATAGAAATGAAAGTAGTGTTCATGTGTACGTACAACTTACCGTCTCCATGAACGGTGCATTTCATTTCATACCTCAAAATGTTATGTAATATTATAAATACATGTATATAATGAATATATATTATATATATGATATTAAATCATGAATATCAATATTTATATAATGGACTATTGACCACATGGACAACATGTAAATATAAGTTGTTCATTTTTGACTAATGTACCAAATATCGACAAAATGAACGTTGTTAACTTAAATGATTACATAATGTTTATAACATGATAATAAGTTATATAAAAGGAATAATAAACTTGAAAAATGTTCTTAAGAAAGTATAAATTAACTTTAGTTTATTATTTAGGAGATTAAAGAACGATCGAGTCAAGTCAAACGTGAGGTAAGGGACTTCATCTCAATCTCCATTCATTGAAGCATTTTTAGTTTTATACATGAATTTATTTTATACGGTGTATAAACCCCTTTGAATTTTCATTTTATTCAATGGGAATCTTTTTATACGAATAATTTTACTAAAAGACAAAAAGGAATGTTTTTTAACGTAAGCGGTGACAACGACCTTTCTGTTGATGCGAGTATTATTTGATCTTTGGCTTCCTTAACAAGCCCAAATGTTTTTTAAAAGGAAAAATAAATACCATATACTCAATTTACGTATTTTGGTATTGAAAATAATTTTGATAATGGATTTATTATTTCAATATCTTTAAATGATATTTTATTATTATAATGTGGAAATGTTATCTTTCTTTTATGCTTATGTTATGTCTTATGATCATGTTATGGTTCTTGGGCATTATTTACGTATACGGGTGGTTCCATGACAATCCTCGGGTGGGTGAGCCTGAGATAGCTCTCCAATGCATTGGGTAACGTAATGGAGGCAAACATGAATGTTTCTCCTAAGAGATTTAGGGAATATACTATGATGGGTATTCCAAAGTAACTCCCTATGTAGCTGAGATAGTTACAATGTAAGTATGATATGGATTCCACAAGTTACCTTTATGATTTATGATTTCTATGTGTCTTTCATAAATCTTATGATTTTATGAGGTAGGTAAAAGAGTTCATTTTTTGTATGTATTTATGAACAAATGTTTTCATTCATTGTTTTATAACCCTTACTGAGCCTTTTATTCTTATCCAATGTTTTGAAATGTTTTTAGAGGACTTTAAGATGAATAGGGTCAAGGATGGGATCAAGGAAAAGTGATGCTATCTAAAACATGGAACTAGACATGACACTTTTTTTTCAAGAGTATTTATTTTATGAAAAAAATGGAATCTGTGTAGAAATGTCAACCTTGTAATCTTTTGAGATGTAATAGTTATGTCCTAATTCTCTAAAACTATAACCCTGAAAAGATCCTCAATGTAAATTATTCATTTAATTAAATATTATGTAATGTTTAAGGTCGAGTCCTTATACAAGGAGCATCACCGGCTGCCACATCTATGGCAGGGCTGATGTGCATATTTCAGCGGCAGCATCCGTCTACATTTTCAGGGGATGGCGGACCACAGGCTGTGGAGTCTTGGCTGGGGTCTATGCAGAATATCTTTGATCATCTGGAGATGCCTCCATTGCGGAGGGTAAATCTCACTACTTACATGCTGCATGATTCCACCAAGAGACGGTGGGATGTTACCACCCATACTGAGCATCCTTGAGACATGGCGTGGGAAAATTTTCAGGCAGTCTTCTATGAATTTTTAATTCCAGAGATGCTGAGGGAAGATCAAGCTTGAGAGTTCATGAATCTACAGTAGGGCGCTATATCGGTGATGGATTATTCTGCCCGCTTCACAAAGGTACATCGTTTTTCACCTGTTCTGGTGGGTGACGAGATGTTGAGGGCTAGAAGCTTTGAGGATGGTCTTCAATATGACATCTGAGCACTGGTGAATGTTTTCATGTTTCCTAAAGTACTTGCTATTGTGAAAAAGGCACAGATAACTGAGCGAAACCTGTGGGAAGCTAGTGGTGTGAACTAGGGTGGTTCAACACTGATTTCTGGTATAATTTCTACTGGCAATAGGAAGATAGAAAAGGATTTCTCTCATGGTGGCAGTACTAGCCAGAATATTTCTTCAGGTAGCAATGTTATGTGCTAACAATGTTGTAAAGAGGGGTATAAGAGACCTCAATGTCCATGTGACCCAGTGGAGTTCCGAGCATGTGGTAGGATGGGTCATCATCAGCATTTTTGCATGGTGTTTCCACCAGTGGCTAGTGAGTGGGGTTTTGTGCAGACTCCACTTGCAGGAGCAGGGCCAGCTACTTCTTATCATTCAGGAAATTGGAATAAGTCAAGACAATCAGGCCAAGGTGGTGTTCGTGGCCATGGTAGCTATACACCAGGAACTTAGAGACAGTCGGGTGGGTCAGCTCAGGGTAGCCAGGCTGTGTCGCAGGGCCGCGACACTGGGCAGGCATATGCAGTGCAACAGACCCAACAGGACCAAGATCCTGGAACTTCCACTATTAGAGGTACGATTCTAGTAGCTTCTATTTTATCTTCTATACTTTTCGATAAGGGTGATACACATAGCTTTATAATTGTTCCCATTGTGGATATCTTTGGGCTCTTTATTTCTTCTTCTTCTGATTTTATGACGCTAGATACTCCTTTGGGGATTAGAACAGTAGGTTTGCGTCAATGTAAGGAGTTCCCCTAGAGGTTGGTGGGTGTCACTATCTATGGGACCTCTATGTCTTAGAGATAACAATATATGATTTCATTCTCAGGATAGATTGTTTGGTTCCCTTTCGATCCATTGTATATTTCTATCGTTGTAGGGTGAGTTTCACATCACCATAGGGTGGAGTATTTCTATACAAGGGAGAATGGGATGTCCAAGAAATCCAAGCTGGACCCGAGCATCGTGGGTGAGGTGGTGTGACAACCAAAATTTCGAGTTTATATCCAGATGACCAGGGAACTTGTCATAAGGATTTCCCTCCATTGGTTGATCATTTCAGGGATGTCTTCTCGGACAACTTTTCAGGTCTTCCACTAGATAGAGTGGTGGACTTCACTATTGATCTTGAGCTAGGAGTAACAATGGTGTCCATTCCTCCTTATAGGATGTCTACACCAGAGTTGCAGGAGCTCAAGAGGTAGTTGGAGGACTTACAGGAAAAGGGTTTCATCCAACCAAATACTTCTCCGTGAGGTTCACATATTCTGTTTTCTAAGAAGGCAGACGATACCCAAAGACTTTGTGTGGATTATCGGAAGATGAACTAGCTGACGGTCAAGAAACGATATCCCTTTCCAAGGATTTATGATCTTTTTGATCTACTTCAAGGAGCACGAGTGTTCTTGAAGATTGACTTCAGATCTGGATATCATCAGATACGCGTTAGGCCATCAAACATACTGCCTACAACTTTTCAGAGCAGATATGGTCTATACGAATATTTGGTCATGCCGTTCGGACTCACAAATGCAACAATAGTTTTCATGGCTCAGATGAATCATGTGTCTCATCGATATCTAGTTTCATTCGTGGTTGTATTCGTAGACGATATCTTGGTGTACTCTCAAACTCGACACTACCATGCCACCCATCTTGATATCATATTGAGTACACTAAGAGATCATCAGTTATATGCTAAGATCTCAAAGTGACACTTTTGGATGGACCAGATACACTTCCTGGGTGATATCATATCATAGGAAGAAGTTGCAGTAGACCCAGAGAAAGTGAGAGTAGTAGTTTTCTAGGAGTAGCCTAATAACGTGCTTAATATACAAAGTTTCTTGGGGCGTCTAGTTACTACAGACACTTTATAAAATACTTATCCCACTTTTCAGTTCTGTTGACGATTTTGACTAAGAAAGGTGTGAAGTTCGTTTGGTTAGAAGAATGCAAGTTATCCTTTCAAGAGATTAAGGGATGGTTGATATCATCACTAGTCCTGATACTTCTAGAGGAGGGGAATAGATATACTGTTTACTGTGATGCATCAGGTATTGGGCTGGGAGAAGTGTTGATGCAGGGTGATCGATTAGTTGCCTATGGATCTCAATATTTTAGGCCACATGAGAGAATTTACCTAAATCATGATCTTGAGTTGGCTGTATTTGTTCACACATCACGATGTTGGAGACATTATCTATTGGGAGATAATTTTGTGGTGATTACAGACCAAAAAAGTCTGAAATATATCTTTACCCAGTGTGACCTGAATATGAGACAGTGAAGGTGGGTTTCATACCTTCATTACTTCGACTTTGAGCATGCCTATATACCTGGAAAAGGTAACATAGTTTCTGATGCACTGCGTATGAGGACTCAATTACAGGCAGTGTTGGAGGCCAGTTGTGAGTGGAAGCTCATGAAATTGTTCTCTGAGATTCATTTTGAGGTGCATGATAGTCATGGGAAAACATATCTTTCATCCTTACATGTGACTTCTACCCTTTTTGATAGCGTGAGGATGAGAGAACTATCATATTCAGAAGGCCAAGTTCTAGGGGAGTTAGTGGCAAGTGAGGACCCTCCTGCTGGTTGGATGATAGGCGATGACGAGGTACTGTGTATCCATGGACGAGTGTGAATTCAAGGGGATATACGCAAGGATTTGATGTGGGAGTTTCTTGAATCATATTGAGCAGTGAATCTTGGAGTTACCAAAATGTACCGTGACTTGAGACGTTAGTATTGGTGGTCGGGTATGAAATGGGAAGTAGCTGGTTTTGTTACGAGATGTTCCACCTGTCAGCAGGTGATGGCGAAGCATCAGAGGCCATTCCTACTGTTACAGTAGTTACCCATTCCGGAGTGGAAATGGGATGATGTTGCAATGGACTTCGTGACCGGGTTTCCGAGGTCACCTCGAGGCAGTGAAGCCGTGTGGGTTGTTGTGGATAGACATACGATGGTAGCTCACTTTTTTACAATCTAGGAGACCTTCGGTGTTGACGAGCTCGGGAAGTTTTATATCCGAGAGGTAGTACATATTTATGGTGACCCTCATTATATCGTTTCAGAT
Organism: Viscum album; assembly: GCA_963277665.1. Taxonomy (NCBI): domain Eukaryota; kingdom Viridiplantae; phylum Streptophyta; class Magnoliopsida; order Santalales; family Viscaceae; genus Viscum; species Viscum album. Next base: position 1,426,586,965 of record OY728161.1, read on the forward strand.
AGGGATACCTCTTTTACGACTTATTTCTGGTAGACTTTTCAGAGGAAACTGGGTACACAGGTTCTTCTGAGCACAACATACCACCCTCAGACCGTTGTCCAGTCGAAGCATACGCTACAGGTGCTTGAGGACAAGTTTCATGCTTACATCCTAGACATTGGGGGATCTTAGGAGAATCACATACCCGTGGTCGAGTTTTCCTACAATAATAGTTTTCATGAAACTATTGATATGGAACCATATGAGGCTTTATAAGGTAAGTCATGCCAATCACATTTGTGCTGGTTGGAGGCAGGCGAGGCAGCTTTACTGGGACCACGTCTCGTGCAGGAGACTTCAGAGAAGGTCCAGTTGATACAGAAGAGGATGGATAATGCATAGTCTTTTCGGAAATCTTATGTTGATCTCCATAGAAGACCCTTGGAGTTCATGGTTGGGGATCGAGTTTTCTTATGTGTTTCATCGAGGTTGGGATACAGGCGGATCATGAGACAGGGTAAACTTTCACCGAGGTATGTGGGGCTGTTTGAGATTCTAGATAGAGTTGGGCTGATTTCCTATTGGTTTCATTTACCATAGAGGTACCAAACGATGCATGATGTCTTTGAGGTATCTCAGGTGTGCTGTTATCACTCAGACCAGTCTAACGTCTTTCAGCCTGAGGAGTTTGAGCTTCAGGCCGATGAGTCCTTTGAGGAGCATCTGATTCGTATTGTTGATAGGATCACGAGGGTTATCTAAGGCTAGTCAGTTCCTCTCGTACGGGTGTTATGGTTACATGTTTAATTGGAGGACGAAACCTGGGAGCGCTATACTGACGTACGTGCACAGTGTCCAGAGTTGTTCTGAGCTTTATCTTCATCACCATTGGAAGACAAATTCGGGGACAAATTTCTTTAAAGGGGGAAGTTTGTAAGAACCCAGTTTTTATTTTTGAGGAATGGGTTTCTTATTGTCCTATTTCCTTATGTGTTTTTCAAAAAAAATAAGGAAAAGGGGAAAATCCCAAATTTTATGGGTAAACGCTTTGTACTTTTCCACACACAGTGTACTTCGGTCGTGTGGGATCAGTGCACTGGGTGTGTAGGCATGTCCATGATGAAGAGTGTAAAAACTGACTACATGTCATATACATGGTATATACACACTATGTAATTAGTCGGTGGGTGAATTGTAAGGCGGTGGGAGTAGACTCCAGCAGAGTGACAGTACATTCTGTGTATTCAGAAATACACGATGTATACTCATGTCGACCGACGAACAGTGCGACAGTGGAAAGTATCCTCCAGAGGAACATTAAAAAAATGAAAAGTAAATGTTGTGTACTTGAGAGTACAATCCTTGTAGTTTGTTTTTTTGATTAAATTGGATTTTAGCCTCCTCATTCAGTAGAGGAGGAACTGGGCGCGTTTAGAGAACTGTAAGAGAAGGATAGAGCTTGGAAGAGCTCTTGACCGCACACTGAGAATCAGATTCATCCGCCATTGATCATGTTGGAACCGTGCGGGTGATTCCTTCTATCTCCGTGAGTCTTTCCTACAGATTATTCCTCTAAGGGATGTTATTTGAGTTTTATTGGGTGAACTATTATCCCAGATCTATGTTTTTCACGGGCGATTCGGGAGGCATCGTTCACGTATATCGATCAGTGGAGATCGAGGTAGGTGATCGGATGTTAAATTCCAACTTTCATGTTCTTTTTGTGTACCATTATGCTACGCTCCCATGATTGGGGTGTCATATGGATGAGTCCTTGATTAATTAAATACATATAATTTCCTAGGTAATATATTTAATATGTACAACTGCTGTTTGGGATCGTTGCTTGGATCCCAGGCCACCCTGTGGGTGCTTTTTCCCCTGCTTAGACATTAGGCCAGGATACTCATTGGTATACCATGATTTAGCATGCTTTAAATTTCCTTGAGAGTAATTGTATATAAATTACTTGCTTATTTGTTGGGCTCGGCCCAGTTACTTTCTTAGCCTGAGGTCAAGGTTTCTTTTAGCCTACAGGCAACTCTTCTCATGCCTATGGGCAGTAGTTTTTGTGCCTGTGAGCGACACCTCATACGCCTATGGGAAATGTTCGTTATGCCTTTGGGCAGTCACCTACGGGTTTCGATTCTGATTACCTGAGGGTAAGGATTTTCATGTCTTTGGACAACATTTACTTTGTATATTCACTGTGGGGGTTTACTATGTTGTACCTGACAAGATAAATCACAAGCGTGGGATTGATAAATAATTAATAAAATGGAAATTTAATTGGTAGGAATAGTTACTTTTAGTACTTCCTAGTTTACTGCATTTTATTATTTCACACTACAGTTGCACATTTTCACTGTCAGTTGGGCACAGGCCTTTGGTGGTTTCCTTATGATATTTATTTCTCACACCCTGTTTGGGTCAGGTCTTCGGCCCAAATAGATTATATTACTACAGGTGTTGATAAGGGAAAGAGTTCCTATACAGGTACTTGATTATTTCAGAGGAGTGGGAGAGAATGGGACCGAGCTTAGGCGTGCGATGCGGCTAAGTTCCTACTGCACCGTTTTATTTTGCTTGTTGTAGTTTGTACTTTGTACTGTATTGTATTTGATTGCAGTGTATCTTTTTTTTACTTATTTATTAGAAATAGGATACATTGCATCATCATGTAAGTTTGACTATTGTATATATCTTTATTCAGTACTGTTGTCGTTTCAGTTGGGTGTTGTTTACTACTTCCAATTTTGTATGTTGTATTTTTGTTCCGCTGCGCTACACTTTAAAAAATGAGGGCATAGTTTTCCCACTATCAAACCTAGGCCCTCACTGCTAGTCAACAGCCTCTGAAATTTGGGGAAATGCACTTGAGGTCATTTGACCAACTGGGTTCGGGGCACCCGTTGTGTGCTTCACAAATGACAAGTTATTAATGGATAATTCAAGGAAGTATTTATCCCTTCCATCTATATGGATATTGATATCTCATCCCTTTTATTGAAATATAACTGGTGCATAAATTCCATGGCAATAGTGTTACGATGTTTATCGTAAATAGTCAAATACTTATATATTTAGAATATAGGTTGATGATATAGATGTGAAACATTATTAATTACATATTGAGATGTATGTATTATATCACACAATGAGTGTTCATATGTGGCTATCAAAATTTCAACATTAAGTTCTCTATCTTGGGTGACCTGACCTGTTTCTCAATAATTATGTTGGAATTTATACATACACTTGTAATTCAACTAATAGAGAATCTTAAAGGGTCACACAGTATGTGTTTAAATTTATCATGATTAAATTATATTTGAATTTAATTAATGATATAAATATTATTCTCAAGTCATTGGAATAATATTATTCATGTTTTACTAATCTCATAAATTAAATAAATTCTTGTTTGTGGGAAAAGAATATATTTATTTATGAATACATTGATCATTTGGGTATTCAATAAATTTTTAAAAGTTCAAATGGTCACAACTGTATCTCATGAAAAATATTAATTTACAAGACAGTAAAATATTATTTTTTATTGCGCAAGGAAGCGCACATGCCATGGATTATTATTATTATTATTGTTATTATTATTATGTGGAATGGGGTTTAATAAAGAATATAATATTGTTTAAAGGATTGTATGAAATTAAAAAATATTTTAAACTAAACCCTAACTCTATAAATATATTCTTATGTATATTGTGTAGGGTTAATTAAAAATTTAGAATCAAGAGTCATTGTGCACAACATGTCTTTCTCTCTGTATATCACTCTATCAAATTTATTCTCCCTTCATCTCAAGAATGAGAATAAAATAATGAAGCACAAAGGATCTTATAGTGATCAAGACAAAAAATTCATGATAATTGATTACTATGCTAGAACTCAGAAATAAATTTGTCTTTCTCAATGATTAAAGGAGAACGTATGGAACACCTCTAGAGAGATTCAACACTCAAATCCATATAGCACAACATATGTAATCTGAACATGTTTCAGGAATATCAACAACATCATTAAAAAAAGGTTCATAATACAGGGTATAAATTTCGTCCAATCATAAATATATTAATTTTAAATTTAACATGAAATATCATCTCTCAAGGTTTGAGAAAACTCTAAATTATAATAAATTTCAATTTAACACCCACCAAATGTGAATCTTCTGCACTTGAAACCTTAAACTGGTATTATAGGGGTATTGATTAAAAAATCTATTTATGTAGCTAATTTCTGATCTATATTTGAATTAGTGGTTAAATATTTAATTACAAATTATTTATTCTTTAATCTGATTTAATTAACATGATTTTGACATTTGGATTATCATATTTCATGATTTACCTTTCATAATGGATTAATAAAAATGGATTAATGACTAAATATTCCAATGGGAAGTAATGGGGATTATAGCCAAATAACATGGGATTATAGATGTGTAGTATGATTACCCATTGTATACCTATGTAAAATACACCAAGATATATTATGGGACACACAACGTGCTATTTAGTAAATTACATGTGGTGTTCTTACTCTACATTGTGGGTTTCTTAGGATAACATAGAACATTAATTTTCTGATTATAAGTCTTGTAGCTAGCGTATATGTCTTCTATTAATCATGGTTTATAAGTAAAATTTATGTTAACCATTTTTTCAAATACATGGTAAAAAGTGCATGAGACTAATGGCCTAGAACATTAATAGAGTACCTAATGTCTAGTCGGCGTACACAATGTGAAATGCATTAATTATTGCATCTGAAGTACACACTTATCCATTCAGGGAGTCATGAAAAAACATGACAAAAAAACATGTCATGTAGCTATTTTACACTCTCTCTGGTCCCATTTATGAAGAACACAATATGTCTTTCAGTAGGTTACACAGACACATGGAGATAATGAGACATGGTGTGTAGTTGGCTGGTACAAGGCATATAGTCTTGTTGAACTACACACTGAATCCCAAAACATGCATCACCTTTACATGAAAATCAAGGTACATTCCATGTGTATCGTAAGTACATATTGTGCAGTGTCATAGTAAATGATATTGTTAAATTATATTAAAATTAACAATTTCATCCTTAAATCCTTATTTTAATTATTTTCATACATAGTGTGTTTGAAATTTTAATAATTTTTTTAATGAATCATTAACTCCTCAATAAATGTATTTTAATAATATATCATTCATGGATATTTAATTTATTTTACATGAGTGATTTTAATTATGGGTATATTCACGAGAATTAGGATGTTGTTTAAGATGAAAGTGAATTAATTAAATAATTAGTTAATATAGTCATGTTTATCTTAACAATGAAGAATTTATAGAAATTAATTTCAACCGATTGTACTTTTGATTATTAATTACATGTGAAAAACCATTCAGGATCCTGACCAAGACATGTGTACATAGTGATAATATTTAATCTAATTTATTTCATGGGGTTTAAAAGATTAATTATAAAATTAAATATGATGGTCGGAGAGTCATCCCTCCCTCCATTATTATATAAAACAAGTGTATCCAAGGTTATTTATATAATTCTCTTTAACCGATACTTTTGTTCCCCTGACCTGTGTGTGAGTTATAAATACTTGTAATAGATGAAGTATCCAAAAGAATGTGGAGGTAGATCAAGAAAGAACCAAGAGGAATTCAACTCAGGTGATACATAGGTTGATAGGTGGAATGCTGCAACTCATTCCAAGACCAACACAATGAGTTATTTCCCCGATGTCAATAGATTATTTATTGAACACTCAATAATTCAACAATTTTATAATCTCATGATCAGATAATTTATTTATATAATTAGTTATTTATATCAATGCATTATTTATTTTACGGAATAAACACCGTGATCACACAAATAAATAAATTAATGAGTAAGGACAAAATTTGTATAAATGGGTTATGTATAAATGTTTTATCTAATGTGGTTATTTAATTAATAAAAATCCCCTATATATTAAAAAGTATTGTTAAGGTTAAAAAATGATAGAAATTATGAAAAAAATCCATCAAATAAAAATTAATCCATACACGGCCTTCCATTACTTTATTATAAATTAAACCTATGGAACTGAGTGTATGACTAACCCTTATCTGGACACATACTTCTATAAAGGGAGTTATTATGCATAGTATAGGTTTTCATTATAATTTTAATACCATAGGAGTATCCCTTTCTAGACATAGTGTAGTGTGGTGGATTGTTTTGAGAAAACCCAAGTCAGTATTGTTGGATTTAGGGATCAAATCAATAGATCAAGGAGGTGAATGTTTACTGTTGACAAAGACCTACTTACCTAAATACCTTAATATAGCTTGAAAACCCATTTTTAGGACTTTGAGAAGGAGAATATGGATCCTTTTTTTACTATAATTTCTATGAAACTATAAATTATGAGTTCAATTTTGATGAATGTTGAGACTTGATAAATAGTGGATGATTTAATAGAAATTTAATGTTTATTATTTATCACATAATCTATCATCAAGAAAAGCATTAATAATCTATTTTAATTGTTTTAGAAAATGGAAAGAAAAACCAAAAAAAATAATGTGATGATTCATAAAATAAAGATATGTTTTTACAAACACAATTTTTTGGATATGGTATTATTAATTATGTGATATATTATTTTTGGAATGTTTTTATTAGGTGTTGGAATTTCATACTCTTGGTTTTTCACCCAAGTTGGCGAGTGAAGGTGAGAAGGATTACTACAAGAGATATATTGAGGATAATTCCAATCTCTATTGTATTATATTATTATCCATATCCATAGAGTTTATGATACAACATAAGGACATGTATTTTTATACCATAATACTACATATCCATTCTCTTGATAAATATTAAGAAATTATAAAAAAACATAGATTGTTAACTCATTGTATCAGTGTAAATTTGAATAAGGAAACATAGATACTGGCCATTTTTTCAAAATTATGGGATATATTGATCAGTAGGTAAAATTAGGATTCCACATGGATAAGGAATTATCCACTAATATAATAATATTATCCTTAGCACCAAGATTATCCTTATTTTTCCAAGCCAAGATAAATTAAATGGATAAGTCACTTTAGATACATCAATCTATACTTACCCAAGTGAATAAGGACTAGTTGAATCATATCTCTCTACCCCTTTTGGTGAAATTTTTTAAATACATGTCCAAATATCCCATTGATAATATAAATCCAAAAGATAATTTATAACATCCTTCAAATATACTAAAGATTAAAATGTAGAAGAATAAATAATAGGTTATATTCTTCTTATATTGAAATATTGTATAGTTGAAAAGAAAATTAAATGAATTGAAGTGGAAAGTGGTTTCATCAACTTCATGTATATTCATAAATTTTATATTCATTTCTTGGGTATTAAATACAACAGGCTTAAAACATGCATGTATTTAAATATAGGTAATGAGTATGAATTGAAATTTTATAGAGTGAAATCAAAAGGTTATGAGAAAGGGTTATTTCTATGTAATCCTAGGGGATCACACTACTACTCTTTTCAATGTTTTATTGATTCATTTTTTTAATAATTATTACCAAAACATTTATCTAGGTGTCTATTGAGACATAATGAGACATTATTTAATTTTTTGTAATAAATGTTGTTATGGCACATTAATAATAAACTAAAAGTTAAGTAACTATTGAATTAAATTTATCCATTGCATTAATTGATGAATATAAAATATATTACTCTTAAATTATTGTTGAAAGATGATTTTTTATAAAAAAAAGAAATTAGTTGATCTATTTATGTATTTAAAAGTGTTTTAGTCTCAATTGAGATATGATACTATATATACAAACAAAACACTTATCATTTCGTAGATAAAGAAAACTTTGTAAATAAATGTTTGTCAAAAAGGTTTTTAGTTTTTGTAAAACATGTCCTCATGAACCTTATAAAAATAACATTAACTTCATATACTTCATGAGATTCCTTTATAAAATTTTAATAAGGATTATTGAAGTATATAATCCACTTGGTAAATATTGAGGAAACAGTGAGCTTTGTTTTTGAAGAATATATTATCCATGTAATCGTTGATCATATATGGGGTGTTAAGGTTATCCCTAACATGAATTTACTTATATAAATCAATGCTATTATCATAGTAAATGTAAACTCAATGATGAGTCTTATATATATTGAAATTCATCCCTTATTCATTCGAATACATATTATGTAAATATAAGTGAAGAAACTAGCCACATTCCAAATATATTTCCTAGTAGATATCATATCAAATTTAATTTGATTAGAATCAATTAAAACACTACAATTTTATTATTTTATAACTATTTGCTAAAAACGAATTTAGCTACAAATAAACATCAAAACACTATGTTTTATCTGAGTTAATAACCTTACAGACACTATGTATATTAATTTAGTATCATATTCATCTATATTTCCATAAATAAATACTAACTATTTAGAGAGGGTGGGAGGATACTTATCATTTATGGGTTACGAATTAGGATGAACATGAATTGACATAGGAAAACTAGACTCCACTGATCATAGTATAAGGATTTGTTCTGAAGACACATATTATGTTAGAATTAATAACCAAATAGGTTTGTTATGTTGTCATGTTAGGTGAAAAGGATATAATTTTTTATAATAAATACTACTATAAATGATTTTTAAATGGAAATATTTTTTTGACATGTATGTATATATTCGATTGATTGATTCCATGTATCAATGTTACGGGATTCCATAATTTTAATGTATGTAAGACTCGATACTACTGGTGAGAATTCAATAGAAACTAGACATTTATGGTAAAATACAATACCAATACAACATGATCGATAATTAAATGTTTAGTCTATGCAAAAAAATATTCATGACTCATCATTACTACAATAATTTTTTTATTATTCTTGGAAAATCATACATATATAATCATAATATTATTCAATTTATTTTAAAATTTATCTAATTTAGAGGAATAATTATGGAATATTTCTATATGAAGAAACAAAAATAAGGACCCTGTAGTATATTTATATAGGTAATAACTAAAAATGTAGGTGATATCAATGAATTCCAATAGTATATAAAGATTGCATCAATTCATTTATGAACAAATAATGTGTACTGATCATAGAATATTAAATTGGAAATGAGTGAGTGACATGTGTCTCAAAATGGTTTGTGAGAGAAATATATGTTTTCATGAAAAATATTTTTATAAAATTTGAAAACAATTGTTGAGTCTTAAAAGTTTTTTAAGAATAATGAAGGAAATTTGTCAATGTTTGATGTAAAATAGAAACTTTTTTCTAGAGAATACTATCTAAAAAATAGATCTTTGAGTTTTATAAATAAATTCCTTGTACATATATTAAAATTTTATTAAAAAATAAATGTTGAAACAATTCATGAACAAATTTCTTTTGGCATTTAATCCTTCACGTAGAACATTCATAGAAATTGTAAGTGATTATGAAGATTAAAATATTTTCACAATATTAAGTGACTGTAATTAATCTCACGATCCATGATATATACTTGGTTTTGATAATCCTAATTCATAAAGAATAATATTTTAGTATCAAATTTATGAAATATAATTATATATACATTTATTTTGAACTATTCTACAGTACCTGGAAAAGTAAAACCGGAGAAGTTCCTAGTGTCTAGAGAACTGAGAATAAAAGTAATCAAGGGAGTCAAAAACATGTTTACACTCAATTAAATTTTCTATGGTATCATATAAATGAAGAAATTAATATTCAAGAAAAAAATATTTTATCCAATGGTTTCCATATATATAATATTCATGTATGTTTCGGCTTATGATGATAATTAACAAGAAATTTTAGAAACACCCAGTTCTAATTTGGGGTTATAATAATATAAATAGATTAATGATTATATTATAATATTTGACTATTAATTTAGTTAGGATTTTAGGATATTTTCAGGGGAACAAGACGTGGATACAATGATATATCACTACATGAGGTATTTTCTCAATTTAGTAATGTTCTTGTATACAGATTCTATGAATTGAAATGTGGATTTACCGACCTAAGTCTTAGAAATTTGGTAGGCCTAACAAATATATTAATACTCAATAGATGTATGTTATCCTTGTGAGGACAAAGTGGTCATTATAAGTTTTATCTAGACAAAGTGTGAGTATATTGGAGTAGGTTCCCTTTAAAAACGTATACTTTGGATTAGATATATATTAAAGAAGTAAATATCAATATTAATATCAGACCACATATTGGTTTTTTTTCTACCTAAAATTTATCATATAATTTGATAGAGTATCTATCTCATTGATAAGGTCCAAAAAGTTCCTCACTATAATGAGAACCTCATGATTCAATGATGATATTCAAAAATTTATTTCTTTAATTGGAATAAGTACTATGATAATGCACATTATATATGGAATGTTAGGTGAAGGTACTAGTGATCGGATGAGACTTCATCTCATGATTTTTTCACTTAGTATAATCCAAGACTGTAGATTTTATGAACATACCTAAAAATTATAATTATTTAAGTTTTAGTGTCATTAGATATTCCTCTCTAAAATCATGTGTAATGGTCCATAGAATTTAAGATTATCAATAATGCATGTCATGAATCACACATTTAGATTTAAAGAAAAAAAAATTTCATTTCATATGTTATAGAGTACTATGGGTATTATAAATTACATGTTCTTAATGGATATGTTGGGGACGTATTTCCCCTTCCATATTTAGGGAAGTTGATCACACATCCCTCTGATTAAAATATAATTGTTTCATAAATTCCATGGTAATGGTGTAATGATGTTTATTTCTGATAGTCAAAAAAATATGTATCTAGCATATAGGTTGATGAAATAGATGTGAAACTATCTTGATGAGATATTTATACAAAGGAATTATATTATATAGTTAGTGTTCAAATGTGGTTTTTAAATTTTTATGTTATGTTTTTTATCTTGGGATCCATGAGCCATTACTAGAAAGTAGTCATGGAATTTTCATTTTACCACTTAAATCAAATGAGAATGAATCCAAGAAAGGAACACACTAAGTGATTCCATTGAAATTTATTAAAATATATTTTAATATCATTAATAAAACAAAATTCATTTTCAAGGATGAAGAATAATTCTATTCATGTTTTATTCATCGTGTTATTTTGATAAATATTTATTTTCTAATTTGTGGACAAAAATATTTATTTATAAATAAAATATTTATGCAGGAATTAAATAAATTTCAAGGATTATGGATGGACCAATGTAGTTTCTAGTGATTAATTATTATTTAAAAATAGGTAAAATATTTTTTTTGTACAAGTTTTTTCATGCGCCATAAAAAATAATAATATAATTATTTTGTGGATTGGGATTTAACAAATATGATTATTTTATTTTTTTTATGGTATGAAATTAAATTATATTTTAACCGAAATTTTTTCTCTATAAATAATGGTTATTTATATTATGTAGGGTTAATCAGGAATTGAAAATAGAGAACTGTTGCAGACAACAATTTTTTTCTCTCCCTCTCTCTATCTCTCTCTCTCTCAAATTTCTCCTCTATTCCTCATAGTAATGACAAGAACACCATCAAGACAAAAGGATACTGAAGATATTAAGACAAAGAATTCAAGACAATTTATATTCCATTATAGCACTTGGAAATAAATTGGCATTTCTTGATGATCAAATTTGGACATGTGGACCATAACTAATAGGATTCAACACATGAATCCGTACAGTGAAAAGAAGTTAATATGAAATGGTTTTGGATGATAAAAAACATTATATAAGAAAGGATATAATGAAAAGGTAATCATTACATACAATCATAAATAAAATAATTATAAATTTAACAAGAATGAACATATATAATGTTTTTAGAAAACTCAAAATTAAAAGAAATTTTAATTTTATACCCACTGAAGGCACATTTGATGTGCTCAAAACCATCATTGTGCTGACAAACTGAAATCCAAAGTCACCCAATACCTGGGACACATAAGAAAACCCCAACTAAAAAATACCTTAAATGTAGTAGAATAAGGTATCTGTCCACCGCTAATCCCATATAGGATGTGAGGGTATACATAATCAATAGGTTTCTCCCAAAAGTTTATAATTCAAAATTGAAAAAATAGGTATTTCCATAAAAAGGTACACTAATTTACATAAGTAAACTATAAATTTTTTAATAAGTAAACAAAAAATAATGAATTTAAACAATAGTATATAATAATTTAACTATAGGAATAAAATTCTACATCAAATAGCTCCATATTTTTGGAGGATCCATATCATAAATACCTTCTTTGGGTAAATAATAAGAGTTTATAATGAGGCTTGAGGTATGGTATTATTACAACCCTTCCCATTTAGGATGTTGGTGCGGTAATATTTTAACCCAAAACCCCCCATTTTACTTCTAGAGTTAGGGCCTAAGACTATCTCGTGGAATGGAGAGTGTTTATGAAAATTCAGGTACAATGTATATCCCATGGTGTTAGGGAAGGGTTATACTCAATTAAGGAGCAAAGACTCATCCTATATAAATTTCTTCTTCATAAATGCTAAATTAACCTAATTTAACTATATATAATAGCATGAAACAATATACAGATACCCCATCTATCATGCTCACAACCTACCAAGGATTGATCATTCTGAAAGTGTAAATCATATATCAAATTCATCATTTTTATCAACATTAAAAGTAATATATACATTTCTATGATAAATAGTCTATCATAAGAACATGGAATAAGGCATTAAAATTTTAATAATTACATAACAGAAATTCCAAAAAAATATTATTTGTAAAATAATAAAAAGTTAAAGGGTTAAAACACCAATTCTTACTACCCATGTCAACATGGTGTGCATTTATTTTCAAGAGCCTACCTGATTAGAACTCCATAGTTAAATTGGTTTGGTATAGAGTATTTATTAGGATTGGTGACCTCTTGGGATGTCTCTCAGTGTGTGTGTGAGAGTGGGGATAAATTGTATTGAAAAAAATATGTTTCCTTTTTGGAAACAATGATTAGTCTGATAACCCATTTAGGCATATGGGTGGGCCCTATGGAGTGGATAACATGTGCCTATGTTGTAACTGGGGTGTCTACGGGTCTTAGTTGATACATTAATATTAATGGAGAAACCTTGTTGAATGTGTTGTTGCATGGCTTGGGTTGAGGTGTAGGGTCCACAATGAGAACATTATGCTCAAAATGACAGGTGAATATAACACCACACATGTTAAAGGGTTAAAAGACAAAATATGACTACCCATTTATATAAGGTGCGTCAATAATTTCTTGATCCAACCTAATTATAACTCCAAAATTAATGTGGTTCTTCCTTGAGTGGTGATCTATATGGGTGACCTCTGGAGATGTTTCCCTATGTGTGTGTCGATGAGGAAAAAGAAAACTAAAATTACATGTGTTAAAACGTGTAGATATTCATTACCCTGATGACTAATTCTGGTACATGGGTGTTCCCCAGGGAGGGGAAAATATGTTTCTGGGTAAAATTTGGGTGATTTTGGGTCCCATGTGAACATTTATAACAAAAAAAATTATGACATTATTCATATGGGTGATAAAACCAGCCCAAATAGTATCATGTTGTAATGAAAGAATGAGTAGGAACATGTTAATTAATAATGATAATATATCATTTTCAATAAAAATAATTCCTTAAAGAACATGTTAAAAAAGTGATAAAATATATTTAATTAGAGGTATATAAAAGTATATAAGAGAAAATCAAGATGATGATATTTGTTATATTGTGGTCTTGAATCTCATCTCGAAAAGATTCATAGAAAAGAGACTTTTATGTCTTAATATTATGAGAAGTGATTTTTGAAAGTGAGAGAGTATTATGAGGGAGATAAATTAGGAAGGTATTAAATATAAATGTAATATAATGGTGTGGTTTTATGTTGTATAAGGAAGGATATTTCTATAAGTGAGTAGTTGGTTTTTTTAAATACACATAACATTAAATAAATTAAATATAATTCTCAAAGAAAATTGGAACAAAAATATTAAAAATTACTAATATATGATAAGTTATTATATAATACACCAATCCAATCAATTACAGATCTATTTTTGTTGGATATTTTTGTTCTTATTTCATAGTCTTACCCATTGTTATTCTTTTAAACTTTTATCAGACTAAGTATCTTGTACCATTGAAACATAGTTTATCAATTAAAATGAAATTGAACCTATAACCAAATTTAACTGTAATTATTTCTATTTTTAAGATTAATTTAAAATATTCCATTTATAGTGGTAGTAAAAAATTAATTTTAATATTGATACACATAACACTGTACAAAATGTTTTTAGAAAATTCCCTTTGGTACATAAAATTAATTTACATCAAAATCATGTATACTACTAAATCCCATTAAATGTCATTTGTTTGATTAAAAAACTATTATTAATTTTATTTTAAGAAAAATTCAAAACATAGTTTATAATTATTAATATTTTATTTTTTGAAAAGGACCAAAATCATGTTTTATTTGAATAAAATTTAACACATTATGAAAGAAGTCAAACTTGGGTTTTAAAATTCAAAATATTATTTTTAAATTATTTATTTTATTTTTTAAATTCATATATCTATTGTTGAGAAAAATCTATATTAATTTTTTATAATGAAATAATATCATAATGATTTCATAAAAGTTATGGTCTATTTAAAAACTATATTATAACTATTCACTACAAATTCACAATCTTTTAGAAAATCAAAATATTACACTTGAGGATAATTTATAACTTATTAATTGAAAAATTAATTACTTTTTATTATATTTAAATATTTAAATTTATAAATTTATCTTTCAAATGAAAATATAAAATATAAATAAAAAACTCTTTTATAGAAACATTAATTTTTAAACATTATGTGTACTTAATCATATTTTATATCAATTTATTATTAAATGATTATTAGTAAAATAGTAATTTATTTAAAATTTTGATATTATTATTATCATTTTTAAAAATTATAAATTTCATTTTTTAAGATAAAATACACCACAGTTTAAGAAAAAAATTCTTTTATAAATAGTCCCTTTTAATAATGAATGATTTTAATCATATAAAATTAATTATTTAACGTCTAATAATAAATTTTTTTTAATTAATTTTTATTTTAACATATGAAATAATTAATTAATAATAATAATATGTAACTAATTATAATACATTATTTTATGATAAATCATTCTAATATAATTTTATTTACTTGAGGTTTTATTTTTACAGTAATTTTTTTAATGACATTAAACGTTGTATATTGATAATGTATTAATGATTACCATAAATTATAATTATTTATATCTAGGTTTGTTTCTTTTCATTTCTTTCAATAAAATATACTCTTTAAAATATTTATTTAATGGAAAAACGAAACTGCAATCTTGGAGTGTTATAATTGTCTTTCTATGATTGGGTTGAACTTGGATGGGTTTCATGATATGGTAAGAGTAAGAGGTGTTGACTTTTTTTTATTGTTGTGACATCATGTGGTATCTTATTTTAGAGGTATTATATGTAATTTTTTGGGGTTTTAGTGGGGATTTTTGATGTGGTGGTACGGTAAGGTTGATGTGGTTTTTGTATTATAGTTGCCCAAGATATGGTGATAATGAATTGGTAAAACTCTAATGGGAATGGGTTCAAAATGAAATAATGATGTTTTAAACGATATTAATTTTAGAGTTAAAATACAATATATTAATTGAAATATAAATGTTGACATGAAAGCTTAATTGTTTTAATTAAATTGGATTACAAAATTCCTACATGTTATTGATGGATAAATTGGAATGTTTTAATGAACTTTTAAAGTGAATAAGACATTTAAACACAAGGATGGTTCTCTAATTACCTAGATCCACTCTTCTCTCTTGGCTCCCCTCCTAGGGTTTTTGGAGCACTCCTCAATGGTGATGGATCTCCACTTCAGACATCCTCCTTTCTGGAGCTTCCCTTATCTTCTTTCTCCTTCTTCGCAGAAGTTCCTTTATCTTTGGGATTTCTACTCATTGCTTAGATTCTCGATGTTTTGGATCTTATTCTTCAAATCTTTCAATCTTCCCATCCAGGAATACTTCCTATGGATCTCTCGACTGATCAATCCTTCCTCTAGCCTCATTTTCCTCTAAGCCTCCCATGTTCGGATCAGGAGCAGTGGTATCAAAGAGGCTTTGGGTTATGTGGTTCGGCAGTTGGTGTGTCTCTTGGTGCTACCAGATTCGGCAGGTTTTGGTTCTAATTCTTCTAGTTTTTTGTTGCTTTAACGATACTGTTGTTTGGATTCCACTGGCTCTACAAGCCCTACTTAGGCCCTCCGGTCCTCCTCACCTCTTCTTGTCATATCTGGAATGGAAGTTACATTGAGTCTTTGGGATGAGTGGCTCGGCGGCTATTGATCCTCTAGGTGTGTCTTTAATCGGTTTTCTTCTGCGATTTTGTGTATTTGGTTTCACTGTTTTTTGTTGTTGGTGTGGTGACCTTGAAGGTGTAGCTAGGAGGGTGTGGATGGTTTTTGTGATGGTAGGAAGAAAACAGAAAAGTGATAATGTTTTACGGCAGTTCGATGGTCTTTGATGAACCTCCAGTTTAAGGTCTACAACGATAATGGTTGAAGGATGAATTTTGTTTTTCTCTGGGGATGGGATGCAACGCCGGTGGTGGTTTCCTACATTGATGATGGGAATGATAGGATAATTACTTCTAAATATTGTGATGTGCTGATGATGATGGTTTTGACATGTTGGTACCATGTATTCTCTGGTGGATCTCATGATTTATGGGATTTTGTGTTGATTTTGTGTGATTTGGGTATTTTGAAATTTGAATATCCCGTTGAACGGTGTATTTGGCCAGTTACCACTACCCTAGAGTTCATTCTATGAAAATAATAAAAAATGATTTGGAGTCAATAATACATTTAGTTATTGTGTGGATTTATGTGGTGTAGAGTTGGTTTGATTTGAGTTATAGGTAGATTGAGTTATTATTATGAGGTTATGGGGTGTGGTTTTAGAAATTTTATGATGGGAAGTGGACCTCTTTTTTGGGCATGTGTGTTGTTATATATCCATTGTATTTTCTATTATTGACTATAATCCAAAACCTAATTCATGCAATGTGATAAAAATATATATAAGGTTTTGTATTTTTGATTTACCTTGATCATATCGGATTTTTATGATTTAAATTCTTAACTATTCACTCTTATTCACTCCACTTACATACATAATATATTGTATCATCCTAAAACTGGATCACTCATTAGTAGGAAAGTTCTTTTGGTCACATGTCCAGAAGGGCACATCCGTATATGCCAGAGACTACCAACAAGCAGTGCATGTCCATGATGGTTTCATGAAGAGACTATAGCCTCATGATTATAGATGCTGATTGGTATAATAAATAAATAAATTGAATAATCATAACAATGATAGTAGAACAATGAAGTTAAATCATCTAAACAATAATAGAACATCATGAAAAAAGTGGTACCATATGAAAAATGATGAGTATGTCATGGATCTATAAAAAATTAAGGAATACATACATATATTTATATCAAAAATAACACAAAGCCAAAAATTTTATCTCTAATCTCATCATGAGTTAAAGCTCGGTCCTACACTCCCAATTCCCCATGATATAATCAATCAACAATAAAAACCATGATACTACCCATGTCCCCACCTACATACATGATGTCTATCCAGGTATAAAATGGAGGCATGAATACGGTCAGAGATATACTCAGTAGGAAACAAACAACATTGTCTATACAAATGTTATATGTGAATATAAAAGTAGCAGTGTGCATATATAGAATAGGGAGGGTAATAAAATGCTTGAAATAATAATAATCACATTGAGCTTAGACTCTTCATGGGATGCATGGCCGAACATAACTTCTTCTTACCATGTCGATGATGTCTGAGAAAGTGATTGGTAAGAGTTTATGGTCTACAATTTATATCCAATATGTACCAATTTATGTAATAACTGAATATGAGAAAATGTTAAACTAAATGATCTATTTCATAATATTAGTATTGAATGTTGTTAGAGTAAACAAGGCATCCTTGACCTTATAAGGTTGATCTGTCTCACAATTTATACACCATGCTTCCTAGCTATGAGGCCTCAGTGTAATCCAAGGATTGAACCCAATGGATTCCCCTAAAATAGTGTCTAAACATGTCCATGGAGAATTTGAAGGTATTTTGGAACACAATATAAGTAAGTGGCTCTAAGATTTAAAACAATTCCTTAAATTTAAATGTAAAAATTACATCATCAATGAAGCACTACCTCAGTTTAATCCCAAGGATCACATGTGAAGATGTTTTAGTGGAAAAATTAAACCAAAAATACATGGTTCAATCTGAATCCATGTATTCATCATCCATTCATCACCGGTGATTACTGCTCTATGAATATGAATCCCAATTCATTTAAATTATCCACACACGCCACCAAACATATATGGCCAAATATATCATGGACTTTTGGGTACTAGCTTTGAGATCATACTAATCCTTCGACATCTCGATAGTCACTACAAATACATTATTGCTATATGCAAGGGAGTGCTCAATCTGATCACCAAGTTCAAGATATTCTCTCTCTAGAAAGTGGAGGAGGAGTTAGAATCTCTCAAGATACCATAGTGAGTAGTCATCATGAGAGGGCCTCTCTCCTGCTATATATAGTGTGTTATGAAATTACACAGAAAAGGATCCCTGGACAATGAACATTTATTACCCACTAAATAAACCATAAATAACAAATTATTACAACTATAATAAGTCATTAATATCACTTATGTTATTATCACATACATGTAATATATTAAATATATTAAATGATATACCTGATCCATTAACTTGACTTTTCATACCCACAAATAATAAAAGATCCTTGATTATTAAAATAATATAAGTTATTAGAATATTTTCTGTGTATTTAGTTTAATACATGAAAATAAATTTATTAAATAAAATTATTAAAAATTATTCTAGTCTGGAATAATATGAATTTATTAATTCATTTGAAATCTTATATCATCTAAAAAAATAGACTCCAGTGGTGGTCCCATCAGGTCCAAAACATCAATTAATTATAATTTAGAAGACATATGAATATGTTATTGTGTGTGACCCACTAAGACCTTATCTCGATAGAAGTGAATAATCTTCATAGACCAAGAGAGGAAACTAGAATCCTATATATTCCCATAAATAGATAAGTAGTATTCATAACAATGAAAACCACCCTATGAACATGAACTTTTTAATACAGTCTCTTTGTATTTAGATATCACATAAAGAATAACACACACTTGTGTCATCATCCTTTCTTTATTTATTAATTTTTGATATAATTGGATAACTTACCTTAAACTACCATTTCCATGGATATATAAAGGTACAACAATAATAATTAAGCATAGCCTAGATGTTACTTAGTCAACTCAAAAGTGACAAATTATATATCGACTAGTAAACCAATTCCATACCACCAATGACACACCCAACACAAGTTACATCACCATGATTTTATTATCATGGTCTTCTTATTACATCAAATTACATGATCAATTGGAACACATGGATAATTATATAATGTTTGGAGACCAATAAACATTTCCATATATAGGAACATCCAATGAAACCCAAAACATAAGGTGTTCTAATGGGTGGTTCTGTCCTCATGATCTCACCTACTAGAGATTACCATGTGTGAACATGATGAGAAAGAGTCTCAATGCTTATGAGCTCCCAAAACCTTATTCTTAGACATCACCTATTTCTAGAAAGTGTAATTTATCTAAAACATATGAAATATATTTATGATTAATGTTATAGTATCTTGAGGTTCTCATTATAGCCTGGAATATTCTATAACCTTTTTATATGGTAAATAATATATGAAAATTACTATTTAATAGTGGACGTAGAAATTTTTACACTATAATGTTAAGTGTACATCATGAATATATCATTTTATGCATGAAATGTTAATCATAAAGTACTATTTAGTTTGGCTGAGTGAAACCACTATTACACTAATACAAAATTCACTAGAGAAAACTTGTTAACAATCCTTGTTAACTATGACATGATTAAGACCAGGTTATTGACGAGTCATAGATTTAGTTTTTTGGTCTTCCACATCTCCGCTTCCTGGCTATTCTTCAATGTATGGCCTCACCTCCTTGAGTAAAACCCCTCGAGAGTTGTTAACCTAATGTGTATTTTTTTTATAAATGTCAAAACATGATATCTTGTCTAATAAGAATATCATAACATACATTAAGATAAAAAAATTCTTACTAGGTGTGATTCCAAGAATAGAAAACAATTTGTGTTCTATAAATACCTATTTTAGTTATCATAGAAGCTATAATAAACTCAATATTTGTAGATATTACACCAATATGTTTTATGAATTTCTCTCCCCCATTCCATAATCTTAAAAATTATATTAGATCATATTTATCAGTAGAATAATTTTTGGTGTCCCCTAAATACTATTATCCCATCCCTTCCACATAAAAGGTACATATCTTATGTAATTGATCATGTGAAATGAAATAGTTCTAACTAATTCCCTTGTAGTTCTCTTGGATATAACTGATATTTTCCTATTATAAAGTATATGTTAGAAATATCTTATCTTTTAGGTATCATGAAATATGTGATTGATACATCACAAGTCATTATATAATTAAAATAACCACATTAATCTCCTTCTTTGTATCATACATGTCATCTTAGACAGAATTATTCCACATGAGATTGGTAAAAATTCCCTCTTGCATTGTTAATACATGGATTTTTCAATAATATGTCAGTATATGTATGTTTGAATAAATCTAATAAATAGATATATATATAAATCAATATATCTTGTACCCTAGAATATAGGTCTGTACATTAATTCATTCAATGGAGATTTACTTTGATCCTGGTCTTAACTAAATGCAATACCAATAACTATTTTTCATACGTTATCCAACATATTTTAATTGAAAAATGTGGTCCTCGCACTAAACTGTTGCATAAACATGTAAAATATTCATTCAAAATGAATAATTTATGATAATATTTCTCTGTTCAATCCTAAAAATTTTAATTTTTTGAGGTCACCATCACTTTATGGTTGCATCGCATAGACACCTTCAATGATTGGTGGCCTTGACATAAAAGTTTGAGTAAAACTAACATAAAAATTATCTATACCATGTAAAAATTTTATTGTATTATGCTCAAAGATGTGGTATTAACAATCAGGCCTTATTATTACCATGCTTGTACCACCCAAAAGTTGACCCTTTTGAATACCCACCAAATTATTCAAAATAATAAGCCCCCTATACTTTGATAAAATGAATCTATTATTGAATTTTAATAAATCATGTCAATTTTAGCTAGTTTACCTAAACATAATACTAGTAGTAATTATTATTCTCAATTAATAGTGTATCACTAGATGAGGTGAATATAAAACAATCACTAGGTCACAATAAATCCTATATAGTATGTGTCTCTGGAACATTCCTCTTCCACACATCTAGTGGAACTCATAACTTGGTCTATAATTAATACATCTCTGGGCTGAAATAATCCTAAGTGAATCTTACTCCCACTCTCTCAAATAGAGATGTGAAACCTTTTATAGAAATATAGTATATAACTTGACTAAAATTTTCATTCATTGGGATTTCTGAAACATCCTTATAAAACTTTAGGATGATTACTATAGATACACATTGTGTTTTTACTTGATATAAATTTTTTTATATCCTGAAAAAAACTATGCATAAAAACACATTTTGTTTTGAAATAATTCATTTACATCATAATGTAACTCATATGATATTCATTTTTCCATATATTTAGAATCTAGTTTTTGTATAACACCGTTATTTGCAAAGAATATCTCAAAAAATTGGAGTATCTCTTATGCATGAGTTCTAATATAGATGAAATGGTTTTAATGCATCATGAATCTCATATATAAAAGGAATTATGTGTTTAGGAATTGCGCCAATGTAAATTTTATTTATCAATTTCAATATGTGAGTCTCATCTTTGTTTCTCCTTATTAACATCACTCTAATGATATAGAATAGTTAATGTGAATTGGTGAATCGCTTCATGCTACATTATATCCATCGATGAATGAATAGTCAAGATATTTTTAAGAAAACAATCTCGAAGATACTTATATCTTCCCACTATGAATATAACATAATTTACCCTCATAATAATTAATCACTTAAAGGAATATAATTAAGTATACTTACCAGTAGCTCACCCTCAGAATTGTTCACACTCACTAGCTGAACTAATTTTGAATGCTTTTTAAATTACATTTATTTTTAAAAGTTTATTTGTCAAAAAAATATGTTAATAAGTGTGTCTATAACACTTATGTT
Organism: Viscum album; assembly: GCA_963277665.1. Classification (NCBI taxonomy): domain Eukaryota; kingdom Viridiplantae; phylum Streptophyta; class Magnoliopsida; order Santalales; family Viscaceae; genus Viscum; species Viscum album. The sequence continues at coordinate 1,426,609,532 of OY728161.1, forward strand.
ATTTAACTCAAAAGTATCTAATCCATATTGGTCCTATCCCATAATGAAACTTAATTTTTTTTGAAAAATTATTATTGTTGAACAACTAGGTATATAAGTATTGCATTTTAGATTCATTGAGTATTCCCAATGATTCAATCATTATTGAACTATAGTTGAGTATTAAACACAATAAAAAAAATCATCAACTTGAATAATGTATCATTGTGTATAAATGGAATGTGAGATAAATTATTTATAAATAATCAATAATAGTTCATCAAGAATCATTAACCGTTTCAATTAGATGTTTTTTGTTTCTCGCCACTAAAATGCGAACCACACTTTCTCATCCTCTTGCATAAAATACCTTATTTATTTTAATGATTTTATATTTACTTGGTTATTTTTATTAAAAAAAGATATTTAGTATTAAAATTAAATATATTAAACAAGATTTATTATTGAAACAGGACATTAAATTAATTAATTTACCAGAATAAGAAGTGACTAATTTTTTCTTTTATTGCATTTACACTTCCACAGACATATTTCTTGATTTGAAATGAAAATATCATCTTATTTAATACCACTTTCCATCAAGGATGTTGTGAAGGTTCCATTAATGTCACACTTTCCATTAGACTTATCTTTTTGTCTTACATCATGTTCACCATAATAATTAAAATTTAATATTCTATTAATATTTCTATTTCATGGAAAACATGACATAGATAATTAGAAATAGTTTTTTCCAAATAGTTAATTTTATAATTTTAAATGAAAATGGTGAAAATGGGTGAAAATAAAATTATAAATGAATCCATTAAAAGATTTTGATTCATCTTTTAATTTACATATATCTGATGTAATTATCACCTATTAATATTTGTGTTTCACTATCTCCTTGAATGCTTGATAGAGACGAGACATCTTCTAAAAAAATCATGTCCCAATGTTGTATCCACTACTCACATCATACATTGATGAAAAAATTATGAAATTACCATCATATGCATTATACACAAGTCCACTCTTAGAATTTTTAACACCCTTGCTTCCAGAGGTGGTTTAAAAGGTATTGGAAACCCCACCACCATGAATTGTTTTTCAAAATACATTGCTCCTGATCCTGTGATACTCTGGGAAACTATTTCATTATAGGACATTGATATTTTTCAGTAAGTATCATAACATGTCTTCTGGAATTACATCCAATTTTCTACAAAAAAATTAAAATCTAGAAGAATTTACCTTTCTTCTTGATTACCTATTTAGACATTATTAATTAATTAATTAAATCATTAAATGACTCTCTCTATTTTATCAAACTATAATTAAATTCTATAATATAATCACAATACTCTCTTCTATGATTATTATAGTGGAATGGATCATTGAAACATATCCCTATACTCTAAATTCTTTGTATACACCACTACTTGGAGAGTTCAAGGTTGGAATTCGACTTGAAAACCATATTAAATCATGGATCCTTGATATATTGAGTGAATTCCCAACTTCTAAAATAATAAATATGATTTAATCTACACTTGCCTCAAAAGATTCATCAATCTAGCATTAGGTAGTTAATTATATCCAACTTATGTTATATCAACTCATTACTCTCATAACAACTCTCCAGTGGTGGGAGGAACCCTCAACATTGGTCGTTCGAGCTCCTTGTACACATGGTTTTGTCAAATTCAAATGATAGAAGGCATTTGTGACTTAATATTTATTTAAGGCTGTTTTAAGATGAAATTAAGTCATTCTATATCTCATAAGATGGTACTATGTGATCTCACTCACAACTAACCATCCAATAAATATAAAAAATTCATCAGATCACATGTTAATTTTTTTGTAAATGACTGATTATTATTTTATTTTATCATGTGTATAATGACACATACACAAAATAATAGAACATGCATAAATAAATTAAGATGGAAGGATCATGAGATGATACTTATTGTTGATCTATTGAGTGAACAATGGATCAACCTAGACCCTCTCGGTAACTCTATGAGTCATGTCACTTGTGACTCTAATTATAGTAATCACCCATCCAATGTGCCAAACTCATGTATGATGCATCAGAAATCCCTTGTGTGAAGTATGTCTGCGTTCATCCTCATTGTTATACAAAAACCCTCACATACAGGTGAGGGGATATCAATAATTAAGAAAAAAACATTTATCTGGGAGTGGAGACCATTAAAAATATATTTATGGAAAATAAAATTCACATATCTTCATTTATTATATAATTATTGAAAAAAATCATTCAAATAATTAAATAAATAATAAAAAAACCCCATGAATGCATTCCCCAATCTAAGGCTAATGATCAATCAATACACATTAAACTCACATATATAAATTAAATTCATAAGTAAAAATAAACTTGAAAAAAAAAGGATGATTTATGTGAAATAGAAATTCACTGTAATTTTTAATTCATAAATTTATATCATTCGATCCTGATAAAAAGTTAATTTTAATTCTAAAAAATTAAATTAATTAAATTATTTAATCAAATTAGAAAAAATAAATCTAACACAGAGTATTAAAATATTAAATTTTTTAAAAAATAATATATAATTAATTTAATTTAATTCTAGATTTAAATTATTTAATTCAATAAATTTTCATTTGTTAAAAAATCCTGGACCCCCAAAAAAGGATGATAGACCAATTGGGGGATGGGGTGATCTTTCACATGCCCATATTGGGTCATACAGACCCTTTATAGAGTTTTTATGGGCCAAATAGACCCACCCAGATCCATACCGGCTTGGTCGGACCTGCCCGGGTCAGTTTCGAGTCGAATTAAGTCCAATGAGATTGTTGAAGAGGGCTACCTTGAAGAGGTATCAACACAGTTCAATCATGATAAGAGTGTATTGCGTCAGAAATACCATGAAGTATAGGTGAGCCAAGGAAACACATTATTGGTGTCATGGGTGGTCATTAGTGTCCTTGCGGTGGAGTCGAGATCACCAATGGGAGGCATGATAAGGGGGTGTGAGTCGTAGTGGGGTTTTCAACTTAGCGGCGTGATGATGCATGTTCTGACTCAATGATGGATGGTTTTAGGGTGTGGGGGCCATGCAGGGTCATCCAAAAGTGTGCGGGGATGGATTTTCTTGGTTTTATGATAGGATGTAAAGGTCTAGTCTAGGAAACTATGGTGGCATGATAGACAGACCACCGCAGTGAAGGTTTGATTTCTAGAGGGAGTGTCTCACCAGAGGAGGAGGCATAATGCTTGAGGGTTGTCTCTGTATGGAGGTTTTGCAGTTATCATAGGAGGAGGCCAGTGGGGTAGAGCAGTGTGACATTGATGGGAGAAGTATTTTTTGGTAGATATTGTTTTACATACCATAGAATTCGGTAGTCTGACTCTATATTATGTCACAACATCAGAATGTGGGTTTGGTAGTCCAGGCAACAAAAACCCTTTTAATATTATTTGTCTAACTTTAAAAAATTCAAAATCCTACTTATTTATACATTGGAAAATTTTTATAATTAATAGATTATTAACTAGTGGAAGAATACCCATTGGCTGTAATTACAGTTCTCGTATTCATGGAATTTTCAGATGTGGAATGAAATATTTATAATTGATAACACTTATTGGAATCATGAATTTCAACATATGAATAAATATATATGTTTTCTTTAATTTAATACCCACAAAATGAGATTTTAGTCTATTTTAAGACTTCAGATGGTGGTGAAATTTTGGTCTGTTTTCAGAGTGAAATTATATCTTTAGCATTGGAATTATAACAATGTTCTATTAAAATTTTAATACGGATTTTATTTTCATTGGATTAAAATTTTCATGAGTCCCTTGGATACCAATTTTTGGTAATGGGGCATGAAATGGAATATGGTGGGTCAGAGATTTAAAATTTTTCACTAGCCATCAACTTAACAATAAGAACACCTGTGAGCGAGTACCAATATTTAAGGTTGAGGATCACACCTAAATAGATTTAAGCACAAAAATTAAACCATAAATACCTAGTTTTATCTGAATCCACGTTTTCAATATCTATTCCATTCTGGTGATCAATGCTCGATGAATCCGAAGTCAAATCCTACTAGATCATCCAGACACACTCTAATAATATATAGGGTCACCGGTCACCGAATTCCGAGTGATAGATTAGTAAATTGACAATACTATTGACATTCCATAGATCACCACATTGACGTTCTTTTGATTCTTTAGGTAAGTTTAATCTTATCTCCTTGATCGATAACTTATATCTCTAAAAAGAGAGATAAGAGTGATTAACACTAAAGAGCTCACAATGAACAGTCATTATGGAAGATCATTTCTCCTCTTATATATAGTGAGTTAAGAGATTACAAATAAAAGGCTCCCTACCCCCCCCCCCCCCCGAATATTTATTACCCACTAAATAAACCTTAAATGACATATAATGACTACTATATGTAAGAACCCAGTTCTTATTTTTGAGGTATGAGCTTCTTCTTTTTCCTTTTCCTTGAGTATTTTTGAGAAAATATGGAAAGTGGGGAAAATCCTAAATTTTGGTACTACATGTCGTGTACTTTTTCCACACGCTATGTACTTTTGGCCGTGTTGGGATGAGTACATAGGGTGTGTAGCCATGCCAGCGAAGAACGGTGTAAGAACCGACTGTATTTCGTGTAGTCAGGAGGCAGGCCAACACAGTAAGGCGGTGGAGCAGCCACCAGCTAGGCGACAGTACACATCGTGTACTCAGAAGTACAATTCGTGTACTCAAGTCGACGGATGAACAGTATGGAGGTGTCGCCAGAGGAACAGTTAAATAAAGGAAGTACACGCTGTGTATTCAAAAGTACAAGTCGTGTACATTGTTTTTTTCGCTTAAATTGGAAGTATCCTCCCCTGTTCACAAGGAAGGCTTAGAATGGGAAGGAGGAGTGGAAGAGGGAGGTTGGAGCTTCGGAGATCCGTCGAGCGCCCGTCGGGAATCCGATTTCTACACCGTCGATCTCCCTAGAACCGGACGGGTGAGTTATTCCTCCTCATGGTGTATTTATTACCAATTCTTTCCCATTGGAGAGTTATTTGGGTTTAATAAAGTTATCTTCTTCGTCAGATCTACGTCATTCTTGGGAGTTTCTTGGATCGGCGTTCGTGTATAACGCTAGTTGTCATATAAGGTAGGTGGCTTGGGGTTAATTTCTCCAAATGTCATGTGTTTTGTGCAGTTTTGTGCCACAAACCCATGTTGGGGTGTCGTGTGGCTGAGGTCGTTGCTATATTTAAACACCTAGAATTGATTAGGTATTTAAATATGATATTAAAATGCTAGTTGGGATCGTTTCTTGGATCTGGAACCACCCCAGGGGTGTGTTCCACTATTTATCCATTTGGCCAGGATACCCAAGGGTATGCCTTTAAAGTAGTAATTATAGAATTTCCTTGAGGGGAATTGCTTGTTTACTGCTTTTTTACATGTTGGGCGTGGCCCGGTTACCTGTTTAGCCTGAGGGCATTGTTGTGATTAGCCTATGGGCACTGTACTATTTAGCCTGTGGGCAGTAGTTATTTCGGCCTGAGGGAAACTTCATTCGTGCGTGTGGGCAGCTGATTTCGTGCCTGTGGGCGACACTACCTACGCCTGAGGGCAAACTCTGTTATGCCTGAGGGAAGATTCTTGTGTTTGATACTCTTTACCTAAGGGTAAGGTTTTACGTGTCTGAGGACATTAGTTGGTTGTTTGAATATTCACTGCGGTGATATTTTAAATTAAATGGTTAAAAAAATATTAAAATGGCAATATAACTGGTTAAGTTAGTTACTTCCTAGTACTGCTTACTTTATTGCATTTTACTACTGCACACTATTGTTTCATGATTACACGCAGTTGGGCACGAGCCTTTAGTGGGTTCCTACTTAGATATATGTCCCACACCCAGTTTGGGTCACGCTTTTTGACCCAAACAGATTATGTTTCTGCATGTGTAGATAGGGGCAAGAGTCCATATACAGGTACTTGACTGTTGCAGAGGAGTAGGAGGGCATGGGACCGAACCTAGGCCCACGATGCCGCTGCCGGTAGTTTTTCTTTCTTTTGTTGTACTCTACATTTTGTAGTACTGCGTTGATGTATAACAAGTTTTGGTTTTTTTCTTAGTAGTTGAGACATGTAGCATCATTTTCTATATATTGTTGGTTATATCCACTGTTGTTGTTTATTTCTGTTGTGTATGGTTTACTGCTTCTACTGTTTTTTGTATGTTTTATTTCCATTCCCCTGCGCTACACTTTGACAAATGAGGGAATTGTTTCCCCACTATCAGACCTGGGCCCTCGCTGCTAGTCGGCAGCCTCTGGTGTTTGGGGAAATGCTCTTGAGGTCATGTGGTGAACCGGGTTTGGGGTACCCGTTGCGTGGCACCCAGAACAGATACTTTACAAAGTGGTGTCAAAGGAGTTCTTTTCTTTGAATTGCTATTTGGAGTCGTAGTCCAGGATAGGACAAATGGTAGTTGGTAATCAGTTGTACACGGGTGTAGCTAACCCGTGTACAGGGAAAAGCCAATGTACCTCGTGTTTCAATTTTATTGATTTTGAAAATTTTACGATTTATTTGATGTCACCATTGGGTGACACATTTGAGATTGTGCTGTTATAATTTATCTGTGGGTTCTATTTAGTTGCAACCTGATGAGATGAGGGTATGCCATCTCATGCATCATTTAGGCACATGCTAAAAATCACATTCCATGCATAGTTTCCATGCCATGTAGGTGCACTAGAATTTGCATGTTGTCGTGGTGGTTGTTGTGATAATAAATCATGCTGTTGTGATAGCTACTTGATAAATACCTGCTTGTGATATGGTATTTTTATTTGAGCCTGTTTATAGAATGGACGCCAAACTTTGGTTTTTGGGGTGTATGGGCCCCCATTGTCTGGGATTTGGTGGATCATTGACTGTTTATTTTTCATAACATAGATAAGATGTCAAACATTGATTCTTGGGGAGTATGGGCCCTCACAGGTCGGAATTTGACAATTAGGTGTTGTTTTTCGGTATTTTATGGGTTCCGAGTATGTTTTTGAGGCATACTGCCCGGAAACCTAGTATACACACCATGTAGTATCTTTATACATGCCGTGTATGAACTTATGTTCAGGAAGAAAAATGAACTTTTTGAATACACGCTGTGTACCCTTAGTACACGCCGTGTAGTCTCTTCCCATGTCACAAACCGTGTTGGCGGCGACATGGGGAAGGGAAGAGCTTGGAGAGAACATGTTGTGCAGCTTTAGTACACGCCGTGTAGTGTTGACCCGGAGTTCGGACGTGTAACTAACAACACGATTCAGTGAACTCCTGTAAAAAACACGCCATGTCAATGATGAACACGCCGTGTAGTGTGACCTGGGGACTCGGCCGTGTAACGATCAACACGGGCGGTGTCACCTCTCCTTGAACACGCCGTGTAGTCTTGTCCAAGGACAGACCGTGTGGTGTTAGCCGTGTGGCTGCGAAAAGAGGTGGTGTACACGCCATGTGAGGGTGTAACACACCATGTAGTTGTTATCCGAGGAGTTGACTATGTCATAGATGACACGGGCAGTTGGAAAATAACACCATACACGCCGTGTAGATTATATACACGCCGTGTAGTTTTTTTAAATGGAAACCGTGTGGCATAGCCGTGTAGAAGGACCCGGACAGAGGAGGAGAAGTCAAGTACACACTGAGTAGTCAGTATACGCGCTGTGTAGTCTTGTTTTGAAAATTTTGAAATTCATTCTTCCTCTTGTTTCCTTTGAGGTTCCTTCACTTTTCAGTCTTAATAATCTCGAATCTAAGGCGTGCTTTTGACCTTGTAGTGTCATGCCGCCTAGATGACTGTGCGTTGTTTTCCAGGAGAGCGGCGATGACTATACTCTAGAAATGGTGGGCCATGGGCTACCAGTGGATCCTCCAGCAGAGACAGATGCGGTGCAAGCTATTATACCAGACACAAGCACTGAGGTGCAGTTCCGTGAAGGCTTTATACGGTTCATGCAGACCTGTCAGGGAGCACCGCAGGCTGCCACATCTATGGCTGAGCTGACGCGTATCTTCCAGCAGCAGCATCCGCCTACGTTTTCAGGGGATGGAAGACCACAGGCTACCAAGTCTTGGTTGGGATCGATGCAGACTATATTTGAGCATCTTGAGATGCCTCCAGGGCATAGGGTCAAGCTCACGACGTATATGGTTCGTGATTCCACCAAGAGGTGGTGGGATGTTACCACCCAGTCAGAGCATCACATGGAAATGGCGTGGGATGAATTTCAGGAAGTCTTCTATGAATTCTTTTTCCCGGAGACGTTGAGGGTAGATAGAGCTCGAGAGTTCATGAATCTGAAGTAGGGTGCTATGTTAGTGATGGACTATTCTGCTCGCTTCACCGAGCTTCAGCGCTTTGCACCCGTGCTGGTTGGTGATGAGACGTTGAGAGACAGGCGTTTTGAGGATGGTCTTCATTATGAAATCTGAGCTATGGTGAATGTTTTCAGGTTTCCTTCAGTACATGATATTGTGAATCAGACGCTGATTACATAGAGTAACCTGTGGGAATCTAGTGGTGTGGGCCAGGGCAGTTCAACACTAGTTAATGGTATTATTTCAGCTAGCAAGAGGAAGAGACAAATGGACTTCTAACAGAGTGGAAGTACCAGTTAGAAGAATGTTTCAGGTGGCTAGGTTATATGCTACCAGTGTGGTAGAGAGGGGGAAAAGAGGCCACAGTGTCCACGTGATCCAGTGGAGTGCCGAGTTGCGGCAAGATGGGTCATCTGTAGTGCTTTTGTAGGGCGTTTCCACTAGTGGCTAGTGAGAGGGGTTCTGTGCAGACTCCGAGTGAGGGAGTAGGACCAGTGGATTCTTACCAGTCGGGGAACTGGAATACGTTAGGGCGTGCAAGCAGAGATGGTGGTCATGGCCACGAATCCAGTGTCGCAGGGCCGCGACACTGGATAGGCATATGCAGTGCAGCAGACCCAGCAGGAGCATGATCCCGAACCTTCTACAGTCATAGGTACTATTCTATTATCTTTTGTCTAATCTTCAGTACTTTTTGATATGGTTGTTATGCATAGTTTCATATCTATACCTGTTGTGGAGAGCCTTGGCCTCTGTGTTTCTACTTCATCTGATATCATGACGCTAGACACTCCGTTGGGGACTAGAACGACTGGTGTGCATCGGTTGAAGGAGTGCCCCCTTGAGGTTGGAGGGTGTCACTTTCTTTGGGACCTCTATATCTTAGAGATGAAGAGCTATGACTTCATTCTCGGGATAGACCAGTTGGTTCCCTATCGAGCCTTTTTAGACTGCTATCGTCGCAGGGTGTGTTTCCCGTCACTAGAGGGCGAAGAGTTTTTATACATGGGCGAATGGGATAATTAGGCAAGTCGAGATGGACTAGAGCATCATGGGTGAGGTGGAGTCACAGTCTAGATTGTGAGTTTGTATCAGGATGACCATGGGACTTATCAGATGGATTTCCCTCCAGTTGTTGATAATTTTAGGGATGTCTTCCCGGATAACTTTTTAGGTCTACCTCTAGTGCGTGAGGTGGATTTCTCTATTGAGCTCATGCCAGGAGTGACACCGGTGTCCATTCCTCCTTATAGAATGGCTACACCTGAGCTGCAGGAGCTCAAGAGGCAGTTAGAGGAGTTAGAAGCGAAGGGTTTTATCCGACCCAGTACTTCTCCTTGGGGTTCTCCGGTCCTTTTTGCGAAGAAGGCAGATGGTACCCTCAGACTTTGCGTGGATTATCAGAAGCTGAACCAGTTGACGGTTAAGAACCAATATCCCTTGCCGATGATTGATGACCTTTTTTATCATCTTCGTGAAGCACAAGTGTTATCGAATATTGACTTGAGATCGGGATATCATAAGCTGCGCGTGAGACCATCGGATATACCGCTTAAAGCTTTTCGGAGCCGATATGGTCTGTACGAGTACTTGGTTATGTCGTTCGGACTCCCGAAAATGCCAACAGTTTTCATGGCTCTGATGAATCGAGTGTTCCAACAGTATCTTGATTCTTTTGTGGTAGTATTCATGGACGACATCTTAGTGTACTCTCGCACTTGACACGACCATGCCACAAATCTTGAGATCATATTGAGTACACTGAGAGAGCATCGACTATATGCTAATCTCTCAAGGTGACACTTTTGGATGGACCAGATTCACTTCCTGGGTCACATCATCTCAGAAGCAGGAGTTGCAGTAGACCTAGAGAAGGTGAGAGCAGTAGTTTCCTAGGAGAATCCTAAGAATGTGTTTGAGATAAAGAGTTTCTTAGGGCTGGATGGTTACTACATATGCTTCATATAGGACTTCTTCTGCTTAGCAACACTGTTGAGGGGTCTGACTAAGAAGGGTGTGAAGTTCGTTTGGTCAGAAGCTTGCGAGATAGCTTTTTAGGACCTGAAGGGAAGGTTGACGTCAGCACTGATCCTGATACTCCCAGAGCAGGGGAAGAGCTATACAGTTTACTGTGATGCATCAGGGATTGGCCTGGGAGCAGTGTAGATGCAGGGTGATCGATTTGTTGCATACGGGTCCCCATATTTGAGGCCACATGAGCGGAATTACCTGACGCATTATCTCGAGTTGGCTGCAGTTGTTCTTCCGTTGCACTATTAGAGACACTATCTGTTGGGAGAGCATTTTTTGGTTTTCACCAACCACAAAAGCCTCAATTATATCTTTACTCAGCGTTAATTGAACCTGAGGTAGAGAATATGGGTCGAGTACCTACAGTACTTCGATTTTGGGCTTGCCTACACACCTGGTAAAGGTAATGCAGTAGCCGATGCACTGAGCAGGAAGACTCAGATATACCTGGTGCAGGAGGCCAGTGGTGAGTGGGATCTCATGGCCTTGTTCTCTAAGATGAATCTGGAGGTGCACGGTAGTCAGGGGTAGAATTATCTTTCCTCTTTAGATGTGACTTCTACCCTCCTGGACAGAGTGAGGATGAGACAACTATCGAATTCAGAAGGCATAGTTCTATAGGAGTCGGTGGAAAGTGAGGACCCTCCTCCTGGGTGGACAATAGGCGTTGATGAGGTTTTGTGTTTCTATGGATGAGTGTGGGTTCCAGGGGACATACGCGAGGAGCTGATGCGGGAGTTTCATGCTTCAGCTTGGGCAGTTCATCCTAGGGTTACCAAGATGTACCGTGACTTGAGGCATCATTACTGATGTCCGGGTATGAAGAGAGAGATAACTGGTTTTATTACGAGGTGTTCCACCTGTCAGCAGGTGAAGGCAGAGCACCAGAGGCCAGCTGGGCTGTTACAGCAGTTACCCATTCCAGAGTGGAAATGGGATGATGTCGCGATGTATTTTGTGACAGAATTGCTGAGGTCACCTCGTGGCAATGACGCCGTGTGGGTTGTTGGGGATAAACTCACGAAGGTAGCTCACTTTTTTCCAATCAAGGAGACCTTCAGAGTTGACGAGCTTAGAAGGATGTATATCCGGGAGATCGCACGTCTCCATGGGGTCCCTTGTTCTATCATTTCAAATAGGGATTCCCGTTTTACGTCTCGTATCCGTAAGAGTTTTTAGAGGGCGCTGGGTACACAGGTGCTTCTGAGCACAGCATACCACCCCCACACCGATGGCCAGTCAGAGCACACGATACATGTGCTGGATGACATGTTGCGTGCTTGCGTCCTGAACTTTGGGGGTTCTTGGGAAAAGCATATACCCCTAGTCGATTTTGCCTATAACAATAGTTTTCAGGCGACTATTGAGATGGAACCATACAAGGATTTATATGGTAGGCCATGTCATTCACCTTTGTACTGGTTAGAGGTAGGTGAGGTAGCTTTACTGGGGCTACAGCTCGTGCAGGAGACATCTGAGTAGGTCCAGTTGATTCGGAAGCAAATGGCTACTGTGCAGTCTCATCATAAGTCTTATGTTAATCGCTGAAGACGACCTTTGGAGTTCGTGGTCTGGGATTAGGTTTTCTTGCGTGTTTTGCCGAGGCTGGGACACAAGCGGATCAGGAGATAGGTTAATCTTTCACCGAGGTATGTGGGGCCATTTGAGATTGTGGAGAGAGTCGGGCTGGTTGCCTATCAGTTGTAGTTACTACAGCGGTATTATGCCATGCACGACGTCTTACACATGTCTCAGTTGCGCCGCTATCATTCAGACACATCCCACATCTTCCAGCCTGAGCAGGTTGAGTTAGAGGCAGATGTGTCCTTTGAGGAGCATCCGATTCGTATCATTGACAGTAGCACGAAGGTTATCCGAGGCTGGTCAGTTCCTCTCGTACGGGTGCTATGGCATCATAGCCGAGTGTAGGACAAGACCTGGGAGAGGGAGGTCGACGTACGTGCTCAGTGTCCAGAGCTGTTCTGAGTTATATCTTCGCCACCTTGGAAGGGAAATTCGGGGACGAATTGCTATATGGGGGGAAGTTTGTAAGAACCTGGTTCTTATTTTTGAGGTACATGCTTCTTCTTTTTCTTTTTCCTTGAGTGTTTTTGAGAAAAAAATGGAAAATGTGGAAAAATTCTAAATTTTGGTACTACACACCGTGTACTTTTTCCACACGCCGTGTATGTTTGGCCGTGTTGGGATGATTACATGGGGCATGTAGCCATGCCGGTGACGAAGGGTGTAGGAACCGACTACACACCGTGTAGTGGTCCTTTACAAGCCATGTAGTCAGTTGTCAGACCAAAACAGTAAGGTGGTGGATCAGCCGCCAGCTGGGCGATAGTACACGCCGTGTACTCAGAAGTACATGTCGTGTACTCAAGTCGACGGATGAACAGTATGGCGGTGCCGCCAGAGGAACAGTTAAATGGAGGAAGTACATGCCTTGTACTCAGAAGTACACACCGTGTACTTTGTTTTTTTTTTCTTAAATCGGCAGTAGCCTCCCCTGCTCACACGGAAGGCTTAGAACTGGAGGGAAGAGCGGAAGAGGGAGGCCGGAGCTTCGAAGATCCACCAATATCCCGTCGGGAATCCGATTTCTACATCGTCGATCTCCCTAGAACCGAACGGGTGAGTTCTTCCTCCTCCTGGTGTAGTTCATGCCAATTATTTCCCGTTGGAGAGTTATTTGGCTTTAAGAATGTTTTATTCTTCGTCAGATCTACATCGTTCTTGGGAATTTCTTGGATCAGCGTACGTGTATAACGCTCATTGGCATATATGGTAGGTGGCTTGGTGTTAATTTTTCCAACTGTCGTGTGTTTTGTGCTATTTTGTGCCATGAACCCATGTTGGGGTGTCGTGTGGCTGAGGCTGTTTCTATATTTAAACACCTAGAATTGATTAGGTATTTAAATATGATATTAAAATTCTGGTTGGGATCGTTGATTGGATCTGGAACCACCTCGGGGGTGTGTTCCACTGTTTAGCCATTTGGCAAGGATACCCGAGGGTATGCCTTTAAAGTAGTAATTGTAGAATTTCCTTGAGAGTAATTTCTTTTCTACTGCTTGTTTACATGTTGGGCATGGCCCGGTTACCTGTTTAGCCTGAGGGAGTTGTTGTGATTAGCATGTGGTCACTGCACTATTTAGCCTGTGGGCAGTAGTTATTTCGGCCTGAGGGAAACTTCTTCCATGCTTGTGGGCAGTTGATTCTGTGCCTGTGGGAAACACTAACTACGCATGAGGGAAAACTCTATTATGCCTGAGGGAAGATTCTTATGTTGGATACTCTTTACCTGAGGGTAGGGGTTTACGTGTTTGAGGACATTAGTTGGTTTCTTAGAATATTCACTGTGGTGATATTTTAAATTAAATGGTTAAAAAATATTAAAATGGCAATATAATTGGTTAAGTTAGTTACTTCTTATTACTGCTTACTTTATTTCATTTTCCTACTAGACACTCTTTTTGCATGCTTACACGCAGTTGGGCACGGGCCTTTGGTGGGTGCCTACTGAGATATATTTCTCACACCCTGTTTGGGTCACGCTTTTCAGCCCAAACAGATTACGTTTCTGTAGGTGTAGATAGGGGAAAGAGTCCCTATACAGGTACTTGACTGTTGCTGAGGAGTAGGAGGGCATGGGACTGAGCCTAGGCTCACGATGCTGCTACCAGTTGTTTTTCTTTGTTTTTTTGTACTCTGCATTTTGTTGTACTGCGTTGATGTATAACATGTTCTAGCTTTTTTCTTAGTACTTGAGACATATAGCATCATTTTCTATATATTGTTGTTTAAATCCACTACTGTTGTTTATTTCAGTTGTGTATGGTTTACTGCTTCCACTGTTTGTTGTATGTTTTATTTCCATTCCGTTGCGCTACACTTTGACAAATGAGGGCATAGTTTCCACACTATCAGACCTGGTCCCTTGCTTCTAGTCGGCAGCCTCTGGCATTTGGGGAAATGCGCTTGAGGTCACGTGGTGAACCGGGTTCGAGGCACCCGTTGCGTGGCACCCGGAACCGGGACGTTACACTATATTGAGCCATAAATATTATTTATATTATTATATTTTCCTTTTAATATAATAAATATATTATGTAATAAAACACATCCATTAACTAGGCTCATTGTTCCCACAAATATGAATTGAACATTGAATATTAAAATCATATTCATTCATATAATATTTTCCATGTATTTACTTTGAGACTTATAAATACATTTAATAAATAAATTAATTAAAAAAGTTTCTAAACATGAATAATATGAATTTGTCAATTCATTGGTGATCATAAATCCTCATAAAAATCCAATACCCCATTAGTGGGTCCCACCATGTCCTTGACTCATATTCTTATTAATAGAGAAAACCATTGAATAAGATATTGTGTGTGATCCTCTAGGCCCTTGTCTCGATAGTAGTGAATACTATTCACAGACGAAGAGTGGGGTCAAAAAACCCATCAAGGAACTTAATGAGATAAGGAGTAGTCCTAGAAATGAAAACCATCCCCTGAACATACACTGTGTAATATAATATCTTTTTCATGAGATAACTCATAAAGTAGGGCACACACTTGTGTCATCATCATTTCTTGATTTATCATTTCTTGATACAACTGGACAAATTTTCCTTTGACTACCATAGCCATGGTTTTATAATAGTAAAACCATTATGATCAACCAGAAATGAGATATTACTTCCACAACTTAGAAGTGACAAATTCTATCTTGACCTTTCTATCAATGCCATACCACCAATGATGCACCCAACCCATCCTACCTCTCCATGATTTTTTTATGATGGTTTTTTACATGCATCAAAGTACACAATAAAATGAAACACATTGATAATGATATCCATTTAGGAGACCAATACATAGGTCCATATGTGGGAATATCCAATTACACCCAAAACATGTGGTCTTTCTATTGGTGAGCTTGTCCTCACAATCTCACCTACCAAATATCACCACATGAGAACTTCATGAAAAATCTCAATGCATATTATCCCCTAGAACATGATAGTTAAAAATAAACTATGTACAATCATTATGATGTATCTAGATCTTTGAAAATATATTTAAGATTAATATCACAGTATCTATAGGTTCTCATTATATATTGGGATCTGATATTACATTTTGATATAAAAAATAATATATGGTCATTACCATTAAATATTGGATGCATAAATTTCTGCACAATAATGGTATCTATACATCATTCATATAATAATTTATACAAGAAATTTTAATCATTATGTACTAATTAGTTGTGTATAAGGATCTTACTCTTAAAACAACATGTTCATAGTAAATCTCATGTCAAGCATGATTGGGACCCAAAGGAAGGTTCTTAGGTGCCTCTTTTCTGAAGACATCAGTTGAATCCTGGGATTGTATTCAAGGCATTCTAAATATCTGGATATTATTAAAGGGAATCTTTGATACTAAACTGAGGAATTAAATTATAAATAAGATATTGAAAAAATTCTAATGTGGGTAACTCCCTTGGAAACCGGTCCAATAAATCGGGGTGGCATCCTTAGTATTCTCATAGAATTCCCCCAGGAATACAATGTTAGATCAATTACGACCACTCCAATAACATGGAATATTTAATAGTATTAATAAGAATAATATTATTAATTAAATGACCATCTCCATGTGATAACCATGAAAATTATTTCACTTTATATAATTCTATCATATTTTTTCATTAAAGAATGACAAGGGGTTATATAAGGTGTGGCACCATAAATAATTTTATCTCAATTAATAAGTTCCAAGATTGAAATTTTTTACCATTCATAAAGATTCAATTCATCCACTTAAATTTACTAAACCATTAATGATGTTAAACGAATCACACTAAGGGGTGTTTTGATTGTTAATATTTAAAGGGGAATATAGGCATATGAATGGTGTAGCCAGAGGTGTGCCTCAATTGGAGGTCATGGATCGCCAATGAAAACTAGACTGTCTAGTAAAGATTTTGAAACCCAAATTGAACAACTAATCAAAATAAAATTTATTCTATGGGAAAATAATGGGTGATTATAGTTCACGACACAACAATGATAATTATAAATTGATCATTCTTGAGGGAGGATTCATAAACTGCCTACCTTATGGAGATAGATAAACAATCATATTATTTCGACCCTAGGTTTAGTTTGAATCAGAAAAAAATATATTAATAGAAAGATACAATGAAAATTGTGAATATTAGATTACACAGAAATAATTCCAAATATGGATAGATAATACAAGAAAAGAATGTAAAAAAAATGTATGATCTTACTAAGAGAAATCCAATGTGATAAATAGAATATGACTCAGTGATGGATGATATAGAAACTTCAAATTATATCTTCGAGGAATGGAAGATCTTTAATGGGAGGAGGGGAACTGTTAGTTTGAAGGGGAAAAGGAAAATATGGGTTATGTTATAGGGGTACAAGGGAAAAAATGATTGGTCACCCAACTATATGAGGTTGCACGATTTGGCCGCATGGTCATCAAAATAGTGTGCCAATCATATGACAATCACTATCCATGGGACTCTATATAATTTCTATCCCATTTGTCCTGGATAAACCATGCTTCAACTATGTGGGGTCACTGCCAAATGGGAACTATGGGAGTATTCTAGGTGCACAGTTTTGTAAACCTTGTATATCCCATAATGGTAACCTCCCCAATAGGTCTGTAGTTTCTAACATAGTAATGCATCCTATGTAAGATGTTTTATAAAACTATGCTTACTTATATATGGGATGAACATTTGGGTTTCATGTTTACTACTGACCATGAACCAACCATGCACCACATATAGATTCTCCAAAATTCAGAGATTTAAGCTCTGAACAAGAGCCAATTACTCCTGAACCCTTCCATAGACTCTTAAGAACATTTATAAGTGAAAAAATAAAAAGTAAATCTGAAAATTAACTGGTTCTTACCTCAAACTAAAAACTAGGGTGTTACATCTTCCATCACATAAGATAAATCATCCTTGATTTTCCCTTTATAGGGTTGTAAATAATCTTTTATGAAAAAATCCATCCACATAGCACATACATTGGCCTTCCACTCCAACGTCTCATCTAATACATGATCATGCTACCATATAACCAAAACTAAAGGAACTTACCTACCTCATAGAGACATCATGCACCCGTTAATGATGCATATAGGGAGATCCATAAATGATGGATCTACCTCAACCTCAACCTCATCAGGCTGAAATATGAGATATGGATTCGTATAGTAAGGATGTAGATGAGAAACATGAAACATGTTGCGCATAGCTCTGTATCTCATAGAGAGTGATATTTTATAAAAATATGGTCTGACCCTTTAAAAAACCTCACATGGTACAGTGAACCAACGTGACTTTTTACATTTTCACCTAAACTGTCGATTCCACATTCTAGTCCATACTCACATGAAAAATTATTAACTGGCCTCTAACTCCATAGGTCATAAATGGTGATTAACATATGAATTCTGTCTAGACTGAGATATATAAATTCAATTTCTCATTATCCAAACCTACTCGAAATTATTTTTAATGATACAATATCCAGGGGGTGCTACCTACCCTACCTCTAACTAGCATATAGGTTATCAACATGGCCTATCGTATATGTTATCATGAGAATCAATTTTTATATTAACCTGAATTATATTATTATAGGAGACCTCCACCAGGGGTGAAAGTTTTTTCTATGAACCTCTACAATCAAGGAAGCATGCATTAATAATTTCCCCTACCATTATTATTTTTCACTTGGAATTCCCATCATAATGAGGGTTGTGTGATATAATCAAAAGTAACTACGTACATTATTCCCATAGTAACCCATTTGAGAATAGATAAGTGAATCATGAATCCCAATTCAATACAGAAGTTTGTAGAAGACCATGAAGTCGTATAATATCCCATATATAGAGCCTAACAAGATCTTCCATATAAAAGGTCTCCATGATTAGAAAAAAGTAAGATAACTTCATGAGATTGTCGACGATCACCCATACTGGGTCACTTCCTCAAGGGGATCTCGGTAATCTAGTCACAAATTACAAGGTGACATTATCTCATTTCCACTTTAGAATGGGAAAAGGCTATTTAATCACTTCTGGTTTTTGGTGTTCTTCCATTACATACTAAAATACGGAACATCGAGTAATAAGGAAAACTACTTATCCTTTCATTCCCGTCCACTAGTATTAGAATTTTAGATCACAATAAAACTTTTTAAGTTCAGGGTGTACCACCAATGTAGATGCACGATACTCTTTCATAATTTCTTCTTGGATGTTTATAGGAACCCAGAAACTTCCATGAGTGAGAAATTCATCATCCTTGTCAGTGACCAAGTGTGTTGGCGGGTCCTCCCCTAAAACACACTCCCATAGGACTGTGTCCTCATGATCCAATAGCTACCACAACATCTCTCTCTCCATAAGTGAAGAGGTCACTGCAAAATATATAAGGATAGAATACCTTTTATTCTCCTACAACTTTATGCGCATCTCAAGAAGGCCATTAACTTTTAATCGCTACTAGCCTCTTAAAATATCTATGTCTGAGTCCTCCTTCTCAAAGAATATTCCACACCATTTTCCTTCTCATGCATATGGGTAATCTCAAGATCAAATTAATATAGGTATTTAACCAACCTTCTCTATATGGGATTTATATCTTTATATGTAATGATATACGAGAATACTTTTTGGTCTGTATACACCACAAAATACTCTCCTAACAAGTACTACTCTAACAGTGAAATGTATGAACTATGACTACTATCTTGAGATCAAGTGTTGGGTAGTTACCCTCATGTCACCGAAACTGATGAGACCCATATTCCATTAATTAATCTTCCAAAATCATAACAACTTCTAGATCTATGCTTGATTCTTTACAATAAACTATATATAATTCTCCCAACTCTATAAGAATTAGGATCCGCGCAAACGTTTGTCTCCCTTTTATCTCCTGGATGGTGTCCCTCATGAATCTCCCATAAAAACATAACATCCTTTTTTGGAAGGCCCATAGGTAGTTCTTCTAGGTGTGAAAAGTATTTAATAGTGTTCTTTTATTATCTATACATCCCCTTAAAACTGAATATAAGAAATATGTTCTTGGGATACTCCCAAATAACTACACCTCTAACCATATATGGATTAGTAGACACTCCTTCCTCTGAAATAATGGTACTTAGGAAGTGCACCTTATCGATTCAAAAGTGGAATTTAGTGATCTTAGTAAACTATTGGTTCTCTCTTTGTGCATTTATCATGATCTCAATATTTTTGACATGGTCATGTTGAGTAAAAAATACTCCAATATATATTCTTATAAGACCACGTCAAATGAATCCAAATATGGGTGGAAACCCTTATTCAAAAAATACCTAAAAATTGGGGGAACATTTATGATATTGGACGACATAACCAGATACTCATAAAGACCATAAAATCTATAAAGCATTGTACATGGGATGTTTGAATGTATAAAACATAACTGGTGCTATCACGACCTCAAAAAAATCTTTTAGAAAACACTAGATCCTTGAATTTTCTTAAAGATGTGGTTTATATAAGGTAGTGGATACTAGTTCATAATTTTGATCTATATCTGTAATGACAAAAACATTCTAAATGATATTTGTTTCTAAGAAATTGTGTGTAATAATGTAATAAATACCAAACACCCATATCTATTTATTAATGAAATGAGTATAAAGGGAAATGTGACCATCGAAATTCAACCATAATTACCATTAGTCAAATAATAGTGTTGGTCAATATGGTCGTTGGTAAAATATGACCATCTGAAACTATACTCTTGTTAATAATTTTTACATTATCATTTGTATGTATAAAAGTTTAAGAATAATTAATGCAGAAAAGGGAAATGATGGGTTCAACTAGTAGTGACGTGTGTTATGAAGCCCGTTAGTTAGAGATTTAGAGGTAGGTGCAAAACATGGGTCCACTCTTTACCATTCCCAATATGATATTAAACATGTAATTTATAATGAAATATTCTATGGGAGAAGATAAAGTTAGTGGAAATTACCACTCAGGGGATATTATCCAAGCCACCCCTTGAGTACATCACCATCACACATATTAACCTTAGGTTGTATGCAGGTATTATAAGGGGTTATCTAATGAGGAACTAGTTACCTAAATTGTAATTCCATTGTATAAATAAAATTATTATTCCATAAATTATTATTTTTTGAATAGTTTTTATTAATAACATTGAGATGGAATTTGACGAATTTCTTGTTTGGATAGAAATTTAATTTTTTTAAAATAAAAAAAAAATATTTATAATAAACATTTATATTATGAATAATAATTTATTTAATGAAATAATATGATTAAAATTTATTATTAAAATATAAATGATAAAATATTTTTTTCAATTGTTAAAAAATTTACTATACATTTTTAGTTATTTATTATTAATAATAAATAATGATTTTTATATTTAAAGTTATAATTATAGAATTTATAGAATTATTGGGATAAAATAAATATAATTTTTGAAAACCTCATCAAAAATTACTTTAGGGTGAATTTTTTTAAATTTTCTAAAATAGATTATTTTTTCATGAATTGAAAAAATAGTGTTTGTTTTTTAAGTATGTTTGTTGAAAACATAATTATTTCATAATTATGTAATTACTAATTAAACACATCCCACAACCTAAATAATGTTAATTTATTAATATCAAGTATTTTAATTGATTTTAATCAAATTCCAAACCTATAATTTACTTTCCAAATTATAAAATGGAAAATTTAACATTAAAAACATTATTTCTGTAAAACAATTACATTTCTATGACAAAATAAGTAATATAAAATTATGATAGAATATTTTAGATAAAAATACCATAAAATATGACCCAAGTGTCCTAAAACATGGGAAAATACTATGGTAAAACCAATATTTTTTCATTTTTCACAACCCAGGTTTATAAGGCCTATATTTGGAAATTAAAAAAAAATCCTCCTCTTTTAATATAAATACAAAATTACTTATCAATTTAAGTTCCCTTCCAATCCATCCACCGTGATGATATGGTATGTTAACATCCCAAGGACTCCTCCCTTGGTTCCAAAAGACCACAAGGTCCCATTCCTCAAGTTTTAGTAAAAACTCTCCACGGTAAAGTAAATCTCTACTTATCTTTTCCATTTAGGTTCCCTCTTTATATGCTATGTAATAAAACTTAAAAAATAAATTCTTTTCCACTTTAATTTATCCATTTTAGGTAGCAATAGTATTTTATCAGTACTATACCCGTGTTCCCTCTCATTTTACCATTTTCTAAAACAATCTTTTATACCTATTATGCCTCCATATTATCTTCTAAAAAATTCTATTTTATCCTTGTGAAATTATCTTTTTTTATATTTTTGTAAATAACCAAACTTATTTAATTTCCACGGGTATTCACCTAGATATAAAAATTATTTATTTTATTCAAGGATTAACATACATGAAACCAGAATTCTGTTTCCATGGATTAAAAATGACATAATGATATTTTCTTTAAGAAAACTTTTAAACACCGTGTTTTTTTAATATGAAACTTGTTTCTCTTATTTTCCACAGGTTATTTTTGAAATTCATTATTATAATCTATGTGGATCATTTTACTTAATACATATGAATGGTTTACCGTGAAACTGCTCCAATAAATTTGACAAATAATTTTATCATTAGAGATAAAATGTCTTATGATACTTTGGGGATTAACATTGGTAATTTTTTTGACACATCATTGAGAAAACATTGTGATATGATTATGAATTTCTCATTTAAATTTTGTATCCATATTTTAATTTTATATTTAATTTCCTTTTTATAATTATATTTATTGTGTTCCCTTTCTCATTTCATATGTTATGTCCATGCCGAAGATGATGGTGGTTGACTTAAAATATTGTATTTTGTTGTCAAAGGAATCTTTCCTTATCAAGGAAGTTTAGGTTTAAAATGAAAATCACCACACTTTGTATTTGGTAAAAATCATAGTGATTTTTTTTCAAAAGAACAAGACTCATGTTTTGTAAAAGATTAGACTCACTGTGAAATTCCATCTTAATGGGAAGATCATAATAACGAATTGTCTCTGATCAGACTCACATTGGGTCTGGATTGAAAGTGAATGTATCTTTCTGGTTGTAAATGTTCAACGGATTTACTCTGTATTCAGTTGGAATGAAGCGTTTGTTATTTCAGAAAGTCTATGTATTTATTACTACAATAAAATAAATTTCAGGATGCTTAGTTGATTTTTATTTCATAAAAATAATAAGATGATTGGAGAAAATGTGATACAATATTGTTGGATGGAAGGTAGAAAGTGTTTTTGCCTGTTGTTTTCAAAATGATCAGATCCAGGAAGAACTAAAGAAATATATGTTGTTGATTGAAAATAAATTTTACTCAAATTAATCATATTCAGGTGGAAGAGAACGAAACGAAGCTACTTATTTGTTGTAGCATCTAATCATCCATTTGAATCATAAAAAACATTTCATACCCAAGATAAATATAACGAGGTTCCAAAAGTAATGATATCATACCAAAAATTATTGTACCTATAAATGATCATATCCATGAGAATTGTAATTAGAATGATCATACATTGGAATATCGTATTCAGAGAAGGAATTTATTGAGGTTGATGTGTGAAAAGATTAGGACATGATGAAATAAAAAATGTTGTCAACCATTTCAAAATTATTTAACTAAATTGTTGTTTTTCAACCCAATCAAAAGAAGAGGAGAAGATGAAGTTTTTTTATCTCATGTGGGTGAAGAAAAAAGTGGAGGAGTTTTTTGGATATTCTATAAAGGGGGAGTCTGACATTCAAACGAATGGTCTTTTCAGAATTTAGAAGTCATATTCATTTATCCATATATTTTTTTAATTGATACAAATATTTTTATTGAAGAAATAAATTTTAGAAAAAAAATATTTATGTATTTAAATCATACTAACCATTTAAATGAATGTCTAAAGAATAAGTGAAGATTTTAGAAGAATCAAAAAGCTTCAAAAAGAGTTGATGAAGTCAAAATTCACCTGATGTTTTAGGGGAAATTCTGATTAAGTTAAATTTTATTAAGAGGGAAATTTTTGGTATTCATACCAAGTCATCCCTATGGTCACCTATAAAATGTAAAAACTAAATTGTACTTTTTTGATGATTGATTTATTGTTCATGAGAAAGATGTTCTGAGTTTTTAGAGAG
This sequence comes from Viscum album, assembly GCA_963277665.1. Taxonomy (NCBI): domain Eukaryota; kingdom Viridiplantae; phylum Streptophyta; class Magnoliopsida; order Santalales; family Viscaceae; genus Viscum; species Viscum album. The sequence goes on from OY728161.1 coordinate 1,426,633,290, forward strand.
AATATAATGGTTTCTATACTGAGTTTTTGTTGAAAAAAATATATCATAATGATGTTAAATAGAAGATACAAGATCACAAAGTTGTATTTATCTAATCATCGTACTCATTGTTTATCATATCCAATTGATTACTATATTAGGCTTTTCAATCATATTTAGAGGATCATCATATCATTCTTGGTTAATCAGTTTTCGAATTTCGGTATTCAAGTTCTTGGACTGAGGAATAATCATAATGAATTTATTTGTCTTAGGAATTGAAGTGGTGCCAATACATTTCAATTATATTCTGAAATAAAATAGGACTAGAAAAATTGTATCAGAGAGAATCGTACATTGAGGAATCGTACTGGGAAAATCATACCCAGGAAAATCATACTTAGTTTCCAATAACAAATTCAAAGATGTTCTTACCTTTATCTATGTATGAAATTGATGAAGTATTTTTCAATTGAGTACATTCTTTGGAATTTAAATGATGCCTATGTAACATGAGTTGTTACACATACATTTTATTACCGTATTTTTTCTAAGAGGGTGCAGATGAACTATTAGAATTGTTTACATAGTGATACACAATATTAAGAATATATCCTACTCATTATTATCCATGGATTTATTTCTAGTGGTTTGAATGATATTGGATCATTTCCAAACCATACCAAGTACGTAGATATTTTAATTGAATAGTAAACGTGGTAAATATTTGTGTTCTTGTGAATGTGTTTTGGATTTGTTTTTAGTATGGAATTTAAATCTGTAAAAGGAGGTGAAGGTTTTTTCAATTGGAATGAAATTTCAAATAAAAAGTTTCACTAATCCATCCCCCCCCCCCACTCTCAATGATACAAATATCATTGTTGGGAACTTTCAACTGGTATTAGAGCCCAGGCTCCCATCGCTTATTCATTGTTGATAGTGAATTTGAATTGTGTGAACAATATTGATATTTTGGTCCTTAATCGAATGAATTATAATATCTAAAAAGATATAATGTTGAATTATCTTATGTATATCAGTTTCCATGTTCTTGAAGCTGAAATGGTTGGGTTTCATCCTATAAATGATTCATCTCCTCTTATATATGTTGATAACAAGAATCTAGAGAATGATGGAAGGGTGAAGAATGATATATTGTAATCAATTTCAAACTGTGAATTTTGTAGAGTAAAAGGAGTTGATACAACCAAAGGTATATTGGATAAATTTAAAAACACGTATAAGGTAAATATACAAGTGAAGAAGGAAAAGTGCACATGATCCCCAGCCTAGTTGGTGAAGTCTCTCTAAGTGTATCCACGATACCCTGGTTCAAAACTGGGCAAGGGTATATTTTCTGGGTACTATAGCAGTACTGTAGTAGGAACTGTCGTAGTCACAATAATAGTTTCTGTATCAGGCACTGTAGCAGTTACTGTAGTAGGTACTATTCAGTACTATATCAGTCAGAACTATTCACCTTGGGAAACAAGTTTGGGCTTGGAGTCCTTAAGTCATTAGGGCCACCCAAGGCCTTTGGGTTAGTAAGAATTTCGGGCCACCTCATGGCCTTCGGGCCACCTTAAGGCCTTCAAGAACACCTGATATGCAGTTGTACAGACAGATTCTACAAGGATCCGCTCTAGATGAGGAAAGAGCAGGGCACATTTACTAGAGCTGGGCTAAACGGATTTGGAAGAATGAAAGGGTTTGACATTATCCATCGGTAAAACGCATGTGCACCTTGCCACATGGAAATTCTAGAAGAACATTCATGCAAAGGTGGAGAAATAATCACGATGCAGATGTTGGGGAGGGGTGGTTTAAAGTATTCAAAGTCTCTATGATTTGTTTTATGAGCGACAAGTCCTGTAATGTCTCTAAGCCTACGAGAAATGTAATATCTAAGCCTATGAGCCTTTTAAGGGTTACCCCTATTCCCTTGAAATGGGGGTTATCATAAAATCAATAAAAAAAGAAGGCATTATCGCCATTCAGTCAAAAGAAGGAAAAGCTACAAATATAGAGATTTAAATACAAAGATTTGAAGATCGGTGAGAATGAATATGTTGGGGATTTTTTACCCTGGTAAATGATATTGTGAGTACTATCAGATGTCTTGGTGAGAAGCTGGATGAATGTACATTGGTTGAAAATATCTTGGAAATCCTACCTAATTTTTTTTTCTAGATTATATTCATTAGAATTCAGAGATACTGACACATTATATATTGATTATTTTTATAACACACTTGTCACTAAAGAATTAATAAGAAAAAAAGATATGAAAATTAAAACTAAAGTTTATAGTGAACTGTCTTTGAATTTTTAAAATATTGTAATGTCAAAGTATACTCTTTTTGAATAAGAATATGGTGATTATGAATCTGAAAATGAGGTATGTAAAATTATGAATAATATTTTGTCCTAGTTTTTTAAAAAAGTGAAAAGAGGTATAGGGAAATACAAAAGGAAACTTCCCATGTAATGATTAAAATGTGGAGTATTTGGTAATTTTTAGGATAACTATAATTGAATAATAAAAGAAAATGATATTGGGGAAGAAGAAAGAAATCCCAAAAGATCTTGGAAGAACTAGGGATACAAATAAAAATTTAATTCCACTAGGAAAGATACAAAATTATTCAAATCCAAAATAGTAAGTTTCTCATCTAAAGATGAAGAAGAAGAATACAGAGATGGTGAATTTGAAAATTCAGTTGAATATGATATTGAATTTTTTTTTATTTCAACAGTGATAGAAGAAGGATTTGGAATTTCTAGTTCCGAAGAAGAAAAAACTCAACTTGAAATTTATTTGAAATAAGTGTTGAAAAAATGTTTGAGGAATATCAGAAGATATTAAAAGAAAAAAAATATAGAAGATTAATTCTCATGAATCCAAGAATGTTCTTCTATTGTTAAGGAAAATTGTGTTCAATATATTGGAGATTTGATGAAATATCGTGAAGAAGAAAATAATTGTAACGACCATCAATAAGTGAAATTGAAATAAAAACAAAAATATTTAGAACTTGTCCAACAAAGAATTTATAATGTTGATGGGAACAGTAAATGATTCTAAAAAACTATCGATGATGTTAGTGAATGTTTTTTTAATGATAAACCATAGAATATTCAACAAAATTTACCTTCAATGGGTGGGAAAAAATTGAATTTTTTCCTAGAAGAATAAAGGTGATAATGTTATATATGTGGCCAAAGTGAATAATTTAGAAGTTAAAAAACATATTAATTCTAATTTTTTTTAATTATATCCAAAAAAGTTTCAAATACTTCTTAATATATTAAGAAAAAAAATAAGAAGGTGTCTGAGAATCATATTCACAATTCATGGAAGTATAGAAGTTTCAGAGGTAAAAACTCATTCTATCGGTATTACTGGTATTGTGGGGGATTTGAACACATGGTAAGTATGTCTTTATTCAACAAACAATATTAATTTTATCCAATAGGTTATGAAATGTAATGATTAAGGGGGAGTCAATTACCTCAGAAGAAGAAGACTGAGAATTTTTATATGAAGAAGTTTTAAAATAGTGGAATGAATATTGATAATAGGTCTCATCCCATAGATACTATTTTTGAAAGATTTGAACAACCTTGAAACCTTGAAAAAGGATGTATTTTTTTTACTAGAACAAATAAGACTCTTAAAAATTCTCACAAGCCAGAAGTTAAAAAATAAGAGAAATGAGAATAATCTATTTTTGTTGAAAATGTATTGTAATATTCAAAAGGAGAACATCCTTAAATAATTTATAGTGGGTCTTTTTATAACATTGTGGGATAATTCAAAATTTTAAATAATGTGGAAGGTTTTTATAAAGGAGTGGTGATATTTGGATATGATGTATCCATGAAAATAAAAGGTATTGGATCATCCATCCTTGGAAAAGAAAAGATGACATCCAAGAAAACATTATATGTTTATGGGATGGAACAAAATTTTCTATGTGTTTCACAATTGTGTGACTAGGGTAGCAAATTTATATTTAGGAAATATGGTTTTTCTATAAATATTGAATAATATGGGAATATTGTTACAATAGGTCAACGTACAAAAGGGAATGTGTTTCAGGTTGGTGAAATAAAAAAAATCTTGTTACTTGGGCACAATGGAAGATAAAAAATTGTGGCATAAAAGGTTGGGAAAGATTTTTTGAAGAAACATTATAAAGTTATCTAAAAGAGATAGTGTATGAGACATTTCTAATTTTTCAATAACATGAGGTTGGTGTTATACCATCTTCCATAACAGTAATATTATAAATGTTTTGAATTAGAATGTTTAGATTAGTTTTAGGCAATCTCTATAGATGATTTATTCCAATATTTGTGTGTCAATGAGAAAACTATCAAAAAATGGAGATAAGAAAATCATTAATTTAATTTATTATTTTAATTTCATTACGTATTTAATGTAAATAAAACAAAAATTCTCTGATTTGAAAATGTATAAAAGTATTATAAAGAAAAGATGAGAAAGAATGTGAAAATTAAGTGAATAATTTGTGAACCGATATTGGTGGTGATTATAGAAGTGAAGAGTTTTAATACTATCTTGAGAATCATGGAATTCAGGATCAGTATAGTTCTATATACACACCATAACAAAATGGTGTTGTTAAAAGAAAGAGACAAAGTTTGGGGGATATGGGAAGAACCATGTTACTTGAACATGGCCTAACTCAGTACATTTGGAGGTAATCCATGAGTACTACTATTTATATTCTGAATCATTGCTTCTATATGCCTCAATCAGATATGAAACCATAAAAGTTTTTATGAAAAACACTGATTTAAAAACACTTAATAGTTTTCTAGAGTCCACGTATTATAAAGAAGAAAGGTGGAAACTATGGGATGTTTGGAAAGAAAGGTGAGGATGGAATATTTATTGGCTATTCCCATGAAGGGATATCATATAAATGCTTCAAAAAAGAGACAAAAAGAGTATATTATTTTGTTGATATGAAAGTAATTAAAAGAGGCAATAAATAAAAATATACTTAAGATGTAACATAATTTGAGAAAGTTGACGAAAAAAATCTCATAAGGATACAGACAATTGAAATCATTTTCACGAATAAGAAACATACACATCAATTTCTATTGATGAGGAAGAATCTCAAAAATCTCATCCATGTCTTATGAAACAAGTGGAATTTCAGAATAACATTTGTGATCAATATTAAAAGTTTCGAACTATAAGAATAATAAATGCCATTACACAAAATTATCTATATTCCAAAGTGGAACCGAATGATGTAAAATAAGATATTGAGCATCCATAATTGGTTAATGTCATAAATGAAAAGTGGTATAATATTGAAAATAATTATTTATAATAACTCGTACCTAAGACTAAAAATAAAAACATTATTCAAGAAAAATATATTTTATGAAACAAGTTGAATGCAGAAGGTGATGTTATAATAAACAAAGAAAAATTGGTGTGTAAAGGGTATCTACAGATTAAAGGAATTTATTTTAATGAAATCATTCCTCTAGTGTCCAGTTTGTAGATAATTATAATACTTATTGATATTGCTTCTCAAGAAGGCTAAAAGATCTTCCAAATGAATGTTAAATCACCATTCTTGAATGGTGATCCTGAAGAGGAATTTTATATTGAACAAACTTGTGGATTTATTTTTGGAAATGACAAATGTTATGTGTGCAGATTGAAGAAGACATTGTATGAGATAAAACATGTTCTGAGGGAATGGTATTCCAATTCACTTATATGCTTAAATAAAATGATATTTAAGAAAATAAGGGTGGATAAAAATATTTATTTCAGATAAATTCAAGAGCATTCCCTCATAAAAATTGTTTATGTTGATGATATTATCTTTATTGATAATTATGAAATAACATGTAAAAGATTTTATAAAGAGACGAATAAGTTATTTGAAACTTCCATGATGGGGGAAATGAAATACATTCATGGGTTTAAAATATTGTAAAAGGATTAATACATATTTATTTCTTAAAAAATGTATTATAAAGAACATCTCAAGGGGTTCATCATAGAAAACTAAAAACCTATTTACACACCTATTTCAGGGGGAACCATGTTGGGAAAAAATGTATAAGGAAAGGAAGTCAATCAGAATGTGTATTGGAAGCTGATTGGAATCCTATTTTTTATTACCTCAAGACTCGACATTGTTTATATTGTTACATTGTGTGAAAGACTTCAGAGTGCTCCAAAAAAATCACATTTACATGTTGGAAAAACAATTCCAAATAATTCAAAGGATGAATAGAATTCAGAATAAGGAATTATAGCTCAGATGGTGTTGATTTATTTGGGTATTATGATGTTGATTGGGCAGGAAATGTTAATGATGTAGGATCCACACCTGGTGGAGTATTCTTTCTGGGTAATAACTATGTTTTCTGGTATTCAAAGAAATATAATTTAGTAAATACTAGTACAGATGAAGCTGATTATGTTTCTTCCACTAAAGAAACTACAAAAAAATATATAGATGAAGTCTAAATTTGATGATTTACTTATTGAAGTGACGTTACCCTTGATCTTGGCTTATGACAATAAAAGAACAACAAATCTCGCAAGGAATATTGTTCAGTATTCTCTTTCAAAACATATTGATATCAAATATCATTTCATATAAGAACCTATGTTGATGAATGAATTGATTTTGTTGTCAAGTTGCTGACATATTCAAAAAACCTTTAATGAAGAAATCATTTTCTAAATTTAGGTTCAACTGGGGCATCCAACCTTTTTCTCTTCAAGTTTGAGATATGTGTCTTTATCCCCTCTCTCATCTTACCTTTGGATTGTTTTGATAAGGGGATAATTTTTTCCTAAATAACCCATTTTGAATTTAATAATAGGGAGTTTTGGGTAATCTATGAATTCAGCATTGTATTGTGAGTGACTTATTCTAACTATTTTATTAGATTGGTTGCAGTAAAAGACATTGTTTTTTTTTCCATGGAATTTGATGAAGATATGAGTAGGAATAAGAAACAGATATTTATAATAACTAAATTTGGATAACATGGTTTTATTTTCAACAATTATTATTTACTACAATGATTTAGATCATGTTGGATTAGAACTATTGATCTTTAATCCATTTCATAAGGATACAAATTTCTTCGATTTAGGAAACTTAGTTGACAATAAAATTCAGAGGAGGAGATTATTAGGATGAAGTTGAAGATAATGGTAGTTGTTCTCAAATTTTTTCTTTTGTTGTCAAAGAATGATTTTCTTTTCATGGATGTTGAAATTTAAAAGTAAAGTCAACTCACGTTTTATTTGGTGGAAATCATACATAATTTTTTTTTCAAACGAATCGGACACGTGTTTTCTAAAAAATCAGGCTCACTATAAAATTATATCATAATGAGAAGATCATAATAATGAATTGCCTATGATCAGACTAAGCTTGGGTATGAAAAGAAATTAAGTGTATGTTTCTGGAAGTAAAAGGTCATTAGATTCCCTCTGAATTTAGTGTGAAATAAGTGGTTGTTATTATGGAAAATTGAAGTCTTTAAGACTACAATATAATAAATGTGACCAAGATTTTCTGATTTTTATGTCATAAAAATAAAAAGTTTATTGGAGAAATTGTGATAAAATATTATTGGAAGAAAGGTAGAAATAAGTGGTGCTGATTTTTTTCAAAATGATTGGATCCAAGAAGAAGTGATGAAAGAGGTTTTATTGATTGAAAACAAATCATACCTAGATTAATAATATCTTGGTTGAAGAGAAGGAAAAGAAGTTTTCAATTCATTGTAGTGTCTGATCATCCATATAAAGCATAAAAAACTTTTTTTTCCTAGGATGATCGTACTCAGGCTCAGAAAGAATAGAGATTGTACCTAAAATGATCGTATCTAGAAACGAGAATATATGCCAATCGTAATCTAAAATATCATACTATGGACTATTTTATTTAGGGAAATAAATTATTGAGGCTGATGGATGAAAAGAGAAGGAGATAATGAAATCAACAATGTTTTAAACCATTTAAAAAGGGTTGAATTAATTTTATGTTTTTCAAATGGTTCAAGAGAAGAATTGAGGATGATGTTTTTATCTCAATTGGGTCAAGAGAAAAATATATGAAGTTTTCTCAATGTACCGTCAAGGGTTAGCTCCACATTCAAAAGAATGATCGTATTCAGCATTCAGAAGTGGAATCCAATTAATCATACATTTGTTTTCAATTGATATAGAGCATTATATTTGAGAAATAAATTTCATAAAATTGGACACATGTATTGATATCACATTGAAAATTGAATGAAAATTCTGAAGAAGAAGTGAATATTGTAGAAGAATATAGAAGCATCAATAAGAGTTGACAATGTCAAAATTGACTCTTGATTTTATAGGAAATTGGGATTAAGGTGGATTTGATTAATTGAGAAATTGTTTGCGATTCCTACTAAATCATCGATAGGGTCACCTAAAAAAGAAGAAAAGTAAACTATGTTTTTATGACTAATTTAATATTCATGAGTGAGAATCTTTGAGATTTCGAGAGAAGAATAGGGTTTCCATATTGTGTTTTTGTTTAAAAAGTCTTGACTAATTGTAGTGAAAGAGAAGATTGAAGATCACAAGGATATATTCAGCTAATCATCATACTTAGTGTTTATAATATTTAGTTAATAACTGTATTTGGGTTGTCAATCATATTTGGTTGATCGGCGTATCGAGCTATATTAATCAGTTTCAGGATTTCTGTATTCGGGTTCTCGCATTAAAGAATAATCGTTATGAATTTATCAGTATTAGGAATTTTAGTGGGGTCGATTCAATTATATTATATTCAAAATGAAAATCAGACTAGAAGAATTTTATTAGAGAGAATCATACTCAAAATAATCATACTGGGAAAATCATTCGAAGGAAAATTGGATGGATTTTATCATAAAAATGTCCAGTAATTTCATACCTTATTTGGTGTATGAAATTGAAGAAGATTTTTTCAATGGAATGCATTTTTGGAATTTAAGAAAGAACAAGTAACATTATTTGTTACTTAAAAATTGTGTTACCCAATTTGTGTTAAGAATGTTTACATTCTCTATTAGAATTGTTTACATTGTTCTACATGAGTGTATGGGTATATCCTACTTGTTGTAATCCAAGGTATAATTTCTAGTGGATTGTATGGTATTGGATCATTTCCCAACCATACTAAGTGTGTCACTATTCTAATTTAATAGTGAAACTTGTAAATCATTATGTTTTTGTGGATATGGGTTGGATTTTTTTTCAATAGAGAATTGAAATCTCTAATTGGAGGCAGTGGTTGTTTCAATTGAAAATAAATTTCAATGAAAAAGTATCACTGATTCACCACCTCACCCTCTTAGTGATACAATCAACATTACTAGGAAAATTCACCACAATTATATTCCTCATTATCTTATTGATATTCCTCATGATCGCTTGAAAATTGTTTCCCATGCTTTATGTTATTGGTCTTTATGCTCACATGTTCATTTGATGTATGTTCCTAGGTAATGACATATAATAAATGTACTTAAGATGAACCTTTGAAGAGGCCTTTAAAGTAGATTTGAATAATTCTATATGTTTTCATGTATTATGTATCTTTTTTCTAAGAATTTAATCCTTATAAGATCCTTTGTTTGTACAATGTGATGAGAAATTTTCTTATGAAAAGGAGGGATTCCATAGTTGGTATCAAAGGTAAGTTTAGTTATTTTTGGAAATTGTGACTTGAAAGCTTCAAGAAAAACCCTATAGAAAAGTTTAAATATAGGAAAAAAATCTTCATATTTCAGTGAAGTATCATGTAAGTGGGTTCTAAGTAATTAAATATCTATATGGGTTTTAACAATTATGTGTGGATCTATAATAGATATATCTCGAGGTAACACAAAAAAACACAACTTTGAGCTATAATTGAATTGGAAATGGTGCATGATAATGGGCCTTGATGGACTCTAGGTTTGACACTCCTAGTGGATATGTTTTGCTAATCTCATGTATTTTATGAATCATTACTATGTATTTATATAAAATTTTATTATTGATAAATAATAAAATATTTAATAACAATGCTTTATGAAAAAATCTCCTTTAAATTACAACATTATTAAAAGAAGCATGTTTTTCACTATGTTTTTTTTTTCTTTTAGAAAATGGAAGGAAATATGAGGAACTGCGTAAATGGTGTGAACAATAGACCATGTGATAAAGGTCCTTTGATGGAATCCAGAATGAAAAAAATTCATGAGAATGAGGAATCAACTAACTCAAGCTATGAGCAATTACTTGAATCAAGCTGAGATAACATATTCATATTGAAGGGAAAAACATTCCCTTTAGTAAATTATGAAATATTGACCAGATACTTTTAGTGGATCTACTAATTCATTGATTGATGAACAATGTATAAGCTCTATAGATAAGATATTTTCTATACTTGGTTGATCAGAACAATAGAAAGTCACCCTGGTTGTGTACCACTTAGATGGAGAATCTGATCTGTGGTGGAAATTTATTAAAAACCCAAATCCAATAAGGGGGTTGAATTATGGTCGGTTAAGAGTTTAGGGGATCCTTTTTCAAAAAATATTTCCCCCATTCAATGTGAAAAAATGGAGATGTAATTCCTTATGATGGAGTAGAAGTAAAATGAATCTATGGGAAGTTATGGGATTAACATTACAAGGCATTCTCGTTGCAACTCTATATTTTTAATGGATCCTAATGTAATTTTTGATAGATTATTTTGTTGAATAATACCCCATATATGGATGAATATAACCATTCGAGACTATGAAAACTATTTAGAGATAGTGTCGAGTACTATGAAGGATGAACTAGAGTTTAGAGAGAAGCAGTGGTCCGTTAGATAGAATGAAAAGAATGTATCAATGTATTTAATCTTATAGAGGAACATTGATCATAGAAGAGGAGTAAAGTTAGTGAAACTTCCCACATTAAATAAATGTTGGAATAATAATTTTAGTAACTACTAGATCTAGAGAAGAAAATATTAAAATTGTGTAAGAGGATTCCATATTGCTTAGAACTTTCATAGTGAGGTGAAGCCTCTACTTCGCATATCTAAAAAATAGAAGATGGTTCAGGCCTAGTCTAAAGTGTAATGCTTCATGTGTGGATAAATTAGATTATTTTCCAATCACTGTATAAATTAGAAGATAATGGAGGTGAATAACCATTAAATTTAATATAGTCTAAGATAGAAAAGTCAGGGTTTTTCTAACATGATGGGTGAAGTGGAAGCTCCAAATGTTGGGTTAGGAAGTACTGTCATTTTTATCTAAAATAATACATATAAGTTTTTTGATTTGTATTATATTCAATCCTTTATTTCTAACATATTTTTAATGAATATATAATTAATCTATTAACATCAAAATGTAGATCAAACAGTCAAGACATCTAGAGGTATTATCGAAGAATCAATAATGTATAAAAACTCTAGTAATCACTTTCTTGAGCACAATATCATCCCAAATATAGTATTCATTCACATGATAAAATTTGACATAATAATAAGGATGGACTGGATCTCAAGGTATAATATTGTGAAAAACTACATAAGAATGAAATATAGGATTTCTTTAATTGAAAAACTATAGTTGTTTCCAATATAAAGATATCATGACATGATATTTTTTAGAATCACCTCCCATATAATTATTTATGGAAATTATTTGCGAAGATAAAGAAGGAAATAAAATTATATGAAATAAAAATTTCCCCATCATGTAGGAATGAATTAAAATATTTCCTATGTAGTTACAAAATCCTCCCCAAGAAAGATAGGTAGATTTTCCCTATAAAACTGATGCCAAGATCGAAGACAATATCAAATACCCTATATATAATGGAAAATGTGGATTTGTAGGAATTTAAGAAACAACTCCATGATCTTTTAGAGAAGGGGTTTATCTTACTAAGTGTGTTTCAATGAGGTTTAAATGTTCTCTTTTTGAATAAGAAGGTTGAAAAAATGTGGATATGCATTAATTATAGAGAACTTAATGGGGTCATACTGAAGATCATTGACCCTCTTTCAAGGATTTATGAATTATTTTACATGATTTTTGGGGAAAAACTCTTCTCCAAGATAGATCATTGAATTTTTTATAGTCAATTGATGGTTATGAAACAAGATAATATAAATAATGTCTTATGATCATAATATGAGCATTATGATTTTTTTCTTACTCCCTTAGGATTTACTAATGTGCCTACTATATTAATATATTTGATTAATAGAGTCAGTAAGGACTACCTTGATAAGTTTGTGGTCATTTTTATTTATGATATTATGGTATATTTTAAAAGTCGTGAGGAACAGGAAAATCATCTTAGAGTTATATTGAAATCTTTGGGGAAGGATAGGTTATTTGGAATGTTTATGAAATGTGAATATTGGTTACAATAAGTTTCCTTATTAGGGTACATTATAACCAATTAAGGAATCTCAATTGATCTTTTCATGTCAAACGTTTTGGAGGAGTTGTCACATCATACAACAGTAACTGATATTTATAGTTTCCTTGATTTAACTGTATATTTTTTGAGGTTTGTGGAAAAAATATCATGCCTTTAAAATATAATAATAATGTTAACTTGAAAAGTTCCAAGTTAACGTGGACAAAGGAGTGTGAATAATGTTTATAAGAGATGAAAAAGAGATTAGTTACTTCACCTACATTAACTCTACCCTCAATTAGAGAAGGATTCATTTTTTAGCAACACATCTTTAAAAGGTCTTGGGTATGTCCTCATTCAAAGTGATAAAGTGATTACTTATGCATCTTTACATTTGATGCCATATGAGAAAAATTATCCTATGCAAGAACTAGAACAAGTTGTAGTTATTTTTTCTACGTGGATATGGTGGTAAAATATTTATTTTTATAAATTTGATATATATACAGATGATAAAAGTTTGAATTATATTTTCACTCAAGTGGAATTGAAAATTATAAATAAGATATGGTTAGAAATTCTTAAAGATTATGACTATTCAATTCATGATCACCTCAAAAAAGGAAACAAATATTCTAATGCATTAAGAAAGAATAACCATATTTCATTTGAAATGACGAGGGTTCAAGGATATATGTCGATCAAAGATCTAGTAATGTTGTAAATGGGAATCTTGAAGGAAGGGACATCATCAACACTATCACAAATTATTTCCCAACCATCATTTTTAGAGAAGATCATGAAATATAAAAGAGATAATTTTTTATTATAGAAGAATATAGAGGCTGTGAAGAATGGGATTTTTCATGACTTCAATATTGATCGAGATGGTGTAATGAAATTTCATACATGGTTGTTTGTTCCGTATATTATAGATATAAATAAGGATATGATGGATTAAGCTCGTATCATTTCATTATCTATACATCCTAGAATCACTAAATTATATGGGGAGCTTCATAAAAAATATTTAAGGGATAACATGAAATGGTATATTGTTGATTACACAAAAAAGTGCTAGGTGTGTCAATGAGTGATGGAATAAAGACTACTTCCTAAAGGGGTAGTAAAACAACTACCCATAAAAACATGGATGTGAGAGAAAATCACTATGGAAATTGTCCCCAGTCTCCAAAGAACATCAAAATGAAACAATGCAATATGGGTTATAGTGGATCATCTCTCAAGGACTTCCAATTTCATTATAATTATAGATTATTTCTCTCTTGAACAAATTTCCACAATTTATGTAAAGAATGTGGTGAGGTTTCATATGGTACCACTTTTTCTCATTTCTAATCAATATACAAGGTTCATATCAAAATTCTATATAATACATCAATATGATCTTAAAACCGAATTGAATTTCAGTAGATCCTACCACCCCCAAACTGATTGTGAATATGAAAGGACTATTTAGACACTCGAGCACATGTTGAGAACATGATCAGTGGAATTTAAATGTGGATAGATCAACATATTCCAATAGTTCAGTTCTCATACAACTATAACTTCCATTCTAGTATTAAAATGGCACACTATGAAGCTCTATATGGTAATCATTGGATAACTCATACTTATTGGGATGAATTTGGATAGATAATTCTTCTTAGCCCTAAAATTGTGTAAGAGATGACACAAAATCTTCATTCCATCCAATAACACAATAAGGCTTCTTTGAGTCGGTAGAAAAGTTATGTTGAAAATATTCGAAGGGACATAGAGTATGATGTTGGAGAAAATGTTTTCATTCTAATATCATCATTCAAATAGAGTCATGCAGTTTGGGAAGAATGGTAATATTACCCAAAGGTACATTATCTCTTATGAAATACTTTGTCTCATATGATGAGTGGCCTACTAGCTTTCACTTCCACCAAATACAGCTCAAGTTCATGATGTATTCCATGTATCTATCTTGAGGAAGTACATACCTGATCACTCACATGTAATGAATCATGAGGTGGTACAATTATAATATGACCTCTCTTATGAGGAGAAGTCGATGGAGATCTTGGACCGAATAGAAATGGTTCTATGAAAAAGACTACCCACCACATATAAGTGTTGGGAAGGAACCATGTATATGAATAAGTGATGAGATAACCAGAGGAGGCGATGAGACAAAAGTACCCACACCTTTTCTTATTAGAGATAATGAGTTGAAATTTCTTGGAATAAATTTTTTAAGGTGGCGAGAATGTTAAAACTTGAACCTTTTAAATGATATTTTTCCTTAGAAAATGTCTGTTAGAATTAACCCTACAAATAAGAACCACATCAATTTAATAATTAAGTTAGTAAAAAGGGAAATTTATCCATAAAGATTTGAATAATTTTTTACCATTGGTGAAATATGATTGTTGGTAAATATAACTATTTGAAACTATGCTCTTGGAGATAATTTTTATGTTATAATTTGTAAGTACAAATGACAAATAATAATTAATGTATAAATGAGAAATGATTTCCCCAACCAGTAGAGTCATTCCATATGAATCTAATTTGTCAGTGATTGGGAGGTAGGTAACATGACTAGGGTTTTCTCTTCTCCAAGCCCAGTCCAAGCATTAACAAGTGAAGCTAAAATGAAATCATGTATGGGAGAAGTTTAAGTTAATGGAAATTGCCACTCCTGACTTATTAGCTGAGTCCCACACGAATATGTCAACATCAAAAACCTTACCCTTAGGTTGTATGAAGGTATTATAAGGATTTATGTGTCTTGGAACTATTTACATAAAGTTTAATTCCAATGTAAAAAAATTATTCCATCAATTATGTTCTAAGAATAGTTTTAATTATTAAAATTTAGATGAAATTTGATAAAGGAAATTTTTCATAGAAATTGTACTTTTTATAAAAGATATAAATACTTTTTATAAACTATGAAATTATTAATAATACTTATTTTAATGAAATATAATGAAAAAAGACTCTTATTTAAATATAAATGATAAAATAAATATTTTTTCAATTGTCAGAAATTTTCCAATGCATTTTCAATCAGTTAATATTCTTAATAAATAAGTATATTTATATTGTAATGTTATAAATATAATATTTACAAAACTATTTAGATAAAATTAATTTGATTTTTTTAATTTTCATGCCAAAATTAGGATAGTGTTCATTTATGAAAATTTTAAAAAATAATTTATTTATTCATGAATCCTAAAACTACAGTTTCAGTTTTTGATTATGTTTAATAACTTCATAATTTTATCATTATGATTAAAGAACTAATTAACCAAAAAAATCTAAAATATGTTATTTTATTAATATAATTTATTTCAATATATTTTAATTAGTTTCATAACTGATAATTTCCATAGTCTAAAATGGAAACTTTAACATGAAAAACATTATTTTTCATGAAAAAATTACTTTTCCATGCCAAAAGAAATAATATAAAATGATTATAGAAATATAAGGATTAAAAAAACATAATATATTACCAAGTATCCAACAAAATTGGAAAATACATGGGAAATTCCTTGGTTTTTCATTTTCCACAGCTTAGGTTTCCAATGCCTATTTTTAGAAATTACTAAACAAGTCTTCCACTCTTTCCATAAATACCCACCCATTTATCCATTTCCATCAACTCCCAATCCATTCTCCACAAATATATGGTACTTTTACCTTTTAATAAAGACTATTATGGGTTTTTCAAGACCCCAAGCTCCCAATCCTCTTATTTTAAGAACAACTCTTTATGGTATGGGAAATATTGACTACAACTTTCCATTCAAGTTCTCTCTTTATATGGTATCTATTAAAATTTCAAAACTAAGTTTTTTTCACTTTATTTTATACATATTATCTAATAATAGTTTTTTTACTTATATACACGTTTTCCATCGCATTTAACCATTTTCTAAAACCACATTTTATACCTGCTATGCTGCCAAATTTTCTTCTAAAAATTTATCATTTCTGTTAAAGATATTCTCTTTTTTTGTGAACACCCAAACCAATTTATTTTAAATTGGAATTATAATAGAAGTAGAAATTATTAATTTTTACTCAGTTATTAACATACATGAAACTTTAATTCCCTATCCATGTGTTAAAAATGAAATAATTATGTTGTCTTTAATAGCTTTTCAAAACATCATGTTTTCAATATGAAACACATTTCATTTATTTTCCACAGGTTATTTGTGAAATGATTTATTTTTATCTATGTGGGTTACTTTAATTAATATGTATTAGTTTTTCCCATAACATTTCTTCAATGCATTTGGTAAAAAATTTAATTTATAGAGACAATATGTTTTACGATACCTAGGTGAATAACCATTATAATTTTTATAACACCTCAATGAAAAATCATGGTGATATGCTTATAAATGTATCATTTAAATGTTTTAAACACATTTTAATGTTATTGTTAGTTTCATTTTTTTATTATGATATTACTCATGTTCCATTTATCATTCCATAATGGTATTCCTCATGTTCGTATTAATATTCCTCATGATTACTTGTAAACTATTTCCCTTGATTTCCCTTAGTGGGCCATATGTTCTCCCTTTCCTTTGAGGTATGTCCACGTTTTATGGGATGAAGAAAATGTACTTTGGTTTAATCTTTTAATAACCCTTAAAATTTTATTAGAATAATATTTTAATTTTCCATGTATTATATACATTGTTTCCAATAAACTAAACTTTAAAAGATCCTCATTTTGTACAATGTAATGAAATAATATTTAATAAAAAGTAGGGATTCCATAGGTTCAACTATTGGTAATCCACACAAAGATTGAAGGTACCATCCACATTTTACGAAAAAAGAACACTTTAACTCGAAGGTGAAGTATTGGCCTGTTTAAAATCCTTAACTTCCATGTCCTCTATCTACCTCTTGAGCTCATACAAATTAGTAGTAGCCATACTGTAAGCAGGAATGAATTTTCAGTGCTACTCTTACAACTAGAACAATATTAAAATAAACCTATCTCTCAAGTGTTCTTTCAAAATATTCATCAAGTAAAAAATCATTAAACAGGTCAACTATAGGGTAAATTGACCTGACATGTCTCTTGATCATCCATATACAGGCTAGATATCTATGCTATCACAATGTCCAAACCATGATTCTCTAATATAGATCTACTCATATTGACAACCAAATCCCCCTTATGAAGTTATCTATCACCATTTGGTGATGTAAGCAATACTCAGTAGTGATGTCATTCCATGGAGGCATGATAAGTAACCAACCAGTCTATCCCAAGGATGAAATTAAAACATGTCATCTCGATGATGATGAAGTCCCACAAGAAACGACAATTGCCTACCTCTAGGGGGTTATTACATGAAATGGTGTACACATATTTACTGAATTACAAATAGAGTATCAAGTGTCATCATTACTCAAAAACACATATTCTGAATCCCAAGGGTTTCAAAGATTACCACATAGATAAAATAATATGATACGTCTATATCAAAAAGTGTAGATAAAAATGTAGAGGTTTCCGAAATTGTACATCATGTGGTAGATGTATTGACACTATGCTCATCATATATAATTTTTACTTCATAGGTCTAATATGATCCATGATCCTAAGTTTCAACCTAACAACCTGGAGTGGGTCCACACAGCTAGCACTATATATCCTCAATCTTTCCTCTTGGACCATATCCACCTCATTATCTTATATGATCGATGGTTATCTATTATCGGAATAATGAAGAGAAAGATATCCTTCCTAGAAAGGTAGATCCAATTAGGATCCTCTTTAAATGTGAACAAATTAATGTTTTTTTGAAATTCTATGAAGATTCCTTAGTCTTTCACGGTCTCTATATTCAACATGATCTCATTCACATGAAAACTTTATGGGACTATACCTCACATACTAATTGAATATAACTGAAATAGTAGAGTGGATACTCTGGGCTACACTACTTTATTAATAACCCTACAAATAACATTTCTATATACTAGTCAAACCACTTCCATAACTCAGTACATAACTACAGTGCCATGTACTATAAGATTTCCATAAATTTCACTTAGTAATAAAGGATAGATTCAAAATACCTAATAAATAGTCAGGCGGAAAACATTTACTTGATTTCGGATTGAAACCATGATACAATTCTAAAATAATCTTACTCTCATAAGGTCACCCGTAATAGTGGATGGTGAAAACATTGAATTTCAGTAAAGAGGGGTGAATAATCCATAACTGATTGGGATCCTTACTCCAGATTCAAGAATTCCCAATATCTCAACATATCTAGAAACAAATAGTCATAGTAGGTTGCAAAAAACTCCCTCTAGATCATAACCTTGTTATGGTATTCCAATGTCATAAGTTCCCACCAATACATGGAATAATCTAGAATTATATAAGACGTTGACTTTATGATTCTCTCTATATATGTCTCTAGGTGCTCAAAGATAGACACCATGGCCTCTAGCCATGTATTATCAACCCATAGACCACCATCCCCTAATAATGTTATTTGATTTTTTTGCTAAAACTCTTATGTTATTTATACCATTTTAAAGAAAGGTCATGAAACTCCCAGAATATTATCCATAACCTGTAGGAAATACTCTGGAAACAAGGCACCAACACCCAAGTCATGTATAATGGTAGGTGTTTCATGGGGAACTACTAGCGGGTTATGTCCCACCACATTAGGA
This sequence comes from Viscum album, assembly GCA_963277665.1. Classification (NCBI taxonomy): domain Eukaryota; kingdom Viridiplantae; phylum Streptophyta; class Magnoliopsida; order Santalales; family Viscaceae; genus Viscum; species Viscum album. Next base: position 1,426,652,467 of record OY728161.1, read on the forward strand.
ACATGGTTATCACCACCTTACTCGTGCATGATTTGTGGACATTATGGTTTCATAGCTTTACAAATTCCAATCACATTCTATTGATAATTTTTTAAAATGATATAAGTTTTAGATATATGAATAGTATAGGTAATAACTTTACTATATAATATTCACACCCCTATACCTACATGTAAATATAGGTCTAGGCATCACATAAGATCATGATGAATCACTATATATACAACCTATTTTCCACTACTATGATCAGGTTTGGGTCAATTTCTCTATTTTATATCAGGTGTTCCAATATACATTTTTTAAATTTCATGTTATAGAGGGAAACACCTTTTATGTTTCAATTCGAAACACCATTTAACAGAAACCATTTAATTACAATTTAGAACTCATAGTTATTAGATATTTCATTTATATATATATATATATCAATATCTAGTTATATTTTTCTATAATACCAAAATTATAATGTAAAACACTTGGTAAATTGAAAATTGTACTACATGTAACTATAATAAAGATTTTAGGATGGTTAAATTAGATAGATCACCATTCTCAATTTATAGAGGCACAAAAACTCTTTAAATTTTAATTGATATACATATAATTTAAATAAACTAATGTTTAAGCTCATTTGACCAATTGTCCACATCTAAAATATACTATAATTGGAGAGTTAAGGTGAAATCGTCCACTTATATAGGAAAAGGTTTTTGGTTGATGAATACAAATTATTATTCTAAATATTTTATCCCTATATGTAACTCTGGAATAATATCAAGTATAACTATCTGGGACCATGGATTATGTAACAAAAAATGTACATAGTAATAATCATGACATGGAATAATGCATGAAATATAAATTCTCACATACCTATAATGAGGTATGAGACAATACCTCCTTTCAATATGAAGACAAGGGTAAAAATAAATTCCATAATAATAATAAAATCCACAATCCATGTGTTCCACTCAATAGTGAAATCATTACACCCATAATAGGCTTAATCCAGAATAATAATTCTCATCCCAGGTAATTTGGTTTTCCCCTCTACATGGATTAGTCACTCCCAAGAACAAGTTCATTACCAAACTCTGATGTGTCTTAGTATTCTTTCCAATAACCCAAATGGCAATTCAAAATGAAAATAACCTCTTATAAAAAAAAATTAGGGTCTTGGGCCCGGTTCACACATAAGTAACCAAACCTGGTTAGTCAAATAGCCTCAAGTGCACCTCTTGTCTGCAATAAGATACCAGCTAGTAGTGATGGTATATGATGGTATGGTGGGGATACTATACCCTCATGATGAGAGTAGCATGACGATAAAATAAATGAATAAATAGTGGAAGTGTAATAATGACAACTGAGAAATAAGGTTAAATCACCCAGACCGTAATGATACGTCAAGAAAAAAGTTGTACCATACAAAAAATGATAAGTATGTTTGAAAGTTACAGAAAATGAAGGAATACATACATACATACATGTATATCAAAAAAACACAAGACCATAAATTCTATCTCTAGTAGAATCAAAATCCAATGCTCAGTCATGCACTTCCAATATAGGATTCTATAAATAATCAAACATCAATGATCTGGTTCTTTCCCTTGTCCCTAACTGTATCCATGAACTCTATCCGGGTACCAAATGGTGGCCTGAACAAGGTATGATGTATACTAAATAGGCCACCAGAAATAGCATATATACAGCTAAATTCTGTGAATAAAAATGTAGTAATGTGAAAATGTTGAATAATTAGTGTAATATAATGAGTTAAATAAAAATAATCAAATGGTATTAGACTCCTCAAAGAATTCTCGGTCGACCATACTGGTTTTTGATCATGTTAGTAATGTCTAAACAAGGGACCTATAATATGTTAGGGTCTAATATGTATAAAAAAGGTTTACTATTTTATGTAATCATAAGATAAGAACCAAGGAGAAGCCAAGGTGTCCAAGTCATAATATTAGAAATTCAAGATCCAAAAGAAAACATGGCATCCTTGATATTAGATGGTCGATCCAGCTCACAACTCATAAACCATATATCCTAGATAAGGGGCCTTAGTGTAATTGATGGTGTGCACTTTAAGAATTCTAATTGAAAAGTGACTAATCAACTATATGAAGAATTTCCATAGTAAATTGTCGGCTAAGAATGAATAGGGAACCAGGGAATAATCTTAGGCACCTCAAATCTAAATACATCAGCTGAATTCAAGGAGTGTATATGATGAATTATAAATATTAGGATACGAGTCAAATTAATTGTCAATACTATTCTGGGTCATTCACATATAAATAATACACTGAACAAATTCCATGGTGGGAATCATGCTTGGAAATTTCCCCAATGAATCAGGGTGGAATCCTCTAATTGCTCGTGGAATTCTCTCATGAATTCAAATATATCTCAAGTATGAACACACCTATAAAAATATAAAGGTTCATAATAGATATTCCAAGTATAATTATAAATAAATAACCTAGTCCATGAGGTAACCATTCAAATTCCTAACCTTTATATAATTCAAGTCTTTAACATTTCATTCAACAATGAAAAATGATATATAAGGTGTAATACCATTAATTATTTTATTTTAATTAACAATATCCAAGATAAAAAATATTTTCAATTAAAAAGATGTTAATTCATAAACTTAAATTATCCATATTATTAATGATGTCGAACTAAACAGACCAGTGGTTGTTTTGGTTATTTATATGGTGAATGGTATATAGGCATATGTATAGCGCACTGAAAGGGGGGACTCATGTTGATTTCATGGACCTATAATGATAATAAGAGGGTATAATGGGTAAATTAAATCCCAAATTTAAATTCTATGTAAAATAAAATTTATTTCAGGGGAAAAGCACTGGTGAAACCAGTAAGTAGAAGAATGAGTACAACTATAAATCGATGAGACTTGATGGAAAATTCATAGACCACCTCTCTTATGGTGTTGTTTGAATACTCATCCAGTATTTCCTCTTTTATTTGTTTGAATCATAAAAAATGTATGTATAGATAAATACCTTGAAAATAGGCCATATTATCTCGCACCTAAATAGAACAGAAGGTGGAATGAAACCCCAAAAAAAGAAGGTAATGGATCGAAGCTCTTACTTAGTGGAATCCAATGTGAGAGATGAAACATGATATATATGATAGATAAGGGATAAAATTACAATCCAATCTTGGTGGAATGGAGGAGATTTAACAATTGGATGGGAAATGTTTGTTGGAAGGAGGAGAGAAAATAGGGTTTATGTTATAAGGGTCAAGGGAAAATCATTATTTCACCCAAATGTAAGAGGTTGCATGGTTTTTCCACATAGTTTTCCAAACTATGAACCAACCATGAAATAATTACTATCCATGGGACCCTTCACATGACTATCCAGCATGGTTTTCAAAAAACCTAATCAAACCATGCAGGGACACAGCTTATGTGGCATTAAGGGTGCAAGTTAGGAATAGAGTTTTATAAACGGTGTGCAGCCCGTGTGGGTGACCTTTCCTACATGTATTCAGTTATTTTCATGTCCATGTTTCCTACCTCACTTGATTTTTTAGACCACAATCTCTTATACATGGGCCACATGGTTGAACCAAATGGTTACTTCTAATAATTCTCCAAATGCGATCTTCATATAGCTTCTCCAAAATTCGGAGTTTCATGTTTTGAACCAGTCATGGATGCTCCTGAACCCTTATATAAACTTATAATCACATTTATAAGAGTAAAAAAATATACTAACAAAAATTAACTATTTAATACCTCAATGTAATAATATTGGTGTTACTTATATGGAATGATAATATCTGGTTATGGTATGTAGGGAATGGCTAAGGTGATGAAATAGTGATATGGTTATATGGATGGGATGTGGTTTTGTGACAGTCAGGTGTTAGTGATATTTTTATTTTTTGGTACGTGGTATTTGGTTTTGGTATGAAATTTCTGTCTTCAGTTCTGTTGTTTCTACTATGATGTGATTATACAGTCATTGTTAATGTGGATATGAAATGGTTGAGAGCATCAGGGCACATTCAATTAGGACATCCGGGTGAGTAGTTCATTTAAAAAGAAGGAATGAGTCACATTTCATGATATATTCTTCAATATTATTATATAATTATACTTTTATATGGTTTTTATGAGTAAAAAATAGTGAAATTGGGTACTTGATAGTATTTTTATATATAAAAATTAAGAATTTTTACTTCTAAAAAAATTATTTAATATGATTCTTCTAAATTTTCATGATAGGTTACAAGGGGAAATATAATGAGTATACTTTTGTGGTCACCCCTATCTACTAGATACTATTCTTATATATTTTTAGGATAAATTTGGGTATTAGATTGGACATTACTATATTTTGGTGTTTTTCTTTGAGTTAGATTCACCATCACAATATCTAGTTTTATTTTGATATTTACATTGGTCTGTATATATAATGACATGTATTTAAAATTTTGTAGGGGATTTGGTTTTATTATTATTATATAGAATATATTTTTGAATTTTATAATCATTCCTAATATTATATGGGTAACAACTATCATTATGTGTGTTTTATACCATCTCTGCTAATCATTAACCCATGGCCTATTTGAAGTATGATTTAGGGTTTACACTCAGATACACTACCGAAATAGGAGGGGTTCCAGTGCGTATGGGACATGAATATATTATGAACTTTTTATAATAGAGTAATTTATAAGTTAGTGAGCTATATAATATAGTGGGTCCTCAGATCCACTTGTGGTTGAATGGAGGATATGCTCATTAGAGGTGAAATTATATGTGGTACAATTCTAGAAACAATTAATCACTATGTTAGTTTTATATCATCATAAAAGTCATCTTTAGAAATTTTGTACATTAATATCCAATAAAAAATGAATAATATATTGAATCAATGTTATGATGTGATTTTAAGAGGTTTTTACATCAATAATATTTCTTTATGATATAAAAATAAATATGATGTGTTAATTCTAGGGGAAAAGAAGAATTATGATTAATAAAGTACAATATGTATATATAATAGTACTCCATTATCATGGTATGGTTCTAGATTTTTCATGGATATAGAGTGTAGGATTTATAGATTCTATATATTATAAAAAATGTATTCATCATAAATATTTAGTGATTTGATAATTTGATAGCTATAAAGAAATAGTTAATTAAAATTGAAAGGTTGAAATTGTGTTCTTGGATACTGAGTGGTCTCATGTATTCTTTTATAAGAATTCAGAAAATTGAGAATAATGAAATGTTATCATCTTATAAAAACCAATACTATAATATTTTTATTTATTTCACATATCAAATATTTATAAGGATTTTTTTCGAATTTTCTATAAAGAACATGAAGGATTACTAACTTTGAATATAGTATTAATAAATATCCAGAATGTAGTTAATGTAAGAAAAAGAATAATATGTTCCTATACTAGGAAACATGAGGAATAAAAGTAGTATTTCTAAAGTCCGTAATATAAGGTTTAGTTAAAATGTTTATATACCCCACAGAATTCCCTTAGTATTCTCCAGTTTTATTTTTCAAATTTAAAATTAAATCTATGAAATTATATATTAAGTAAAATGAACACAATGGTATTATGATTAAAAATAAATAAACATGTATAAAAATGAACATTTGTTCCACCAACATTATAATGATTAATATTTTTCTATGATTGGACTAAGATATGGATATAATTATCTCTAGGTAAGAATACGATATATATATATATATATATAATAATTTATTTCAAATAGCATGTGGGTCCAAAGATATTTTTTGTAATGTTTTTTTGTTTAAACAAGTGAAACTACTTTTTCATAGATTTATTAAAATATGTTTTCAATGTTAAACTGAATAATTTTTTAGTAGTCTCTATTGATCATATTACTATCAACTCCAATATTCAATTAGGTCATGAAGTTCATCTATTATTTATTTTACAAACCTTAAAGAGAAAAAATTTATATTCCATGTTTTTATGTTTCAATTATGGATTAAAAAATTATAATTATTGGTGTATTCTCTCACTATAGAATGAATTTCAGTTGAACCTCCAAAAAACCATGCAATTTATGAGTGTTCTGAATGTTTTTTACTATATTATAAATTTATATAATCAATGGTTTATCTAGTTACTATAAAATATTTATAGAGTTTTTCATGTCTAAATAATCACTAACCAAGTAAAAATGGATGGGGGTTATGTTTATTTAGACTATAGACTATGAGGAATGATTATATGTTCTTAATATAAGGTTGATTTATACACCTCTAGAAATATTATTTCTGAAGGATAATGGTTCATAAATTTCATGAATATTTTTATATGGTTTTTGATTGTATCTAAATTCCATATTAGATGTTTATAGAATATGTGTCTCAAAAATTAAATATTCTTGAGCATAATTTCCATGCTCATGATTTGGGATTGTAAAACGTTTTATTTGATATAAAGATATTGAATAACTATCTTTGGGTAGATTTTTTTTAATATATATATAGCATAAAATGATATAATATATATTTTTATAATTTGTTAAACATGAGGCATGTAATATTTCATGTTGAATTATGACTGTACCATTCATTATCAACATGGAAATGTGAATAATATGGTTAATTCCATAACTTATAAGGATTATTGAACTCTCTGTAGCCCAAGGATAGAAAATGGTTATATGATCAATGATATATTTATGTAGTATTCTATAATTATAAAAGTATGGAATGACATCATATATTTCCCATATATTATATCAATTATCATTACTATATTAGATTAGCAGAAGTAGATAATATAATGATGGGTTATATATGAGAATTGAGGTTATGACAGATTGAATATTTACAATGTTCAATTTTGATTGGAAAATAGTCCTCTGATTTGGTATGAGAATATATGATTTCTAAATTGATGATTTAGACAACTATAGTAACTCATATTTCTCTATACAATAATGTAGTACCATGATATACATGGATTTCTGACAGAACTATTAGTCTGATAACTTTAAGAGAGGATTTTTAATCTTTACCTCAAGTTTTCTTGGGTCTTATGACATTAAAGATAAGAATATATCACCCAATGTGATGATTCAATCATTCCGTACACCAGAATAGATGTGTGAAAATATCACAATGGTTTTTGTCATATGACATTCAAGTATATCAAGGGTATATAATTCTATTTTGTTTGCCTTAGAAAAATTCACAAAATCATCAAACCTTATATTAATAATAGAAGATAGATCCCATGAACTACTTGTTATGATTTATATAATGTAATAATTGATTCCTTATAGTGAACCTCTCTCTAATATCTCTCATCATGATCCAAAATTCACCTCAATATTTTAAAGAATTATCCCATGGGAAATATTTATTGATCTATATCATAGAAACTTATACCACCCTTATACTAATGGAAAATAATAAACAATTTACCCTGATATTAGAAAACATTATATGATATTTCTCACTCAATTTTCATAAAAATAATAAATTAAATCATTCTTTAGTTGAATTATAATATAATAATTTTTTCATTAAAACAAATACAGGTTACCATATGAGGATTGGTTTGGAAATAATTTATCTACAATATCACATCTAGATAAAATAGATTATAAGAATTTACTAGACCAAAATTTTATTCATGAAATCCAAGAGAAGGTGAAAGATATCCAAAATCATAGCAATGTGGCTCAAATTTTACATAATATCTATTTAGACCACTAATTTTTAGATTTAGAGTCTCGTGTTAGTGATTGAGTTTCCATGATGATATCTTCTTAGAAATGCATAATATGATTTATAAGGAAGGGAATGTTAAGACTTTGGTATATTGGACCCTATTTAATAATATTGTGAATAGGACATGTGGATTACCAAATTGATTTAAAGATTGTTTTTTCATTCACCAGATTTCATTCATATATCATTACTATGGATTTATATATTAGATCGATCATATATATTCCATATTATAGAGATATAATTAGAACATGGCCTATTATTGTTTCGTAGTCCCTTGAAACATGTTTTCTAGTTTTAAGATTCACTATTTCCAGGTGGTTTCCATTGGATTTATTTATGGAACCAGAAACATCCAATAGTTCTTAATATAAAGGGGACCTACTCTCCAAAGTCAGGAATTCCTTATGTTTGAACTTTACGATACTTAAGAATGTGCATTGGTTAGGAGGATTGGAGATAGGACTCATCACACACTTTTGGGGGAATTATTGTCTACTCTGGGACTCTCATTGTAAATTTATATATTTTCCTGAATCCTTATTAATTCACCAAGTATATCATATGTATCCCTTGGAATTTACAATCACTTATTTAAATGTGTAAAATTTTATAATCATCAGTATGCATTTGAGGTTCTTCATTAATAGGAATATTTGTATGTATTCAATGTTTTCCATCAAAGGTATCCTCTAATATACTACTTAGAGATTCTTTTAATCGTCATTGTGATGAAACTGGTTTTTAATCCACTAAGTGGGGCACTGTAAAATTTTATTATCATCTAGGGAGACAAAGTTTTTATTTTCGTTTGAGATCATGCCCATAAGATAGGCTACCGATGTATCCTCGTGAAAGGAATCAGAACCCTCATAGTTTGGTGCCACTAAATGGGACACATCATACATTTTAAGGTCATGTGATAAGATACTCGAAGTTGAAGGTGCTTAGTTGAAACTTAGTGTGAGACTTATACTAAAGAAACCCAAGGAACATGTAAAGGATGCGGATTTCTATGTAAGATCAAACCTTATTGTGAATATGGACCATGGAGAACATGTTCGATTTGATGTGTTGGGTTTGAATGTTAAGGAGGCTTCCTACATATCCCATATGGATGGGAATCTAATCCCCTGTAGTTCGATAAATCTCATAGGAGAGTATGGTCCTCTAAGAGATAAGGGTTTGGGATTACTTCCTGAAAAAGGATGCCTTGATGATTTGAGGATTGAATTTGGGGATTATTTTCTAAAGAAGATGCCCAAATTGGGGGAATTATTGTTGGATTCTTGAGAAAGATATCCAGGTAGATTGGGCCCTAAAAGTGCGTCCTACGTGTCATAGTTTGAACAAGAATCAGAGTTCTCAGAGTTCTTTCGGTTGTGCAAATGTTGAGATCATGAAAAATATCTAAACCCACATGAGTCATGCTCAGTATGAGAAACAAGAGAATGTCAAAGATTCAAAAAGGCATTCACACTTCAATTTTTTTTCTCCTATGTTGATAGAAGAGAGCGTGTCGACCATGGAAGAGGGCGAGGCAATGAGATTTAACTTTTCTCTCTTCACATTGGAAAATGTTCCAATGGAAGGAAGAAGGGGTGAAGGTGAGGGGCTTATACCAGGATGTCTACCCTATAATTGATCTTGGTAGGGGAGGGAGACTTCTCCAATGCTTGTGAAAAACAATAACTGTGAAGTGTACCTTCTCTACTTGATGCCTAAGGTTTCGCGTCGCCACTTTGAGAAGGGAGGGGTCGGGACCCAACCCTACTCCAAACCGAGAACTTCCCAACACTATTTCTAGGAGAAAGGTCCATGTGATTGTGGATATACAAACTCACAGAACCTTTTTGAATATTTACCCCATTGTGAAACAAATTGGGGAAACCTATGATTGTGGAAATACAAACCCAAATAGTAGACATGCTGATGTGTCATTCCCAAAGGTTTGATAAGTCAAGATGTTTTGGTGGAGGATTCAATTTAGTCCCTTTCAGATAAGGTATCCAAGGAAGGAGATACCTTTCCATGAATGGATTTTAAAAAGTGTACTTGAGTTAGTCGCATAGGTCCCTCACGCAAGTATTCTGCGTAGGTACCCCACGTTAATATACCACACAGGTAGACTGCACAGGTATGCCGCATAGATCTGACGTGTAGGTCTGATGCACAGTTATTCCACGCAGGCCTAAATGATGACATAAGAATATATTTTACATAGGAGAACCAAAACTATGTAAAATTGGTAAATTGACATTCAAAGAATTCTTATCCAATTTAATTATCTCTTCTCTTATGGGTTAGAGAGATACCTGAGACAATTTGAAGGATCTATGCGAAAGAGCTTCCCAATGGGAGCTTCAAAGAGTCTTTCAATTTTTCTTCATCATCAAATGGGGAGCCCAATGGATTTATTTATAGTCATGGATGAGGCCTGGCCAAAGGAATGTTGCTCATGTAGGTGCTCCGCATAGGTGCATAAAACATATTATGCCACAGAGATCTTCCACATAGGTAGGTTGTAGAGGTCGGTCGTATAGGTCGGCCACACAGATCTGTTAAGACACTCTATTGTGAAGCTCTTTGAGAGTATTGTTTATTTTCCTTTGTACTCTTCGAACCTTGCTTTGGGATTTGAAATATTCAGAGTTCGTCTTCAAAATCTTTTTGGTTAGTTTCTCACATAGTGTCTACAACCCCCCCCCCCCTCAGGATTGGATCTGATATATCCAAAAGGGTTGAGTCCTGAGGTGAAAAGTATGGGGAAAATGATTATAGATGGATTGTTGAACAATGAAGTTTATCCTTGTAGGTTCATCGCGAAGGTAAGACGTGGAGCAGTTGCACGCAATCCTGACACATAGGTCTTCAGTTTCCTATAAATAGGTCTCAACATTCATGATTTCTTCACTTGTTCTTTCTCAGAATTTTTTTTGCCTCTCTCATTGTGTAGCTATTTCACTCACCTTCATCATGTTGTGCTCCCATGTAACTTCTTTGAAATTTCTTCAAGGTAAAATTATTTATACAATAGATCTATGTCAAAGGTCTTCATCGATAGGGTTGTGCTAGGATCCTTGGTGAAGGACCTATGCGACGGACCTCATCGAAGGACCTGTGTGACAGGCCTCATCGAAGGACGTACACGAAAAGTTTCCTTTGCCATTTTTTATTTCCTCTTTAAAATTCTTACCAGGAAGTTTGGTAATTCTTTTGCAGGAAAGAATGACTCATTTGATGACCCATAATGAAGAATATATGGCTCATCAAAATGAAATGATGATGATCATCAGATGAGACTATTATGACGTCATTGAATGTACTCTTCTGGGGTTGTGGAAAGGATTAATTCTATACCAGCATAATTATCCACAAAGTCTTTACTTACCCTTGTACGGACATTGGCTTTTGCAAGATGTCCATGTTCCATCTCATAAAAATTACTTTCCAAAGAATTGGTTTCTTAAATGCTCTAATTATAACTGCATGAATATTAGTAAAAGGGGTGTTCCAATTTAAGAAGGAACAGTCCCTATTAGTTGCATTCTTTATCACAGTGGTTGCACTCTTAATATAAAGGATTAGGTTATAGAGAAAAGACTGCATTCTTATGATTCCACTTTTTGGGATTCTCAAAAAGATAAATAAAATGGTTGAGTAGATGATTGGGACCTTTGTTTTATAAGAGGTGTAAAACCCGAGTGGTTGTGGGCATTATAGTTACGTTGGACTTGTGCTGAATTCAGAAAATATTTATCAGTTTTTCATATCTACGAAGCTTTCTGGATGGGTCAAACTTATGTTTATATAAGAAAATGATTTTATTAATGAATTAATTAGCTGATGGAGTCCACAAATGAATTCCTTTCATTTGATTTGCTGTTATGTTGGTATTTGTCTCTGGGATGTTTACCAAATAGTTGGAATTCCCATTTTAGGGGAAATATATGATGAATTCATCCTGCCTGCTACGACATGGGATGATGTTACTAGAACACCACCACTAGCCCATGAATTATTTAAGATAGTGAAGAATTTACCCAAGGACAAGAAAGATATCCATACTAGAGTGTGGATGGAAGCCTTTTTAGAACAAACAACAGGGGAAGGTTAAACCTGTGGAAATCCTACTGTTTGTCGTTCTGCAGATAACTGAGGTAATTTAGGCACATATTGGCTTACACTGGAAAGAGGCCATTATAAGCACTAGGGCTATAATTTCAAACCCAATATAAATGCAAAAGTACGATTAGCTGCCTTCCTTGCTATGTGGCTAAGCATTTATTTTCTTCCAGTTCGTGAATCCGGAGGTGGTGTCAGATCGAGGAACTTTATCATTGGAGCTAAATTGGTAGAAGGGAAGTATATTGGGATAGAAAACCCCTATATTAGCAAGAATTTAACATCTCCTACTGCATTTATACAATAGGAAAGGTCCATTTAGAATTTTAGGTCCATTCCAAGTATTGTGGGGCTAGATTGCAGCACATTTTTCTTCATACTCAGCGTTGAATTCAGTCAGAGTTCCCGATGGCTGGTTCACTCCATTTTCACAGAAATTTTCTTGTATTAATCCTATGGACTTAAGACCTAACGTGGTACTGAATGCATTGACTATCTCAGGAGAATTCAACATCTTTCCTTTTTGTAACCCACCAATTGGAACACATATTGATGATGGTAAAGAATATAATTTTGAGATGAGATCTTATATGATGGAATTAAGGGATGGTATATTATCAACCATGATTGATGGTGAAATTATCTACGAGGGTTATATCCCCTATAGGTTTGATCATCAGTTCAGAATCCATCAACAATCAAACACTTTTCCACCCACATATGTCAGAAAAGAAAAACACCCAATGGTAGTGAGAAAATTGTGGATTCTATTAGCTTTATAGGTATCCAAATTATCGATTACATTACCTCCCTCAGATGCATCGATCGAATTCGAAGCTAGGTATGCCAAATCTTGGGTTTCTTCATATCCTTGAGGGGCTTTGACAAAAGGAATATATCTAGTGGAGGTCACAACGACTATTGAACATGGAAATAATGTTAATATGTCCAAGTATAGAGATGATACATTAGTTTCAAAGGTTTTAGTGTCTTCCAAACATCTTCACAGAAGGTATACCAGGAATACCAATGCTAGGTAAGTAATACCTCCAACACCAAGCCGCTCCAGTTGCCACCATCAAACAGATATTCTTATACCATCTGTTAAGCATTTTGAACAAAAGAGGCCTGAATATGTTCCACAATCATAAGGTGTTGAATATCCTACATAGTCAACCATACCGATATTGAATTTTGTGCAACCTTAAGCCATTCATCAAAGTGTGAGTGTAACACATGATCTTATGGATGCATGGGAATTTCTCTAGCATGGCCTTTAAATTCTAGATATAGGTGACATAAAGGCACCTTCTACTTGTAATCCGGACTATAACTTGGATGAATTACAAAAAATATACTATGGAGATGGAATTTTTTATATATGCCACTGATGAACAAATCCCAGCCTCTAAACAAGTATCTCATAAGTTAGACTTAAGATTCCACGAAGGGGTAATTATTGACTCCAAGGATGAGTGGGATATTTATGTCAATACTAAAAATTTATTTCTCTTTTTCATTTTTGTCTCAACTCTACTTTACAATTAATCATCATTAATCTTGATGAAAATGTATTTTTTCTACTTGAAGGTAGAGAATGAAGCTCCTGACCAATTCTCGAATCACCTATGTATTGTCCTTCTGGATCTCCTATTGATGCAAAAAATGATCCTCCCAGGTTGCCAGAACATTCTCTAGGAGAAAGAATCATGACTGGGGTAATGGTGCCACATTATCCTCAACCATTGCGTCATGTTTCCCCTGCTAAGAGGGGTGTTTCAATATCTTCCTAAGCTTTGGAACAAAAATGCAAGAGACCGATGATATTGATCCAAAGTGTTCACCGAAAGAGTTAGTATTTATACTGTCCTTAGGGAATATAACTCACTTAATAAACTCTGGTAACCACATCTTATCCTCTTGTAGGATCTATGTTTCTCTCCCTCTTAAGGGATTAAGAGCTGATTCTTCAAGACTAGAAAAAGATGCCCTAGGGGAAACACCGGTTCCTACTGACGAATCTGCAATTTTAGTAGATAAATAATCAAAATATTCAGCTATACTTGCTCTTGGATCTGCTGAGAGAGAGTAAACCCATGGTATGATTAAATACATTTCTCATTTGCTTTTTTCAAAGGATCCTAAAATAATAAACATTGATATTTCTATTTCTTTAGAAGAAATGACTGAAGATCCAGGGAAATCTAAGACAAATGCGGATATTGACCCAAACCTAGAAAGACCTGATACGGGCATACTAATTGAAGAGAGAATGGAAAAAAATGTCAGAGGAGCCAATTTGGGCATCAACCAACATTTTTTGGATACATTAAATGGTGAGGATTCTGTAACATTTCAGGCTGTATACACTGAAATGATGGACACCCTTAATCCAAATATTGATATTCCAGGTTCCATCAAGAAGTTTGGGGATTTTCAGGAGGAATTTATTGGGCGTATGTCCTTATTATTGCATTATCCATACAAAATTTGTTTTGAAACATAATTCTTCACATCAAAGATCAACTTATGCAACTTTATCTGAACAAAATGTTGCAAAGGGTCCTCAGAAACAGGGTGTTCCACTATATCCTTCTACTGGGGCTAGAGAAATACCTACAGAGGATCCTTCATCAAGAGATGTTCTAGAGCCTTCAAAGGTCATGACTGATAAAATTCAAGGAAATACCCCTTCTCAAGAAACAACTGCTCAAAATAATGAGGCTAAGAATACTGGGAATGAATCCAATCAAGTAGCTGACTTATTATTGGGTAAATATAATCAGCTGATTGAATCATATTTGTTTACTCCATTTTAAACTAATAATGACCTTGATTTATCATTTAGGGTTATCAGTTCCTAGATCAAAAGGTGAAACTTCTACTGTCCCAAGATAAGTAAAAAAACATAGCTCTTTAAGAGACCTGTTTCCATAGTACATTTTACCTCGTGGTAGTGACTCAGATTCAGACTTAGAGATGCAATATTCTCTTGGTATGGCATGTAAGAAGACATGGCAACATATCTGGAGCATAATTTCCGAAAATTATTTTAGATGAATTATTGTCCCGTTTTTCAAAACTCCCAGCATTATTTTATGTATTGGGATATGGTGGATTTAATTATCAAGCAGTCTATGATTCCATGAAAGAGACTATTTGCTGATAGGAGTACGAGCATAAGATGCGACAAGATTTTGAAGAGGATAAATGAATCATCAATATTGAGGTATTTCAAGCAAAAATAGTTGAGACGGAGGAAAATCATAATAAGAAGTCACTCGAGATTAGACAACAAATCAAAGAAACCATAATGGAGTCATTATATCTTCAACAAAAATTAGATTTTGTTCATCACAAGCTAGATCAGTTGAATCAGACATTAGGAGAAACCCAATTAAAGGGGATAAATGCCATTTAAACTGCTAAGTAATCACTTCATCTAGTAGAGTATATAGTAGTTGCTCAATTTTCTTAACCTCAACAAGTAGCTAATAGGTCTTATGAGGCGGTCCAACACGTGAAATGTCATGTTGAGAGTATATTCTAAAACTTGACTGAGAGGATTCATTTTGTTGACGGCCCTCTATTTTTATATGAATGAAAGATTTTTTTTCTAATCATATAAATATTTATTCCTATATTCATGATTGCAATATGCAAATTAAAATATGATAATGATTCCTTTATGTTAAACAATCATTAATATAATAATAAGAATGAAGTGTTCAAAATTTTCTTATTATGTTGAGGGACCTAATGAGCTTAATTTGATTGTTTCTAGGGTTATATGAATAACCCCACAAATTTTGTATCTTTTGAACTCTTTTTTATTGCTAAATATTATATAAATCATACAAAAATGTATGTTTAATGAGGTAGGACTCAACTTTTGTTTAGAGTGCCCTTCACGGGACCTCAATCTAATGAGAACCAAGTGTTTTTCTTTTGGCAGTTTAGATTCATGCATGTTGGACTATAAAGAGATAATATTTAGGGTTGAAATATCTTTTACCATAAACATTGAATTAAATCCCATAAAAAACTATTCCTTAGAATTTATTTAATATTATTTAAAAATTCCCAAGGGGAATCTTGGGCCATGATTTTTTATTGAAACCAAATTTATAGCCTGCATCAACATAATGGGTGTCTTTTCTAGGAACAAAGTTACCATTATTTGACAAACTCATTATGGGGGGTGTATTCTGCAGGGCCAACTAAGGCATATGCTGCATAACATAATAGTTAAATCTTTTGACTGATAGGCCTGCTATATAGGGAACTTATTCAAGACCGCATAAGGGTGCATGCTACATAGTCATGTAAAAATAATTCATTATGAATTTAACGTTTTGTTGTTGATAGATAATAAATATATGATTTGGGTGACCCAAGACCACAATGGGTAGTTTAGCCAAGGAAATGAATTTTAATAATGAAAGAGGTATTTTATATAAATATATGCCATGAATAGGAAAACAATTTCTAAACAAATTTGGTGTATGATAAATGCCTAAAAATTTATCAGAAAGGGGGAGATTTACAATACCATACTGTGTAGTTTTAGTCATGAAGTAAGGACATTGGTAATGAGTAGTTTTAAGTCATACAGTGAGGGCATTGGTACTGTGCATTTTTAAGTCAAGCTGTGAGGACATTGGTATGGTGCAGTTTAAAGTCATGAAGTGAGGACATTGTGTGGATTTAATTTAATGTCGTTAGCTCTGACCAAAGGTAAGAGAAAATACTCCCAATTTCTTGATAATTTGTTTGGAAACATACTATCATATTTAGGAATAGAAGGGAAAACTGTAAACTATGATTTAGGAATTTATGGAACTAGGACTGATTTGGGGAAAGGGCTAAAAGCATTAGAGGAAGTCTTTTCTAAGAACGAAGTTACCATTACTTGTAAAAACCGTTATGGGGGTTGTATTATGCAGGGCCAACTGAGGCATATGCTACATATCCAAATAGTGGCATCTTTTGACTAACATACCTATTTTGTAGGCAATTTATACAAGGCCTCCTAAGGGAACATGCTGCATATTCAGGAAAAAGAGATCTAAAGAGTTTGATGTTCTATTGCTAAATATCGAAGAAAATTTATGTAGATATGATTTTCTGAAGCATAGAGTTTGGTTTATTGGGTAAAGGTACCTGAATATGGGTAGGGTATTTCCAATCAAGATATCCAAAGAATCAGATGAATATGACTTTTATGAAGGTCTAACCCAAACATAAAAGATATGGTGTCTGTAGTTTTAGGTCATACAAATAGGACTAGAAATGGAATCAACATATAACATGTGACCAAGTGATTTCAAGTTTATTTCATAGTGCATCGAAAACATGGTGAGGGAAATGTGTAAACCATGGTCTTGAAGACATTCAGATTGTAAAAAAGAGAATGGGACAAGTATAGTTGAATGGCTATTTTAAAATAGAGATTCGTGTATATTGGAACCAAATATTAAAGGGAACGGAGATACTATAACAATGAACGAAATTACCATTATTTGACAAACCCGTTATGGGGGCTGTATTATGTTGGGACAATAGGGTATACGCTGCATAGCCAAATAGTGGCATCTTTTGGTGACCAGCCTATTATGTAGGCAACTTATTCCAGGCCACCTAAGAGCACATGCTGTATAGTCAGAAAAAAGTTATCTCAGATATTGAAAACCCTGTCACCAGAAACCGTAATAGAGATTATGAAAATCTAAAAATATTCAAGATTAAGAGTGTGAAATATGGAAGGGGGTTATTCCAAATGCATATGAGAAATATTTGAACCAATATTTTCCATGAATTTTATGTCCTTTAGATAGATCTGACTCCTATGTAAAATGGAGACTTTATTTTTTTCCTCTAAATGAATACAGTGATGTGCAGTTTTAAGTCATGCCATGAAGACATTTTCACCCCCATAAGGAATAGAAATACCTTAATTATATGATGAAACCATTTACCCAATTCATAATGTCACTTGAGCTATGCTCATTGTGAGAAACAATGAGTAGTAAGGGTCTCTTTTTTAATACAAAGGTGACATAGATGAAGAATGTGGTGTTAGTTTTCCAGGAAGTTTAATGTCATGCGGTAAGGACGAAGATGAACTAATTTGAAATGAAAAGACATATCATAATAAGGATAAGGTATAAAAACCAATTGTCATTATATATCTTTCTATGGAAAGGATCTAGTCATACATACCTCTTAAAACATTTCCTGTGCAGATTTGATTCATATACAAGAAATAAAGGGGGGTTTTTTATTGCGGCTGGGACCAGGATTGATGATCTAGGAATCTCTACATATCTCAAAATAGATGAGAATAAATCTATACATATTTCTTTAAACAATCATTCATCAAGCTAATCGAGTTTGGCATGAGGAATGAGGGATTTTGATACGTTCTGAGATAATGAAAAATCTTAAGGCATAAAATGGTACACAGACCAATTCATATATCTTAAAAACACTTTGAATAGATCTGATTCATATATAGGAGGATAAAAAAATAACAAGCATTTTTTATTGTGGTTGGGCCCAAAATTGGAGATTTTAGGTGTCTTTACGAATCTCATTGAAAATGAGAATCAAGCCGTACATAGTTCTTGAAACATGGTCTCTATGCATATTTGTCTCTGACATAGTAGGTAGAGGGACTCATGCACTACTAAAGAGTAGTGATGATGTCAATGATATTTCCTTATTGAAGTTTTGAACGTCTTATAGATAAAATTTTAGTTGTACAAATGATTTCATGTTGTTTAACATCATGCGACTAGGACGAACATGCTACACACTGTAAAATCATGCAACATGGATGATTATGTTTGTTTTTCAATTTGACATCTTGCAACTAGGACATGGTGGCTATGCATTTTTATGTCTTGAAGCAAGGACATTGCACTATGTAGTTTAATGTCTTGTAGTGAGGACGTTGTACTATAAAATTTATAGTCTTGCAGTGAGGAAGAAGATGTATAATTACACAAAGTATTTCTTCAAGAATCTCGCATTGGTTAGAGTTTTAATAAGCTCTCAATCCATTGAGATTAAAGCATAGGCCCCATTTTAATAGACCTTATGTGTGGAATGAGGTCCTTCCCATTTTGGTTCATGTTTTGGAGGTTTATTTTTGGGTATCATTGGAGCCCTAAAGACCAATATCAATTCTCCTTTAAGTAATGAACAAAGGTGAAAGTTCTTGTTAAAATCTCACACTATTCTATTCTGATAAACTTCTATATGATGTAAAGTATGCAATATTTTCTCATTTAATCATTCCAACTCATTGAACCATTTCTGAGACCTTTCTTCTTTAGAAAATTGATCACATATTGCAAACCTATGTGAAGGAAATTGTATTTCAATTGGAAAAACTGCTTCGGTTTCATATAATAATGAATAAGGAGTTTCTTGGGTAGTAATACAGGTAGTTGTCTTATAATCCCATAAAGCATTGCAAAGTTTTTCTGTCCATGATTTCTAATATCTATCCACCATATTTTGGAGTATATTTGATAGGGTTTTGTTGAAAGCCTCTATCTATCAATTGGCTTCTGCATAATAGCGAGATGTGTGGTTAGACTTGACATTATGTACCTGATATAACTTTTTTACGTCAGCAGAACAAAAATTGGTTCCATTTTCTGTCAAAATTGTATGAGGGACACCAAATATGGCGATGATATTAGTTTTGAAAAAACTAAAAATGATTTTGGCTCCAAATTCATTGATAGGTGTTGTCTCAACCCATTTATAGAATAAGTCAATAGTAGTGAGAATATACGTGAACTGCATAGTCGTGGCTTGAAGATAAGGTCCTCCTACATCCATTCCCCATGTGGCAAATGGACCGGTGTAATTAGCTCTATGTAGAAACTCTAGGGGTTGATGAATGAAGCCGCCATGTATATGGAAGAGATGAAAATTTTTAGAGAAATTTGTACCATCATGCGTTATTAAAGGCCAAAAGTATCCAAGCCTTCAGATCTGATCATAGAGTTTGTGCCCAGATTAGTGGGAACCACATGCTTTTGAATGTACTTATTTCTTGACAGTTTCAGTGTCTTCTCCATCAATACATCTGAATATAATTTCATCAAATCCTGGATTGTAAATAATATTTTGGTTATTTTGACTATCATAAAGAGTAACATTGGCCGCTTTTCACCAGATCTTTTCTTTCTCATCCCTGTCTGGTGGAAGTATCCCATTTTGAATATATTTCTTGATGGATGCTCTTCATCCCATGGTGTGACCATACGGTTCAGAAATAGTACAAATTTCATTAATTTAAACCCATATAGTTTGAGAAAAAGGTGAGACCACACAACTATGGGTTTGGCTGATAATTGTCTCATCCCGATTTGAATCTGCCAAGGTTGTAGCTGCATTAGCTAGTGTATCTACTTGAGCATTTTATGATCATGGGATATAACAAAATGTCATATCAGAGGGCAATTTAACCATTAAACCTCTGAAGTTACCCCACAAAGGTATTTACTCTTCTTATATGATAGAATATTCCCATTGATTTGTTTGATTTTCAATTCTGAATCACCTTTTTCCTTCAAATGATCCATTTGCACCTGAAGGGCCTATTCCAACCCTATGATGAGATCATGGTATTCTTCTTCATTGTTGGTACCACCATTCGATAATAGGAAAGAATAAGGCAATACTGACTTTTCTGGGGAAATAAGGACAATTCCTTATCCAACCTTGTTGAGTTTAGGGTTTCCCAGTCTCTTCCCAATTGGACTTCTAGAAGAACCATCAAAATAAAATTCCCATGTTCAGGAATTTCCTTGAATAGTGAATACCAATTCATTAGGAAGTTTGGTATTAAACGATATATATTTCCCTGATGAATTCTCAACAAGGAAATTAGGCTATGCTTGTATTTTTATTGCCTTTTTATGCACAAATTGGATATCAAACTATTGAAAAATAACCACCCACCATGCAAGATGCCCAGTAAGCATAGGACGACTAAGGATAAAGTTGAGCAGGTTATTAAGAGACACCAATTAGAACTCATGATTTTGTAGGTAGTACCTCAATTTTTGAACTAAAAAAATTAAATCCAGACAGCACTTCTCAATACTTGAATACCGAGTTTTCGCATCAAGCATAGTTGTACTAAGATAATAAAGGATATTCTCATTCTCAACATCATTCTTTTGGGTGATAAAGGCACCTAGTGATTGCTCTAAGGCTATCACATAGAGAATAAGTGGTTTTCCTTTAATAGGTGGCATCAATACTAGTGGACTGAATAGATATTTCATGAGGTTATTAAATGATTCTTGGAAATCTTCATTCCATTGGTAAGTGACTCCCTTCTTCATGAATATAGTGAAGGGTAAACACTTTCCTACCAAATTGGCGATAAAGTGCCGAATATAAGCCAAGTTTCCTTCAATTCCTATTAATTCTTTTAAATTTTTAAAATGTCACATACCAAGGATTGATTTTTTTTCTAAACATCATATTCGACACCATGATGGCATAAAACTAAGCCATGGAATTTTCATGAGGTTACCCCGAAAGCACACTTCAAGGGGTTCATCTTCAAACTATGTTGCCGAAGATTATTGAATATGGTTTCTAAATCAGCCAAATCATTGGAATGTTGTTTGCATTTGATTACCAAATAATCCACATAACATTCAACAAATTTCCCTAAGAAGGGTATGATGATATAGTGCATGGCACGTTGGTTTGTTGCACCTACATTCTTTAAGCCAATGGGAATTACCCAATAGAAAAACACACCTTGAGTGGATCTAAAGTCTGTATATTACTCATCCTCTAGGGCCATATGTATTTGATTATACACATTTTAATGATCCATAAAGGAAATAT
Organism: Viscum album; assembly: GCA_963277665.1. Lineage (NCBI taxonomy): Eukaryota > Viridiplantae > Streptophyta > Magnoliopsida > Santalales > Viscaceae > Viscum > Viscum album. Next base: position 1,426,674,288 of record OY728161.1, read on the forward strand.
CTCCATAGATAGACGTTGCATCAATTATAAATTCTTTTATCAAGAATGGAAAATCATATTTAGGACAATGCCGGTTAAGATCTCTGAAATCAATGCAGACTCTAATTTTCCCATTCTTATTTTTCACTAGGACAATATTGGCCAGCCATTTGGGACACCAAACTTCACTAAAAAAGTTATCCTTTAAAATCTTATCAACATCTGCTTCAATTTTAGAGGCATAAGTTAGGTGGGTTCTTTCTTCTTGATTAAATCCACGATGTTCTTCGAGAAAACCCATATGATGGGTGGATACATTAGAATTAAGACCTGGAATTTCTGTACAATTCCCAGAAAATATATCTCTATGTTTCTTTATAAAGGATTTATACACCACCTTTTCATTAGAGGTAAGGGCCACACTAATTAGAGTGGGGTGTGTATATTCTTCAGTACCTAGATTTATTTCTCTATGTTCATCCACGGTGGTAGAGACACATTCTTTAAATGTGACAGGAGAATCCCCGAGATCTTCCTCTTCTTCTATGTTATGTATTACCTCTTATATTTCTAATTACATAGTAGATGGCGAGGCAAAACACCCAGATTTTGGGAAGGCGTCAGAATTTGAAAATCCTGAAGAAGTGGCCACCATATCTGACCCTACTAATGATGAAGTGTCTTTTTGTGGTAATCAAGAGGGATTGATGGATTGAGAATCAATATATTTATCTTCCACACGCATTGCTACATATTATTATACTCTGATTGATGAAGTAGATGCTTGTTTTAGTTCATCAGATGAAATAAAAACATCTCCATTCAGGATTCCATCATTTCTTGGTGTATCAATAATTTCTCCCATTTTTTCAGGCTCAATTTCCACAATTGACATTATGGAAATTACTGTATAAGTTCATGAATTTGGTAGTACCCTTTAGATTTGATTTATGGGTAGCACATAATATTTATTCAAATGCATGAATGGTTTGTGAGAATCTTTTCCAGTCCATTTAGAGCATTAACTCTGGTTATTTCCATCATCATAGACATCGTTCCTTTTGTGTGATAATGACCTGCCTCAATGTATTGATATTCAGATGTATTGAAAAGAACCTTATAACCATACAATGTCCCATTTTGAACATTGAAATAGTATTTCAGACATTTATGGTATGACGAAGGAATGGATGCATGTTGATGAAACCAAGGCCTTCCAAAAAGAATATTGAAGGTTGTGTCCTGACAAACAACCATGAAATCTGAATTAGACACAAGATCAAAAAATTGAGTTCTGAGTGTAATTTTACCCAGAGGTTCTTTTTCATTATTTTAATATCCTTGCAACATTAAAGTCGAAGGAGATAAGTCACATTCACTCAGTCCCAGTCAATGAAGTTTACTAATAGGAATGAGGCTTACCCCAACACCATTATCAATGAAGGATCTTCAGATATCTATGTCATTGACCTTTCTAGATTGATACAAAGGCCTAATATGCCCACGTACCACATGGTCTACATCTTCATCCATAAAAGGTATGACATCATGACATTTTTCATAATCATTCTCTATACGGTAAACCTCAGTAGCAGCAACTTTAGTTTCATACTATTGAGGACTTGATAAAGCCTCAATGAGTGCCTCTCGATATACTTTTTATAAATTCATAGCATCTATAATTGAAAACATGTATGGTACTTGGGTCAATTGTTTCAAAACATCATACTTTTGGTCCAAAGATCATAATTTCCTAGCATGGAGATATTGTTTTGCAGGGGTTTTTGACGTTGATTCTTATGTTGTTGATGTACTTTGTGTCGGAGTAGAAGTTGTAAATACTGTTGTCTTAGGTAAATTAGACTAACTCGGTCCATTCATTTGCTGATAAGAATATGGTGTGGCATCTAATTAGTCCTCCAAAATAATTTTTTCATAACTAAACTTGGCTTTCATGGAAGAAACTCTTTATTCCTTTTGAGCCCGCTGAAGGGCTCGTCCACGAGTTTCTACCACATATATGGTTCGTGCTGGGGTATAATTAAAATGGTGGTTTCCGGAAATCCCACTTATTCCCTTGTATCCTTGACTTTGGCCTATTCCTCTTGTTCCCAAATTATGTACGATGAATCATGGCTCATGACCATCAAAATCACCATTGGAATAAGGATATGTTAAATTGAAAAAATTAATATAACCAAAGATCAATTCTTCCTCTAACGATGATTCCTCATGACAGGTTAATTCTGGTTGTACTGTTTTACGGGGCGGTGCCCTTTATTTTGAAACAGATGGTATAAAATCAGCCTGGGTCAAGGAAAAATTTGGCCTTGACAAGATCTTGACTTCTTCTGATGTCTCTTTGTCCTTATGATCATTTTTCTTCTTTTAGGAATGGCCATTTTATGAAGATGGATTTGCTGTGGCAGGAGTGGTAGAAGACACAATTGGTTTTTTCAAATGTGTTTATAAAATGGTATGAGTTTGGTTGATCATTTTCCTGATCATCCTATCATCATATTTTTTCACATTTTTACTTTTAACCTCTTTCCATTCTTTCTCTTCCTCTGGATTGGTAGCGGTAACACATGGTACATGTGCTAATGAACTTTTCAATTTCACTTGTCCAGAGTCTACCATATTTTGAAGAAGGTCTTTGAAAACAAATCACTCTTGAATGGGGTGTCCTAATGTCTTATGAAAGAGACAATAATTCCGAAGATCTTCATCTCTATCTTTATTTGGATTCTTTGGCCTTGGGAACTGAACCAAATTTTTTTCTAAGGCTGAGATGAAGTAACCAGAAACCTTTTCATTCTTGAGAGAATAAAATTTATTCATTAATTCCTCAAAATGATTCCACCTTTGATCTATTTGATCATCTTGATGAGGAAGTCATTTCTATTTATGCTCAAGAAGTGGAGGCCTTTGGTATGATGAAGGTTTTGAAGTAGAAGCAGGTAAAGGTACCTGCTTGAGTGTGACTGTAGCAGCTTCTACTTTTCTTATCCTCTTCCCTATAGCTGATGGAATTACATGAGTTTTAGGCTTAATTTCTATAATAGATTATTCTATATACTAATCGATTTATGTGAGGTCTCAAAACCCTCATGTGTATTTCAAAGGGATCAATGGTGTACATAATTTATCATGCATATTTTCCACACAAATTGGCATAAACTCTTCCTAAGGTAGTGCTAGACTTATAGAATATGTTAATCCTTTCCACCAGGTAATGAAATCTAAAACAATTTCATTATCCCTTTGTTTAAAATTTTTAATATCAAAAACGGTCATCATTGGTAGTGTTGAGATAAATTTTCCCATCTAGTAATTGATCGAGATTGAAAACTTTTATACCAGAAAAAATTCATTCCGTGTAATGACTGCACAAAACACTTAAGCATAATTTCTTCTTGTTGGTGAGAAGTTCCCATCATAGGATCACAATGAGAAAAAAAATGTGTTAAGTGTTGTTCTGAATCTCCCAAGCCATTACAAATTTGTAATTTGGTATTCACAAAATATGGTGGGGGAGGAATTGCATCCACACATTCAGGGTAAGGCCACTTTTTTAGATGAACTGGTGCACGCCATTTCTCCATAGCTTCCAACCAAGTCATTAATTCCTCAATTCTGTTCATAATAATTTGGGGAATATTCAGATGAGTTGGATTCTGTGCAGGTATAACAACTGATGATTCAGCTGGTGCAATGATGGTTAAGACCACGAATGGTGGTGCTAATATCTGCCTTGGATAACCCACATAAATAGGTCTATCAAGATGAATATGTTCCTACCTTGATTTTGTACCCAATGGTGGGAATTCATTATCCGCATCTATATTTTCTACAAATCCTTTTTACTGAAGAGCTCCTACAAGATTTTAAAGTTGAGTAATTTCTTGTGAAGTATGTCTAGAAAAAATGTAGTTTCGAAGTAACTCTATGTTGAGTATTTTCAACTCCCTCATTTCCTCTTCTTTCCATGAAAATATCTCTTCAAGAGAATGATATTGACCTTATCCAGTGGAAAAGTGAGTTGCAATATGACTTTTTTCTTTCCCCTTGTTATATGTCTTTTAGAGAGGGGGAGTTGGTTATTTAAAGGCATACCTAAATTCTGGGTAAGCCTCTGATTTTGGGTACTCAAAACTTCTTCATTTTCCTTGATGTGTACCGTATTATGGAAAAGAACATCATCACATGATTCCCCTGAACTGAACTTATTTTCTGGAGGATCTTCTGTAATGGTGTTAATATCATTTACTGACGCATAATGCATTGATGGAATTCTATCAGTGTTTCTTCTAGATCGTCTCCCTTTGTGTTTTTCACGAGACTATGTTCTCCTATATGAAGAATTACTTAGAACTGTATTTAGAACAATTACATGAAGGGATCATTTGATTGTTTAGTTGTATCATTTACTTATGGCTTCATCCCTAATCCAGAGAAAATTGACTTCCTTTGAGGAGAAGATTGTAGATGTGAAAAATCCACCAACCTTGTAGGATAGGGCTATTCTTGTTCTTCTTCTTCAAATCTTTGAACATTGTTTAATGAATTTGAAGGTTGAATTAAATTATTACCCATCTTGTAAAGATGGGCTGATTCTTGAACTGTTATGGCTGAAATTTGTGCAACTGATTTTCTGATTTTGCAGATTTTGGTTCGAACATTAGCTAGGTGAATTATCCAACAATCACCTAAATCCCCTATTTTAGCATATCACTATGATATTTTAGACATTTGTATCCTATGATGCCTGAAATTTTCTAAATGGGATAATTTTTCAAGATTCTTAGAGGCTTGATGTAAAAGTAACACAACAACCTCTTTTCTTTGGGGTTGATTCTAATTAGAATTGGTTGAGCCTGTTCTTTAGTGTACATTTGATTACATAAAAAGCCCGGAGATTGTGGCCAACTGTGGGAAATAACATTTCATGAGACCAATTTTGGTGGACATTGATGATTTTGGAGTGCAGTGAAATGCAATGCTCCATATTCACCGATCCTCTGATGCGAACACTAGATGGGGAATCAGAAATTAATTGGTGTAGTCTCATTAGAGTATTGATACATGGGTGCTAAAGGGTTCTCTATTGTTTTCCAACCTTTGGATGTTCGGAAACTGAGAGATATGCTAAGTCAATTTGGTGATGCAACCCTTCTATTACCTTTACATGATTTTAATATTCATCATATGGTAACACTTTGGTTTTCAAATGATGAAGAGTTTTCTATTTGTTTTGATAAATTTCATGAATGCAATATTTTGTAATTAATCCTGGAATGTTATACTGATAATTTTCCAAAGGCCAAAACAGGACTGGTATTTCTCCTTTTGATAATTGTTTCATCATGTTTAGAATTTTTTCTTCATCTTTCACAAGAGGTTTCTCTACTAGATCTGACTGGAGTAGATGCTTTGTATTATATGATAAATGACCTAAATGAGGTTTGATGAATTAACATTCCCTTAAGAAATCTGTTGGTTGAGAAAGTGTTTCACCCGTCAATTACAAGGAATCAAACATAAATTGCCTTGTGTTTTCAAGTCCCTTAAGATAATAGGGCTTTCTCATCGCTACATTTTCAATTATGGAATAGTCATGACAATGTGAAATACTACTATGGAGAGGAATTTCTCAATGAATTCCATCATGGGGAGCAACACCATGATTGATTACATAAAGGGGTAAATATTCATTCTCCTTTGTCTTCTGGCCACATGGAGGGTTTTCATGGCTCTTATTCATAGATAGGCATTCTAGATTGACCAAATATTCATGAAGAAATCCTTCATGATGAAGTGGCCGATGATAAACTTCATAATTACAACTAAATCTCCCAAAATTTTGTAATGAGATGATCGAATCTTGAGAAGCAATAGATAAATGTATGAGTTCTTCAAGAACTCAAGTATTAAAAGGAGACACATCATAAATTAGATCTTTATTTTCCAACAATACTTGGTGAGACTTCTTATGGGATGTTCTCTTATTCATAGTTGGGGCCACTTGCTATGAAATTTGGTTATGATGTGTAGGTATCTCTGACCACCTTGGATTATTTGTCGGAACAGACTGGTTACCTCCAATTGGAAAGGGTGTATGTTCCTGATCATGTCGTACGTATGATATGGGGGACTATGCTTCATGACCCTCCAAGACTGGAATAGAGGTATGTATCTGCTCTGGGATAGCATGCCAATGTTTCATCTGATGTGTGAGGAAAAATTTATGCATCTGTTACACTAATATTGATGAAGTAGCTGATAATGTATCCTGGAATGCTTTCAGAAAATGGGCGGGGATTTGTGTCTTCCCTTTCACCATTGGTAAGATGTTTTTTTGTGACTTTAGTGGTTGAAATAGAAATATAAGTCCATTCTGTATCTAGAGTAGGTGTATGTGCATGCTCATGTACTCCTCTTCCTGTTAATGGATTTTGATAGTACTCACGCATGGGGGAAGAGAGTTGGGCATGCCCAAAATTTGTCGTCAGAGCTTTCTGACTAACTTCTCCAGGTGCTACCAAATGAGACTATTGGCAGGCTTTATGAACATTGGAAGGTGTATGTTCCTGCTACCTATTTTATGTCAACTACGGTTGAATAACTTCCTTTAATAATGGCAGACGAAACTGATGAAAGAATTGTGGATTGTAAATGGGTGTATGTTCTTCATTACCAGTTGCCACATTATTAGATTGGCATGCCACATTAAATGCAGTCATATGAGCCTGCTGACTAGCTGATAAAATGTGATCAGGTGTGTGTGCATGTTTAGGATACTACACCGGGTTTATCTGGTCGGATTGGTGAGTTTCTGTCATATGAGCCTATTGAGCAGCAAAATTTGGATGGACAGGTGTATGTACCCACTCATTGTTCGGCATCAAGTTAGGTCTATGGACTTATTTGGAAGGGGTAGATGTAAAAACCTACTCCCGGTTGACCGGACATTGTCCGTAGTGGTTCATCTTTCATGCTCGAGTCTGAGAGACCTGGTCCGAACATCTAGAGGAAACACCCCCATCATGTTGGGGGTTCACTGCCACATGATTCTGCTGGCGGCGATTTCTGATGGGAGTTCTCAAGAAAGACTCCTGAATTCTTGAATTGAGGCCTCAAGTGACCTCTTGATCCACCTCCCTATAGTACGGGAGGGACTGGTTATTGCGTTCTGGGGATAAAGACCTGAAATAATTGGAGACGGTGGTTGGCACTGTTTTCTTCTTGATCATTGGTCCTCGTTTTCCCGAGGACCAAGGATTATTGTTGACCTGCAAGGCCAGTCGAGTAGCCTCCAATGTCAGGATTGTACATTGTTGGCCATATTCTTTACCACCACATTAGATACCCAATATTAAAGATGATGGGTTTGTGATGACATCCTTCCCATGGATGAAGATCCAACTTGAATAGAGGTTGGGAAGTTCACCAATGTTGTCTTGGAGAAATCTATTCTTTGTATTGAAGGGAATTCTACGAAAAAATGAGAACAACAACAAGCTCTATTAAAGAGACATCATTTCAGATAGATACAGGCATGATTACGTCCTTTGTCTGGCCTTTCATTATCAATTGATAGGGGCCTAACAGGTGGGTATCATTATTAACTTGGTTAAGGATTCATATCGGGTTCATCATTTTTGTTTATTACTTCCTTGAAACTTTTGTTCTAGTTTATGAATAACTTTTTCACGGTGGTTTCCATTGAATTTATTTATTGAACTGGAAACTTCAAATAGTTCTTTATCCAAAGGGGACTTACTTTCCAAATGAAGGCATATGTTAAATAAGAACTTTATGATACTTAAGAACATGCATTGGTTGAGAGGATGGATAGTCGGACTCATCACACACTATTGGGGGAATTATTGTCTACTACGGGACTCTCTTTGTAATTTTATGATATTTTGATGAATCTTTATTAATTCACCAAGTATATCATAAGTATCCATTAAAATATACAATCACTTATTAACATTTGTAAAATATTAGAATCATTAGTATGCATTCATGGTTCTTCATTAATGTAAATATCAGTATGTATTCACGGTTTTCCATCAATGGTATCATCTAATATACTGCATAGAGGTTATTTTAATCATCAGTGTCATGATACTAGTTTTTAAGCCACTCAATGGGGTACTCATGAATTTTATTGTCATCCGGGGACACAAAGGTTTGATTTGATTTTGGGATCATGCCCCTAAGACAGGCTACTTATGTATCCTCGTGAAAGGAATCAGAACCCCCGTAGTTTGGTACCATTGAATGAGACACACCAAACCTTTTATGGTCATGTGATAAGGACCTCTAAGTAGAAGGAGCTTAGTTGAAACTTTGTGTGGGACTTATGCTAAAGTAGCCCAAGGAACATGGAAAGGATATGGATTTCCATGTAGGATCAGACACTATTTGAAATATGGCCCAAAGAGAACAGGGTTGATTTGAAGTGTTGGGTTGGAACCTCAAGGTGGCTTCCTACATAACCCATACAGATGGGAATCAAAGCCCAAGTAGTTCAATATATCTCATAGGACAGTATGGTCCTCTGAGAGAGATGAGTTTGGGATTACATCCTGAAAATGATTTCTTGATGATTTGAGGATTGAATTTTGGTCTTATTTCCTAAGAAGGATTCCCAAATTGGGGGAATTAGGGTTGGATTTATGAGGAGGATATCTAGTGAGCTCGGGCCCTAAAAGATCTTCTTACGTATCTTGGTTTGAACAGGAGTCAATGTTCTCATAGTTCTTTCAGTTTTTAAAATATTGTGATCATGAGAAATCTCTAAGCCCACATGATTCATGCTTAGTATGAGAAACAAAATAATATGAAATATTCAACAAATGCATTCACACTTCAAATTTTTTTCTCCTCCACTGATGGAAGAGGGCGAGGCAACGAGCTTTCCCTCTATTCTCTTTACATCGGACAAGGGTCCATCAGAAGGAAGAAGGGGTGAAGGTAAGGTTATTATACCAGGATGTTTTCCCTAAAATTGATATTGGTAGGGATGGGAGGATTCTCGTATGCTGGCACGGAACATCAAGTGTGAAGTGTACCTTCTCTACTAGAGACATGAGGTTCTAGGTCACCTCTTTGAGAAGGGAGAGGTCGGGACCCAACCCTCCTCCAAACTGGGTACTTCCCGGCACTGTTTTTGGGAGAATGGTCTATGTGACTGTGGGTATACAGACTCACAGAAACTTTATGAATCGTAACCCCATTTTGAAATAAATGTAGGAAACCTCTGACTGTGGAAATACAAACCCAAATAGGAGACACACTAATGTTCCCTTCCCAAAGGTTTGTTAAGTTAGGAGGTTTTGGTGGAGGCTTCAATTTAGTCCCTTTCAGATAAGGGAACCAAGGAAGGAGATACCCTGAAATGAATGGATTTTAAAAAGGATAATTGAGTTTTTCACGTTGGTCCCTCGTGAAAGTAAGTCGCGTTGGTACCCCACATTGATAAACCACACAGGTAGACAGTGCAGGTATTCCACATAGATCTTAAGCATAGGTCTCATGCATAGGTATGCTGTGCAGGTCCAATTGTTGACTGAAGAATATATTTTAAATTGGAGAACCAAAACTATGTAAAATTTTTAAAAGGACTCTCAATGTATGATTATCCCATTTAATTATCTCTTCTCTCATGGTTTAGAGAGCTACTTGAGACAATTTGAGGGATCTAGGCGAAAGAGATGTGCATTAGGAGCTTCAAAGATTCTTTCAATTTTTCTTCATCATCAAATAGGGAGCCCAAGGGCTCTATTTATAGACACAGATGAGGACGGGATGATGTAATGTTTCTCACACAGGTACTTCTCATAGCTGCACTGTGCAGGTGCTCTGCGTAGGTGCATAAAACATCTTCTGATGTCGAGATCTGCAGTGTAGTCCAGTCGTGTAGGTCGGCCACATAGGTCGGCCACGTAGTTCGGCCATGTAGATCCATGAAGCTACTCCGTCGTGAAGCTCTTTGGTAGTATTGTTGATTTTTCTTTGTACTCTTTGAACCTTCCTTTGGGATTTGAAATATCTCGATTTCGTCTTCATAATATTTTTGGTTAATTTCTCAAGTAGTGTCAACAACTATATAGGGAGGATCTAGTGACAATTATTGACAAGAGGGTGAAAGATAAGTGAACATTTACAATCCAAATGGTAAAAATTCACAGGAGGAACCACATGTTTGGGAAGCAAACATTGGATCCTATAGAAATAATGAAGAATGTATACTTCATGTTATCTTATTAATACAATATATTTCTGAATTTTTATTTATATATTTCTATATGGATGGAGTTTATTTTTTTAGAAATTATATTAATAAAAAATATTTCGTTTTTATAAAAAAATGTAATAAAATATTAAAATATCATTTTCAAAATCATTTTGTTACATAAAAACTGAAAATTTTAAATTTTGAAATCTGTGAGTAAAATGTAGAACTCTCTTGGATTGAATTATCCCAAAGCACATCATTGTTATTTAAATTCAATTAAAATGAAAAATAATTCAATCTATGGAATGGAAATCATAGTTGTACTGTGATTTAAAATTTGAAGAATTATATTATGGAATGAATTTATTGGAATTCATTATTTGACAAATGAGCATTATAAGAATTGGGTATTATGAATTTTGGTAATATAATCATTATAAAGATACCATTATAATTAATTCATATTAATGTGGTTGGTGACATAAGCTAATTTGTTGGAAAAGGAAAAGATATGGACCCAACTAGTATATAAATCTTATATAAATAACAATTATCCAATCATAGTAAGGATGTAGCAACATAATAGATTTCACAAGACCAAACTAATTTTAAACATAAATAGTTATGGTTTGATGAAAGTCACCCTTCAGAAAAGTTATATCTAAAATAAAAAATATTTTAAAAATATTTTAAAAAATATTCCATATATGTTCCACTATTTTAGACCTCACCCTTATATATTATACCTGTGTAATAAGTGTTATTTATTTAGATGTAAAATTTGTATTTATCAATAATTATTTTATTAATATAATTCAATTTACCTTTATACTACATTTTAAGTGCATATTTCGTATTTAGAACATAAATTACTATAATAAGAACATTAATCCAGTAAAACTGATTATATATTTGGAAATGGGATTTTGAAATTGTGAAGGTGTGGTATTTGGTAATTCTTTGTAAAATGTTAAATTTAGTAAAAATGGTGAAATATGATACAATATGGTAAGTTTTAGATCATAAATATGTACCAAATGGAAAATATAAACAAGTTTTTTCTATAGTAATAGTCTTAAAAATAATGGGTTTGATAGTGGACTAATAGGTATAATGTAGAAATATTGTGTGTAATGAACTACTTGATATAGGGGAAGAATAATCTGACCACATATTTTTTCATGAGATTCCACTCACCATGCCTAAAAATACCCACCCCATCACTTCTCATCAAAATTTTATTTATTTCACTCATCATATTTATTTTAATGAACCTATCACCAATATTACCCTTCATTTTTATGTAATTTTGTATTTTATGGTGGTTAGTTATATGCAAATAATCAGAAGTGAGATAAATGTTCTTATTCTACTTTCATTCCATCGATATTTTAATTATTTTATTATAATTAATTTTAAAATTCCATTTAATATTTTTATATTATTTCATATACTTTTTATTTTGATCTATTTGATGTATATTTGAATATAGATTACCCAATCCATATCATTATTTTCATTTATATAAATTCATTTTTTCAAGATTATCCTTTGCTTCAAAAAACACCATGATATAATAATTCTTAATCAATAATTTACACATATTCATTATAGTAAAATATATTTGACTTATTATACCAAAAAAATTATTCACTTTTCAAAAACTCTATAAACAATGAAAACCAAATGTGGATTACAATGTTTTTATCTCCCTATGGAAGAATACTGAGGAAACATAAATCCAAAAAGTAATATTGTGTATATTGGGGGCCACCGGGCCACGTTGTATTGTCATATCAATATCCAATACATTTTATAAATAAAATTTATTGTAATAATCATAGGTTATCATATGAAATAATCAAAAATTCTATATATCCCTTTGATTAAAGTGTCACGTGTAGTGAATCATTAGCCTCTAAATTTTTTTCATTCATGGTTGTTTTTTCCATAGAACTACAAACCCATGAAACAAAAAAATGGTCCATTAAATTAATTTATCGATAATTCTTCTCATCTAAATGTATTTTATAAATATTCATAGCTCATATCCAATTTTATTGCATTTTTCACCAAAATAATTACTTTTATAAAAAATATTAATCAAAACAAATAAAAAAATTTGACCATTTAAAATCTAAAAAATTTAAAATAAAAACCAATTTTTCTTGAAAAATATGTTTTCTATTAATATCCTAGAAAATATTTAAATAAATCCAATAATCTAAATAAATCTATTTCCAAAATAAAATCCCCCAATTTACTAAAACTAGAACCAATATTTTCACCTAAAAGAGTACATTTTTCAAAAATATTTTTTTATATATACCAAATAAATTTTCATTAGATATTTAATTTATATATAAAAATAAATATAATTCAATTTTATAAATATCAACAAAAAAATTGAAATCATCACAACAATATAACAAAAAATGGAATACATGAACCATAAATAAGAATTTTAGAATCGCTAAAAATATAGAATCACTTATGACATTCTTGATTTGATCCATTAATTCCTATAATTATTAAATAAATCACATTCCCCTTTATTATCAATCTATGTTTCACATAAGGGTTGATAAGAGTGATATAGTGAAAGTGGAGAGAGTAATAATGATATTAAAGAATATAATAGATAGACAATCCATTATTTTTTTATGGTTTCAATGCAACTGATTTTCAATATAGAGTAATCTATATATGGTTGAAATAAATAAAAATCACTTTATTACATCCTTAAACATGGTTAAGTCTGGTCAAAAATCTTAATTAGAGTATATATTTGAATATAATGGATTTAAAAAAATTAAGTATTTTTTATTTATACACAATTACCTAAATCATGAATAAATCTTGTATTCCTTAACGAATACTTTTCTAAAAATAATGATTAATAAGAATATTTATGTTAACATTCATATAAATATTAATTTTACATTACCTCTACAAACATTAAAATTGTGTTTTGGGTATATTTATATTTTACCATGCATTAACTGTATTTTATGTTAAAAACATCCCTTAACTCTATTGCAACCCAAAATCAACAATGATTTAAATTAAATATCAGATATTATTTTTTGGGTTCCATAAATTTATCACAATATTAAAATTAGGGAGAATTAATTTATTCATGTGGAAACCCTGACTCAGTTCTCAGGATTTAGTTATCCAAGTTAGTGTGTGACAAAATAATATAGAAGTATAGTTTTAAGTTGAATCTTGGTATGTATGTAGTATGAGGGAATATAATATGGTTAAAAATACAAATATATCGATAAAAGAAATATATGACTTCATTATAGTGAAAATTAGGTTTACATAGAGTTTGAATAAAATAATGGATTGATTATTCTCTTATAATATTTTTTATTGTTCTAGATTAGTGTATGCACTAATGGTATATTGATGTTGGAAGATCATTCATAAATAATTGCAGAACTGTACATAAATTAAAAACATGTCCATTGATTTGGTAAATGTCATCATGACATAGGAGTTTTTTTTTCAAATTTGATTTAGGTGAACCTTTATTTTAAATATGATTTTGGGAATTTTTTGTATTTTCAATAATTACATTAAAATTCATTAAATGAAATTTTGTGACAAAGAAAATTTTAGAATAGAAATAGTAGAGTAATGTGAAAAAAATATATTTAAATATTGAATTAAATTATATAATCTTTGATGATATTTGTGTTGATTTATTAATTTTCTTATATTTTACATAATGGTAAACATCATTGAAATATTATGTTATGTTTTTATTTAATTTATGAGTATCTTTTTACCAATTTGGAAATACCTCTCATAAGTGAAACTATTCTTAATAAAAAATGCGATCATGGGAGAATTTCTATAGATTTTAAATATTTTGGTTATTTTAATATAATAAATTATAAGGTTGGAAAAAAATTATTTATTAATAGAAACAAATGAAGACTCATATTTTAATATTAATAATCCACTTATGTTATGAGTCAATGGTGGGTTCAAATCATTAAGTATTGGTTATAGGGGGATAACTAAAATTTATTTTTCTAGTATGCCTATGAATCCTCAAAGGGATAAATTATATATTATAATATACAAGGATTAACATTTTATTTTTTAGATATGGTGATTGAGCTAAGGCTACATGATTAAATATAAAAGGATATGTTTCAATGAATTTTTAGATTGAAATTTTTTTCATGGATACATAAATGATAAAGAATAATTGATTGTTCCTAATTTTGAATTAAGGGAACATTTCCATTATAGAGTATACAGGTCATTTTATAATGTTTTATTAGTTTTCACTATTGATGGTAACCAATGAAGAACTCATTGATTGGGTATTTGATGTAATATTTCAATCATATATTTTGAGAAACCATATTTTTTCGAACCTATACTAATTTTGTGAAAAAGCATGGCTATAGTGAATAATGGTTGGATAGAATATTTGAGTACGAGTGATTTCATTAATTGACAAGATAGGGTTCTAAATTTTAAAGTGGAAAAATTAAAAAATTTAATACCTTTTATTTTGGGGTATCCATAACTAATATGTGAATTTTTCATCTAATAGAGGGTGCCATATGATGTTATATTAGAGTTATATCATGGAAAACATGAAGAAACACTATCTTGGTGAGCATATATCATTTCATTAATATGGGATATTGAGACATTTGAATAATTTTTATACATTAATTGACCCAAGATCTTTTATTAGGGCTTCAAATAAAATGTGGGATCAAATATTTTAGCTGAGAAATCTAGTTGGGTTAGTGTTTTATCCCATAGAAGTATAAATATTAAGCCTTGATGTCATAAGATATATAATTTTCAGTGACAATTTATCAGTATGAAACATTCTCCAGAGTTGTTTGAGATCCCACCTATGAATCTATATGGTACCCTTTTGATTTTAACTATATTTTTATTTGTACTTTTCAACACAAGTATATCCAATTCATTCAAGTTTTTATTAGTAGAAGTAAATTTGGGTTTTAACATTGATTTGATGTTGTTTTCTATATTCATTGGAACAACTTTAGAGTAAAAGGTGAAAAAGGAATCACATTCACATCTTGTGTTATTATCACTATTTAGGTGAAACTATCTCATTTCTTTTTGAACTTTCTGATAGAAAATTTGGATGAGACCAATGGAATGATAAATTTGTAAAATTTAAAGATCATATTGAAATTATGTTTATATAGTTTATTTTGTCCCACCAGATATTTTGGTTCATAAATTAGTGGGATAGTGGAAATTTAATTTATTCTATGAAGCCCCTTTTATAATTTCATTGAAGAATATAATGTCAATCTTTTGGGTTGGTTGTCATATTAGCAGAATAAAGCAGTTAACATAATCATTTAGTAGGTGTGGATAGGTATCCTAATGTGCATCCTAGATATTTTAATATACATTCCTAGAATTATTATAACATATCTTCATATTATATTAGTTATCTTATATTTTTAGATTATAAATGGAGTCGGATATTTTAAATGAGAAAGGATTTTTTCAGTTTTACATTTCACATTAGCAAGCAACCGTACTATTTTCCATGAATTTATAAGGTATTATATTTTTGTACATATAATATTAGAAACTAAATAATGTTAAATTTAAAAATAAAAACTCATTAAATCTTATGAATAATTTTTTTGATCATTTAAATATAGTGAATTTATTTTTTATGATCGGCTATAGATCAGGATTTGACCATCTAATCTTAAATCCTGAAGATATCTTGAAAAAATATTTACCAAGATTTCATTATCATTATACAATCTTTTTAATTCCATTTGAAGATTCTATTGATCAAATGGTCCTAGTAGCCATTATAAATTTAAATTCAAAATATATTTTTTATATATATTTTTAAAACCATCTAATGAAGTTAAAAAAATAAATAAACTATTTTGGATCATAAATTTTTGGATTTTTTAGGTTTAATTTTTGATCCAAGAATTGATTTTCTGTCATATTATCATTGAATTTGGAAAAAATATTTATATTTATTTAGTTAAGGTTTTGATTTATTTTAAAATACAAAAATGATTTTTTATGTCCAGATCATCCTCGGGTTGGTCAAATAATTTCATATTTAATAGATTTTTAAAGACGGAATCACGGATGATAAATTTTAACTGAAAGGGTTTAATGTTAGAGTAACACAAGAAGTTTCATATGTATTTTAATAAACTAAAAAAGAAGACATATTTGAACTCCCGTTTTAGTATTACTTGATATTAATGGTAGATTTATGGTTTACTATGATGCGTTAGGGGTAGGTTTAAGAAGTATACTCGTAAACATTTATATTGATAAAATTTATAGATTAAGATAACTAAAAAAATTAAGAATAAATTTACAATGATGGAATTAAAATTTTATTTAGTTGTTCATTCCTTGAAAACAAAAATAGATCACTTCTTCAGTGAGAGAGTCATGGTATATTTAGATAGTTAATTATGAAGTATTTTTTTAATGGTCTTCAAATTAAAGACAAAAATATGGGTTTAAAACCTTAAAAATATGGTATTTTGATTTTCTTATACAACCATATAGGTGATACATATAAACAATTCATTAATTTGGAATTCATAATTTTAGGTATTAATGGTTTTAGAAAGGGAAAATATGTTCATATAAATATTGGTAGATTTAAGTCAAGACATATAAAAGGAGGAAAGTTATTTGGTTTTTATTGGTTTAATGACAATTTTCTAAATATGGACCAAATAAAAAAGGTAATTCCATATAATTATTAATGTAAAATTATAAGTGATCTAAAAAAATTTAGATTATTTATGGATATCCTATAATTATTTAATCATTACACTATTTTTGGAAAACATTATTCCCTCCCTTGAGTTTAAATAAATAATTATGAAATGATTTCCACATCCCTAGTTGGGAAGATAGTCATAGAGATTCCAGAATGTATCATGACTTAACCTGGAACTTTGGGTGCTCTAGAATAAGATTCAGGGATATATAATTTTTTCAAGATGACTAACTTTTTTATCGGTAAATTAAAGCATCAATGACCTATAGTGTTATTATAAATATTAATTGTGTTGTATTTGAAATGCAAGAAAATATCAATAATTTTTTTGCTGTTCAACCAAGATCAACATGAAATAATGATGTGATTTGGGTAAATATGTCAAATATATTGAAGATATTATATTTTATTAATCTTATTATAAATGTTTTTTGGTTAATGATTTAGGTAATAAAATTCTAAAGGATGTGATTTAAAATTTTAGAGTGTTTTAATCTATCCTATTGGATCAAGGTATTCACATTTTATAATTATTATTTAAGGAGATTCCTAACTCAATGGGAAATCAGTTAAAGGGTTTTAATTATATTGTTTAGACAAATTATAAATTATAATTTATCAATGATATAATTAATTATATACAATGATCATGTGTAATGGATGTTACAAATCATGGGCGAATCATATTCTTTTAGTAAAATTTTTCTCAAATTATAATTATCATAAGTCCATTATTATTGTTCCTCAAAGATAATTGTATTTTACCAAAATTAAAATTATCTATTTGTTAGGATAAAATTGGATCAGATGTTCTCTTGGGGGCTTTTCTTAAACAAGAGTTAATAAATGTTATTCAAATGATCATTAAGATAGTGATAATGGAATAAACACATTAGACAACGTATTAGGATCGTTAATAAATTCCATTGGTGATTATGGTTATAGATCATTTTTATGATTATCTCCCTATTTGGGGAATCAGTAACATTGGACGTTGGAGAAGGTAACTCAAAATTTTTGGTTACATTTTTATTTTAGGGAAAAAACAAGAGAAGTGGTATACAATTTGTAATTTCCTCTAAATAATTAACTGTTACATGATTTCTCTAAATAAATTTTAGCTGATAAAGTTATAACCAATATCATCCTTTCTATTGAATTAACATACTATTGATTTTGAACCAAATTTTTCTAATGTTGATAAATTTATTAGGGTTATTTGTCAAAAAGGTAAAATTTTAACGATATGGTGAATCCCTTTTGATTGAGTATCTTGTAAGAATTGTATAGTTTTAAAAGAGATGTAGAATAGGGAAAATAATTTGTTCAAGAAATTTTTATAGTTTTTCTATTGAATATGAAATTCAATTATATTTTTTGAATTGAAATTATTTTTAAAAGGAGAACAATGAAATCCTAAAAATTTTATACGATCATTAATTTTAATTTTGAATAATTTTTGGATTAAAATATATTTAAGGTTAAATTTTAATATAATATTGGATATAATAAAATTGAATTATTATATATACTAGAAATGTATTTTATTTTTTTTGATGTATAATTGATTCCATGTTTAAAAAAGTATACAAGTTAACCATTATTTTTAGAAATTTTTGGACAAAAAGGGAATTTTATTTTATATAATGTTTGGGAAAGTGTGCCTATAAACTAAATATAAAAAAAATACTTTATTTCAACCTCAATATTCCTCCATTGACCACCATTAAGATCTTCCACTAAATTTGAAGAGGTTAAGGGACTTATATGTCCAATTGTTAGGGATTTATTCTAAAGAATAGTGATTCACTATTAAAGATTGAGTAGATGGGTATTGGATTAATGATTTGTGATCCTAAATCAAATATGTTCTCAAGTATCTATTTTTCATAATCATCAATCACATTGAATCTTCGATGTCGTGAAGAGATAAGTAATATAATTAATATGATATTAATTACAAGATGATATGAATCAAAGGGTTAGTCCTTGTACAATATTTGCAGTTATTTTGGTGTGGAAATTATAGAATTCTTATCTATGTTTTATTCCATATATTCATTCCTATTATTATAGTGATTCTTTAATGTGTTAGTATATTTTTATTTCAATTAAATTTACATGATTTATAATGATCAAATAATTTTATGAGTGAAATGAATATGATAGATTTTATAATTTTACTTATGATAAATGGATTGATTAAGGTGTGAATCATGTTTTTTGATTTTGTGTATCGTGGGATTTCATTTTATGAAATTTATTTTTTAAGAACCGTGTGATTTATTTAAAGAAAATATTCTTAGTAAAATTAAGGTAAAGATTAACTTCTATAAATAAATACTTATTATTTTTATTCATTTTCTAATTTAAGATATTTGGATTTATTATTTAATTTGAAATGATTTTTAAAGAGAAACTCTTTTTTGGAAATTTTTTTTTCAAAATATGTCATATGTTAAGGATAAGACTACCATATACACATAAAATAACTTAAATGAAAAAATGTGTTGGTAAAAAAAATTTATATTACATGGAGGTTATGTTCCAAGGCATGGATGGAAATAACAAGAAATGTTAACCCCAAGGTGGGTGATGATTCATTATTGGTAAGAATAATCATATATGCATAGTAAACTATTTTTATTTACAATTTTTATTTAATTTTATTAATAAAATATTATTTAGATATGGTGAATTTATTATGTTGTGATGTTGATAATGCTTTTTATTATACACTGATATAATAAGGTATGTTTACCCTTGTTTTTTAAACTTTTTAGTGAGTTTATTTTTATATGGTTCTGTCTGAATGTGAAATTTTTTATTAAAAAATTATTTTCATAGTGAGGATTATTTTAAATATATAATTTATTTATTATAATTCA
This sequence comes from Viscum album, assembly GCA_963277665.1. Lineage (NCBI taxonomy): Eukaryota > Viridiplantae > Streptophyta > Magnoliopsida > Santalales > Viscaceae > Viscum > Viscum album. The sequence goes on from OY728161.1 coordinate 1,426,694,200, forward strand.
TGGGAATTCAAGGAAATTATTTTTAGAAAATTCTAATAGATAATTTTTTATTTTCCAGTATAACTATGCCTTAAATATATATGTTGATTTGTTAGAACATGATATAGTAAAAGGAAAGGTATCATTATTCATCAATAATGGACCTTTACGGATTCCATTGAGGGTTAATGTGTTAGTTATATACCACAAGTTCATAGATGTCTTTCGTTATTCATTAATGAAGGACATCCATAATTTTTATTTTGTTGTACTATGTCCAATTAAATGAATTAGTTATTTTCCATTCAATTCTAATTCAAATTATTTTTTAAAACATTTTTATTTAATTAACAAACTAAATTCACTTCATATAATTTTTTAGATTTTTTTGGTAATTTATTCACAAGAGATCATGTTTATAAACCTTGGTACAAATTTTCTGCCACGCCTCATCTAGAAGTCTACATCAATCCATGTGAAGACCCTATCTTTAGTCTAAGAATTTGTGAATCTATATTAGGAAAATATATTTTTTTCAACTGAGTTTTATTTGGTATTATTAATTTTAGATGTCCATTTTATGGAATTATTTATTTCAATAAGTATTTTATATAGGTAAATTAATCCAACAGGATGTGTGCCAATAATTAGTTCTTTTCATCTGCCTTTAGTGAAAAGGGATAATGCCAAAGGAATGTTGTATCTTATCTTTGGATCAGAGTGAGTTTTGATCTGTCTTGTGATAACGTAATAATATATAACTTTCAACTATACTTTATTTTACAAAAATAGAATTCGTATTATTAAAAAACATTTATGGATACATGGGGGAAGCTGATACATATGCATGGATATCATTGTTTTTTTTGAGAATGATGTAACATTTGTGCTTCTAGGAATATTTTAAATATTTTCAGTGTAAATTTTTATATATTAATACATTCAATCCCTTTGGTTGAATTAAAAGTCAAATAATTTGAAATTAATACTGGTGTATTGGTCAAATGGGTACTTTTATCTCATGCAATATAAAACAAAATACTAAAATTTCATTCTATTTGTTTTTATATATTAATGATAATTTGACTTATTGGTTCACCATAATTATGTAAAACAAGATTCTTATAGTGTTTTTAATATATATTTATACACACAAACACATGTTGATATGATTGATCCTAACATGAATAGTTCAATCTTATATAATTTCCCTTTTTCAAATCATTTTTTATACTAATTCTAGTAAACTGAAATGTTTTCCTTAGGTTCACTTGTTTTCAATTTAGAAATTAGGCCCAACGGTGACTACAATATTGAAGGAATCTTTAACACAATAAGTATAAATTCCAAAACTATTGATACTATTAATATCATTACGTAATAAATGAATGATTTTAATAATTTTACTATATCCAACAATAATTTAAATCCCCCATGAATATGTATATAATAAATACAGGATGGTGTTCTGTGAAATGGAACAAAATATATAAATTTCCAATGATACCTTCTCACTAATTCAATATGAAATGGGCTTGATTATGTGAAAATTTTCCATCATAATAACACCATAAAAAATAATAAAACCCTTCTATTGAATATCGTTATTTAAATGAACTTCAGACACATATAATATAGTTTTCATGAAATTTTGGTAGAGGACCATCACTTATTTTATATGGTTTAGTTCTCTTTGACCCATACCCTTATCTTTGTGTGGTATAAGTGTAAAAAACTATATTTTGGAATAAAATATTGTATTTAATCACTTATATATGTTCCATAATTATTATATATTTAAAATCATGAAATATTGGTATAAGGTAATATGATAAATAAGTCAAATAAACCAAAATTTTATTTTTATGTATGATAAAATATTACAAGAAAATACACTATTTGTAATTCATTAAAATAATTTAGTATAATAAAAACATATAAAGAAAATGATATAAATTTGGGAATCTAATAACTTATGTTTCCTTATAGAAAACATACCTATGAGAATAATTATACTATAAATAAATTATCAATAATGGGAATAACGTGTCATAAAAAATCAAGAACCTAAATAGAAAACTGAGTAAAACATTCTTATAGAATTTATGGGTAGTATATTTTATATTAAGAAGAAAAATGACTATTATTTGACCATTTAATGGACATAATGTTACCCTTGTTATAAGATAATGATGGGGGATAAAGTTCCAATTATGGGTGATTGTAAAGTGTAGATTTGGGGGTAGTTATACTAGTAAATTTATAACATGGATATAATTAGAAAATATATGTATAAAAATATTATAAATGGGTTTATATAATTAAGAATAATAATTTTCAATTCAATTAACTCAAAAAAATAAAAAATTATAATAATTAGTGTAATATGGTTTACTTTCTATCAGTAAAGTATACTTTTTATATTTCACTAAAGTATTGAATTGAACTCATTTAAAATCTATTTTGATAAAATATTTTTCCCTTTTGGTCTCATAATGAATAAATTAGGTAATAGGTAATCTATTAAATTGTAAATAAAGAGTCAAATATGCAACATATCATTTAAATATTGTATAAATATGATACCACATTATAGTAATGCATGTTATTTTCTCTTTTTAATATATATATATATATGAATATTATATACGACTGTTACTATTAAAGAATAATTTATTTAATAATAAATAAAATATTATTTACTATTTTTAGACATCAATAAAATATTTTTTAAAGATTTTAATTTTAAATAAACTCCGATGTCACCTATAAAGTATCACATCCATCATCTAGGCTACTATAATTACGATTACATATTCATTTGAATAATTTTTTTCTAAATGATTTCTATTAATCCAAAAACACCCCAATTAAATGATTTTAAATTTTGTGCAACAAAATTACATCATTTCAAACATAACAACACACTTTTATACATTTAATAAATAACAAACTTATAATTTGACAATTTTTGAATATTTTGAACATAAAATAAGATAAAATAACATCAAAATTATTATTTAGTCAACATTTAATAGTATATATGATCCATAAGTCTTATTTCATTCACAATATTATTAAATTTTGGTGTAATTTATATGGAATAAAATTTCATGTTAAAACCAATTGGAAAGTAAACTCTCCAATCCATCCTCCACTAGGATTGAGGATATAAATCAACAATGAGGTATAAAGTCATCAAATAGGAGGCATTACCGCTAAATTTAACATATCTCATGTTAAACATGTTACATAAATCATCATGATAAATATAAATAATATTAAATATGATAATATAAAATGAAAATTAATAATATTGTAATATAAATCATGAATGAATGTCAAACATCTCAAACAAATACAACATGAATTATATCCACCATAGAATCAAAGTAGTCTACACATTTTAAACATATAAAATACATTATATGACTAAAAATGGGTGTATCTAATGTTGTTGGATAGATAAATTATCTATTCTATCTACCTTTATACTTTTATAATCTCTAGTATCCATGAACATATCTCAGTTTCATTTGTTGATCTACATTAAATTAGTAGTGAAAAAACACAAGTATACATAAAGGGATGAGTAATAATGATCAGTAATGTCATGAAATATAATGATCCAACTCTAATAATGAATTTCGACATTTTTTTAATATATATTTATAAATAATAAAAGTATATCCTATAAAAACCACATAATTAATTTCTTATAAATGCCACCAACAAGTCAGTAGAATCCCACCGACCAAATAAAAAATAATTTATATAAATATATATCTCAGAGATTATAACAAAAAACAGTAAGTGGTTCTACAAAATATGTTTTGAAAGACGACACTATAAACATATCCCCCAATCCCTTGCTTTAATCCATCCATCGACTTCCTAGAGAGGGGTAAGGGTCATAACTCTATATCTATCCAAGTATAAACCACACCATTAACATGTTAACATATTTTATAACCCATTCACCACACATGTGAATTGCAGTAATATAAAATTATTATAGAGATCATAAATAATGTAACATAAAATAATTATATCATATCATACACCTATAATAAATCCCAAATTCAATAAATCACCCCAAACACACCATCGTCTCATGTCATTGAAGTATCTCAATGGTTACTCAAACTTAATCCCAATGTTTTAGTTGAGAAAAGTATATATTTGAGTGAATCGTTTTTTACTTCAATCCTAGAGTTATAGGGGATAAATAATATAAACAATCAAAGTAATCACCATCTACCTAAATCCTAGAAATGTAAGTGGGAATAATATTATATAAATGTGAACACTCTACTACCTATAACCCAAGTCTATGGGAACTAATACAAAAACGGGCATTAACAACACTAAAAATGGGCTTTAATAGCGCTAAAAAATCACTGTAAAGCTCAGCGCTGATAAATGGTTTCTTTATCATCGCTAAAAAGAACTGATAAAGGTGTAGTTTATCAGTGCTTTTTTAGCACTGATAAAAGCACGATTTATCAGCGATAAAAGAGCACTGATAAATGCCCTCTCTACTGCTACGATAAATCTGCAGCAGCACACCCAAACACCTGCAAAAAAAAATAGCATCTCAATAAGCCAATTAAAGCAAGTATACCCATACTAAATTAACTCATAAATCATAAGAAAATTAGACAAAGTATACCCATACAACAATTATACCCATACACCATTAACACATAATTTATAATTTAATCAAGTACATAAAGAAATCAATTCAGAATTCAGGGGGTTTGGGGGCTATTCAAGGGTTTCGGGTGGCTGTCCAAGGAGGGGTAGGGGTGTCTAAGGGGCTTTCCATTTCAATCCTAAGGCTCCACATGGGTGTGTTTTATCAATACATAAATCTTTGGACTTTACTCCTTCCACTATGCATCATGTTCTCAACCTCAAAGAAGTTATAAGGTATGTACACACACTGAGGTGAAAATACATGGGGGGGTGAATCTCATTAATAAACCACCAATATTAAACCTGTAATAGGATATTGTAAGTGCATGATCAGGAAATATGTACAACCCAGTTGAGAAAGAACTGGAATAAAACTAATAAAAAAATCATCATTGATCCTCAAATCCATGACCATGATTAAACCCAAATTCATTTTCCAAGTGCTGAACTTTTACCAAGAATTTCACAAGGATCGTGTCGACATAATAAAAATATAGTTTGAACATGTCCTACCCCATCTACATCAAGACACATTGATTCTCAAGTATTAAAGCTTGATCAACCATACCTACTTCATCCAATGTTAGGGTTTCTCTGAGTACATCATAGGAACCACACAAAACATATAATATACCATGGTCTCCCCACTATATACATAATTATCATTAACCTCCAATATGTAATTTTTATTTATACTCCATCATGTAAATCCACTTATGGGAGTTTTCTAATCTAGGAAATACCCTCAACAGTATCCCAGACCACCCATATGTGTTCTTCCAATTCCGAGGCATAAGACCTACAAGGATCTCATCCATATACTATGGGAGTACCCTTATTTAGGGAATAATACTAAGAAGCATATATTCTTTACCATATGGGAGTATTATCATCCAAATAATAATCCCTAGAATCATATCAACCCTCCAATATGGGTGTATTCTCATTTGAAGTATAATCTATATAATCATCTCAGCCCTCCCCTCTGGGATTATTTTTATTTAGTGAATATTCTCGATAAGAATATCATCCCAATCCTATGGTTGTATTCTCATTCGGGGAATAATACCTATATACATCTCATCCCTCCCCTGTGATAGTATTCTCATTTAAGGAATAAGACCTATAAGCATATCCACCCTCCCAAATGGGAGTATTTTCATCCAGATATAAGCCCATAAGTATCATAGACCCAAACACATGATCAACCTAGTATACCAGTCCAACCATGACTTGATATATATGAGTCCCCTAATAGATCACATTCCATGTCCCCCCATTTAATATATCAATGCAATCCGAATGCGTTTGGTCGGATTTCCGTAGTTCAGTTGTTGTTTTCACTTAAAATCTTGTCCATTTTAAATAAAATAGAGACCCATTGAGTTCTAGAAGCCACATTGTGCCTCTGATTGAGGCGGTATTGACTCATAAACGTCACCAAGTACCCTTTCATCGTTCTTATAAAATATCAATGCAATCCGAATGCGTTTGGTCAGATTTCCATAGGTCAGTTGTTGTTTTCAATTAAAATCGTGTCCACTTTAAACAAAATAGAGACCCTTTTAGTGATAGCGGCCACACCGTGCCTCGAATTGAGGCGGGGTTGACTCATACACGTCACCAAGGACCCTTGGATCATTCTTATAAAAGATCAATGCAATCAAGATGCGTTTTGTCAGATTTCCGTAGGCCAGTTGTTGTCTTCACTTAAAATCTTGTCCATTTTAAACAAAATAGAGACCCTTTGAGTGCTAGAGGCCACACCATGCCTTGGATTGAGGTGTGGTTGACTTGAACACATCACCAAGGACCCTTTTATCGTTATTATAAAAGATAAATGCAATCCAAATGCGTTTGGTCTGATTTATGTAGGTCAGTTGTTTTTTTCACTTAAAATCTTGTCCATTTTAAACAAAATAGTGACCCTTTGAGTGATAGCAGCCACACTGTGCTTCATATTGAGGAAAAGTTGACTTGTACATGTCACCAAGGACCCTTGGATCGTTCTCATAAGAGACAAATGCAATTCAAATGCGTTTGGTTGGATTTCCATAGGTCAGTTGTTGTTTTCAATTAAAATCGTGTTCACTTTAAACAAAATAGAGACCCTTTGAGTGATAGCGGCCACACCGTGCCTCGGATTGAGGTTGGGTTGACTCGTACACGTCACCAGGGACCCTTGGATCATTCTTATAAAATATCAATGCAATCCAAATGCGTTTGGTTGGATTTCCATAGGTCAGTTGTTGTTTTCACTTAAAATCTTGTCCATTTTAAACAAAATAGAGACCCTTTGAGTGATAGCAGCCACACCGTGCCTCATATTGAGGCGGGGTTGACTTTTAAACATCACCATGGACCCTTGGATAGTTCTTATAAAATATCAACGCAATCCGAATGCATTTGTTTGGATTTCCGTAGGTTAGTTGTTGATTTCACTTAAAATCTTGCCCATTTTAAACAAAATAGAGACCCATTGAGTGTTAGCAGCCACATCGTGCCTCGGATTGTGGCGGGGTTGACTCATACACATCAACAAGGTCCCTTGGATCGTTCTCATAAAATATCAATGCAATCTGAATGCGTTTGGTCAGATTTTCGTAGGTCAGTTGTTCTTTTCACTTAAAATCTTGTCCATTTTAAATAAAATAGAGACCCTTTGAGTGATAGCGGCCACATCGTGCCTCCGATTAAGGCGGGGTTGACTCATACACGTCACCAAGGACCCTTGGATCTTTCTTATAAAATATTAATGCAATACAAATGTGATCTACTAATTATTCATTATGCAAAACATAAATGTACCATTAAATATTTACATTGCCCCAAACACCCATAACACAACCCAACCACAACCTTCATCTCAATGTACTCATCTGATCTAAACACCAAGATGGATTTTACCCAAGACTATATAATTCAAAATTCCGATCATTTCATCAACCGAACACTTAATTTCTATGCTTCTTCCCACTATACTCTTTAGCTCACAAATACCACCATCTGATGTTTAACACCTCCATAATCGGGAAAGAACCACTAGACCCCCAACTAAAACTCTACAACATACCCAACATGTTTTCTAACTTACCGTGATTAGACATCCATGAGAACACCAACCAATGTTATCATCCATCCTTTCCATCAAATCCACTTGGAATGGATGTGAATCCATCATCCATACATGAAACAAGGACAATCCAACTTTTCCTCAAAGATTGAACCCATTTTCAAAACATAATTAAAATTTAAAAACATTAAATATATGTGGATTACAACTCACCACATTTGTTCCTTTTTCCTGGAGAAATTTGAAACATGCACCGCATAGGTTGTAAAAGCAGTATAGGATATATCTATTTGATCATACAAATCCATGAACCCAAGTTTATCCATGTTTAAACTGATGAGTGATGTTTGTGAATTCTTTTTGGAACTAGGAACTGACTCGCTTGATGAAACACATGAAATATCTTTAAATGTAGCCTCACTTTCCGAATCATTGGAAAAAATTCCTGTATTGGATGCTCTCAATGTCATATTTAGCATCCCATCTTGTTCATCAAATGGATTGGTCAACATCCAATCTATCATGGAGGCTGCCGCACCACCTTTACACGCAACTAATGATCAGAGGCGGCTTGATTAGAAAAACAATCTGTAGGGAACTGGACATGAAAGATCATGTGGTTCCATAGTTTCTCAGCAACCTCAATTTACCCCACATGATATAAGGATATTGCATGATGTCCAATACATAGAGAGAGGAGAAGAGAAGGTGAAAGTATCGTAGACGAACAACATCAATAATGAACATCCACCACCCTTTCACTATACACATCAAAATCACATCTTTAAGAACATCCATGTGAGTTTCTATCTTACTTCCATCAAGGATGACTCATGTTGGTCAACTTGTTTTAGAAATTGTTTCTCTACATCTGTGCCTTGTACTTGCACCCATGAATTTGAAGGTGAGTATGAGTACACGATAGTTGACCTTCTTAGAGAAGAGTTTCTGTAAGATTATAAGAGACATGAAGCAATGAAGATCATTAGAGTGTTGGAGAAAATGTGGTTGCTTCCAAAAATGTGGAAATCGGCTTGTGGAACGTGGCCCAAGTTACAAATTGCAGGTATTGTACTTAATTTTTTTCTAGAGGGTTTCAGTGTAAATGAATTTTATAATGATCATTGCTATTCATTGTCTTTTAGGTTTTTTTGACAGCTGAGGGGAAAGGGTGGGGTCTACATACATTGGAGGATATGTCAAAGGTTGACTTTATGGGAAACTACATCCTATATTTTTGCAACATTTCTATAGTATCTAACGTCTAACCAAATGGCCTCTTTTCCCTTCATGATCCCCGAACCCCGATGGTGATCGGGGTTCTAGGAGCTTGAAGGGAAAAGAGGCCATTTCTCCAACATATTCACACACAAAATCACCCTTCGACATATCCTCCAATGTCTGCAGACCCCACCCTTTCCCCTCAGCTGTCAAAAAAACCTAAAAGACAATGAATAGAAATGATCATTCCAAAATTCATTTACTCTAAAACCCTCCAGAAAAAAATAATATACAATACCTGAAAGTTGTAACTTAGGTCGCGTTGCACAAGCCAATTGCCACATTATTTGTAGCAACCACATTTTCTCCAACACTCTAATGATATTCATTGATTCCTGTCTCTTATACTCTTCCAGAAACTCTTCATTATGATGTTCAAGATTCGTACATGTCACCAAGGACCCTTGTATCATTCTTATAAAAGATAAATTCAATCCGAATGCGTTTAGTCGGATTTCTATATGTCACTTGTTGTTTTCACTTTAAATCTTGTCCACTTTAAACAAAATAGAGACCCTTTGAGTGCTAGAGGCCACACCGTGACTCGGATTGAGGAAAGGTTGACTTGTAAATGTCACCAAGGACCATTGGATCGTTCTTATAAAAGATCAATGCAATCCGAATGCGTTTGGTCGGATTTCCATAGGTCAGTTGTTGTTTTAACTTAAAATCTTGTCCATTTTAAATAAAATAGAGACCATTTGAGTTCTAGCGGCCACACCGTGCCTCGGATTGAGGCGAGGTTGGCTCGTACATGTCACCAAAGACCATTGTATCGTTCTTATACAAGATCAATGCAATCCAAATGCGTTTGGTCAGATTTCCATAGGTCTGTTGTTGTTTTCACTTAAAATCTTGTCCATTTTAAACAAAATAGAGACCCTTTGAGTGCTAGCAGCCACACTGTGCCTCGGATTGAGGAGGGGATGACTCGTACACATCACCAAGGACCCTTGGATTGTTCTTATAAAAGATTAATTCAATCTGAATGTGTTTGGTCGGATTTCCGTAGGTCAGTTGTTGTTTTCACTTAAAATCTTGTCCATTTTAAACAAAATAGAGACCCTTTGAGTGATAGAGGTCACATCGTGCCTCATATTGAGGCAGGGTTGACTCGTACACATCACCATGGACCCATGGATCGTTCTTATAAAAGATCAATTCAATCTGAATGTGTTTGGTCAGATTTCCATAGGTCTGTTTTCACTTAACATCTTGTCCACTTTATACAAAATAGAGACCCTTTGAGTGCTAGCGTCCACACCGTTCCTCGAATTGAGGCCGTGTGGACTCTTACATGTCACCAAGGACCCTCGGATCGTTCTTATAAAATAAAAATGCAATATGAATGTGTTTGTTCAGATTTATGTAGGTCAGTTGTTGTTTTCACTTAAAATCTTGTCCATTTTAAAAAAAATAGAGACCCTTTGAGTGGTTCAGCATTCTTTCATGTTGCTGGTGCAAATCATCTGTTAAAATGGTAAAATGACTCATTGGAGAAAGGTTGTTTTATTTAATAACAATTACAATTTTACTACGAACATTTACATACAACAATGTTTCATCTTTTGATCCCCTTAACCCCTCTCAAAAATGACCACAAATTGTACATGTCCCCAAGTCATATCTTCATTTTATATATGTACAATCTTCCATCAGGTATGCGGCCCACTCGTTTCAAAACACATCTATATCTTCTTGTGAGTATAAGGCTTTTCAGCAGTCATAGTAGTACTTCAAAATAAAAAAATAAAGAATTAATAAATAACTTAAACGATCTAGTAGTTGTTTTTAAAAATACCTCTTTAGGGATGCTAGTTTGCTGATGAAAAACAATCTCTTTCATAAATTTAGAAACATAATAACCACAATCATTATAGTTTTTTTGTTTTGGACACTTCAAAAAATTTGATCATTAGGAGAATAAGTAACTTGTGTTGAGATGTGTTTGGATAGTGAAATTTTATTATATATACCCTGATATTTGTCTAGACGTAGTACATTCTTTCCTCCTTATGCTTATCCCCTTGCCTCATTCCTTTTTTAAATGATAATGATGCACTGCCCTATCAGTAAAAGATAATATAAATTATTTTACTTGATGTTTGGACCTAAAACGCAAGATTTAGTGTCTTATAGATTCAAAAACTCCATCATGTGTGGTCGGTTTGATGGATATCCTTGCTTTGAATCCAGAAAATAAATCTTCGGAGTATCCAAGTTCACCGCAATTAGCAACCATTGTCTCATAAGAACACAAAAAGGAATAAGTAATAAAAGAAGTGAAAATATAATTGATATGCTTTAATCATAGAGTATAACCCCTACATGGTTGGTATTAGGTAAAGTCTGTCATCTGTAATCTTGCATTCAAATGTTTTCAGCAAGCCATTCAATATTTCATCCCTTTTTGATGGCTCTATTTTTATTAGGTGTGTTGATGTGATATGAGGACTAACCAGTCCAAATCTTGTCTCATGAAAAAATTCCTTCAATTGTTTTTCATAAATGCGTCTAGCAACAATATAAAATGCATTTAGTCATAAATTGCACGCTAGATCAGCTTTTGTAAAATCAATTCATGGAAACATACCTCATATATACATTTATAACTATGACACCTAGCCAACTGTTTTCAAGGATTTCATTTACATTTTCAGCAGCAACGAAATCTTGACTTTCCTCTCCGTATATATTCTCTTCAAAAACCACTATATGACTATTACCATCTTTTAGATTCGTATCCACATGAGTCTTCAATGCTAGTAAATGTTAAAAGAGAACATGTGGTGTTATTGTGATTTCACTAGCTCCTTGGGATCGGTTGGTCAATCCTTTAGATGGTTTTGAGCCGACGTTTGTCACCCCCTTCCCTTTCTCCGTCTATAACAACAATCGTTGGTTCAGACCCTTCTTTTCATTAATTATTAAGGGTTTATATTGAAAAGAAAAGGAAATAAATACCTCTTTGTCTGCATGTACTCTTACAAGTTGTGACGGCCATGCAATGAATGTCCCAATAGCCTTTCCGACCATATGAATATCATCGTCTTGAAGTGGAATAGGTAGCTCTACCTTTGGATCATGATCTATAGTAATCATCACTTTCAGATGATCTTTCATAAGTGGTCTATTATGCAGTGTGGCATCTGGGATATTGAACATTGTAGCCCTCACTACAAGGTGATAGGTGGGTGTTGACAGATTTAAATCACAATCATTATCACCATGTAGAAGATGAGTACATAAAAATCATCAGTGTTTTTCTGATTCATATTTCATGGGAACAATTATTAGAATATTGATTACCATGGCTAAGACAGTTCTTTGAGGCGAATGGCTCGCCTCAAAGCTGGTGGGGGTGGGGCGGGATGTTCATGCGGCGGTTGTTCTTAAGTTGTGGCTTCCCTTTGCTTCCCACCCATAAAAGTTGCTAGCAACTCTCCCTGCCATTGAAATTGTTCTTCAAGGGTTGCTATTTTTTCACTCATTTGTTCCAATTTTTCATCTGTATCATCCATTTTTTTCTTCTTCTCAAAATATACTCGGGGTGTCACCCCAAACCCTGCACCTCTGACACGGCCATATTTTTCTGGCTACTTCAAAGCCATCGATAATAGGTCTGTATCAGCTATAGGAGTAGCAGATTCCTGTGACTATCAAATATAGGAAAATAACTAATTACTTTTATGTAATAGTAATTTTAAACAAATTATTTTATCGTCGTGTCATACTTATACATATTCCCCACACTTTCTGTGTGTTCTCATCTACTAACTTCCCATCTTTGTTCACACGTGCCTCCTTCCATAGAAAATGATGTGGGATGGAAGTGCATTTGGTTTTAGACTCATCAATCTACATATAAACATAGAAAAATAATAATGATGTTGTTTATTGTCACCTAAAAATATTATTGTAAATTTAAAATATGTACCATTTTCTTATCTAATGAAGCATACCCAATCCTTGCTTTACGATAGGGGTATGTTGGTTTTGAAGCAAGTTCCTTATTTTCAGTACAGAGTTTTTGTTTCATAAATGAAATATTGACAATCAAAGTGATGAATATAGGTATCCTCAAAAAACGTATTATCACTCACAAATGTACCTGAAACTTCTCATCCCCACGAAGACCAATAAATGCATCCCATGCTTCTTGGGATATCAGGTGAGCGTAGACAATGGGTGGGTGCAGGTTTATTTTACCTTTATAATCTTTGAGGTGACATCTTGTTAAAATAGTGTGAAAACCTCGATGAATCATTCCTGCAAGCCTTAGTACATAATCCTTGTGTGAATCATCTACTATAAATGTACTCTGTAAGATATTGAGAAGAGTAAGACATTGTTTCATTATTTTATTTGCTAGTAAATTAAAGAAATAAATTCATAATGTTACCATAATTTCTTCCCAGACCACAGCCTTCAGCCCAAACACAACATGGTGCCATGAATCTATGTCAATCGACACACATTGCTAATTGACAACTCCAATGTAGATACTAAACATAGCCTTGTTTGGATTCACATGTTGGCCTCGTGCATTCTATCCTACGTCAAATTTTATGCCTTTTCTTTTCACCTTAAGAATTTTTGCTAACACCGTCCAACTATGACGCACCTGTGATTTCTGTGACGCTGGTCCTTCATTCCCGACCATTTCATCAATATCAACATTATCTCTATGTTCATCTAGAATGGTTTCAACGACATGTGTTGATGGTTGTTGGACCTCAACACTAAGAGCAGCCGGAGCCGCAGCAGGAGGAGCAGCAGGAGGAGCAGCAGCAGCAGCAGGAGCCACAGCAGGAGGAGCGGCAATAGCAACTGGTGCCGCAGTTGGAGAAACAGTAGCAACAGCATGAGCTGCAGGAGTAGCAGGAGTATTAGCAGGAGAAACAGCAGCAGCAGCATGAGATGTAGAAGCAGCAACAGCCGCAACAACAACTGCATGAGAGACTTGTTAAACCTCAAGGTTAGGAGCATCAGAATGTGCAGAAGTCATTATCTGTAAAAGTGGTTGAATAGTTAATTCATATTACATAAATTCAGTAATGATAAGATAATAACACGAGATAATAAGATCTATATTACAAACAAAATATAACCTCTTTACTAAACTCTCTTTCTTTTTTTTCAAATGTTGAAGGGATTTGACACCTCTATCGACTATCCAAATCCTTTCATTGTGGTCTCTTCTAACATACAAAACATAATCTGCATTGGGACCGCTCCGAAATGATTGCGACGTACCACTAAAAGGATAATCCTCAACTGAATTTTCATCAGAACCATCAGTAGTTTTGGACGATAATAGAACAATAAACATCTTTCGGTTTGCGGGATCTAGAACATAAAAAACTTGTACCGCTTGTGATTCCATTATAAACTGTTCATCTTTGTAGCCGTCTTTACTAAAATCAACTTTCACAAATCTTAATTCATCTATTTTAACACCGCTGTTGTTATCAATCCATTTGCATTGAAAAATCGACAATTGGAATGTCGTATAATCCAACTCTCATATTAGTTTGATAATGCAAAAGTATGACATATTCTCATAAATTGGAATTTTGTCCTTACGACCAGAAACATGCATCGCTTCATCCACTAGTGTAACTCCACTATTTTTCATGGTACTATCTTCATCATGTTAATCTGTATAGAATGTATAACCATTAATTACATAACCACTGTAAGATAATACATACACACTTGGTCTAGCAGCTAGCGATCAAAGAAGTTATGAAATTGAATTCGGATTTTCATCTAACTGCTTAAAAATATGGTCCTGAAACCATCCTATAAACTGGTGATTATGTGTATATGATAACCATTTTTTAGCCCTCAATGGATTCAACTGCCTATGAATTTCTTTTTGAGTTTTAATATATGGAGCAACCTCCCAACTGTTATGCAAAACATAAATATGAGCCTGCTCTTGATTTTTAATACTGATTGTCAAAAATTCTCTTCCAGAAATTCCCTCACCTCAATGCGTCCAGTGTGACGAGATTTCGGGAGACCAATGCTTTCCACATCAAATAGGTATTCAGTAAAAAATTCAATGGCTTCCTCAACAATATATCGCTCCACTATACAACCCTCTGGATGACTTTGATTTTTGGCATACCCTTTCAAAATATTCATATACCGTTCAATAGGATACATCCATCTGTAGTGCACAAGACCACAAATTCGAATCTCTCTCACTAAGTGAATCATCAAATGAACCATCATATCAAAGAATGTTGCTAGGAAGAACATTTATAATTCACATAATATGATGACAATTTCTTTTTCCATAGCTTGAAATTTCCCCGGGTCTAAAACATTGCTACATATAGCTTTGAAAGAGAAACAAAGTTTTGTTAACGTATGACAAACATTCTTGGAAAAAATGCAATGTAAAGCTATATGAATTAGATATTGCATCAAAACATGGAAATCATGTGATTTCAAACCTATTAACTTCAAATAATTCATTGAAACAATGTTCTTGATATTTGATGAGTACCCCTATGGAACCATTACATCGTTGAAGATATTGCAAAACTGATATCTCTCTGCCCTAGAAAGAGTATAAGCAGCTGGAGGAAGAAACAGTTGATTTTCACCCTTCACAGGAGCCAACTCTTCTCGTATTCCCATGTCAACCATGTCCAACCATGCCTTAATTCCATCTTTTGTTTTGTCAGGGGCATTTAGCAATGTTCCGATAACACTTTCACATACATTTTTTCCACATGCATCACATCAAGAAAATGTCTGACGTTCAAACAATTCCATTATGGTAATTCAAAAAAAACTGATCTCTTTTTCCAACTGATTTTCGTAAGGTTTTTCGAAATTGGTTTACCAAAAATAGTGTTCAGATATTTTACTTTCTCAAACAGCTGATCACCTATTAGTGGAGACGGTGTTGCACATTTTTCTGAACATCCATTGAATGATTTTATCCAAGATCAGTACTTATGCGGACGAGGTAGAAATCTACAATGTCCTAGAAACACATATTTCGATGAATGTTTCAACCTAATTTATTCTGTATCTTCTTCGCACATGGGACACCCTTGAGTTCCTTTAATTCTATAGCCTGAAAAATTTCCATAAGCAGGGAAATAATTTATTGTCCCATACAACATCTCTCTCAACGTGAAGTATTCACTTTTATAAGAATTATACAACATTACACATGAGTCCCACAATAACTTCAAATCCTTGATCAAAGGAGCCAGATAAACATCAATATCATTACCTGGTTGTTTTGGTCCTGATATAAGCATAGATAAAATGATGAATTTCCGCTTCATGCATAACTAGGGTGGCAAGTTATAATTTACCAACATAACAGGCTATGTACTATTAGTGCTGGTTTGAAAACCAAAAGGATTCACTCCATCTGTAGATAACGCAAGTCGAAGGTTTCTCGACTCTTTTCCAAACTCAGGATACTCATGATCAATTTTCTTCCATTAAGGAGAGTCGACTGGATGACGTAATAACCCATCTTTATTTATTTTATCTGCATGCCACGACAATTGTCTTGAAGTTTCTTTAGTTCTATATGGACGCCTAAACCTTGGAATGATTGGAAAGTACCATACAACTTTCATAGGATTGGATTTATCTTTCTTGTATCAAGAAGCACCACACTTTGAGAATTCTTTAAGTTATTTGTTCTCTTTTTGAAACAATATACATTCTTTCGGGCAGGCATGTATTCTTTTAGAATTCATTCCCATCGAGTGTAGCATTTGTCTAGCTTCATATGTCCGGCTTGGGAGCTCATTATCTTCTGGGAGCATGTCATCCAAGAGAGCAAGTAGTTCCGTAAAACTAACATCACTCCATCTGTTTCCTGCTTTCAATTTATACAACTTCAGTACAGCTAAAAATGTTGTATACCTAGTGCAAGCTGCATACAATGGCGTCTTTGCACAACTCTTTAACTTCTCAAACAATTTTGGGAAATCACGGAGTTCATCTTGAATTATCTTTGTCATTTCCTCAATTCGATCTTCATCATCAGTGACATTTGTAATCACATCCTCCATACGGTCTTCATTATTATCCATATTTGTATTCATATCTGACAATCCATAAAACGCAGTTTTATCCCAACTAGTAGCTACATTCACTTTTTCTCCGTATTTATTCCAACATTTATAACTCTGATCTATTCCATGACATATCAAATGTTCTTCCAACTCCTCTAGAGTAAGTAGTCTAGAATAACAACAACGTAAACACGGAAAAAGGATTTGAGAAGGATCCTTTGCGTGATCCTTTGCAAACTTGATGAACTCTTTCACTCCGTTCTTGTACTTTATTGTTAAACGATTAGAATCCATCCAATCTTTATTCATCTCCATCCTATTTGAATCTCAAATATTAGTATTTATGGTTAAATTACACAAAACAACAATTCCAAATATAGTAGAAGAGAACCACTTCCTTTTAAAAATGGAGATTAATAGAACCTAACCATTAGTATTTATTCATCATGCCTAAATACTCACTGCTGGTGGAAGTGAAACTCTTCCAGATGATCATGCGAAGATGAAATGGAAACCAAAAGGGGGGAGTGAATCAAAATACCCCAAACAATATGGGAAAACATGGTATCTGAGAATAGGTTAGTGTCGTTCATTTTGCCTAGAAGGAAACCTAATTTATTTCAATGAAAAAGGTTAATTCACAACAAGATACCATCCATTCCATATATTATTTTCATTAATAGGGTTATTTTGTGCTTCAAAATGATCAAATCATGTCTGACCAACTTCAAATGGATAAAATATGAATTCATGAAACACATGAATCCCAAAAGGAAGATATAGTATAGAAACACCCACTTGGAATCTGAATTAGTCTGCTCAAATGAAGAACATCATACATCTCCAACTATATTGATTTTTTCTCATATACAACGACACAACTAGCTAGATAGTGTCCCTCACCAAGAACATCATACATCTCCAACTACATCGATGCTTTCTATGTCACTGGGAAACTAAAAGGAAAACCCATATCAACTAACGATGTCATCTCCCACAACAACCCACTCATTACATATTTTTAACAATGGAATGTTTGATGCTTCCCCACTGCATGATTTACCACCTCAACCATCTCACATTTCCCCCAATGGAATCTATCATAGGAAAACTAATAAAAAAATTCTCAAACAACCCCACCAAAAAACAATGATGATTTTCAACAATAAAAGTAAACAAGCACCATGTTCTTGAGAAATATAATGAAAATTAGTAAACACATGTGAATCATCCTTTTTACATCATTTTCCATCATGTATGGTCCATTTTCTTCAATCAATCAATCCATAATACTCACCCGTAGAACAAAAAAGAATGTTAAAAAAATGATATACAAATGGGAGAGGAGAACAATATTGAAAAAACATTTGGAAAACATGGCTTAAAGGAGGTCCTGAAAACCAAAGCTTGAAAGCATTGTGGGCAGAGGAGGTCCGGCAAACTGAAGCTCGGGGGCGGCGGAGGTCCGGCAATGTGAACTCAGTGGGCGGCGGAGGTCCGGCAATGAGAAGCGAGGGCAGCGGAGGTCCGACAATGTGATCTCATCAGGTGGCAAAGGGGAGTCGTAGGGTTCCAGTAACCTGAGAGCTTTAGGTCGCGATAAAACGTGGGCACTGTGCGACCGACTTTATAAAAAAATGCACTAAGGTTTTATCAGCGCTAAAAAAGTGCCGATAAATCCTTACTGTATCAGTGCTAAAATTTTACAATTGATACAGGGTGTCTTTATCAGCGCTTTTCTAGTGCTGATAAAGGGTCTTTTTATCAGCGCTATTTTAGCGCTGATAAAGGTTACCCAGTATCAGCGCTAGAATTTTAGCGCTAATAAAGGCGTTCTTTATCAGTGCTTTTCTAGCGCTGATATATGGCCTCTTTATCAGCGCTAGAAAAGTGTTGATAAAGACTCCCTTTATCAGTGCTAAAATTGTAGCACGGATATAGGGTTTCTTTATTAGCACTTTTCTAGACCTGATAAAGAGGCCATATATCAGCACTAGAAAAGCGCTGATAAATAACACCTTTATCAGTGCTAAAATTTTAGCACTGATACAGGGTATCCTTTATCAGCGGTTTTTCTTAGCGCTGATATAAGGGGGCGCTTACATTGCCCATTTTTGTAGTAGTGGGGTGAGAATGGGAATAAATATATAAATGTTTCATCTCCAATCATTGAAACATGTATATGATAGGTAATGAGAATGAATACTATATTTTATCAAAATCAATAGTATTCCCAAATCACTAGACATAAATATAAAAGTAATATGAATGTTAAGTGATAAAAAAACTCACACTACCATACCATGATCAATCTATTAGTGAATTTGAAATTCCAAATAATAATCAGGAGTTTTCATAACAACCTATAATATACACATATTCATTAGTATATTTTACATCAATCATTGGTCATTATCATTTATTCATTTATCCCATAAAATTCATCATCATCATAATATAGAGATCCACATCATAAAAATATATCAACATTATCACAAGTTACAAACAACATCACCAAGAGATTCATGTGTCATTATAATACTTTATTTACTTCAAAATTATAATCAATAAACCAATTAAAATGATTAGGTTCACATATTCATTCCATGTTTTCATCATAAGAAATACACATCAAACATAATAAGTCTTATTTGTTTTTGATATCCATATAAAGTTTATCTAATGTTTTGGATGTAAATGATAATATTTTCTCAACACCTAACACTAATTGAATGATTATATCCCAATTAATCTATTTAATTATTTTTACCTTATAACACTGTAATGAATATTTTAAAAATTTATATTTACAAGTAGTTAGTAATATTTACCGTAAATTGTATTCCTATCAATGACATTGGGTTTTAATTTTAACTCCTCGTGCGTTTTAATTAATGTATTTTCGATTGAATATCATTCACTGTTATCTAATTTTAAAGTATTATTTTAGAAAATTGGTCATTTTTTGATCCCTAAATGACCCCCTAAATGGACATATTGACTTCTGTATAATTTCCCTGGCCCATTTCACCATCGTTATGATAGAACCAAGTTTCACAATGAATATTCAAAAATAAGAGGTTTCTAATTTTCATTGATGGTTGATATATAAATAGTGTTGAGGTTATACCATCAGGTAAAGACAACATAAAAACATAACTAAAGTGATATCAAAGAAATATTCATTCCATTATAATATAATAAGATGACAAAAAACACAGTTTCATGACATCCAATAAAAAATATCGACACATTTTGTATCGATTGGAACTGTTATACATGTCTTACAAAATATACCACATAAAATAATATATCTTGTGGTTAAATCATATTCAACTAGTTATAAAAAAATAATAAATGTAAATAAAACATCAACAATTGGATTCACGTATTGAATCAATCTCATTTTAAACACCTATCAAGCTCCACTAATTCATCCATATGATGAAATTGGGCCCTTTTCCTTACATGATTTAGAAAATATAAATTATTCATAGGTACGGGGTACCCAAGAAGGTTATGATCACAAATCTGTAGAACAACACCAGTAAGGTTTCTAAGGGTCCTAATTAATATAGGTAAATGATTGATATAATAATGATTGGAAAGTAAAAATTATTAAATAATTAATATTTATACTTTTTAAGTTCTCTCGTCATGCAATATGTGACCCTAACAACATCATCTCATGTTATAATTATATTATACACCTATTCTAAACACATTACTTATGGATTAATGATGATAACTCCTTGAATGATATTCCTAGTGAATTAGACAACAACATAAAATATCTTGGTGAATAATGTATTATTATCACAATCTACTTAGTCTAACAATATATCATTGATCTAGTATCACAAGAAAATGATCCATCTGCCAAGTGAATACTAAACCAATACTACCCATGATACAATGATTATATAATTCCATTTTACATATCATTTTGATGATTTATCACTAAAGAATCCCAATTATTTTAACTATATAACACTAATACCACTCCAATGGTGGATGAAATCAAACCATCTCAAGTTCCACGTATACGAACCACCATAAATACCATATTTATTGGGGGATAATTATCCATAATGAGAAAATATATAGGTGGGTAATGTACCCCATTTGTCACATATTTTGTGGTTGAAACACACTAACATTGAAAATTGAGAAGATGATTTATAATCATAAAAAAACCATGATGGGATGATACACCTATGAGATGGTTCTAATTAGAGTATAGAGCTCCACCAATATGAAATCTCAAGGGTATGATGTACCAAAAATAGTATATATAAAGGTAGATAGGGTTTTATAATTATATTGGACTCCTAGGAGATGATGTGTTATAGTACATATTCAATGGGATTAGGTACCATCATTGATTAGTTATACATTGTCAAGGAACCAAAATACCCCAAGTGGAAAAAATTTAATTTCATATCATTTGAATTCATTAAAACCCATTTCCAATTTTTATAAATATTTTTTTTCTTAAAATTCATCTACCAATCTCAAATACCTATTCTAATGAAATATTATAGCTATCCTAGATCACAATCAAGGAAATACTCATCAATCAATACACTAGGGTATTACACTAGGCCATATAAGTTTGTTCTCATTCAATAGAATCCATCCTGACCTAATAATCATAATTCCATACTATATTTCATATGATTAATGTCAATTAATGAAAATTCATGTCAATAGAAACCTTACAAGGAAAAATCATATCTTCTTTGGTTTCACTCACATCCTAATAATTGATGGAAACCATTTTAAAATGAATTTTAGAGAATTTAAAATAAAATATACCTCTCCATATTTCATATAAAAAATGAAAAATTCGAAAATAACTTTAAGAGAATAAGGGAATCTATAAAATGGTCTAATAGTGTCCTTCTATTTGAATAACACCCACTAATTTGGACTCAAATGGTAATAATAATAGAACCTATAAAAAACCCTTAAATTTGTGCATTCCTAATTATTCACTATGAAAAAGTGAAATAAAAATATAAGAAGAAAAAAGTACTATTGGAATCACTCATATGAACATAATGCAATGAACAACACACTAATTTGATCACATAAAAAGGTGATCCACCAATTTTGGAAGGATGAGGAGACACTAAGAGTGAAGTGTGTCTATTGTTTCAATTGTTGTGTAAAAATACGAAGAATATTTCATTTATAAAAATTATAAGTAAAATTTATTTTAAATAAATAAATAAAGTAATGAATAGTAACCCACAAGGTACATACTATCAAAACACTATGAACAATATGGGAACCATGAACCCACTCAAGGTTTATCGACTACATAGAGGCACTACCTCCACTACCACACCCAAATGGTACCTTGTAGTAGACCACTAGGTAGTATGTGGAATTTATCTTGGGATTTATGCCCCAACATCCAACACCTTTTACCTAAAAAATCTCTCACTAACAAAATTAGTGCTTGTGATTACCCAAAATAAATACGGTTTAGTAAAATTTAGAAAAAAAACATACATCATATAGATTCAAGGTGTTACTACTAAAATAAAAAACATCTTCTCATACTTTGGTTTCACTATTGATGTATCAAATCCTCAATCTGAAAAAGATATGGATAAAACACCCTCATATATATCTCACACTACCAAGTATTCTCCAATATATTCTATTGTAAGCACTAAATTCATATTATAGGGACTATCTTCCCAGGAAATATCAACCAAATATGATCCATAATTAAAATTGGTCAGCTCTCAAATAATGTGTCTAAATCTAACTCAACCACTTTGATGTCAACCACATGAGAAGGGTTAAGATGGTATCTTTAAAACTAAGATAGATATAATACAATATTCATTAATTTATTTATATTACATGGAAATAACGGATATAGAATGGTATTAATCCTCTCAAAAAAATTAAATGACCTCATAAACCATGTTTTAAACTTCCAATATATCTGAATATTCTATCATCCCAATAGAACTGGTTGTTACATACTTTTAGTTTTCCTCCCTGATTATTAGGGGCCAATGAATATCAGTTATAGTTGATATATAACAAGTGGGGTGATAATATCCTATAGTAAACAACCATTGAAACACATAATTATTAATATTGAGGAAATGGTCATACTAATAAAATAACACCAAAATATAAACATTGTAGATAAATTAAATATAATAATAACTTTTAATTGATATGGTATAATAATTTACTTGTATACATATCACTAATGATATAAATTCCAAATGATGTTATTTTTGGGTATATCATATATTAAATTGGTTCTGAAAAAAAACATATGTAATGGAGACATTGACAACTAGTTTAGAGTCCTAGCCCAATCCCAACAACAAACATAATCAAATATAGACCATCTCAATTATCCAAAAATTAAGGGACCATTCCATTTACACTGTCACAAAACATGATGTCAACTTGGGTAAAATAGTGATTGAGCAGGGTGTGGATATATCTTTGTAGGCCACCGACAATAGTATCCCATGAAATTCTAGTAAATGATACTACAAGATTGATATTTAATTATAGTAAGGTAAAAAAGAAATTAATCAACATTTAATATTATGGAGTTCTCCAGCCAAACCACATTTGACCATACCTCCTTTGGTTAGTGTCAAAATAAGACAATATTACTATAAATCTCCAACAATATAAAATAAGAACATTGTATTTGATATTGTGTATGACATGCAACACTAATCACATAAGAAAATATAATATCCATAGTATTTATAATATATTTACTATTTTAAATATATTCCCTCTATAATAGAACTTTCAATGCAAGAAATACTGAGTTAGCGTGCATCACACGCAACAATGTCTTTCTTCGATAGCTTGCTTTATACATAAAACCGGGTTTTAGAAAACAATAATATATTATTAAAATATTATAATTTAATATAATAATATTTAACATAGCCATTAAAATTATTATTTATTAATATTATTAACAGAATTATTAAAATAAATGGTTTAAAAATTATAAAAGGAATTAATGGGTTAGCAATTAATTAGAAATGAAAATTTAAACAAAATGAATATAAATGAAATATTTTTTTCTTACAATGGCGTTGGGATTAATAAAATACATTAATAAAAATTATTGAATGAGATTAATGAAATATATTTTTTACATATTCAATAAAATAATTTTGATAATCATACAATAGATTCGATAGATGTAAGATAATAATAAACTCAATATTACACGTAAAAACCTATATTTCTATTAAGGAACTTTTACCCCATTTTATTGCTGAACCTATTTCAAATCCAATTAGTGAAACTTTTAAAAATATTATATTTCATAATAAACATACTATTTTAAATATAAACATAAAAATCATGTTATGGTGATTTTTTTGGTATTTTTCTCTGAAGATTCGTTTTCTAATGAGTAGCAAAATATACAGATATCTAATTCAAAACTTCATTTTCATCTCATTTAATTATAAGGATAATTTTTTTTATTTGTTTTAAATTTCAATTAGATGTATTTATTTCAATTAATCCAATCTAGAACATTTTAATCAATTTCAATTTGAAATTGACTATAAAAACATTACAATCATTTGGATGTTTTAATATTAAAAACATGCATTGTTGTCCCATTGGGGGGATTATATTTAAATTAATTTCTACCACCTATATGTCTATAATTTGGAAAATTGGATTCTATATTTGTATTATTAATAATTTATAATAAGTTAAACATAGTTTTTTTATCATAAATATTTGGGAAATTAATTAAATCTAGTTACAACATTTACGGTTAAATTAATATTAATAAGGGACTAAACCATTAAAATAAAACCTAAAACGACCAATACAATTTTAAAAAATCTATTTTATGGACATATTCCAACCCTATAATCCATTTTCAAGACTTTCAAAAATTATTTATCTACATTGAAAAATAAACAATTGTTGGTGGAGTTCAATTGTTTTACAATATCACCATAGTGCCACTTGTCCATTATAAAAGCCCTCTATTACACCCACTTCATGACACATCTCAAGACAATTAGGTTCATCCAATATCTAAATAATTAAATCCAAAAAAACCCACCCTTAATCCTTGAAGACTTCATTTGGGACTAATTTAATCCCTGGAATTATTTACATGTACGGTGGACTACCTCCCCATAAAAGTGATGTGATTCATTCACATGATCCATGGAATGTATAAAAGATTATTATAATTAAACATATGAGACCTAGAAAACATCTATTGGATATTAAAGGCATAATTAAAGTTCTATATTTATATATCTCATGTTTTTTATTATCCTTTCACACATTAAAAAGTAATAATGTTTATCATGGATGTGTGGACTACCACCTCCAAGACATGATGTCATATATTTTTTACATCATAAAAATTATATATATATATATATGTTTATAATACTAAATAATATCATATTTAAGATATAATTATTATTATGGAACGATAAAATTCTACTTAACTTCTTTCCATAATGATTAATGAAAAATGATAATGTTGCTCATTTGTACGTACGATCTACCAACTTTATGATGGTAATGTTGATTCATTTTTCATAACCATTTTTTATGATTATTTTTAAATGTATAATTTATGTATAAATATGATAATTATTTCATGATTTTTATTTTGGAGATGTTATATAATGATCTATTTGGATCTATTTGACCTACCAATGTTGTTTTTGACACATAAACAAAACTTTGGTCAAAACACCCGATGTAAACATAATGGTTTAAGTAGTTGTATACAAAATAGTAATAAGTGATATTAATTTAATAATAAACATGAAACTTTACACCAATAAAGTATAAAATTAACATAATTTTATTATAAATCTAGTTAAAGGATGTTCACCCAAAAGGAAACACAAGGTAAGGTTTGTTAGTATCAATTTACATTCCATTGAGACTTAATTATTGTTACACAACCAGTCTATTTTATATGATGCATATACTACCTTTTAAATGTTATATCATGAATAACTTTATTCCCATGATATTATATGTTTCATTTAAGGTTATTCAGTCATGATTCTTATGACTTAAAATGTTTCAATGTAGTACATGACACTTTGGTATGTTTAAATATTATTTTCATCAATATTAATACTAAGGATCTTTCAAATGGAATATACAATAGAGGATATTATATAAACATTATTCAATAAAC
This sequence comes from Viscum album, assembly GCA_963277665.1. NCBI lineage: Eukaryota > Viridiplantae > Streptophyta > Magnoliopsida > Santalales > Viscaceae > Viscum > Viscum album. The sequence continues at coordinate 1,426,720,505 of OY728161.1, forward strand.
CCTTTCATTATTAAATGATTATTCATGATCATTCTCAAGTATTTATACTTTTTTCCCACTCTTTTCTACACAAAATATTTTTGAAAATGTTTTTATGAAAACCAGACTTTATTTCACTCTGTAGTAATAGAACCTGTTTTCATCTAAAAACAATGTTTTGTTAAATTGATTTCAAAAATTCTCTTCAAATTATTGTTAAAGATACGATTACCCTCATTTATTTAAACAATGCATTCTAATTAGTCTTCATATATGTTTCCAAAAAATTGTTTTTGAATTCATTTTTTACTATGCAAAATGAATGTTCTTTTACCGCGTATAGAATATACATATTTACTCACTGTAATTTATTTGAAGCTCCCTTTTCATGTTTAAAAGGTTAATTTTTAAATAAAATGCATCAAAAAGAGAATATCAAAGAAATGTTTTTTCAAATGGTTTTTTAAAATAAAGCGATATTTTCTTCAATAATTTTTTAGTCTATATTTTTATAATATTTGTATTCATCAACAACAACCCTTTATTTTACTCTACCTTTGGTATGTTGTATTGATACAATACTTAATCTTCCAATGAATGGTTTATAATTTATTTGTCCACATAAAATATTAATGTTCACCTCCTTGATTCCTTTTTCCCTTAAAATATTCAATTTCCTATGATCATTCAATATTGAATTTCCCATATTTTACAATATCATTAATCATGTATATGTTTATTACCTAAAACATATATCATATTTTTGTATTGTTTTCTCTTCGAATTTTATTTCATTGTTTGGGTAAATGTTGATATATCTGTATCTATTAATCTATATGGATATTTGATAAGGCACATTGTTAAATTTATTATTATCTAAATGAAAAATGTTTTGGACTGGTATGATATGGGTGGGGCTTAGTTATAGATATCCCCTCAATGCATAAGTTGTCTTATAGGAATAATCATTTGGCTAGCCACCTAATATGGGTTTTTACCTATATTTTATACACCGTCATGTGAATGGTCTTGATGTTACATGTACCATGTACCTAGGAAACATGGAATCCAATAATTAAGCATTTCCCTCATATTGTTTACAGTTATTATTTATCCATGAGATTTTTCATCGATATATCTATGGAAAAATTTCATTTTCAGTTTATTAATTAAATTGAATGTGTTCCTATTTCATACATTTCCATATTGAATTTTATTTATCCAGTAATTTGAATGGAATGATTTCAAATTTATTTCCTTTCCATATTGATTATGAATATACATTTTAGTTTTTTGATTATATGGTTCCTTTGTCCTAATATTTTCCATTCCATGACTATTAATCTCATTGATTCATTATTTCTACACCTATAATTTACCTTTACTAAGAATCTGATCTCACCCTTATTATGTTTCTTTCACCAAGAATCCAATAAGCTTATTATGAAAGATATGGAGAGATTTACTATATGGATTAGTGTTATCATAGATATTATTTATTTTGAAAGAAGAAAAAAAATTTAATTATTTTATTCATTTTTAATAAAATACTAATTTTTTTAACTCTTTTACCAAGACTATTAAACTAATCATTCCTTCAAGGCTTGATTCCATATAATCATTACAATTTTATTATAGGTAGACACTAGATCCATGCCTTTTGGGGCCGGTTCGCTACAGTTGGAATCATACAAATTCTAATAGCATCCTTAGGAAGTAGATTTTGGAAAAAATATATTCAAGAATGTAAACCTATGGTCGAGTTTGAAGATAATTATAAAAGAACAAAATTTAATTTTGGTAATGTATAGATAATTCGGTCCTTCCTACCAATACATTCAATTTTGGATAGTACAAGATGATGTTGTTCTGTTATAGATGAATGTAAGAGTAATAAGTCTGACAAGGTGTTCCTGGCCTAACTCTGGGTAACTTTGTATAGGAAAACATACCTTATTGTGAAACTATTTTGACACTCCAGAGGTATATGCTTGAGAAAATCCTCATTTTCGTTAGAAATAATTATGAAGAATTTGAATGGATAATGAAAATGAAAAATCAATGATAAAAAAAAGGTTTTTTAGATATAAAAATTAGGTTTCATGATGTAGATATCTTGTAAATGATTATATATTTTTCTCAGTATAACTATTGTTAGTCACACTATTATTTCTAGTTTTAGTTAATCTATGTAACCTAAAGGATTCAAGTTAGCATTAAATTGAATTAAGAGGTGGTGAAAATGAGAAACCAAATTATTTGTTGAATGGATTGTATTATATCATGTTTATGCCGAATTAGTTTTCCCCATATATGATTTAAAATATAAATCTTTATAAACTCTCAATCCCACCATATAAGAGAAGGATTAAGGTTGTTAAGAGATTGAGTGGTGGAGACTGTAAAGAAAAGAAGGTTAGATTTACTACACGTGAGAAGTGTGGAATGAGACCCACAAGAATGTTTCTCAATGGAATAATGAAATTATTAATGTGTGGGAAATAAGGACATAATGAAACATATTTTTGAGAAAAAAATGAAGAGTTTGATTACAAGAAATGAAATTAGTCATAAGGATCCATTTTTTGGTATGTTTCATTAAATGTGGAGAACCTGGGCATTTCCCAAGTCATTTACCATTATTAATAGATAAATTATTAATCATGGAAGGATGTATGTACGAAATAAATGGATGAAATATATATTTATTGAGGATATATTGAAAACAATAGTTAAGAGGTTATTAAATTATTAGAATTCATGAAAGTCCATTAGAATTATTTTTGAAGTTATAATAAAATAGTTTTAGAAAAGGAAAACCTATTCCAGGTGATTACCAATGATGTTTGGTATGGCCGTGAGGCTTGACCCATCATTGAATAACGACAAGTGTTTTGTGCCTACTACTAGCCTACATAATGTCCTAGTTAATGTCTAATTATTTAAATAATTTGAAAAAAAATATTATTAATAAACAATTAATGTTTCTTTTTTAGATTTAGAGAATAATATATTAAACATATTGACAATGAATAATAGTTAGATACAAATAGTTAAACTTATCACTCTTTTATGGGCATTATAATTAGATATATGTTTTAGTGCTTTAATGGTCAAAGTTAATTTTTGGATACCTATTTCATGAGGTAAGGGATTATTTGTAATTTGATCAAAGAAAAAATAAAATATGAAATTGTTATTATAAAACTGAAATGTATCATGAAATTATATTTCCTTGTTTTTTGGGTAGTAAAATAATTATTCAACATTATGAAAATGAAGAAAAATTATGTTGTCTTAATAGCTTAATTTTTTGGTGAACTTATATTCTACTAAATCATCACAGCCCTCAACTTTCCATTGATGAATCACTTATTTGTGATTGATGATGTCAATCTCCCAATAAATATTTATGATTTTCCTCCATGTATGTATCTCTACATACCCTGATATTATCCTACATAGAGTCCTAGTTAAATGTTATTCCATGCCACCCATGTACATCCTATTCTTTCTTTTCTATAGGATGTTTTATGAAACCTTCTAATGATGTAGTATTTAAAAATAGGAAATATTAAAAAAAATTATCAATATTGAGTTTAAATTTTGTGGATTTAATTTAATTAAGGTTGTTAGAATGGAACTCCCAAAAAATCTAAAGTATGGACATTGTATTCGATGGTGTGTATAACACACAACACCAATCACGTAAGGGAATATAATATCCAGAGTATTGATAATATATTTAATATTTTAAATCATTTTACTATATAATAGAACTTTAAATGAAATCGATACTGTGTTATCATACATCATATGAAACAACGAACTTCTTCAATAGCTTGCATTATACACAAGACCATGTTTAACCAAACAATAATATATTATTAAAATAATTTTATTTAATATAATAATACATAACCTAGATTTTACAATTATAGGTTATGAATAATATTTACGAACTTATGAATATATATGCTTTACAAAAATATAAAATTAATTAATGGGTTACCAAATAATTATAAATGAATATATAAACTAATTGAATATAAAAGAAAATATTCTTATTTTTATGCTCATAAAGGCATTCTATCTTAATAAATTAAATTAATTACAATTAGTGAATTAAATTAATGATATATATATCATATATATTCAATAAAATATTTTTGATAATCATACATTATATTCAATTGATATAATATTAGAATAAACTCAATATTATACATAAAAAATTGTTTTTATTAATACACATTTACAATATTTAAATGGAAAACCTATTTTAAAGAAAATTTTGAAATTTTTATAAATAAAATATGTAAAAAAAGATTTAATAATTTAAATATAAACATAAAAATCATCTTAGGGTAAATATTTGGTATTTTTATGTGAATATTTGATTTTGTAATGAATAGTTGAAAATACTGATATTTAATTCAAAAATACATTTTCATATATTAAATTTATAAGGATAAAATATTTTTTTATATTAGTTTTAAAGTTAAATTATATAATATTTATATCAATTAATACAATTTAAGTCATTTAAATCAATTTCACCATAAAATTGAGTATCAAAACAAAGCAATCTTTCGGATGTTTTCACCTTAAAGCCCCACATTGTCATCCCATTTGGGGGATTAATATTAAATTATTTTCTAGAAATTATATATTGGGAATATGAAAAAATAGATTACTTATATGGAATCATAATTATTAAAAATTGCTAATAAAGTAAACTTAGATTTTTTTGAAAATTTTTAGTTAAAGTAATTAAAATTAATTACAACAATTGAGGTCAAATTAAACCTAATAAGGGATGAAAACCTTAACTTAAGGGATAAAACAAACTATAAACTTTTCCAAAGGATATTTTATGGAAATATTACGAACATATCATCCATTGGATATACTTTGGATCATTATTTTATCCCCATTCAAAAAATAATTGTTGGTGGGTTCCTTTATTTTAAAATTTTAAAAAAGTGTCACTCCTACTCCATTATAAAAGGTCTCATTTCCTTCCAATTCCTCACACCTCTCAAAAAACGTATTTTCGTCCATGATATTCCAAATTCACTTAAAAATATACCTTAATTCCTCATTGAATCCTCTATTTGGTAATAAATTATGAAATTAGTTTAGGTCAAACAAAAATAAGTTACCCAATTAAGAGGTAACGTCTTTCCTAAAGCTATTTAATTTTATTTTCATTATAGAGTCCCTGAATTTTCCTTATTCCATGATAATATTTAAAAACCAGTATCCTAAATAATATATGATGTTTTTATGTTATGGATAAGAAAAGTAATTACACACACATCCCTCTAATCTGTAACGAACATGATGTTTATGTGTACGACGGACTACCGCCTCCCAAAATGATGATTGTTCATTTTTTTTTACCACCTATAATGGAAGAAATTATGATGTAGAATATATTTATATATTTAATATATAATATTTATTATGTACTTAAGCTTATTTAATTCATTTTCAACACATATCCTTTTACTTTATATTTTATGTAAACATGATAACATTGTTTGTGAATTGTGGACTACTGCCCCCTCAAAGAAATGTGATTCGTCGACATGATCCATGGAATGTATAAATGATGATTATAATTAAAAATATGAGACATAAAAAAATATATATTATATTCTGGAAATATTTTCCTTTATTAAAATATATATATTTATATATATCATTTTTTTATTATCCTTTCACACACTAAAATGTTATAGTGTCACTTTTAGACATTTGGAATACCACCTCCTCGACATGATGTTATTCTATTTTTACATCACAAGAATTATATATATAAGTATATATTCATAAATAATATTTTATTTATAATATAAATATAATTTTGGAGATATGTAATTCTACTAAACTTCATTCCATAAAGGTCATTGAAAAATGAGAACCTTACTAATGCGTACATATGGTCTACCATCTCCATGATCAAAATATTGTTTCATTTTTCATAACCATATTTGATGATTATTTTTAGAAGTATAATTGATGTATAAATATGATAATTATGTTATTATTATTATTCTGGAGATGTTATATAAGGACCCCTTTGACAATAGTTGACCTACAAAAGCTATTTCTGACATATAAACTGAATTTTGGTTAACAAATACAATGTAAACATAATTTTTTAGGAAGTTGTAAAAAACATAGTAATAAGTGAGACACAAAAATGATAAACATTAAAAATTTTATCATGTAAGTAGAAAATTAACACAATTTTATTATACATGTAGTTAAAGGATGATCTCCCAAAAGGAAACACAAGCTAAGGGATTTTCATATCAAATTACATTCCATTGAGACTTAAATATTATTAGACACATGGTTTATTTTATATGGTGTTTATACTAGATTTGAAATGTTATATAATTAATCCATTTATTTTCATGATATTACAATATTCTTTTAATGTTATTCCCTTACGAGGCTTAAAAAATAAAATTTTTTAAAGTATTTTGGGACATTTTGGGATGTTTAAAGATTATATTCCTCAAGCCCATACTAATGGACCTTCAATGGAATTTCAATTTAAGGAAATAATATAAATATTTTTCAAAATATCCATTAATTATTCATGACCATTTTAAAGTATTAGTACCATTTTCCCTCTCTTTGGAACATAAAATATATTAAAAAATGTTTTTTAAGAAAAAACATCATTATTTCTATAGTTATTCGGATTACTTTTTTTCTTCTGAAATCCATATATTATTAAAATGTTTTCAAAAATGATTTTGAAATGACATTCCAAATTTTTTTACCCTTTTTTTCTTACCATGGTTTTACAAGGAATCTTCTTCATCTTTCTAAATAAATGATATTTAATACCTTTTTACCATGAAAAAGGAACGTTCCTTTACCTCATACAACAAGTACGGATTTACTCATAATCATTTCATTGAAGCTCCCTTTTCATATATAATTGTATTTTTTTTAAATAAAATTGTTTCAAAATTTAATTTCAAAGAAAATGTGATTTCAAATGGGTTTTTTAAAAAAAATGATGTTTTCCTCAAGAATTTTTTTAAATGATATTTTTATAATATTTCAATTAATTAATTACCAAAACCCTTTATTTTACACCACCTTGGGTATTTTGTATTGATACCATCTCTAATATTCCTTTGGAAGGTTTATGATTTATTTGGCCAAGAATAGTATACACATTAACTTCCTTAATTCCTTTTTCCCCATGAAATAATGAATTTATTATAATCATTGAATATTGAATTTCCCCTATTTTTACCGTATCATTTATCATGTATATGTTCATTGCATAAACTATATATCAATTTCTATATGTTGTTCAATTTTAATGTTTTTTATTATGTCGGTAAATCTTGATATATTGGTATCTCTTACTCCATATTGATATTTGATAACGAACATTATTAAATCGATTATTTGATATATGAGGAATGTTTTGGACTAGTACACATGGGTGGGTCCTAGTTATAGACAGTACCTTGATGCATCAGTAACCTCATGGGATGAATCATTTTTATTTTCTCCTTAAATGGGTTTTTACAAAATATTCTGTAAATTATCTAATGAAAGGCCTTCATATTAAAGGTACCATGTACCTAGGAAATATTGCGTCCATTTTTCATGCATTTATCTCATATTAGTTTTAGTTATTATTTATCCATGAGTTTTTTTGTTAGAATATATATGGATACATTTTATTTTAATTTCATTAATTTAATGGCATGTGTTTTGGTTTCATAACATTCCATAACAATTTTTCCTTATCTTGTTATTTGAATGGCATGTGTTTCAATATATTACCTTACCATATTTTTTATTCCCTTATTTCTCAGTTTATGGATTATATGGTATGTGTGTTCTATTATTTTCCAATACAGAATTAATATTCTCATTAATAAATTAATTATTTCTCTATAATTTACCCTTACTGAGAATTTGAGATCACCCTTATTATGTTTCTTTCACAAGAATCTAATAAGCTTACTATGAGTGATATATATCGATTTATAAGATGGATTGAAGTTTTTATGAATTTTTTGTATTTAGAAAGGAGAATAAATAGATTTTAATTATTTTATTCATTTTTAATACAATACCAATTAATGTATATGTTTTGTTGAGACTATGAAACTGATCGGTCATTCATGGCTTGGTCCCTTGTAATCATGCCAAATGTAATTCATGGTAGACACCGACTTCAAGCCTTCTGGGGTTGGGTTTCTACAATAACCATTACTTATACACACCTTGAGGAAGAATAATATCACTATATATTTTAAAATAAAGGTAAAAAAGATATTACCATCAAGTAAGATGGATGAATGATTCTTCATTATCACAATACATCTAGGTGAATGATTCAGGAAAAAGATAATATCAATGGTGAATGATCTATTTTTTGGTTAATAGTTAATCATCGACATTAGTTAAATAATGAATCATTTCTATCCATCCATAGGTGTCCAATGAAATTCCATTCCATAAATAAGGAAGATGATGAATGGAAAAACATGTCAACTAAAAGGAACAGATTCCAAATACAACAAAGTTTGGGTGGATTCCATACCATTTTCTATTGCGTCCATGTGGATATGGTAGCACTAAGATGAAATCCACAAGTGTTAAATGAAAAGATATAAAAAAAATATCTAGTTTTATGATGAATCAAAATACCAAATCTCAAATAGTTATATAAAACCAACCTCAAATCATAGTTTGATTATATTCCTATAGAAAACAATCTTGAGTGGATGATGCACCACCATTAACGTAACACCCCAAAACCAGTATCCTATATCTGTTGGTAATTTTACTACATTGAAACAAGATTCAATAGTTCACATCCTAAATGAGAAAATGGATGAGAATTATTGTGAGACTACATAAATACCTAATTCTAAAATTATAATTGGAATCATGAAATACAACTTAATGTTATAAACAACTATGTTATTTCTTCTAGTATATCCTTGATATCATTTTTATGTCCCTTGTTTATATTCTATGGAAATAATAACATAATAAAAGGTGACCTTAGATCCTTAGTAAAGGAAAACATAAACTAAAAGATATTATAGAATAAATAAATCATGAATAATTTGGAAGAGATGATCAATAGCCAAATATGCCATATAACTAATATCATAAAAGTGGAATACATCCCTGGATGAAATAAAAACCTAAATAATCACATCACTAAAAATAACTTGTTTCATAATTATAGAATGAATAATGTCAGACATCATAATAATAACATTAAGGCATCATGAAAAGAAATCATACATAAATAGTTTTGGTGTATACCAAATACCGAAACCAGTTTTTCTTATATGGCCAACTATTTCATCGAGGATCTATAATGGGTGCATCATGTCACATAATAAAACATATTAATTAATCATATTAATGAAATTAATGACAATTAAATAAATAATCAACATAAATATTTCTATTGAAATTAGCATATGAAATTTCAATATTTTCATGAGTTAATAAATTTTAAAAAATCATCATAATCTATCAAAATAATTAAGGTGGATTGTATCATTAGAATATATCACCAGTAAAATAGAATAATCATCAAAGGATACTGACATAGATGAAACATCCTTAAAAACAACATTGTTTCTTTAATTTTAGAACCTAAAAAATCATTATATTTTGAAAGAATTTTAAATAAATATTTCCAAAACATTGAAAAATTAATTTATTTGAAAATAACTATGGAAAAGAATTGAATATTTTAAAAAATAAAATTTATGATAATAGGAAAATTCTTTCATTCAAAAAATGATAAATTTATTGATCCCTTTATACACTGGGTAAAACGTAAAAATTACCTTATTTTGAAAATGATAAGAGTATTATTTTTAATCCTTTTAAATCATGTAAAATAATGTTTAAAATTAACTTAAAAAACATTGGAACATAATAAAATCAGTCATGAAAATATTATATAGAACATGAATATAGACAGAATGGTTCCCAACCAAATGGAGAAATAAGGTAAGTTTTCCATAAAAACATTTTCATAGTGATTCTACATACAAATGATAATGAGATGGTGGGAAATCATGAAAATTACAATGATAAACAATGAATAAGTAATATATGTATTTTAAAATATAATCAACATATAAATTTCTTCAATGTAAATTTTAACATAAATAATATCAAATAAAAATTAGATTTAAGAATAAACCCTTTCCTCAAGTCTAACTTTCCATTTACATACATTATCTCATTTATAATAAAATTTTAATAATTTTATATTTTATTCATAACCATATTTATGTTTATACTATTTTCATAATCCATTTTATTTCATTTATTATCATATCTTATATAGTTAGTAAACTAGTTACGTTCATGTTGGACATTTTGGGGCCCTTGGTTTTATAACCAAAAAATAAAATTGGTGCATTGACTATGGTCAACGGTTTTATGATTCAGTTGTACAAATAATATTTATAATGGAATGAATATAATTTTTTTATATTAAATAGAATTTTATAATATTTTATTAAATTTCTACATAAATAATGAATGTCATCGATTGGTGGAAGTGGTAGTCCACATGTACGCACGAATGAAATTTTAAATTTTAAATTATTGGAGGGGTTAACATTTTGATGATATATTTTAGTTAAAAAATAATTATTATTTAATAAATATAATATATATTCATTATTTTTGTATTTATAACCATCCAAGTAAAGTGGTGGTGAAAAACAAATTACACAGGGGCATGGTGACAATCGGTCACACGTATGCATGAGAGATGTATTTATTTTCTATATGATGGAAAAGGAGATGATAAAGGGTTTTGAGAAATAATAAAAATATTCTAATATAAGGAAGCTAATTATGTTGTCATATCATTATGCTATATAATACTTTACGGAAGTGAAATAATAAATAAACATGAAACCCCTCAATTAATAGTTGTACATCTTTATTAACAATAATCACTTATTTTACACCTTAATCCTTATAGGATTTCCCATTTGTCCAGAACGAGACATATTTTGTATTAACATATTCTATAACACTTTATTTATAGTTTCAATAATCTAGATTGAATCTTTATAGAAGAATAAATCATCTTATGATTCTATTTCCTCATAGCTGAGAACATGCATTGGGTTTAGTATGTACTTTGTCAATAATGAGATATGAAACATGTCATGAACATTCGAGATGCTAGGTGTCATTTACAATAAGTAATCTAATCTCCTATAGTTTCTAAAATATCAAATGGACAAATGTAATTATGACTTATAGTCTATTTATTTCTATACTTTATATCATCTATCCATAGATATACCATCCTGAAAATGTAATCTCCAACATGAAATTATAAATTGTTCCTTCATTCATTCATAAATAATTTTTGAAAACATAGACCTTCCATAAAATGATTTTGAATAGTATTTAATTACCCCATTATATCTTATGTGAGTCTCAACCTAAAATTTTTCTTTCACCAACATCATCCTGATAAGTTGGAGTATGACCATAGTTTTTGTACAATGTTCCATATGTTTCCATTTGAATGCCTGAATTGAAGCTATAATTATATGAAAATTAAACCCAATGAAAATATTGACCCCATATAACATGAAAGACAGTTTATAATGACCTCAACATACCACATAATTTTTTTAATTTCCCTTTCATACTACCCATTAGATTGATGATGGTTGATGGTGCACAAATATAGATCGGTGTTAAGAGAATTATAAAGACTCTTAATTAATGTCAATGAAAACCATTGATCATGATGACATATAATAAAAATTGGAACACCTAGAAGCCTCAAAAATTATTAATATACTGCCCCATGAGGCACTCAATATTTATATATTCACTTATAGTGAGTAAATTTGTGGATTTTTTATATCGATCAATAATAATTCATTTGGAATTCTTATTTTTAGGATATTTATTAAACTAGTTATAATTTACATAATAATATCATCTCATTTCCACCCAAGAATTGGAAAAGGTTTCATGAATCATTTAAGATGTCGTCTCTCAGTCTTTACCCATTGAAAAACCCAGTACCATGATATATGCTCTACAATTTCTCCTTTCATATTATCCCACAAAACATTTTCCATTAAATTGTTAAATATTTTGGAGCTACAATGGGTTATAAGGACTTTTGTGCAATGATATTTATTTTATAATACTATTATCAACTTTGGAATAAAGAAAACACACATAATCTTTCCAAATTTCAATATACCATCCTCATTGATGAAGTCTACCAACTTCCCATCAGTTAGATCTTTGATTTTATTTGGAATATTCTTAAAATAATTCTGGGCAAATTTTATATTCTCTACTAAGAATGTATTGGAAATTAGTTTGAATGGATGTGATTTATCCTCTTTCTTAATGATTTTCATATCCAACGTTACTGAATTAAAGAATATTGGATCTTTTTTAATACAAATTTTAGTCAAAACCCCATCATATTTCCTAATCAATTCATTAGGTACCTTATTTCCCTTACTATAGTGGTAGTGTATTGATTACTCACAATCATTTAATCATCATCTTTTCCTCATGTTGATCTTTATCTATGAGAATATGTATTTAAATCTTTAATGATCAATAAATATTTCATATCTTTCAACATAAAGATAATTCTTCGATATATTCAATTAAATGATTACAAAAACCAACTCAAGATCATGGTTAGGATAATTTTGTTCTTTAATCATTAAATTCTTTGATTAACAGGAAAAAACTCTATCATTCTACATAAGGACACATCCAAGTCCCCTCTTTAATTCATCACTATGTAACATGAATCCATAATTTTCAGATGGTAAATTCAATATCAGTACATGGACCAATATCCTCTTTAATAATTCAAAATTTACATTACATTATTTTAACTATATAAACTTAACCCTTTTACATGTCAACTAAGTTATCAAGTTAGATAATCCAAAAACATTTTGATCAAAATCATTAGTTGTAACCTGATAATTCTAGGAATATCTGTACCTTAGTTATATTCAATGGAATTATACATTACATCACTATATTTTTCTTATAAGTATCACTGGATATTCTCAATTTATAGATGACATGGAAAAAAATTCCAGAATCCAGAATTTACATTTTCTATATTTTACATATAACTCATTTTCTCAAAGAGGATCAAGAATTATTCAAAAATAAAACTTATGATGATCATATCCTTTAGGGTATACCTAGATATAATCAATAAATACAATAAAACTGTAAATATATTCTATCAATACTCTATTCATCATACCCATTAAAATAGAGTGTTTATTAGTTAACTCAAAGGGAATTAATATAAATTCATATTGTCCACAAATCACATGAAATTTCATATTCGGAATTTCATTATTTTTTACTTGTATTTGATAATAACCATAACAAAGACAAATATTTTACACATATTTAACTCATTGTTGTTTATCAAACATTCCATCAATTAGAGGTAGATGATACTTGTTCTTTATATAATTTTCATTGATTTACGAGTAATCAATGCACAACCTCATAGAACCATATTTCTTCTTAAAAAATAATGTGATATCCCCCATACTGAAACACATAGGAATATAAATCCCTTATCATAAAACTCATATGCTAGTTTATTTAGTTACACTAATTATTCTATGGTAATCATGTCGGTATTCTTAGATATAGTTTTTGCATCATTAGTGAGATCAATTAAAAAATCAACATCATTCACAATTTGATATCTAGGTATTTATTTAGGAAACACATAAATATATTATTTCACATTAGGTATATCATGTATTATAAGGTTTAAATTTCTATTAATTTGTTATTTATATTCTTATTCTCCAATAAATTCATTCATGGGAGATACAATATGTGGATCTGACATGATTCAGATGATGTAGTCTCCCCACAAATAATGAGGGATTTCACATAATCTTAATGAATCAGAATAACATTCTCTTGGAAATAAATTATCACAATATAATATATAGGATAATAATTATCAAGGATATATGAAAGTCAACCATAGGTATAAAAATCAGGTTTTCAAAAATAATATGTCCATATGATATAATGGGAATAGACTAACATATCCATGTAGAAATAAAATATCCACTATAAATCATGATTAATAACTAACTTTTTAAGGATACATGTAATTATTAATTGTTCTTAAAAACATATCAGATAAAAAAAAGAGTACTAAGATCCAATATCAAATAAAGATTAGGTAAATTTGTGTTTTTGATCAAAGAAGTGACCATAAATTTTTTCAAACATCAACCTCAATTGTAGTGATGGAATTAGATTGATGTTGACACCATTATCTTCTCTCTATAAAATGACTATATAACTTGGGGAATTCATTTTAATAATACTGAACATGGGTTTTTAGTAGAGTGGTACCTTATGGTTTTACCCGTTTTATCCATGGGAGTTGGCGCATGCTTGATTCTCGCTATACTCGAACACTCTGTGTATTATTCATATAGTGATTCAAATAAATTTCTTAGATGGGGAACATGTGGAATACTATGTTATTTATATGGGGACCAATTGAAGTCAATAATAATCCATACACACCTTTTTTCCATGGGGTGTTATTTGAGTGGTACCCACTAGTTGTACCCCTCCCTCTCCAGGGGAACTGGAACACGCTCATGTCTCTCCATAATCAGAGTCTATGAAAATTATATATAATGAAACTAAAATTAATTTCTTATTTGTGGAACATGTGTCACACTATAAGATTTATTGGTACCACCCTCTAGGAGTCATGTGTAAAAAGTACAAATGTTTTCCCATGGGGTGTTAGTCGGCTGGTATCTACTTGTTGTAGCCCTCACTATCTATGGGAACAAGTGAAGGCTCATATACCTCCAGACTCATACATTATTCGTATTATGTATATAGAAGGTCAAATCCATTTCCTAGAAAGTTAATGTGTGAAATGCTCTATTCTTGGTCCCCCCATTGGGATTTGAGTGTAACACATACAAAAAATTATTCATGGGGTGTTAGTTAAGTGGTACCTATTGGTTGTACTCATCATTATCTTTGGGAATTGGAACATGCTCAATTATCACCAAACTCAGACACAATGTATATTATGAATTAGGAAATTGAAAATAATTTACATTTTGGGGAACATAAAACACACACATGTATTGGTCAGGGACCCATGATGGGAATCGATCATACCCTATAAACAAGTTTTTTTCATGGGTGTTAGCCAAGTGTCAATTGTGGGTTGTACCCCACTCTATATGTCATAACTAGTGAAAACTCAATTCCTACTAGACTCAAACACTGTTTATATTATTCCCTAGGTGATTGAAATCCATTTCCTAGCTAGGGAATGTACAACACACTACAAGTTTGGTTGGGGACCCATCTGGGTATTGAGCATAACCCATACCCATGTTTTTTCCTTAGGGTGTTAGTCGAGTAGTGAAAAATAGTTGTACCCCTCTCAAATTATGGGAACTCACACATGCTCGAGCCCTGGAAGACTCAGGAACTATGTTTGTTAGGCACAACGAGATTCAAATCCATTTTTGAGATGGGGAATGTATGGCTTACTCTAGTCTTGTTTCCCCCCTAGGATTCAATTATAACAAATATTCATGTTTTATCCAATGTGGTGTTAGTAAATTGGTATCCACTGGTTATACCTCTCAATCTTAGTATAAACTAGAATAAACTAGATCCCTTATAGAATTAGAAACTATTAATATTATTCATAGTGTGATCCAAATATATTATTTAGCTAAGGAATGTGCATCACACTTTTGGATTAGTCATATCCCCCAATTGGATATTATCCTAACACATACACATGTTTTTTCCATGGTGTGTAATTTGATTATTACTCATTAGTTGTACCCCTATCTCTTCATGGGGACTTCTGTTGGCTCGAGTCACACCAAACTCAGACACAATGTGTATAATGAATATAGAACTTTATTACCATTTCCTAGATAAGGAATGAATTTCATGCTTTAGGAATGGTCGGGTATCCCCATTGGGATTCGCGCATAACCCAAACACAGATTTTTCAAATGGGATGCAAATGAGCTGGTCATATTCACCCATATATGGTATCCATCTGGCTGGAAATAGGATGTTTGATCACTTCTATGGATCCAAAATTGTGGGGCGGGCCTTTAGAGATTAAGGAAGTGATGAAGAAAACTTTAGAGAATGTGATGGTAGTAGGTGATGTCATTGGTGATGGGTGATGGTGGACTGGGTGAGAATGTCCCACAGTGGTGAAGGTAATATCCATGTGATGGAAGTGGTGATCGGTGGTACTGATGATGATGGGTAGTGGAAGAAATGGAATTCCCCATATCTTCAAGGATAGTGGTCAGTGGTGCAACTGAAGACTTGGGATGGTGTGCTAGGTAGATGGGGCTACGGTGGTGGATGGAAGTGGAACAACATGATGTGGTTTAGACCACATAGACTCGATTGGAATGTACGGTGGACCATTAGATTATCAGGGTGGACCTATGTGTTTTTCCTTCATGTCACACTTTCATGGACATTAATACCCACGAGGCCTACATTTAATGCAATGAGATCCCTCTTCCTATAAAAATTATTGGGTTTTGTATAGTTTAAAAAATATAAAGGGATCCCCATACTAATAAAAAATTGAATAATATCAAATCTATTTAATGTTGAATCATTGGAAATTGAATTTTTTTCTAATCCTTTAAATCATGAGCCTGATACCCCTTCTATATACACATGAAGAAAATAAAAATGCACATCATGCATAATCCGTGGTGTTTCATTCCAAAATTATTAAACATTGGAATTTCCACCCTACCATTCATCTGTTTTCAATATTTTTTAGTGTTCTCATCCTCCCTCTTTATTTATTGTATTCCATAAAAAATAAGGGCTTCTGAATTTGATATATATCTAGATGGAACATGATAAAATATCATAATATTCTAAAATTATTAAGATACTAATTCCATTAAAATCTGGGTTTCATCCCATCATATAATTGATTATTTTTACTTATTGGATTGTGTACATAATAAATAACATGAGTTGTTATCCATGTAAATTTAGCTTTATATTCAATAAATTTTTCTCCTTTTTTATTATATTAAGGAATTGTTTTCCATATCACCTCATTTTATTTGATGAAATTATTTATTTAAGAATATCTACTTAAAATACATTCACTCATTTCCATATAATTCCACAAAACCCCATGTGTTCTTGATTATTGACCATTATTGATCAACACCTCCCTTAAGACAAAGAACTAGCATGACAACATTCTGTCTTTCACTACTTCAAAAATAAATAAATATTTCTTATTGGGTCATGATAAATTTATCAATATCAAATTTATTAGCAGTCCCATTGAATTATAGAGGTTACTATCATATATAATGATCCAAAAGTTTTGCACATTGTTGGGGATAAATACACTACACTGTATAAAAAATTTTATTTTTTATAACATTAGAATGTTTTCCTAATATTGTTATAATTTCTTCAGCCCCAACATGAGCATCATTATATAACCCTATAGGTAAAAACCTATATATATTACATGCATTGTTACAATTTCCATTCCATACACTATGTTCCATTTCTAAACAACAATGTTTAATGAATTAGCTCATAACATTTTGAATTTTAAATCATGCTGTATATTTTAATATATGGTGTACCACTTTACATAAACTAAAAATTTATGCATGGATAATCTTAGAATCATAAGCATATTATATTTGGGAATATCCCTAAAGAATAATATTGTTTTTAAATATTTAATAATTGTTTTTAAATATCATTTGAATCAACCACAATGTATCCCATGTGTATGTCTAACTAGGTATTTAGTCTTAGGCTCACTCATCATGTCGTGATTGAAGATTGAGTTGATAATCAATGTTATTTTTTCATATTATTTAACCTAAGGTGTATATTTCCAACCATCACATCCACTTTCAATTATCTATATAGGGATTAAATTTATAGGAAACCACAAAATACCAGCCTTACCAAAACATAATGATATTATACTATACATAAACATATCCCTAGACTCTATCATAGGGTTATGTTATATTATATATTTTTTCCTAAATATAGTTCCCAATTATTACACTAAACTACCATTAAAATCGACTATAAAAACCAAACACTAGTAACTTAGACCTTATTGTTAATTTAATATATTTCCATAATATAAAATATATCACATCCAGATGATCCAAAAATTTATTGGTAATGGTATACTAGAAACATACATGATTCTAATAAAAATTGAATATATAAAATAAAACATAAAATTCTAGTGATAAATTTATTATTTACTATTTTACATCCCTGAAATAAATCATATATCCCTTCATGGTATCCTAGGAATGGTAAAACATAATAATAAGAGATATCAGATGCTATGTAATGTAAAACATATAATTAAATTTATTAAAGAATAAATAATGATTCAATAATATGGTACAGATACCCAATAATGAAATATTACATATAACTAATATCATAAAACATTAGTATATGAATTGATGATATAAAAAAATTAATAATCACAAGGATAATAATTATTACTTTCCTAATGATATAATGTATAATGTCAAACATCAAAATCCTACCATTATGGACTCATGCCAATACATAATGAATAAATTGGAAAGGTATTTTCCAAATACCCAAAAAAGATTGTCTCATAAGACCTACTGATGCATCGAGGAAATATAATGGGCTCCACCCATTTCGTACTATGTCTAATACATTTATTATATAAAATAAATTAATAAATATTATATACATAATCAATATAAAAATTCATATTGAAAATTATCATAAAAATGTAAATATTTCATCTTTAATTAAATACAAAAACATGACCATAAATAATACACTTAAAAAGGTGGATAGTATCAATTGATTATTTCCCCAATAAAGAGTAAAAATAATTGAAGGATCATTAAATAGATAAAAATACCTTTAAAGGACCATTCTATGATTTCTTTGAAAACATGAGAATAATATATTTTTCATTGGATATAATTATAAAAAAGGTTTCCAGAATATTTAGAAAATTCCAGTCATTTAAAATAAATATGGAAAACTGTAAACCATTCTTAAGATCAAATAATAGTTATGATGGTGTGAAAATTTTTAATTCATTAAATGTTAAAACATATATTCCCTTCCAAAGTTTGGTAAAAAAAATACATTGTTCATAAAATTATAAGATGATTCCTTTTGGAACCTATGAAAAAAATTAAAATATATTCTAATATATTTAAAAATGATAATTTGAGAATTTTAAATTTATTTGTGAAATCATTATATATAACATGGATACGGAGAAGAACTATTTTTTTACTAATAGTGGAAATAAGGATGTTTTTCTTTTTTTGAGTCATTTTAATTACCAAAGGGAGTGAAATGAATGAAAAATGTGTAAAATCTATAGATAATCAGATAAGAAAAAAAATTATGGATTCTAAAAGATTAAAATCATATAATTTCCTTCAATTTTAATTTACACATAAACTATCCCAAAAAAATATTATTATAGAATAAACACTTACATCAAGTCTGACATTCCAAGTATACAAATTAACTCTTATATAATAATCCTATATTAATTTAATAATTTATTAATAATAATTATTAGTCTTATTCCCTTTTTATAATCCATTTTTTTTAAATTTATCATAAATTAATATATTGGTAGTAAATTGGTTATGTTCACATTGGACATTTTAGGGTCCTTCAGTTTACAACAACAAAACAACATTTGTGAATTTACCACGGTCAAACGAGTCTGGGTTACATTATCTATAAAAAATTAATTATGAACTAATTATAATTTTTATACATTAAATAAAATTTTATAATTATATATGAAATTCAAAAATGATAAAATGAATCACATAACTTTGAGAAGGTGTCAGTCCACACGTATGCAAAAGTTATGGTCTTATTTAATCGGTTGAAGGTTAAGAATATAAATGATGTATTATAAAAAAAATATCCTTAATTTCATATAGATTCCTTATTTTTATCATTATACCTATCCATGTAAATTTGTTATGAATAAATTTACACTACAATGGGGAGACGGTAGACCATATATATGCACGAGTGATGTATTAATTTTCTGTAGGATACAAAAGGTGATGATAAAGGGTTGTACCATTATTATACTAACAATTAGGTATAATAATGATAATTATTTTATCATATAATCATGGTCATAAAATATTTTAATGGGGTGGAAGAATAAATAAACATGATAACACTAGGCTAAGAGTTAAACCTCATCATTGAGAGACATCCATTGTCTTCCACCTTAGGCTTTCTACGATTGGTCATTTGGTGAGACCAATATATATAAACCATGGGGAATGACTTTGGTATGTTATTTGGTCATATATTGGTTGATATAAACAGATTATGTTTTTTTATGAAGATAGTATAATAGGATTCCTTTTAAAATTAAGGTGACTGTCACACTTGAAATTATTCTTAACTATTAAATATTACAAGTGACTTACTCATAGATAAGTGAAACATAAAAAATTGAATCTAAAATATAAGATCATAATTTTAGAAATAACCTCATGTAAGAAGAATTAATTTGATATTCTATAACATTATCATAGGTATTTATCTTTAATACACTCATTTTACCGCATTATGTTGGGGGAAACATTTTTACCAATGTGAGTATTCAAAATAACCATAAATGAAATTTACCTAATTAATAAATTTGGAACACACAATTAAAAATATGAGATCCATTTTTCCGTATTATTTCTATATAATTAAATGAAATCAATTTTAATATAATTGAGAAAAAGAAAATTAAATTTAAATTTTCTAAGAAAAACATGTTTTTAACTATAAAAATAATCTTATACCAAAAAAATATATGGTTGATTCATATGGAATTAATTTTATAATTATTAATAAAATGGATATTATATTACAATAAAAAACAAAAACATAAGGGAAATTTTAACATTCTTTTCTTAATGAAAATAAATGAAAATTTTGCAAAAGATGGTTTTTTTCAATATTCACCCAAAAAACTGTTTATGAGAGTCCCAAAAATTAACCATAAGAAAACATTATCATAATAATATCAAAAATTATATTCATTCTATTTAACTAAATTTATAAATTTTACTTTTTAAAATAACATTGAAAAATTTCTATTATAATGATAAAATAATACGACGTGAATTAGGTTATAATCTAGGGATATAATTTTTACCTATTATCATATTATATATGCTATTAAATAATAGTTCTAATAATTGGATTATTATCTACCAATACAATAAATAATTATAAATATATAACACTATTAATAACCTAATGTGGATTAGGTTCCACCAATTCATTATCCCCTCATTGAACAATGGATAACTAGCATTATTCACCTGTATAATATACCATTGTTGAATAGGTTTAGGTGGAAGAGGAACCATCGCAATAAGAAAAATATAAATAATATATCATTTCAATTAAATTTAACTCATTTATAATAATGAAACACATCATGTTTTGTTCTCTTATCTTTCTACTAATTCCAAAATACCATTCCAAGTTCATCACACCACAATCCTAGCTCGTAATCATGATAATAATTGACACAGAACACACTTTGGAATTAATATAGGTTCCTTGGGTCATTTCTCATCTAGAGGTTCCCATCCCAGGTCTAAATTCATGATTTCATATCTAGATTCAAATAATTAATGGCATTTGGAGACTATAAGTTTCAAAGCACATCACATGCAGACTTCACTAGGCCTTCATGGGTTCCATTTGTGTCTATGGAATTTTAGAAAACATTTTTAGTTAGTATTTTTCGAATAAATAACAAATAAATATTTCTCATACTTTATATGAATCATCAATAATGATAAATACCATCATGAATCCTATGGACCACCTTCCTTGGTCTATAAGGCTTCTATTTATTAAATAACACCTGTTAATTCATCCTTAATCATATGGAATTTTGAAATTATGTAAACCCCCTATAATTAGTGACAAATAATGATATATAATTTGATATAAATAATATATATATATATATATGGAAAATGAGTTGTAGGCTTTCTGGTACCCACCACATTTGGTATATAGGATCTAAAACTGATGACGAATAGATTTGATTTTATCCTTAGAAGAATAATAAGTCCATATAGTGTAGGTAAGGGTTTAGGATACCTCAACTAAATAAATGCGAATAATTATTATTTTGAAACATTTACACAATTACTTAATTAATTGGTTTTAAAATTGAATAAACAAATATGAAACCGATCAAGTAACCAATGAGAATCCACTGGGTACCCTCTGGCCACTTGGTATCCAACCAAGGGTTCCCAACCACTGAATAACCCACTAGAAGGTAGTTCCTCCACTACATCACCCAAAAAGTACTCAATATTAGTAAACTAGGTACCTAGGGTTATCATTCATGAGACGGATTTCCCAACATTGATTTTGTTTCCCTAAAATAATTCATAAAACCCAAAATAAAACCTATAATGCTCAAAATTAGAAAAATTATATGGGTTTCATTTAAACTTAAATGGAAAATATACCACTTATGGATATGAGTTGTTAAAACTTCCCCATCATATAAAATCTAATCCCAATGATGAACCAGTAATCATCAAAGATCCTTGCTAGTGAAAATATCCTGCAACTATATCTGTATATCAGATTTTTAATAACAATTATTCTTCTAGATATCGTTGTTCTCCCATACACCCATTCTAGAGGGACTTTCATCCCATACCATGTCATCCCACACCAATCCACTGTTGAAATGTTCTCTCCTAAAATTACAAGTTAGCTTGTCTATGTCAAAACAAAACATTTACAATAGATCAGGATAATATCTTCTAAGTTGAGATACATGAATTAAATCACATACAACACTATATCTATGAGGAATAACTAACTTATAATACATGGTACTAATTCCCTCAACATACTCAAATTTCGTGATGAACTTAGATTCTATATTATGCTACTTATGAATATTCTTATGTACTAGGTATGTTGATGCTTATAGAAATACTCGATCTCCCACCAAATATTTTAGAAGATTGAATAACTGGATAAAATTTTAATAATAACTTATTTTTGTGGGATATAACCAAATTTTAATTAGATAAATATTATTTGAATTATTCTTTACAAAAATCATTCAGATCACCAGTCACTCGTTGACCACTAGCCAACACAAATGTTATCAACATGGTCTATTGCATAAATCCAAAAAAGAAACCATACAGAATAATTCCAAATAACTATTATTATTGTTAAACACTACAGTTTATATGTTGTTCTACCATTAACCATAAAAATTTGGGTAAAAAACACACATCGTGTCCTCTAACACCCAAATAGTCTTCTTAGATTGACCATAGTGAGAGGATGGTTGGAAGAGATCAAATTTATATGTATATCAAGTTACTTATGGTTCCCTCATGAGAAGTTTCATGTAAACTAGGCTTCCTATTTTGAAATAATGATACTAGAAACCCCATAAATATTCAATATATCCTAGAAATATATCTGATGCAACTTTTTGATGCAATAGTTCTCTCATGAAGGTACTAAATTCATTAACGTCATTGATTAATCCATATTAATTGATATTTCATCACAAAAATGATAATACATTTTTCATCACTTCCTGAAGTCCATAGTTACATTTTACCACTTCCACTAAAGAATTGAAAATGAATAAAGAATATATTTGGTTCACTGGTTCTTAGTATCAATCATTTATAGTTGAATCATCATGAAACAAACATTATTATGTCCTTTTTCATCCATGGAAACCATTAACACCTTAGGATATCATGAAAACTATTTTTATTCCTTGAGTGAATAACCAATATCAAGGAATTTAAAACCCATATCATCTTCTCATGCATTCTTATAGGTACCCAAACCAATCCACATATGTAAATAACATCATCAGTATAAAAGGATCAATTACGCAGTGAATCATTACCATATATGTTATCTCTCATTACTAAAAAATTTAATTGAAAAAAATATGCATCTTTCACTCTCTATAGAATTAATAATGTAATAATTAATGATTTCAAGGTAAAACTATCCCAATACTCCTAGAAATTGAGGTGGTTCTTATGTAATAGTCACATCACTATCCACATGTTTCTAGACACCTACACCACGTATTCCAGAGTCTTCATACTCAATACATCAACCAAAATATTCCCAGTCATGATAGTGTGGGACATTTTGAAAAGAAAGAGATATAACTACTCGACCCACATCATATACCAATGTTATATGTACTTATGAGAAATTATATTCCTAATGTATTTATGGTTGGCATACACCATGAAACTTTACCCAAACAGAAAGTGAAACCATAATCTCATCATGTTCACAACTTATGTAAGCACAATATCATGTTTCTGGTAGTTTCAGTTTTGTGGCCTCTATTGTTTGGACTCATATGTGACCACTAACCCACCCTATAATAGAAATTCAACAATTATATCCATTAAAGTGTCATAATAAAATGTATACCCCTTGCTGGTTTCATGTAAGGTTAGTATCCACATAAAAATAAATCCTTATTTTCAATTTTAAAAATAAATCATATAAATTTAATTCCACAAGAAATTTACCCCATTATTTTTCATTGATATTATTGGTGATTCAAAATAGGAGAAGTCCCAGATAAAATTCTTATAGATCCCTACCAATCATATGAAACTATGATACTAAAATACATTCTTAAGACAATTTCATTAATCTAGATTCTCCATAATCTATACGGCAATAAATATGAATGTCTCAAATAGTATCTTCTAGAAGAAGAAAAACATTCCAATCAATAATTGATCTTACACATGTTAGAAAATATATGATTCTCTATCAGTGTACTTATAAAAATCTCTTGATCAAGATAATGCTCCTCCCTCAACATAGAGTAAAATACCTTGACTTGGATAACACCACAATTTCATCCAAATATAAGATAATTATTGATTATAAATAATAATTGAAAGAAATTTTTATTAGGTAGATGAAAATTAATGGTGTGTTATTTAACCATAATGGCACCAATAGATAATCATATATGTCAAAATATTCCAAAAAATAGTACACTGAAAATCATATGGCCTCAATCATAGTTGGTGGTAGCTTGGCCTCAAATAAATCTTAGTGAACAACTTAAATCTTCTCAACTGAATGAATGTGAAGTTAAGAAAAGGGAAGGGAAAGTAATTCATAACCATCACCTAGTTCGTCCTCTTCTAATCTATATATAAATTAACAGATTCATCAATATTCATTGAAATAAATAAAATATCTCTACAATGTGAGTTGCTCAACTAAATTAATATCATCACCTCCTAATCCTCAGGAAGATCCTTTAGTTCTTGAAGCTTTAATGGATTCATTATATAATAAAAAAAAGATAATTTATTTAGACCTAGAACCATATTTATCATAAACTTAACCTCCAACTAAATTGTAAATATCATGACTTCCTTAGGAAATATTTCTAGGAATTTTTCAAAAATATGAGGGAAGATAACTTTTTGTGTCTCGTAATCTCACAAATAAAGATGATCCAAATGGGCATCGATTCCACCTAACTTCTGATGGTCATATCCTAATCTGACTTCAAATAATTACCACTCACTAATATATGTATAACAATTACCCAACATAAATTTTAATGATATTTTTCAATGATATTGGTCAATGTGTGTTTAATAATTCACTACTGGAAACATCATCTTTACCATCAATTTAAAACAATTTGTAAAGGCTGGACAACCGTTGGTTTAAACTATATTAATGGTTGTCCAAACCGTTGGGTCTTGATATATGGGGATAGGCATATCCTAACGGTTCTATGAGATTCATTGGTATATGTCATAAAATTTTTGTATATACCAACGGTTCAGGTAAAATATTGGAAAAAATGTTTACCAATGGTTTAAAATTCTTGTTAATATAAAAAATCATCTCTATACCAGTTGTTTACAAACCATCAGTATAGACTTTTACCTACGGTTTCCCACAAACCGTTGGTAAATTTCAAGTAAAAATACATATACCAATAGTTTGTAAAATGTTGGTATAAACTTTTACCAATGGTTTGTAAAATGTTGGTATATACATTTACAAATTGTCTACATAAAACCACTGGTATAAGTACTGTTTTTACATATATGCCAACAATTATAAACCATTGGCATAGCCTTTATATACTTGTAGCATCATGTCGGCCTCCCCCTGTGTAGATGCAGTACTTCAACCAACTTCCACCAGTAGGACAACCTCCCCCTATACAGAATTCGTACACAATTCTCAGTAACTGCAGAATAAATACAGAATTCTATAATAATTTATACGTAATTTTTTATGAGTTCATACAGAATTCAGACAATACATATTTCATTCAGAATTCTGAATACATCCAATTCTGTATTTAATTACCATCTACACACATACATAATTAACACATATGTCATAAGTTAATTACAACAAGTATACACATATAAAAAGTATACCCATACAACATCTATATCCATACACCACTATCACATAATTCATAAGTTAATTAAATACCTAAAGAATTAAATTCAAAATTCAGGTGTTTGGGGGTATTTAGAAGGTTGGGGTGGAAGTCCATGGGGGTAGGGGGTGTCTAGGGGGTGGGGGGTGTCTGGGGGGATGGGGGTTTCTAGGGGGTGGGGTCTATCTAGGGTGGTGGGGGTTGTCCATGGGGGTGGGGGTGTCCATGGGGGATGGGGGTGTCCAGGGGGTGGGGGTATCCATGTGGGTGGGGTGGTGTCTAGGGGTGGGGTGGTGTCCAGGTGGTTGGGGGGCTTTCCAAGGGGGTAGAGAGTTCCCAGGGGGGTGTCTAGGTGGGTGGGGCAGTCTAGGGGTGGGGTGGTGTCTAGGGGGTGGGGGTGTTCAGGGGGATGGGGTGGTGCCCAGGGGGTGGGGGTTTCCACGAGGTGGGGTGGCGTCGGGGGAGCGGGGGTGTGGGGGGTAGGGTCAATCTTGGGGGTTGGGGGGGAGGGGGATTGGGCTATCCATGGGGTTGGGGTGTCCATGAAGGCCGAGGGGGCATCTAGGTGGTGGTGGGGTGTCTTGGGGGTTGAGGGGCTTTCCAAGGGGGTGAGGGTGGCCCAGGGGGTGGGGGTGTCTAGGGGTGGTCGGACTATCTGCAGGGGGTGCTTTCCAATGGGTATGGGTGTCCACAAGGATGGGGGATGTCCAGGGGTATGAGGTGTCCAGGGGTGGGCAGGTTGTCCTCTGGGGTTGCGGGGTTGTCCAAGGTGTAGGGGTGTCTATGGGGCGGGCGGGCTGTCCATGGTGGTTGTGGGGGGGGGGGGGTCTATGTGGGTGAGGGTGTCTTGGGGGTTGGGGTTGTCCAGTGGGTTGGGAGGCTATCCCAGTGGGTTGAGGTGTCTAATGTGTTGGGAAGGCTGTCCAAGGGGGTGGGGGTGTCCACTAGGGTGGGGGCATCCACGGGGTGGGGTGTCCAGGGGGTGGGGGCTATCAAAGGGGGTCGAGGTGTTGAGGGGGTGGGATATCTGGGGGGATGGGGTGTCCAGGGGGGGTGGGGGTGTTCAGGGGGTGGGAGGGTTGTCCACGGGGGTGGGGGCTGGCCAGGGTAGGTATGAGATGTACATGGGGTGGGGGATGTCTAGTGGAGTAAAGAGTTTCTAGGGGGTGGGGCTGTCCAGGGAGGGTGGGTAAGCTGTCCTAGGGGGGTGGGACTGCTCAGGGGGTGGGGGCTACCCAACGGGGTGGGGGTGTTTAGGGGGGGTGGGGGAGTCTAGTAGGTGGGGTGGTGTCCAGGCAGTTTTCCAAGGAGTGGGTGGGGTTTTCCAAGGGAGGTGGGGGCTAGCCAAAGGGATGGGGGCTTTCCATGGGGGGTGGTGGGGTGGCTAGGGGTGGGGGGTGTCCAGGGGGGTCGTCGAAGGGGGTGGGGGTGTCCACCCACAAACTAGGGTCGTAGAGTCCAATCTTTATCCAATTGTATCATGATTTAAAACCTATTATAGATGAACGAGATGACTTTTGGTGTAAACCATGAATATCATACATATAAATCACAACACACCCAATTTTAAACACACCTCCAAATATCATATGTCGATCAGATATTATGAGCCATGTTTAGATGGGACACTACTCATGGGAGTGTGAGCGATGTTATATCATAAGGTGATATGAAGTTTTACGAATTTTAAATTATTGTGAGATCAATATGGAAAATGGATAAGAACTGAAGTGTGATTTTTTGTAGGGATCACATCTTCTTGGAAGGGTAAGTGTGTGTCTTGGTATGAAACTTCAATAAAAGTCTTAATATGTGAAAGAAACTATATATTGGTTATATGTGATTTATATTTTTTAGAGTATTAGAGTGGAAAACCCACCACCTCCATGGACAACCCAACCTCACCCCTACAGCCCACCTAACCCCTGCAGTGGTCCCCCCCAACCGGATAGCCCCCCCACCCACCTGGACACCCCCCCAAAGACCCAGACAACCCACCCTTTTCCCCCTAGACAACCCACACCCCCTCCCCCTCCTGGATATCCCTCCCCCTCCCCCACCTGGAGAGCCCACCTGCCACCCCCCCTAGACATACACCCCCCCCTCCATAAACAGCCCACAACCCCCTCCCCTACAGCCCCCCCCCCCCCCCCCCTATAGCCCACTAGACACCCCCCCCCCCACCCAGATCTGGAAAACCCCCATCCTCCTTGAACAACTCTTACCCCCCCCCCCCCCCCCAATCTAGATATCCCACCCATCGACCACCCCACCACCCCCTTGGATAGTCCACCCACTCCCAAGATAGCCCACACCCCTCCCCTATATCCCCCTACCCCCTAGACATCCCCCCCCCCCACATAGACATCCCCCCTCCCTGGGCACCCCACACCCCCCTCCCACACCTGGACAACCCACCCCACCCCCTAGACATCCCCCCCCCACCCGGACAACCCACCCCTCCCTCTGGACAACCCCCCCCCCCCCCCCCCACTAGGATAGAACAGAACCCCCTCCCCCACCTAGGAACCCCACACTAACCCCCCCCCCCCCCCCCTGGACAGCCCACACCCCCTCCCCTATGTATACCCTTACCACCCTGCAGCCGCCTACCCCCTAGACAACCCACGCCCCACCTGGACTTCCCCCCACACCTAGACAGATGCCCTACCCCTCCGACATCCCTCGTAGGGTAATTTTATTTAAAAGGATATTATTCATTAAGAAAGGAAAACCATCATAAATTATCCATTTCATTCCAAACAACCCATTAAATTTATAAAAACATGGAAAATTCAATTAATAAGGCTCTAGGGGACACTTAGGAATTGTCATTGGGGAAAGGGGAAATCACCTACATTGATAATTCCAATTTAAAAAACTGTCCAAACTCTTAGAATGTGTGGTAGTGTCCAGGGGGCTGTCTAATGGGGTGGGGGACAGGGGGCTATCCACAAGGCTGGGGGTGTCCAGGGGGTGGGAGTGTGTGTGTGTGTGGGGGGGGGGGGGTGCTATCCATGGGAGTGAGGGGTGTCCAGGTAGGGTGGGGTGGGGATTTTTAGGGGTGGGGTGTCTAGGGGGTGGGTGGGTAGGTGTTTTAGAGTTGTTGGGGGTGTTTAGGGGATGTGGGGATGAAATGGGTGGGGGCTGTCTATGGGGTGGGGATGTCCAAGTGGTGGTAGGTGTCTAGGGGGTGGGGGTGGGGTGTTTAGGGGTGGAAATACCCATATAATACCCTAAAAATTACTTATACCCAATCCAACCAACATCACAATTTCAATCAATCACCAAACCAACATCCAATTCATCCTCAATATCAATACCCTTCCCATTATTACTTAACCTAAAACTATAAATGAAAAATCCTAATAAATTTTTTAAATAAACTTAAGTCTATAGAAACTACCACATCACCCCACCAAACAAACCCTTTACAGTTTCTGAAGTGTGGAACAAAAAATAAGAAATAAATCAAAGGGTTCGGTATGCCACAAACCACATGACCACTAATTTAGTCCAAATCAGAATAGAAAATATGAAATAAAATAGAGTGAGAACATTAAAAATAAGGTAAAATTTACTAATTTGATGTGTAGAAATTAAACATTGATTGATTAAAGATGGATCTATGGCTAGAAAGAGTTTCACGGCCGAGAAACCATCGGGAGGAACATTGTATTGGGGTCTAAAATCAGGGGGAGTGGGAGCTAAGATACTCTGTATTTCGGGGAAAACATTCCCAATGGTTTTTATAAACTGTTGGGAAAGTATCTCTTTACCAATGGTTAATTAAAACTGGTGGTATATATTAGAGGAACTAAATATTTCCCAATGGTTTTGTCAAACTGTTGGGAAATATTAACTATATTAACAAATTACCAACGGTTTGAACAAACCGTTGGAAAATGTTTCCTTTTTTCACAGTATACAAATGTTTTGAAGAAACCATTGGTATATATCCATTGGGAAAACCTCTATTTCCAGTAGTAATGAATCAACCAATAAATCCTAAATATTATTTTAAAATTTCATATCTCTAACATCAGGATATACTTATAAATTCTATATCCACTATTCATTATAGGGTGCTTAAGAAATATCTTCAAAAACATAGATCACTCACCAAGCCCGTATCAAGAGAACACTATAGTAATACTAGAAGAAGAAAATAGAAATGTAAGTACAAATGTGTGTGATGCGCTCATATCATAAAATTAAAAAATTGTTGTTTCCCTAAGAATTATTCCACAACTCTTTGATAGCTCCATGGACTACATGATAAGAGTATTGTTGATGGAGTAAATTTGGAATTATCACTGGCCCATATATTCCATCAATAAACTCCCCTAAGGGAAGTGACCCTTTTGAGGTCATTTCCTATGAGTCAAGCTACCATGACCTCCTTCCAACATGAATAGTCCCAGGATCATAAACATACCCATTGTTTTTGGGAATATTGACAAGTAATTGTACCAGAGCATTAATTAAACATATAACCCCTATATTAACATATTTTTATTATAGAATACCATTATAAATGACCCAAATATAATTAAGATCTGAACTACTTATTATTCCTATCATAATCAAGTTAGATATTGATTTTCTATCTACAATAGTACAACTTCACCAAGGCACTCATTTATATGAAGTAACAAATCTTGGTCTGGGATTCCCTTTTCTATCATCTCCCTTGAATGACTCCACATACCTCTTATTCCTATTACCTGATGAACTACTCAATATCCATACAACATAATCCGAATTTCCATATGATCTACACTCTATCTAGTTCTGCTCGATAGTTGAGGACTAATTAATGAACATTGAAAGGATATCAAATTGGTGTTATTCACTTATTATTTCACATTGTTTCCAAGGATGGCCTCAAAATTCCTTCCCTTAAAAATTTCATCATTCTCTAGTGCTTGTTAAATGGGAGAGAATCATTAAAGTTATCAATACTATATATCGCCAATAGACCCTTACTAACATATGAAATAACTCGATATCCATATCAATCCTCAATGTTTTTAGGCATAAGTGCATTAATAAATATAGATAAATGTTCTTACAAGATAACTACACATGTTAATATTCCTGGACCAAAATTTCCCATAAACTCTTTTTAAATAAAGTAATAATATAATTGGAGATATTCTCCCACCATTAAGGGGTTATATTAATATGGTAAAAATTCATTGGAATTGATTTATATCTTTTTAGTTTATGGTTAACCCTGACGTGAAAATAGTAGTACATGAAACTATTTGAACATGTGATTCATATTACATGTGGTCCTCCTCACTCTAAGCACCCCATTCCCCATATATTTTATTATTGAAATTATCCTCTCTCAATGTAGCTAATCAATAGGATGAACAAGTAAAAGTGGAATCTCCAACACCATTTCAAGTAGGGTATGCCTATCCACACTATCCTAGAGCTCAAATAAAGGTCACCATGTTAAAATATCACAAGAATTACTAGTGCATGACTCAAAATAATTACATATAACTCTTATAATATCACAGTTTAGGGTAATAAATAATAATAAATTGCCACTCTACCCTAAATGTACACTATATGACCTAGGAGTCTCCCAAATAGTCTTGATTCTAACCTAATGTTCCCACTCCTATTTTAAATGTAAATCTTCAAATGGGATAAAATTATAATCAATCAAATTCATAATAATTATTAGTAATCATGGTTTGGTAATGTAGGGTCCCACCAAGAATATATACTCTAAGGCACTAAATAAGATATTTTTTACACTTTGAAGGTCTTAACCCTATTGAAAAACTAGAATATCAATCGCATGAAAGTATGTGAAAGTCATGTTGTCATGAAATTCCAAGAATTATTTATGGACATATTCCCCTTACAGACCTGAGGTATGAGTGTAAACACATATGACATAAATTAACATTAAAATGCATCATATATGGAAAAGTAACCAAACCATTAAGAAAAATCCATGACTAATAGTCTCATACTTCATAACGCAAATTATCTTATACATGGGTTAGCTACATAAGGATATAATATCTATAATAATCCCTATAAACATCTTATATATTTTTAAATTTATACCTAATAGTATGAAAAATGAAAAAATGAGTCTCAAATACCACTTTGTAACATCCATAGTCCATTTCATCATAGTTGTGACTAAACTATGTGTTATGTACATTACGTAAACCACTATAAATTCCATATGATATCGACTAATGGTGAAGGTTGATATATATAAAAGATTAGATACTACACCCTCATTTATATATAAGAATTAAAACATAGTAAAAAATATATCAATGACACAATATTTCTCATATAATATTAGAAAAAGAAAAAAAATATCTAAATTCTATAGAAAAATAAATATCAACACTTGATGAATCCAAATGAACAATATATAAATTTTATAGGAGTCCTAAAATATAAATGAAGATCTCCCATTGGGAAAAACTCAACTGGGTAAAAAATAAAGAGAACTAAAATCGAGGTCAAGAACTAGTCTCAAGTCATGGATCAGTTCCATGTATAAACACTAACCAAGACACACTATATCAATAATCTATAGAATTAGGGACCTTTGAATTGAATTTATCACAAATAAAATATTTTTCATGGTTACTAGATCTCATTATTAGGATGATATTAAAACATAGTAGGCCACCACCAATAGTTCCATAATATTTTTAGTAAATACAGGTGCATGATTGATATTAAAGTTCTAGAAAAGTATACCATAGAAAAAATAAAATAAAATAATTCCCAATAAAGTGGTATATACAAAAAACATTTTACTAATCCTAAATCATCAAGTTTCAATATAGAATTATATTCTCATGATATGAACACACCTATTAGGGAAAAATGATAAATAACTCTATATATAATATGTGGCCCAAGCATACCCTAAATGTTTTCGTGAATTAGGTTGTAAAATGTATTCACATAGTAATAAATTCCTCGACCTTATTAGTTGAGATTATATGGTTACACTATTATATTGTCACTAGAGATATTTAATTTCATCTATACATACCAAATATTTTGGCAGTAAAATGTAACTAGATGCACACAATAAACTCACATTGCATATGAAAACCTCAAAATAAAAATAGAATTTTCTTTGAGAACATTATTATTAGGGTATTCCTAGAGAAAAATATATCACAAGAAAAATAAGTTATAATAAATATGTAATGGTAAATAACTGAAAAACATTTCATTTAATCAACAACATTAACATGAAGAATAATATGGTAGGAATACATGATGACTGAAATAATTCCACATAAATAATTACATGATTTTGAAACATATCTAGGGATATTCTAAAAAATTGAGTAATAACATGGAAAATAACAATAGATATAATAATGAGGGAATGTATAATGTTTAACATCATAACCATTCCATAAAGGCCTCATTCCATGACATCTTATATTAATGGGAATGGCCTTGTCCAAAAACTCAAGCTAGTTTGTCTCAAGATACCTACCCATGAAACAAAGGGAAATAACGGTCCATACCCATCACTTACATTGTCCAATTAATTCCTCATATGATTATATAGAAACATAATCAATATAAATATTCAAACTAAAAACTATAGTATGAGGTGTTAATAATTTCCACAATCAATAAACATAATAATAAACCATCCAGAGTACTATGGTGAATGGTTTCAAAATAGTACATATCTATAAAAATGATCATAAACTATCTATAGAAATAAAAATTATGGTATCAGTACAAGATATTAAAAATGTAGAATAAAATAAAATAAGGTTTTTTAACATTGATGAATATAAATACAAGAAAAATTTCATTAAAAAAATATTGAGGAAAATATCCTTTTCTTTTTGAAAATCAATTTTAAAAAACTAAAGACATACAAAATATGAGAATGTAACAAGATAATCCCAACGGAAGACTTTTGGTTCATTTGATTAAAATTCAAGAGTCTCTTTTAACTTTAGTTTCTAAAGGCCCTGTGACTGAGACCTATCAATGTTTTTATCACATTATAAGAGATTAGCTTTATATACTAAGCATCCTTTCGCTAAGACACAACTTATCCCACTTCGTACAAAGAGGAGAAATCAATAAATAGAAACTCCTCCCTCTTTTTGATTTCAATCACTCGCAGAAGTTTCTAGATCTTTTCTATCTGTTTAATTATTTGAGATATAATTGAATTAATCCTACATTAGATATTTTTTTGAAAATGTATCACTCCAAGTACTTAGATATCATAATTGAATGAGGATATGGATTAAAGGGACATATGTGGATTGTAAAAACCCTGCCCACATATCATTTAAGGTTGAGATTTAAAAAGATAAGTCGGTAGGGTTTTATATGTAATAAATGGTAAACTGGTCTTATTTATATGTATGATTTTTTCTCCCATGGATTTAAGTAAAACAATTCAGATCATTTGAATACATTACCAGGTATAAGAACCCCAATCATTTTTAAATTTTTATTGCCTTGAACATCTATTCTGGAAACATGTCAACCCAAACTACTACCCTCCCGTTCTGTTAAAAATGTATTCATATAAGAATGATTTAGAATGTGAGTGTACATAATATA
This sequence comes from Viscum album, assembly GCA_963277665.1. Taxonomy (NCBI): domain Eukaryota; kingdom Viridiplantae; phylum Streptophyta; class Magnoliopsida; order Santalales; family Viscaceae; genus Viscum; species Viscum album. Next base: position 1,426,755,759 of record OY728161.1, read on the forward strand.
AGGTTTCATAACATTATTAAATAAGTAAAATCACATACCACTTCATACTTTGTTCCGTAGATCTATAAATTTTCAATCATAATAGTTGCTTCCCCTTTCTGACTCCTTTGAGGATTCCATCCAATTAAATTTCAACATTAGTTCCAATAAACAAGCGGGTATTTCTTATCAGTGTGTTATTTTTATTTTTCCCAGTTTATACTCTATAATTTTTCTACTTTTGATTGTCTTTATTAGTTCCATTTAAGCATATTTTTGTTTTCAGGTTGTCCCAGATAGTTGGGTTTATGCTAAAATCATTAGTGCGAGAATATGATTTCTACTGATCTCACTTGGAAACTTCTTCAACTTGTGATGAAGTTGATTTTTCCTTCTATCCCAAATAATAATTTTCATTTCTATTCATTGATGTATCATTAAATCCATTTTAATTGTTTTAAAATGAAGCATTTGAGAAAACCTAATTATATTGTCCTTCAGTTTTTCTAATCGCTTGAGAACCTATCCTGGGACTTCTAGTTATTTGGATTGAAATAAAAAAAAAATTCTCAAATTTTGGGTTTTCAAGACCATGCGATTAGGCCATATTAACATTTTCATTGTTTGAAAAAAGAAAAAAATTATCTTATAAGCACCTGGAACTAAAAAACCAGCTGACCCACCATGTACTAAGTGAATAAACGAATAAAAATAAGCTCCTCCCCATGTTGTAATCCCAACTAAAAAATTTATAGAAACCTTCCTTGATCACTATGTTTTTAATAAATCACAATTTAATTATATTATTTTTAACATTATATATACCACAGAATTATTTCCTACTATGATTTCCACCACTAAAAACAATCTTAATATGCATCATTTGATTGTTATTATCATAGAACAATGGATTCATGTAGCTTATATGAATCTTTAAGAATTACGTTTTTTGGGTACAAAGATCAAACATTATTTTACTCATTTATGTTTTTAAATGTAATTATTACTAAATCAAATTGAATGGATATGAATCAGAAATGGATGGGTGCCAAATTTATGGTAAAATAGTATGAGGGTGGGGTGAAATAGTTCATCAAGTGTGAAAGCAATAATTAATATGACACTAATCTAATATTTTTTATATATTTACAATGTTGATATTAATTACAAATTAGTCTTGAGTATTTTGAAGAATACTTGATCTCTCACAAAATATATCAAGTTTATAAATGTGGGACTAAACATATGGAAAATGTTAACGTAGTTAGTGAATGGGATAACACCGTGTTTTATATAACATCTAATAAGATTAGAAGTGTGAAAAATGAATAATAATGTATTTAGGATAAGATTATTGGTGTGAATAGTGATGAATATTGTACTGAAGAAATGATAATGATAGTTGAAGTTGAACTTCCTGATTGTCCAAAATTGCTTTTGAAGATAAAGAATGGTTTAAGGACACAATTGAATGTTTTTGTACTAAATATACATAATTTTCATCAATAGTGAAGCTATATAAAATAAAATCAACAAATTGATAGAACGATACTATTTTTACTAAACTGATTACTCTATTGAATGATATTCTCCCAGAATATAATGAGCTTCCTTGCCCAACATATGATGTTAAATGAATTTTATGTTCAAGGGGTATAATCTATGAAATAATACATAACTTCCCAAATGATTGTATACTATTTTAAAGGGCTACAAATCACTTAAAAATAACCGATGTGTGATGTTCCTCGATACAAGAAAGATGACTCGTGTCCAAAAAAATAGTACATTCCAATCATTCCAATGTTTAGGAACCTGTATGGAAGTGAGGATAATGTATGGAAATTAACATGGAATGAAAATAAAATAATTAATGATGTGAAACATCATCACCTGGAAGACTCTCCTTAGTGGATGAAAATTCATAATAAGTATCCTAAATTTGGAAATTAGCTGAGAAACCATCATCCTTTTCAATTTATATATGGAGGGGATCCTTTTTGTTTTAAAAGATGAACTCAAAGTATTTGGATGGTTATGTTGGTAAATTATAACCTTCCACTGTATTTATGCGTGAAATGAAAGTATATTATGTTATCTCTACTTATATCATGACCAGAATAATAAGGTAATGATATTGATTCTTATTTGGATCCATTAATCAACGATTTGAAATTATTATGGGATTTAGGTGAAACATCATATAATGATCATGAAAATGTAGATTTCATATTGATATCCATGTTATATGGGATTATAAATTACATTCCTACTTATGAGAATTTTTTCGATATAACATTAAATGAACTAAAGTGTGTATCATTTTTTAACAAGGTAAATATATAGTTAGGTTGAAGAAATCATCAATGTATATGCTTCTTAGAAATCATAAATTTCTACCATGGTGTCATAAATACAGATCTTGGATGAAATCATTATATGGGATTTCAAAAGAAGTTACAAAAATCTATCCACTCACAGGTGATCAACTATTGGAGAAAGTAAAATATAAGGAAACTAATTTCTGTAATAAAATTGAAACACCTTAAATAAACTAGTTGGAAAAAGATATCATATTTTTAATTTCCATAATGAAATTTTCTGTATGATTAGAATTTCCATGATATGGTTCTTCTACAAAAAAAAAATTTGACAGTGTTATTGTAACATAAATAAATCTACCCCTTAGTAAAATATTGTAATTATGGAGAGGTGGACATGATTTACATAGGGATATGAGAAGAGTTGGGACCAGGGAAAACTGAAAATATAATTTTCTATCTCAAGCTTCTTAGACTATTTCTAGGAAAGAGATATATCTATTTTTAAACTTCTTTAATGACGTAAAGGTTCCAGAAGGGTATTTATCAAATATGAATAATATAGAGTGAATGACGGATTTAAATATAATGGGTCTAAAATCAAAAGAAAATCATGAATTTAGGAAGGATATAATGTATATAGAATTATGTAGAATTTTTTCCAAGAAAGTACATCATAAATTAACCAAGATATATTTCCTTTTCAAAGATATATGTAGAAAAGTTATAGACCTTATGAAATTTCCGACTATGGAAAATGAAATTCTTGTGATATTATGTGAATTGATGACGTTATTAATAATGGAATTCTTTGATATGATTTTTCACATGATATTTCAATATTTAAGAAAGATTCAACTACGTGTTATTATACATTGTAGATTGATACAACCCAATGAATGATATATGAAGATTTCAAAAGGGTTTGTCAAAAATCAATGTTTCCCAGAAGGTTTCATTATGGAGTGATTTTTTGTATAATATTCCATTGGATTATATAAAAACTACATGTTTGATGTGGAAGGCATTTATCCATAAAAAACTCATCACACCCTGTGGAATGTGGGTGAAGGAGTTTTTAAAATAGATGTTTTCATAATTACTATTATAGTGAGAGATTCGGTTCACCTTTATATTTTTTATTATCGTTTAGAGATTTTACCATATGTTAGAACACACTGAGTAATTATTAAAAATTTGAATCAATCATTTAATGGAAGATGGATATCAAATATGCATAATAAAATATTTATAGGATGATTTTACGACTATATTTTTATGGATTAAACTGAAAAATATAGATTAAATTTTAGAAGGACTATGATGGCCAGCTAGGGGACCAAGTGAAAATGTATTATATTGTAATGGTTATGTAATTAATGGTCATATTTTCTATAAAACTAAACATTATGAACACAATACCATGAAAAATATTAGAGTTACACTTATGGATGAATCGATGCATATATAAGGTACCAAGGATAGAAATCGAATTTATGGGAATACGATATACTTTGGCATCATCAAACTAATATGGTTTTTTGATTATACAACATTCCAAGTGTAATTTTGTTTAAAGAAATCTGGTTGATAATGGGAGTGTATTTAAAATAGATGAATTGGGATTTGTTAAATTTGATTTTAGTAATGAAGGGTACAAAGAAAAACTGTTTATAATGGAATCATATGCATTTCATGTATTTTATGTTCTAGATCAAGAAAATTAAAAGTGGTTAGTTTTTCTATTATCGATCAAACCCACCAAAGGGTCAAATGTTAATTCAACTGAGGATTCCCATTTCATTGAGAAACTACAACCATTTTTAAGTTTTCCTAGTGCTTAAGATGTCTTGTATATCAGAGGAGACCACAATGAGGGGATTTTAATACTTGATATAGGGTTAAAAACCCTTCATCCATTTAAAACATAGATTTTAATAATCAGGTTTTATATATTTTTTATCACAAATATTTTATTAAGGAATATTATTATATTTATACTTATACCTTTATGTAATCTAAATAAAATATTCATCCACTTCTATAGATAATTACTTATACACATGATCATTCTCCCTATATTTAGGAATAATAGGTTTATCAATATGATGATGCTCCTAATATAGATGAACAATTGTCTTATACAAATTTCGATGAACAAAATATAGAGGAACAATATATTGATGATGTTTAAATGGAGTAAATGGTTGATAGCGAAGAACTAGTGTCCCGGAAAATAAATGAGCATCATAGTGTGATGGTGTTAGAAAAAATTATTAAGAAGATAAAAAAAATCATCAAATTTGAGGTTGGATTGAATGCACATGGAAATCCTATTAACCCCAATAAGTCCATACTTAGTAGTTACATTGGATTCAATACTTGAATGTTCAATCTGATTGATGTATATTTGTGTAACAATGTTTAGATCGTGGGTAAGGCATTAATTTTGAATGTGATTAGGGTAAAATTACAACATTCTTTCATTATTTTAATAAAATAATAATGAAACAATTATTAACTCTTCATTAACCCTTTTAGAGTTCCTTTGTAGTAGATTAATCCCAAATGAAATTTTTATTAACGCGCACTGGACATTCTCAAATAATCTTTCATAAAATCCTTACGGAGTATCATCTCAAAGATGATGATGTGAAAATAAACTCTCACCCACCACAAATATATGCACACCTTATATTCCAAGAAACCTATAAAACGTTTATTGGTCATCATGAGAAGACATATTTTTAGGTACATTTTGATTTGTAATACATTTCTGGAAAATACATGTATTAATCACTTTGATTAAGAATTATTAATTTATAAAACACCAAATGAGCGCTAAAAATAAGAAACTTGCTACAAAACCAACATACCCCTGCTATAATGAAAGGGTGGGGGTATACATCACTTGAATTAAATTGGTACATATGTTAAATCTATAGGAATAATTTTATGTGAAAAAAATAAAAACATAATTATATTCCTTTGTTTTTGTAGAGATTGATGAATCGAAATCCACATCCACATCCACACTATGTTATGTGATACAGATGGAGGACCATGTAAATAAATAAAGGATCCTAATAAGTGAAAACACACATAATGTGTGAGAATCATGTAATTATGATATAATTAAAAAATGTCGTTCAATTGGTATTATGTAAAAATTGTTACTTATTTTAATATATTTCTTATACAGTATAAAAAAATAATCATCATCTGCTTTACTGGACAAACAACTATTATTAGTGACCATGAAACGGCAAGAATAGTATGGCCATCTAGAGGTTTGGGTTTTATTTTTTAACCCTAAACATATCTTTATAAAATAAATAAATAGGTGGATAAAGATAATAAATTTTTAGAGATGCAAGGATGAATATATCTTCTAAAATAAAAAAGGATTGATAGTTAGAGTTATTAGAAAATGTTATGGGAAGGAATCTAATAGAAGAATCAATACAATAAAATCGCTATGTGAAGACCCCCCCTGCCAAATTTGAGGTGATCCATTACCCTTATAGGTCTTTCTTATAAGAGGTAATCAAAATTTTCATAATTTTTTCCTTGAAATGTGAATCAGGAAGACATTGATACCTCTCCTTCACTAATATTATATAGGGTAAAAATGATTGTGATTTATACCTATCAACACCTACCCATTTCCTTGTTGGTAGGAATATTATGTACAACATCCAATGAGATATTCTAGACAACAAAAACTTCCAATAGGGTATGTGAGAGTTGGGATTCACATAGCTCACCAGCCAAGATTAAGATACACATTCCTCTTTATAATTCAAATATTCATATGGTCATTCTTTCTATTGGAACACTCATAGAATGTCTATTTTTTCATGTAAAAATACATTTCTCCAAGGAGGTATTCCTTTATAGGTTTTTTATAACCTATTATCAATTAATGAAAAAGTTATGAACTGATGAATGTTATTACAGAAGGAAAAAGGGATGGGGTGAAACATTAGTTCAAATAAAAATGATAAAAATGATCAATCAACCCATCATAAATATCTTCAAAATGTACATTTACCCAATATGTTTAAAATCCACTATTACTAACATTAAAGGTTTATGTGGATAAAATTCTAAAAAGTAGTGATGTGACTATAAGGGATTTTGAAGAACATATATATGAAGAGGACATTACATAATATATTGTTCTTGAGAATGTAAAAAAATACTCAAGCATGAATGGATTGGATTATTAATCAAAAATGTATACATGTGTTGTGTTTTCGTGATTTTCTCCAATAGTTTATCTACTATGTTGTTTAGAATTATATACAATTCATAAATATTTCCAGATTATATATCAATAAAATTTTAAGGGAAAACCCTTTCAACATAAATTTGAAATCATTATTCCTCACATTACTTATTCACAACCATTATCATTAGAACCAAAAAATATGAAGTAATTGGGAAAAAACTCTCCACAAAATAAAAATGGAAACATAAATATGAATTAAACATCTTAATACCCTTGACGAATGGGTTAATATATTCAATTTAATCATATAAAATGAATTTTTATACATTTTCTTACTTATTATTGTTTTTTAGGAATGATGGTTTAATCATTGATACCAATTTTTATACACCAAATATTTATTTTCTAGATTAAATGCATTGATACCCAACAAACTGAACACATGTGATGATGTTTATCAATTTTAAATACACTACATGAAACATTTTTCAAATAATTATCTTGTTCTAAATTTTATATTATCTTTAAATTAAAAAATTATTATTATAGGGGGTGTTTAAATATCATCAAAATCATGTAATGAGAATAGTCCATGAGAAAAAAAGCCTATAAACTTTTATAAATATACAATTATTAGGGTATAAATAATAACATTGTTTACTCATTAATATCAATTCAGATACTCCAAATATTTACTTTCTAAATTCAATCCATGGATACCCAACAAACCGAACACATATGATGATGTTTATCAATTTTAAATACACTACATGCAACATATTACAAATAATCCTCACATTATACATTTTATATTATGTTATAATGAAAATATAATAATAATGGTGTGGTGTTTAAATATCTTCAAAATCATGGAATGAGAATAGTCCCTGATAATAAAAAACCTGTAGACTTTTAAATATAGATAATTATTAGTGTTCAAATAATAACATTCCACTATTAAAAAATATATCAAAAAAATATTTTCCACAATGGTTATGAAGTGTTCGAAAAAAAAATCGAAAAGATTTTGGTTGTTGTTTTTTTGTGTTTATGAAAGATATTCAATTCCATCAATAAACTAGCACCCCAAAAGAGGTATTAACAATGATATTTACATTCTTGTTTAAAATATGTATTAATCATTAATTTATATTTTTGAGTAATACTAGGACTATCAACAGTCCCCATATTCCAAAGAGAAAACATATTTGACTAGATATGGATGGGGAGAATACATGGTGTCATAATGCATACAAACCTAATGAAGATTTTAATTCCTTCTACTTTTGTAGTTAATTTTCTCATCATTTTATTTTATTTTTATTAGTTAATTTCTTTAGCATTTTTTATCTCATACATATTTTCTTAATTTTTATAGTGATCACTATTTAGGATGATACACTCATGATTCACTCTTAGACACCAATTATTAACTCAATAAGGATGATGCACTCATGATGATGAACTGTCATTTTAATTCTGAAATTTATTCAAAAATCTAAGTAATCAAAAAAAAAATTGTTAGATAACCCCAAATGTTGAATGCATTGAAGAACAAAAAGACATTGTATAATGTGTAGTAATAAACAACAAGTCAATCTGATACATGATATGCCCAATATGACTTTAAATATATGTTTTTAGTTTAAAATGGTCATTTTAGTTCTAAAACACATTACATACTCATAATAAATCAATCACATTAATTTTTTTTCGATAATTTTGGAAAAAATCATAAATAATTTGAGATGTGTTGGAATCATCCACACCTTAATCCAATACATATTATGTCTGGTATGATAAACAAAGTAGTATGTTTGAAGCTCCTTGTGATCATGAGGTATTGAACATTGAGGATTTAATTGATGTAATGGTTATAGGGAAATGAGCCATGAATGTATGGAAACATCATTAAAATTTTAATTACCTTTATTTATTTAGTTAATTGTTTCATCCTTTTGCCTAATATTTTTAAGTTAATTTCCCCATCATTTTATCTAAAAATATTTAGTTTTCATTAGATATATTTTGGGAAGTAATAAATGGATTTCAACTATATATATTAAGCTAGAAAAAAAAGCTAATATATTAATTTTAGATGGAAGAGGAACCCACATACTGCCTGAAACATAAAGTGGATTGTAAGGATGCATCTACTAAGGTATTTTTCAATAGTTAACATAAAACATATGAATTCATGAAAATTATTCTATTAACACTGTCTTAAATGATATAAGAATCATCCACACCACAATCATATTCACCTTAATATGATACACAGTGTACCCATTATGACTCAAAGTGTATGTTATCAGATTATAATTGACATTTTAGTTCAAAACACATGTTAATCCCGTAATACCAAGAAAAATTTATTTGATTATCATGAAACATTATGTAAATGATTAATTAGTCATTTATGACTTGTATAAATCATCCTCATATCAAACCAATATTGGATGTGACTGTTATGACTCAAAGATTATGGTTTCAGTTAAAATTGACATTTAAAAAAGAAACGTGGCATACTCAAAACTAATAAATTTTTTATTTCTTGGATAATTTAAGAAAATTATTATCTTGTAATTTTGGATGTGTAAGAATAAACCTCTCACCAATCTACCTCATGGTTTGACCGGTATGTCTCAAAGTTTGTTTTTATTTAAAATTGGCATTTTATTTAAAAACACACATCACATATTCAAAACCAATAAAAAACTTTTTTATTTTTTTATTCTTCATAAAAATGATCCATAAGTCATTTTTTGACATTTAGGAATAAATCGCACCACAATTCGATACATGGTGTGCCCGATATGACTCAAAGTGTATGTTATATGTGAAAAATTGATATTTTAGTTGAAAACATGGTATCAATCACTAAAAACAATGAAAACATGCATTTTTTTGATGTTTTGGAAAATTATTCATAATTAATTTGTGGACTATAATAATCAGTATCACATCAAGACTACACATGATTTGAAAAGTATGACTCAAAGTGTGTGTTTTCAGTTTAAATTAACATTTTAGTAAAAATGTAACGTGACATAATAAAAATGAATAAAAAAAGTTATATGGTATTGATTCTTTATGAAAATGATACATAAGTCATTTTTTATGTATAGGAATAAAATTCATGTCAATACAAGGAATGGTCTCACTGGTATTATTTCACGTGTGTCATTTTATTAAAAATTTACATTTTTTTAAAAAACGATAACTAAATCGAAATTTATAAAACACATTCATATTAATTAGATAAATTATAAAAAATATACATAGGTTATTTTATAAATTTAGGAATCAAACACACCTTAATCGAAAAAAATTTGTGCCCAATATGACTCAATGTGTCTCTAATCTATTTAAAATTGACATTTTAGTTTAAAATGTGTGTCATTCACTGAATACTAAGAAAATTAAATTACATTGTGTTGATATTTTATTAAAAAAATATTTATATGTTATTTGTAAAGTTTTGGAATTATTATCATGTAAAATTAACACAATATGTGACGGATTTGTCTCAAAGTGAATGTCATTAGTTTAAAATGATATTTTATTAAAAAAGAAAATTGATGTACTCCAAAATGAAAAAACACATTTAGATTTTTCTGATACTTTAGAAAAATTATCCTTAAGTCACTTTTAAAATTTAGGAATCAATATCACATCATTCTAACTCACCAGGTGATAGGTATAAATCCATTTATTCCTTTTTAGTTCAAAAAGACATTACATACTCAAAACTATAAAAATGAATTTTAATTATTTTGATACTTTCAGATAAAGATCCATAACTCATTTTTGGCTTATAATAATTATACACACCGCAATCTAAAACATGGTTTTCTTGATTTGAATCAAAAAATGTGTTTTGAATATAAAAATTAAAATTTAGTTCAAAACACACATGGCATAACAAAAAATGAAAAATCACATTCAGATTGTTATGATACATTAGGAAAACAATCCATAAGTCTTTTGTGACATGTAGGAATCAGTCGCACCTTATTATGATACATAGTGTGACCGATATGACTCCAATTATGTGTTTTCTTTTTATAAATGACATTTTATTAATATATTATTTCACAATAATTTTAAATTTATTTCTTTATTGTATTAATATCATAAGAATTATTTTATTACAGAGGCAGATTCTGTTTCTTGAGTTGGGTTGGTCTCTTCGGAAACTGATACCATGATTTGGTTTGTTTGAGATGGGGTTGGGTTCCAAAGGTAATGAAATAATTCATATTTATAATTTTTTGTGAGAAATTTCACTTTCTAAAGTAATTTTACAAAAATTTCCTGAAATGTTTATAATATAGTGTTTTATTCTTTTATTTGTGATGTATTTTTTATTTGAATAAAATTATAAATTTTCCATATTCCAGTATTTTTACTATTGTGTACTATAATTAAAATACTACACTTCAGTTTTATGTCCTTTATCAGTGCTATTTCTATAATTGATAAAATGGAACATTATCAGTTATAGAATAGTGCTGGTAAAATTGGTCCCCTTTTAATGGTTCTTAGGGAAACAATGAATTTTTATAGATGATAAATGACATTTCTATCACTTATTATTTCCCAATTTTTAGTAGTGAGGTTTCATTGTAATATATACCTCCTACATATATAAAGGAAAAAACTCAAAATTCATTCCTATGATAACTGATATGATAGTCCTTGTTAATTAGACATAGATCTCACCCCAGACTCCTGACACTAAGGCTTGACCTTATACACCCAACATGTGATGATTCCAAAAGCTATGACCATCATCCATCAATTTATAATGGGAACTAACCAAGGGTGGGGATTTATTAGATAGGATCTAAGAGTCATCCATCACCATCCACTTCAATACAAACCAATTTCCAACTAAAAATTTTCCCTACTATATGATTAAAATTAAAATTAAAATAGATGATCTCAATAACATATTCAATGAAAATATCAATACATGGAACCACCAAATCCGTCCTTAGGGAAAATAATTTCCAGTTCCACATCCTTGGTGCATATCTATTAAGAATCCCCGATCCATTAATACTTCCCTGGGGGACTCTAGTGTAAATGGTTGTTCATGAAAATAAAACCAAAAAACGATAATTCTTGTTTATGAATCTCCATATGAACCACTGTGTTTGAAAAATACCACTTTATAACATTACCAAGGAACAACTAGAAATTTAGAGGGGCCTTGATGCTAACCCAGACATGGTCACACCGCCCTATAGAAGGCTCAATACTCTCGGATGAATCTATCTTGGACAAGAGATAAAACTCCAAATACTCTAAATAAATCCAATCTTGAGTTAGGAAAACATCATCAATTAATGGCTCATAATGTTGTATATGGAAATCAATATGTTAATTCAACATCTAGCTGCTGAGAGTATGAACAAAAAGATAATATGTGTCTAAGACTCACACCAATCCTCTACTACTCAAAGACAAGGCCCTCCTAATAAACTCAAGAGGCCTCTATCATAAGAATAGATACAGAAACCCTATTTTATGGGCAGTGTGGTCCATCTTAGTGATGAATTCTATATAATCTATAAGATTCACACTAAGGATAAAAGAGATAGAAACATCCCTAGATCATGGAACAGAATTTCTCTCAAATGAGTCCTAGAAAACTACACCTCATCATTCAGCAAATATTGGTAAAAGGCCCAACTGAAAGTAGAGGTTCATCATATCCTTACATCATCACATCAGATAATTATCAAAGTTTATCTCCATACATTCAATAGATTGGTCCCATAATGATTTCGGTATATTCAGATTATATGAAATAGGAAGGATGTGAAGGATCAAAATAAAATGTTATAAGATGCATGTACCCACATACTTGTACCCTATAATGATGTATTATATCTGTAGGTTGAAAACATGTTATCAATGTTCTGAAAAAAAGGATGCATTAGCTAACACACCTAATCTAGTCTCATTGGTATGATAAAAAACTCAATACACCCTTCCACATAAATTCACAAAATTCCCAAATCATACCTCATGTAGCTATTAACTCTAGTCATTTCCCATAAGATAAACCCTCTATTATACCACTCTAACATGGCCCGATCAACGAGGGGCCCACTCAAGTTAGTGGTAACTTTGTATTTCAACCCCAATCCCACCTCTAATAGGCAGGGAGATAGTGACTAGAACCAAGAACGAATAACTCACAATATGGGAGACCTCAGCTTATGTGAACCAATAAAAATAACTATATCTCATGTATAAAATATTTTACAGCAATGAAAGAATGATTATATATAAAAAATAAAGTGTAAAAAAATTTATGATATAATATGTATAAATATATCTCTAAAAAATAAAAAAGGAATCAAACATCTGAAAATTCTATGAATCTGATGGATACAAGACACATGAAAACTCATCCCTGTTGAATGTACTCTCTGAAAAATCTATAGCTTCAATTTTTACTTCCACCAATAAGAACCCCAATGATATAACAAGCGAGTTCTTTACATCCCCAGGTTCCAAATAGGAATAATCCACACCCATGGAAACCCATACATATAATAAACCTTAACCCCTGATTTATTTCCTAAGGAAACACATAATAAAATCTTAAGAGATCAAGAGGCCTAGTGTATGTTTTTAAATTATATGAATAATGTAATAACTTCACATAGTGATATAAAAATATTTTTTTAAACCCCTACAATATTCCATTAATATCCATTGATCTTCTAAATCTACACAAAATATATGGGGACATACAAAAGAAAGGGGTGATCTCTAAATACCATTAAGGTAATAATCAGATAATAACATGTTTAAAGTAATAAAAGTTATTCAAGAGGCATATAAAGGTGACATAAAAGGGTCGATAATCATAAACATTAACATATAAGCGTGATTTAATATTATAGCATTAGGGAAACATGGGAATGTGGAAAAAACATAAAACAAGATATCATAAACATTAGTCAAGTAGAATCATAGATACATCATAACTTAGTGTGTATAGTATAACCTCAATGCACCATACATGGCCTCTCTTGGGGGAAACAAATTATCTAATTCATTAGATGTCTATATAATTTTAGGCCGACGCATCACATCCATATCATATGCATGCATTTATGTCCACATTGATCATACAATATCTGTAAAAATTTTATCAATTTTAATACCATGATTAATGACTTTGGGAAACATACATGAAAATACCCAATCAATGATGTATATGTATATCTAGGTGAGTACCATTGAGTGGAAATGGGGATGGGTATTCACTACAGTCACATTTTTCATGTAAAATAGCCGGATAATTTTGAAAGAATAATGCGTAGGAATTAGGATTCATTGATGGGATTAATGATAGTGATATGATCTCTCCCCTTAAATGGAAATAATAAGTAATGTAAATGGTTTGTGTAAAAAAATATTGCAACATGAACAATTAGGAATTAGAGTGAATTACAAAAAACAATGTTCTTGAATAATTATGAAGAGGATATGATCTCATACCTTGATAGGGAACTTATAAAATCATAGTAGATATTATTAAGAGATTGGTACAATATTGAGATATATTTATATCGGTATAGTGAAAGTAATGTTTTGTTAAATAGGGTTTTAAGTGAGGAGGAGTGAGAGGAAGGGTGGGTATTTATTGAAAAAGAGTGTGGAATTCTTTATTAATTTCTAAACATAGGTTTTGAGATCTATTTGATAAGATAATTAAAAACAAAAACAATGAAACGTTTTTTTTTCTAATGGTTACTTCCAAATTGGAGTTCTTGTAAATATTTTATAATTAAAAGAATATAAATCCTTAAATTAACACTTGTGGTGATGTGGAAGTCAGTCCTGTTGATAGATAATTGATTTTAAAACCATAAAATATAATATAGGTTTTGTAGGATTCATTATGGGTTCATAAAGTTGATAAAATAACCTAAAAACATTATTTCAATTGTTGAAAATATATTGGTTCATGGATTCATTTTATGTCATTTATTAAATCAATTTGGCTATTATGATGTCATAATTTGACGGTATATTTATACCTTATTTTATTTTTAACCAAAAAAATATATTCTATTAGAAAATTATTAAAAATTCACTATTAGAAAATTTCAACATTCTGATTTCAGATATATTTTTTATTTTACCAAATTAATTTTCAAAATATAACAGTTTTTCCTTTTAAATAAAAATACTTATATAATGAAAATACTACTTTTTAATATATTACTTACTTTTTAATTATTATAAAAATTAAAATGGACATTATTAAATTATTTCTAATTTATATTTAAATAAAAATTATATAATAATAATATTTTATTAAAATATCATTTTTAAAAAATCCATGAATTTGTCAAAAGATTTATAATTGAAACTATATATTTCCCCAAAATATAATTTGAGTTTCTTTGTATCAAAATATATTTTTATCAAACTCATTATTTAATCATAGATAAATAATTATAAAAAATGAAAAATCTAATAATTATTTCATTAAAAACTATAAAAATTCATATTACTTGGGTCTAGATACATAAACCCTTATCACAACACTGTACACCACAAGGGTATGGTGTGTGATAGTGACACATTCATTGGGTGGTTTAGTGAACAAGGTAAGGGTTGTGATATAGAAAATATTGAAATTCTACCATAAATTATTTAACTCAAGTTTTAGTTTTTTGATCTCAATATGGTATTGGTCAATAGAGAATCCATGTGATGATGTCTCCCATAGATTCTCAAATAAATGGTCTTTATATGGTATAATCATAATAGTTGAGGACATAACTTATTATATCTATATCAATTGGATTTTATCATAGACCATAATATATTTTTATTATAATAGTCAATATAAAATCGATATATTATCAATGATAATAATGATTAATGTTCCATTAAATATTAAAGGATAAAACTTATAACGGTGGAAAAAATAACCAAACTAGTTCATGATATTTCTATAACTACAATTCTTAATAATGAAGTTATTCATTTATAAGGAAATTTCATTTATAAAAGTTAATTTCCCTAAATCTTTCCGCCTTTAGAAATTTCACCAGTGAATTTTTTTCATAAACTAAAAAAATGAGGATACTTCTATTTCATCACCTCTTCAAGTTCCAATGTTTTTTCCAAAAAAAAATTTTCCACCAAAGTACTTTGTCTAGGTGATATGTCTTCATTCATATAACATTTTCTCTAGTATTTAAGATCTCCATCGGTTATTCCTTCTATAAAAGATAATTTTCAATGGTACAACCTATGGATTCAGTAAATGTGAGGGTCTGGTATACAATTACATAATAGGGATACATGGAACACATCATGTACTTTTGTTAGTTTAAGTGGGAGTTTAAGTCAATAGGATACAACTCCAATGTGATCAAGGATCTCAAAGGTGTCGATTTATCTTGGACTGAGCTTTCCCTTCATCATAATCCTCATGAATTTCTTCCAAGGGGATATTTGAAGGATAACCTTATCTCCGACCTCAAATTCTAGGTATCATAAATACTTATCAGTATAGATTTTCTATAGACTTTGTGTGGATTTCATATGAAACATAATGGGTTAAAACTTCTCAATTAAATCCTAGATACTATCATGTCCCATAGTATTCTTCTCTCCAAATTCATTCTAGCATATTGAATTCTTACACCTCTTCATACATAGATCCACATAAGGTTCCATTTGAATACTATAATATAAAAAATTGATATATGAGAACTCTACTAGGGGAAGGTGCGAGTCCAAAAATCCTTGGTAATATATTGAACATGATATCAACATATCCTCTCTAGTTTGAATGGTTCTCTTAGACTATCCATCCGTCTGAGGGTGATAAGAAATAATGAAACTCAGATCTATATCCATTTCATACTAAAGTATACTCCATAACATCGATGTAAACCTATAATATCTATTGGATACAATGGATATTATAACTTCATTTAGTCTTACATATTAATTTATGTATATCTTAGCAAGTTGGTCCAGTGATAAGTCTTCTTTGATAGTAATGAAAAGTTCTGGATTTGAATGGAAATAGAAACAAGCCACAAGGTATTTTTGCCTTTAGATTTCTTTGGGAGTCCTATAATGAAATCCATGGTTATGTTTTCCCATTTCCATACTAGTATGGGAAATGGTTGCATCATACCCTTAGGCTTCTGTCACCCGGCCTTGACTTATTTTCATACCATGCATCGAGATAAATATTCAATAATCATCTAGTTCATGTTATCCCACTAGAATTTATTATTCCAATATATATACATCCTTTTCCTTATTGGATGAATAGGTATGGATGAGCTATGTGAATTATCAAAAAAATCCCTCATAAGTTCAAGTATTGATAGGACACATATCACGATTCCAAAATTTATAAACCAATCTTCAGTAATGTTGAAATCTAGAATATGAACTTCCTTTTTTGTAGCACTTCATCATATTTTTGGACATCCTTGATCCTCTCAAGAATGGGTTGTTGAGAAATTATTGTAGTATGATATGATGAATATCTTTTATTATACCCATGTATATCCTTTTCATGTCAATTAATATTGGATCCCTTTAAATCCTCAATACAAATAGGTTTGTGGGATCCTTTCTACTCATTGCATTTTCTACATTGTTTTCCATCCTAGGATAGTAATGGATTGCACAATCATAATCCTTGATCATATCTAACAAACACCATTGGGATATATTGGGATATTATTATGTGGATATATACTTTAGTATTTTATGATCCATATATATGTCAGGCTTCTCCTATTAGAGTCAATGTCACCAAATTTTCACTGCGAAAATATTTGCAAAAAATTATCGATCATGCGTTTGGTGGTTCGGATCGTGGATATTTAATTGGTGAGAGGTATATACTTTCTCGTTCTCTTCATACATGATTAGAAATCCTAATATCGTTTTTTGGATTCATCCTTATAGATCACAAATAATTCCCATATTGTGAGAAATGTGAGCACAAGTGTATTGGTTATTATCTTCTTTAACTCTTTGATGGTTTCATTACATTCATCATTATAGAATGACATAGCCCCTTTTTGAGTTATAAAGGTAATTGGGATTAAAAATCATGATAGTTTTCTGACTAATTGATAATAGTACCTAGATAATCCAAGTAAACAATGGATATCTATGACATATATTGGTCTAGTCCATCCATAACCTACCTCTATTTTTAAATAATAAAAATATCCATTTTTATTGACAAAATTACCCGAGAATGTTACTCTCTCCACCAAAAACTCACATTTCCTATAATTATGAAATAAAGTTTCCTTTCAAAAAAAATTTAATATAGAATTAAAATAATCCTTATATTCTTCCATAATATTTTAGTTGATAAGAATATAGTCTATAAATATTTCCCCAAATGTTTCAAGGTACTCCTTAAATAATCTATTCATTAAGTACATGATGATAGTTGAATAATTAGCGAGACTAAATAGAAACACTGTGAAATTTTAGTGTCTAAACCTTGAACAAAAACCAGTCTTGGAAATATCCTCCTTATTAACCCTTAATTGATAATGTCCCATGTGAAGATGTATTTTAGAGAAGTAATGGGATCCATATAGCTGATTGAACATTTCCTAAATATTTGGAAGGGGATACCTGTCATTTTCCATGATCTTGTTGAGCATATGATAATCAATGAAAAGGATAATTGACCCATCATTATTCATGATAAATAAGACCAGTGCATCCCATACTGAAGCACTTCGGCATATAAACCTTTTATATAGATTATCTTATGGTAATTTCTTAAACTCTTCAAATTCAACAATGGATATTTTAAATAGAGTCATAGATATTGGAAAATCAATGGGTATAAAATCAATTGAGAAATAAACCTCACACCATAATGAAATAACATGAAATTCTTCTAGAAAACCAATAGAATATTCTCTTACAATGGGAATTCCATCACGGATGATATTTTCCTTAGTCTCGATCATTTGAGCTAGATACGATTTCTCATAAGGAAAAATTATTCATTCTTTATATGATGAAACTAAAGTATAATCATCCACCTCATTTCACTTATATAAAATTTGAAGGGGATTCATGATATGAAGGGTTATTTTATTCTCTCAAAAATTTATGTTGGCTCTATATAAAGAAATTCAATCCCTGCCTTGAAATTCATTGAATTCTCTTAAAGTGACTATCACATGGTTTTTTTGGATGTTTAACCAGAAAATATGTACATAAGAGAATTTATATCCTCTAAATGAAATAATTTTACCATTTTTGGTTTCCACATATGTCTTCACTTCATTTTTCTAAGGTGGTGTTTGAATAGTTATCAAAACATGAGTGATATGAACCAATATGTAAAACCAAAATCAAATAGTGTATTAACTATTATTGAATAATTTAACAATGTACCTATCAACACATCATTATAGGGACCCACCTCAGTAGTTTTGATGGTATAATATATCCATATCTCCATAGTCCGTGGCGGTTTTTGGTGTCAGTTATCATAAAAATCCATTGGTTTAGTTAATTCATTCCCACAGTGTCATTGTTCCTTGTAGTTAAAACATAAGACAATAAGGGAAGAGATGAATATAGAAATACTTTATTTGATCACATAGCTGGGATTATATAGTTGATATTAGTTATCAAGGTGCCCTTCATTATTTTAAATAATGCATTTACATTCCCCCTTTAGTCAATTTTTGGGATGATTCTTCCCATACTTTTTCCATGTGGGATGTTCTAATTTTATGCCAACATTATATTTCTCCATAGCTCTGCCAAAATTATAATCCATTCTATGATTTTATCTCAAAAAACATGATACCCTTAGGATTCATTAATATTTATTTCAAATTTTAGGCTGTATCAGAAAATTTATTCATTGAGATCAAATTTTTGAATCACATAATATTTTCATAGACTCAGATTTATCCCACCAAAGAAGTAGTCAAATTTACTTTAAGGGGAGCTGATTGTGACAAAGTGGTATATTTTATGTCTTGTGAAGTTCACCTCATATTCCCAAATGGATTCATCGTTAATTTTCTAAATTCTATGAAAATACCTCTCGGTTTTATGTTATAGATCTCAAGGAAAATATTTATTGAGAATCAATTTTTAGAATTCTTTCCACTCCATCACTTCCATATCTTCATCAAGATTCATATTTTTGATAAATTTCCAACATTAATCATCTTATCCTTACATAAAAAAAACATAAAATTTGATTGTGTCTTGATGATAAAATTAAAGGATATAGAATATTATTTCAATTGAGTTGATCCATTGTTAAGATATTAAAGGATTAAAAGATCCATTGAAAGTCATAGGCCTTTGTAACATAATGGTGTCAATTGTAATTATTTCTTTCTTAGGGATCTGTGGGTTTTCCTGATAATTTATATTTATATTCAAAAAAGTTAGTTAATTTACAATTTATTTTCATGATTTTATCAACTCCTTCTACCATTAGGTTGGGAATCTTATTTGGGTAGCTATTACATTTTTCATCACAATGGATGTTTACTAAGTTACCCATATTCTATGAAATCGACTAAAATAAAGGGTAAAATAGAAATGAAAATTTCAAAAATACTAAACACATAAAGAAAAAAATATGAAAATTGATTGGATAAGTCATATATTCATTATCCAATGAATTTCATGGTTTCAACCGATGTTATTCATGATCTATTTCATAACATCAATTCTTACAGGTGTTTTTTAATCCTTCCATAATTGTAAATATAAATAATTTGAATTTACTAAATCATATAACACAGTAGAGTCGAACTAGGTGTTATACAAGGACATTCTATCATGCAACTGGTGACGATTAACTAAAATCCTAATGCACCTTTCCTAGTTTATTACCCTATGTACAACTGTGCCAGAGCCACATCCACTTGTAGTATCCAAACATGGATTTGGTTTCATGGAAACCACTTATTCTATACATTAATATAATCTAGGGATGTTTTCCTATGTCTTTTATTTTCTCAAAGGTGACAAAAATGTTTCCTAATACTAATTCCCCAAAATAATGATACTCTCCTCTCATACGATTTATGACAACCCATATCATCTTTAAAATGTAATTCATGATTCATTACATAAGGAATCACATAATAAAATCTGAAAAGATCTATGTTCCTAGTGTATTTGGGAAATTAGATACATAATATAATAACATGACTCATGGATAGAATGAAATTATTTAAAAACTCCATAACATTCCCCTAACATTCATCAATCATATAAAACAACATGGGATAACTGAAGGTTATAGATAAAAAGGGGGGAGCTATAAATCTTTGTATGGGAATAATCAAATAATAACATGAATAAAGTATTTTATATTAGTCAAGAGAAATATAAAGGTGATATAAAAGAGGTTAAAATCATAAACATGATCATAAAATCATGGTATAAGATGATAATAAAAAAGTAAACATACAAATGTTGAAACAACATAAAAATGACATCATAAAATACTTGATGGATAAAATTCATGACATCATAACATAGTGTAAATAGGATAAAATACTATGAAATATACATTTAATATCATGAGATACAAATATTTCATGACGCATTGGATGATTATATATATCTGATACCACCCTTCATGTTCAAATATTGTACACGCATTTGAGCGCCGCATAGGTTCTAAAACCTAAGTATTCATTTTATCACTTCTAATATAGTGATTAATGAATGTGAGATACATAGATATAGGTACCCAATAAATAATGGATACGTAAAACTAGGTTAGTACCCTTGATTGGAAATTGGGATGTATATTCACTACATAAACATTTGGCCTGGAAAATTGTACGATAATTGTTGCAGCATAATAGGCATATATAAGGATTCATAGAAGAGTTTAATGATATTGAAAGGAGGAAATTAATTACCTAGGAAGAATGAGTAATGAAAATTTTTTGTGTAAAAACATATTCCAACATGAACAATTGGGAATTAAAAGTCATAATAAGAATAAAGTGATTGGAAAATGTGGAGAATGAGATGACCGTGTACCTTGATAGGGTTCATGTAATAACTTGGGAGGACCTTCTTAATAGATTAGAAACACATTTTAAGGGATTTATAGAGATACATGGAAAGTAAATTTCTGATCAATAAGTTTTGAGTGAGGAGGAATGATATGATGGGTGGGTATTTATTGCAAAAGAGTGGATAATTCTTTATTAATTCCCAAAATTATATTCTAGAATCTATATGATAAAATAATAAAATCCAAAATCATTCCAATGGTTTTTAACTTGGTTTCTTTTTAAGAGGATTGGTTTTCAATATTGTATACTTCCAAAAACCAAACATCTTAAAATAATACCCTTCATGATTTCAAAATGATCATTTATATAAAAAATTTATATTAAAACCTTAATAATATAATAAAGGTTTTAGAGGATTCAATAAGAGTTTATAAAGTTAATAAAATAACATGAAAATAACGTATTTTAGAGAGTAAATATATATTTTGTGTATTCCTTTGGTTTAATTTATCACATCATTTTGGCCCATTATGATGTCATAATACAGACTGTATATTAATACCATATTTAATTTTTACCCAAAAATTTGATTATCTTAGAAATTTATGTTAAATTAAATATTGGATAATTTCAACATTATGATTTCAAAAATAATATTAATTTTATCAAAATAATTTTTTTATTGTGATAATTTTCACATTCAAATAAATAAAATTATTAATATAAAAATACTTTTTTTATGAAATTAACTCCTTTTTATCATTTATAAAAAGTATATTAGACTTCATAAAATTATTTTATAACATATATTTAAA
Source organism: Viscum album (assembly GCA_963277665.1). Taxonomy (NCBI): domain Eukaryota; kingdom Viridiplantae; phylum Streptophyta; class Magnoliopsida; order Santalales; family Viscaceae; genus Viscum; species Viscum album. The sequence goes on from OY728161.1 coordinate 1,426,778,173, forward strand.
TAATTATTATATAATAATAATATTTTATTACAATTTTATTTTAAAAAATCATTTAATTTTTTAAAAGACTGTCCCATTCGAAACTATATATTACCCAAAAATACAATTCGATTTTCTTCATATCAAAAAATGTTTTTATCAAAATCATTATTTAATCATTTATAAAGTAATAATGAACTGAATTAAATATAATAAATATTTTAATAAAAATAAAATATTAACAAATTTATTATTGGGATCTAGATAAACACCTTCTTATTACAGCAATGTATTCCCTAAGTGTAATGTGTGTGATGATGATACATTATTAAGATGGTTTGTCGAACATGGTTTCGGTTGTGATCTCGATAAGCTTGAAAATTTACCATAAATGTATTTGTTCATGTTTTAGTCATTGGATCTCATCTTTGGGTTTGTTAAGGTAAAATTCCAATGATTCCATCTACCTTGAGGGATCTAATAAATGGGATTAAAAGGATACAATCCTACAGGTTGAGGCTATCAGTTTTTATGTACATGTCAATTGGATTATATCATAATGCTTAATATATTATAATCATAACGATCATAGTATAATTACTATATATTCAATGTTTATGATTCTTGACATTCTTTTAAATATAATAGGATATAACTTATAACCTTCCAAAATAACCAAAGTAGTGCATGTGTCTTTGATAATTTTTTTAATTAATAATGAATTTATTCATTTAAAACTAAATTTCATTTATAAAATTTTGTGTCCTTACAAGAAAAACCCTATGTATACCAAGATAATTTATGAAACTATGTGTCATCTACATAGACACAACACCTGTGGGAACAATGAATATTGAGTGGTGAGTATTAACATACACAGTTGTACAACCGAAAATAAAATTGAAAATAATAAAATAACAAGTTTGATCCAAACCTCGATATGAAAGTGAAACCTGGTAGAAGAAAATGAATAATAATCCATATATTCTACGTAATTTTTATCCCTTAAGGATACATGGAAGGTACCAACTATCTTAAGTAAAATCCTTTAATTTCATTCTACATCATCAATTAGGGAATAACATAACAATTAAGAGTCCATAATCCCTAATGTTTATATCTATCTATTTAACACATCTCTAATAGAACCCCTAGTGTTTCGCAGAGTCTCAAGTGATAAATAAATATGAACCACTTACCCTTTACAACTATCAAACCACTACAATAATTGAGGAATGGTATCCTACCCATTGTTGATGAGAATTTATCAGACAAAGAAACAAGTTGGTTCTAATTCAAAATTTAAACAAAAACTATGCATCGGCCCTACATAGATAAATTGAACATTCTTCCAATCTCACCTAGATAATGGCCTGAGATGACCGAAAAAACTACACCATTGTACTCTATGTGAGAAAATACTTAGGATATTCCATTTATTTATTAAAAATAGACATTGGATGAAAAATGTAGCCTTCATCTTATCAAACATGAGAAACATTACAAGATATGACCTAGGATACATCCCATCACTTGGAATTATGTATCACATATTGGTCATGAATCATTTATATCAATGTTATGACCATGGTTCCATGAATTTATCATTAATACAACATGAAAATATGAAGATAAAACCAAATGAAGAATTTATAATAATAATAATATTATTATTATTATTATTATTATAAATATATTATATAATATTTGAAGGGGGAGTCAACTCACATTGTCCCTTTATCCTTTCACATAGCCCACCTCATTTTTATGTATGTATTGATTTATTCTTAAAAAATAAAAAAATTGGGGCTATATTATACCAACCTCCATTCATTCTACCCCCACCCCTTTTATATGAACAATGACATCCACCATAACCCTCTCTCAAATCAATGTTGTGTCCCTCCTCCCATGTTCCATACATTGTTTTTTGTCAGAGTGGACAACTCAAGAGATGGTTAAATTGAGTTTCTAGTTACATTTTTGTGTTAAAAATATTTAAAATAAAAATAATTGTATTTTTAAAATAAATCCATTTATGTAAAATTTTATAATCTTATAATTTTATCTTTTGAGAAGATTCTAAAAATATAGATCATAGCTTTGTAAAAATAATATTGAAAATAATTTAACTTTTGAAACAAATATACTAGTATAAAACATAACATATAAAAAATAGATTAAAGTAAACTATCAACGTATATTTTTTTCAAAAAAGATAATGGTTTATTTAAAAAAAGAAAAATAAAAACCAGAAAACACACAAAAATTTTTGAACAAGGGGTCCAGTCACATGCCGAGACATAATCCCTTTTACTTGACAACCACCTGCAACCAATAAGTTTATTATAAAATAAACTGAAGGAAAACATGGATCAGGATTTAAAAATAACATTACTATGATAGAACACGCTATACACAAGCATATTCTTGAGTTATTCATGGGGTAAAATAAGTTATAGGTATCTTTGACCCTCTATGATAATTTAGTTTTCATATTAACAAATAATTTCAATTTATAGATTCTTCTCCTTCATTCCATTTTAATATCTCTCATTAAATCAATTATTTCATACAAAAAAATATACTTAAATATGTCAATAACCTATATTCCTGAATAAATATGTTAACAAGTGTATTTAAACATGTACTTTTGGATAACACTTAGTCTTGTAATGATTTGTGTAATACAGACACTTCATAACCTTTTTAGATTACCTAACGACATTCTTCGACCCACCGAAGTTGACACATAGATGTTTGACACACCAATGATTGACAGACCGAAGTCGACACACTGAAGTCCACATAATGAAGTCGACCCACCGAAGATGACACAATGAAGTCGACACACCGAAGTTTACAAACCGATGTTCGACACACTGAAGTCGACACACCAAAGACGACACACTGAAGTCGTCACAACGAAGATGACACACCGATGTCAACACATTGAAGATGACATAATGAAGTCCACACACCAAAGTTGATAGACCGATGTTACCAAACTGAAGACAATAGACTAAAGATGACTCACCTATAGTCATAAATAACTGTTTTGATTTTATTAATTAAAATTCATTTCTAACGTTCATATTTAGAAAAATTAATATTTATAATGTTATTTAATGTTGTTTGTAGGACTACCCATAGACAATACGAGGTATATGAACATGTGGAGATCTTTTTGAATAATTAACCTTGAAGTATAAAAGGACTTCAATTAGAGCTCAATAAGAAAGGGACATGGAGACACAGAGATATACTGATACATATAGATCTTGGAGAACATGCTAAAATATAGACGGTGCGAACTTAGAACATTGAAAAAAAGGAAATACTCAAATCTTGGGCTCACCAAGAAACTACCAAATGGAGCTTTCTGAACATATTCACAAAGAAGAACTAAACACTTTCACAGGAAATTGTGACACTTGGTTCTGAAGATAGCTTTCAAAAGTGGACTCGAATAACATTTCCTCAACATCTATTGAATCTAGAGCATTACGACACAACACACATAGAACTCTAAAACCTATTCTATTTCATAACTTTTTTGTGTTATAATCATTACTATATTTAGTAGTGTGTATATATGTTTGAAAGTCACACACCGTCTCCTGAGCTAAACTGGAGGATAACAAAATATCATCACTCTCAATGTTTTGTAACACTTGTATCCCACGTAGAACTTTAAAAGAGATCCCGTGAGATCTCTTTATTTGTTTCTCCCATGAATAATTGTGGTAGAGGTCAAGTGTGACATGGATAGCCTGTGTGGTGTTGTAAACCCTGATCCAGGGTGTGGATCAAAATATTCTTAATATAAATTTCTTTGTGGCGGGTGATCACCATGTGGAGAGGATTATGTCTCTGCTTGAGACTGAACCTCTTGTTTTATCTGCTGAGCCATTATTATTTATCTGTTATGTATTTCTGGATTTAAGAAAAACTAAACTTTTATAGTTAGTTTAGAAATTTTTTATATGTATTTTAAATTAGTAGGTGTGTTTCAAAAGTTTTACTAATATTTAGATTTCAAAAGCTAAGAACTAATCAATCTTCAGAGAACCAAATTGAACATTCAATACTTTTATAAATTCACTACAAAAAAACATTGTGTTTATTTTCATAGGGGTATATTATTTTGTAAAGAACCCTTTTTTAAAGAAATTTTAATATATTCTCAATTCATCCACTTTGGAGTCATCTAATCTGACCAAAATTTGGTATTAGACATGTTTTGAAAGATACTGTTAGTTTTTCAAATCATGTCAACTATGATTATAGTTATGTTTAAAAGATATTCCAATTTCTGTTATTTCTAAATTTTTATCTCTTTGAAATTAATTTACAAACATTATCATGGGAAATATATTAGAAGGGGCTGCTACTAATCGACCAAATTTCTTTAATTGAACTAACTATGCTCAGTGGAAGATTAAAATGAAAATACATCTAGAAAGTATGGGATTTGAAATCTAGACTACTATTGAAAGTAAATATTCTATTCTTGAAATAGCTAGAAACACTTGGGATGAACCTACCAAGACTGCCTATAACAATAATTGTAATGAAATGAATGATCTTTACTATGTCATAATAGATGACGAGTTCAAAAATATTTCTACTTGTAAAAATGGACATGACATTTGGGATACTTTCTCTGTTTCTCATTAAGAAACATCTATTGTTAAAGAAGTGTGATTGAATAATTATATTATCCAATTAAATAAATTTAGAATGAAACCTGATGAGTTAGTATCTGATATGTAACTCAGGTTCAATGAAATTATGAATATCATGATTTATTTAGGAAGAGAAGTAACTGCCAAAGAGAAGATCATGTAGATTATTCAATGCCTACCAGAAAGATTGCATGGAACATCTGTGTCTGTCATAGAATCGTGCGATATTGATAAAATTCTAGTGAAAGAATTGATTGGAAAATTAATGATGTATGAAGAATAATTGAGGGTAAATCAAGAGGAGGATGAACCAAAATGAAAGTCTGTAGCTTTCAAGACAACTACATTCAAAATTAAAGATAAAGAGGCAATTCATGCTGCTATTGAAAGCTTAAGCAGTGGTGAAGTTGCTTCAGACAGTGATGAATAAATGGACCAGTTGGATAGACGATTCAAGAAATTATTTAGGAAAAAATAATCTCTTCAAAAAGCCCAGTTACAAAGGAAAGTATGATAACAGGGGAAATTGAAAAAAGGATTGGAAGAAAATGATAAATCAAAAGAGATAATATATTATGAATGTAAAAGGAAAAGAAAATTCAAGGATAACTACCCAAAGATGAATTACAATATATATTATAAAAATAAGGATAAAAGGTATAAGAAAGCAACAAAGGCCACCTAGAGTGCCTCCGAGGATAGCTTAAGTGAATCTGGATCTTTTAAAAATGAGAAAGATGTGGATAATATGTGTTTCATGACAAACACAACTGAGGTAACCTTAGACTCCCCTATACATAATTCATATTATTCAGAAATTCAGTCTGAAAATATGACAAATGATGAACTATTATAATATTGCAACATGTTAGAGGAAACTTGTATTGAGTTGAAAGATAAATAAAAATCTTTGATGAAACAGCTTGCTCTTACTATGACTACTAAATCCGAACTTACAACTGAAAAGGAGAAAAATTCTCAACCTTCTCAAAGAGAACAATGAGTTATAAATGTCTAATGAACAATTAAAGAAAGACATAGAAAATTTTTATAATGGGAAAAATACTCTTACTCAAATTTGTGGTAAACAAATATCCCCTATGTATACTTCTAGGATAGGATATCAACCGGGTCAAAAGAATTTATCCAAATCAAATTTTGTACCCATATCTGGAAAATATGATACCTATTTCAAAAACCAGAGTTTTAATGCAAGTTCTAGTTCCACAAATTCATTTTTTATGTCCAATTCTCCAGGACTGAATTATGTTTATTTTTCAAAAAATCTATATTATGCAAATGGGAAACCCAAAAGATAGTTGTGGGTTCCTAAGGCTTATATCAATAATGTATGTGGACCCAGAAAAATATGTGTACCAGATTCATTTCTTGATTAAACTTTTTTGTAGGTAAACTACCTAAAGATTTCCTGTAAAAAATTTTGGTACTTGGATAGTGGGTGTTCAAGACATATGACAAGGGATTTTTCAATATTTAAAATTCTTATCAAGATTGATGGAGGAAATGTAACATTTGGTGACAATGGTAAAGGAAAAATCAGTAGCCTATTCCAGATTGGTAACCCTAACTCTATTTCACTTTCTAAAGTATTGTATGTTGATGGATTGAAATATAACCTCTTCAGCATATCTCAACTATGTTATGATGGATTTAATGTTATATTCAAAAAATAATTCATTTCATGTTTTTATGCCAAGAATAATTTAGTATTTACTAATTTTAGAAATGATAATGTATATGCTATAATTCTATGCACACTAGCCTCACATAATGTCACTTGTCTAAATGCCTTTCACAAAGAGTCTTGGATCTGGCATAGAAGACTAGGACATTGTAATATACACTCTCTTTGGATGTTAACTAGAAAAGGATTAGTTAGAGACTTACCCAAATTATTGTTTTCCGACAATAAACTATGTAATCATTGTCAAAAAGGAAAGCAACATAAAATATCATTCTAACAAAAGAAAGAAGTAACTACTTCAAAACCTCTCGAGTTGGTTCACATGGACTTGTTTATACCATCTATAGTTTCAAGTCCTAATGGGAATCACTATGTTTATATTCATGTAATTGATTTCTCTAGGTACACCTGGTCCTTTTTTCTGGTTCATAAAAGTGAAGCATGTTCACACTTTACCATGTATGCTAGGATGGTAGAAAATTTCAGTGGTTTTATGACTAAATCCTTAAGAAGTAATCATGGATGTGAGTTGGAGAATAAATATTTTAAATCTTTTTTCACAAAGAATGGATATAATATTAACTTCTCTGCACCTAGGACACCTCAACAGAATGGTGTGGTAGAAAAAAGAAATAGAACCTTACAAGAAATTTCTCGAATTATTCTTAATGAATATGATTTACCAATTTATTTTTTGGTTTAAGCTGTTAATACATCTTGATACATAACAAATAGTGTCTTAATTAGACCCATTATTAAGAAAACTCTTTATGATATGTGGAATAATAGGAAACCCAAAGTAGGTTATTTTAAAGTGTGTGGATGTAAAGTATATATTCTGAACGCTAAAGATAATTTAGATAAATTTTCCTCTAAAAGTAAAGAAGGAATATTTCTTGGATATTGTATATCAAGTAAATCCTATAGAGTCTTTAATAAGGAAACCAAATTTGTGTATTAACATGTACACATCATGTTTAATGAAGTAGATCCACATGAGCCCAAGACTTCACTTGAAAAATGTTAAAGAGTATATGTACAATATGGACATTAATGATATAACCTCCAATCATCATGTGTAGGAATCTGTGAGAACTTCCAGTTCTAGAAATTCTCCACATCTTAATAGTAGTGAACCAGATCAACCTAACCGCCCTGAAATATCAAGTCATGCTTTCTCTAGACAAACTAGAACCCTCCAAAATCATCCCTAAGACGCTATTGTTGGAGATTTAGATAGAGGAACACAAACCAGAGAATCCTCGAGAAACCAGGTTGAACATCAATAATTCTTGTCACAAATTGAGCCTAATAATATCAATGATGCAATCAATGATGAGTTTTGGGTAATGTCCATGCAAGAAGAACCTAATCAGTTTGAGAGAATTAATGTTTGGAAACTTATAGATAGGCCTAATGATACTTTGACCATAGGAACCAAATGGGCCTTTAGAAATAAGGTTGATGAAGTTGGAAATATAGTTAGAAATAAAGCTAGACTATTTTCACAAGGATATAATCAAGAAGATAAAATTAATTATGAAGAGACTTTTTCACCAATATCTAGGCTTGAGGAAATTAGGATCTTACTTTCCTATACTGCACACATGTATTTTCAAATTTATCAAATGGATGTCAAAATTGAATTTCTGAATGGTTATATAATTGAAGATGTTTTTGTTGAACAACCCCCAGGTTTTACAAATCCATATTTTCCAAATCATGTGTTCAAATTATCAAAAGCTTTATATGGTTTGAAACAAGATCCAAGAGCTTGGTATGAAAGGTTAAGTAACATTATTATTTCTAAAGGTTTTACAAAAGGACTCCCATATCCTACTTTATTTATAAAAAGAGTTTTCATAGAATTTTTAATATCCCAAATATATGTAGATGATATTATCTTTGGATCTTTTAAAAATTCATTATGTAATGATTTTTCAAATATAATGAAAAGTGAGTTTCAAATGAGTTTAATGGGAGAACATAAATATTTTCATGGATTTCAAATATTTTCAAAATAAAGAAGGTATTATCTTAAATCAGGGTAAGTACACAAAATATCTTTTGAAAAGACATGTCTTTGAAAGAATTAAGAGTAGTGAAACCCCTATGAGTTATACATGTAAGTTAGATCTTGATGAAAATGGAAAATAAATTGATCAAACTGCTTATAGAGGAATTATTGGGAGTTTGTTGGACATAACTGCTAGTAGGCCAGATATTATGTTTAATGTGTGTATGTGTGCGATATTTCAGGAAAACCCAAAAGAGTCACATTTAAACGATTTTAAAATAATTTTCATATAACTCAAATATAAAACTAATATAGGATTGTTCTATCCTAAAGGACAACCTTTTGATTTAATTAGATATTCAGATGATAATTTTGGAAGATGTAAGTTAGATAGAAAGAGTACCTCTAAAACATGTCACTTTTTGGGAAATTCACTAATATCATGGTGTAGTAAAAAAGAAAAATTTAGTTTCATTATAAACTGCTGAAGCAGAATACATTGTTGTGGGTAGTTTTTGTGCACAAATTTTGTGGATGAAACACACCCTATTAGACTATGAATTTCAATTTAGACATATCAACATTAACCATGACCACTCAAGTACTATTAAAATTTCTTATAATCCAATTTCTCATTCTTGAACAATGCATATTGATGTAAGACATCACATTTTGAGAGATCATTATCAAAAAGTTGATATAACTCTTGAGTTTATTGGGACTGAACATCATCTTGCTGATATATTCACTAAAACCTTAAATTCTAAGAGAATGAATTATATCAGATATGAACTAGGAATGATAAATCAGTAAAAATGATCTCTTGAAACCTATTCTTGAAACCGATATCATGAAACTGATCTCTTGAAACCGATCTCATGAAACCAATCTTCTTGAAACCGATCTCACGAAACCGATCTTCTGAAACTGATCTCCTGAGATCGATCTTCTTGAAACTGATCTCATGAAACTGATCTTCATGACATCGATCTCATGAAACCGATCTTCTTGAAACTGATCTCATGAAACTAATATTCTTGAAACTGATCTAATGAAACTGATATCTTGAAACCTATCACTTTGAAACTGATCTCTTTGAAACCGATCTTTTTGAAACCCATTTTTTGGAAGCCGATCTTATGAAATTTATCCCTGAAACTGATTCATTGGAACCGATGTATTTAAGGATTGTTCTGTAAATTCTACCTATTCTAAATAAAATGATGTTGTTTTTTATTAGTCTTTTTTACGCATTTCAATTATTATGATTTACGATTTACAATCCCTAAATGATATATTTAGTTCAATCTATCCTGACCATTCACCTTCCCCTCGGCCTAAAAGATTCCTAGATTTTTTTCACACCCCCTCTTGAGTCATCTACTCCCTCTCGACACTTGATCTCTCAAAATTGTTGTAATTTTAAGACTTTTCATGGTGAGTACCAAGCGTTCAATGGAAGAACATAGAAAATCTCCTTCTGCTAAGCATCAGAATGGTGAGTCCAGTGGGACTGCACAACTAATCTTGGAAAGCCGAGTGGTTATGGATGAAAAGGAGGTTTCTGCTAAGTGGCTTCTGTCAAGAAATTCCTTTTGTTGAAATTACTGGAATCTATAGGATGGCTCAGTTGGTTTGCTAACAATGAAAGACCATGTTATCCCCAGTTAGTGCTGGAGTTCTATCAACATTTGAGGATATCCTTGGATAAATATGAGGCAGTAAAGATTAATTTTTTGGAAAAGGTAAAGGAGATAGATTTCTTGTGTATGGAATGGGTTCAATGCTTAAAAATGCCTCAAGAAGGTGTCTATGTTGAATATCCTAGTAATATTATACCTTCCTCAAAATTGTTCTCTTATGAAGATTCTCTAAAAGGGATGACTGGAAATTGAGAATCAAGGAGGACTATTGAAAATGAATATGAAAGAGAAGTAAGACTTCTTTTTAAGTTCATACAACATTAAATATGCCCAAGGAAAGGAGAGTTCTCTCTTGGGAAGTATCAGGATGTTTTCTTGATCTTTTTTTTGGAAACACGGGATAAAAGTAAACCAATGTAGGAATCTAATGGTTCAAATCTCTGATTTTATTAATCCATCCAAAAAGGAAACCTTCTTGTACAATTCGAGGATTATTTATGCCATGTTGAAAAGGATAGGTTTTGTGGAAGATAGAGAAGAAGTGATAAGTGCATATAGTGGATTTTTCTTCAAAAAGTCATTTGTAAAAGGATTAAAATCTTCTGTAACCTATGGAAGAGATGATGGGTAGGATATGAGGAAATCATATATGAGGATTTCAATCTAGCTGACCACCCTTCTAGACCAAAGGACCAAGTTGATCCAAGTCTCAAACCAGGAGACGTTCCAGTTTATTCAGATGAGGAAGCTGGTCTTGAAGTGCCAAGGGTAGAAGGATCTCCTTTTGATGATAGGTGTGATCTTGATATTTCTTAAAGTACTAAAGATATGTCATATGGACCTGCTAATCCACATTTGGACTTACCCTCAAGAGAATCTTTATTAGTTTATGAGGATGAGGAAGAAAATGAAGTTACTGTAGTTGAAGGCTATGTTTGTAAATCTGATGAGGAATCATATGATGATGATGATGATGGAAATAATGGAGGAAATGATGATCATGTGAATAACTCTCTAAAAATGGGACAACAAGTGGTTGATAGATTCAGGGGGAATCTGTACATGGAGCTAGTGAGGGTTTTGAGCATGTTGAACAATTGGCTATTGGTTATCAAGATGCTGAACATGATGACAGGTCACCCCTTCCTAATGCTGAAAATCAAGAGATCATTCAGGAATTGAATAATCATTTGGTTGCTGGCCAAGAGGAAGAAGATGTGGTTCCAGTGCCTCAAATTGAGGAAGTACCTTGGGAAGCTGAAGTATCTAGAGCACAAGCAGAACCTGCTGTTCAGTTGGTCCATGTTCCCAGAAAATTTATTATGGCTTGAAACCAGAATGAAGAAGTTGATGTTGATGATGTTGTTCCTATACCCTACGGAAAAAGGATTAGAATTGATAATTTTGAGCCAAGATACTGGACTTCTGCTAGAGAGTGGAATAATGATCCAAGATACAATATTTTCTGTTTAGAGTATGACTCAGATGGGGAGAGGTTACCTCCTCCTTCTTCTCCACATGTCCAGGCTGAACCAGAACATATTCCACCTGTTCCACTAACTGCACCTCCACTAGTAGAACTTGTATCTCAGTCAGTTCCCAGTGAATATGTAACTAAGGCTGATTTGGAGAAGTTCAAAAATGATATACGTGAGTCTGTGATAGCTTCAGTGGGATCCATAAGTGCATCCTCCACCTCCATATGTATCCTAGATGCTGGTGCAGAAATGATTTCAAGAACAGTGATCCATGATAATCAACTGAATCTTATTACTATAGAAAAAACCATTTTTAGACACAATACCTTGCTGAGAGAAGAAGTAAGAAAGATGATCAATGAGTTAAATTCTTTAACCTCAGACTTTAAGACCTATATTAGTGGTGTTCTAGAAGTTCATAAGAACTTGGGGGCTCATCTACTCAGTGAAGATCTAAAAACGTTGAAAAAAGAGCTTGGAAAAATGTTGACTGGCCCATCCAGTTCTAGGAGTGGGAAAAGTGATGTTGCTGATTTGGAGTATCTTAAGGTTGTGATGCAAGAAGAACATAAATAACTTCAGGGTGTTTCAAACAAAAAAACCCTTGAAAAATTAAATCCAAATATAGATCTTGTATACAATATGGTCAGACAGTGCACAAATGAAGCCTCTTCAGCTCAGAAAGAAATTCGGGAAAAGGTGGATAAGTATTTCACTGAGATTTATAACAAGCATGATCTCATCAATAGCTACAAGTTTCTCACAGAAAATCATAGAATTCTTCTAGTCAGAAAAGAATTCAAGAAGTAAGTCCTTCAATTGAAGGTTTATACACCTAGACTGAGTAAATTTATGGAAAATTATGATGACTTTGAGAAATCCATGCAAAATGGTGGTGAAATCATTAATGACTTCATCAACCTGGTCAAAAATTATCTTCATGTTCAGGCTGGAGCTATTTTGGTCCCTACAACTACATCAATTGGTACTTTCTCTCTACCTCCTACTCTAATCAATGTCTCTCAGTCCCTTTCCCATATTTGACCAATCATCACAGAGAAGACTCCAAGTCGAGTGTTTTTAGAAAGGTTGCCTACCCTTGCAGCTATAGTTCCTACATGTGTTGCCCTTCTTGGTGTTATCTTCAGACCACATCTTCTCTCTTCCTCTCACAAACTTTCTCCTTCTCCCTCAGATCCTTCCAAAGAAGGAAAATATTCTCAGCATCCAAACCCTTAGTAATGTATTGTTTCTTTTTTATAAGGATTTGGTATTTTTGTTTGTCTTGTACTTTTATGCCTATTAATGGAAATATTTATGGTGTCTTTATTTTTTGATTATTTATCCTTTATTATTTATTTTTCTAATCCCAAAAGGGGTAGAAAATAATTCATACATTATTTATCTAAAGGGGAGATTTTTTGGTTTAGGACACAAGGAATGTACTCACCTTAATCAATTTACTGAGGGGGTCATTGTTTTTAAAATTTCAAGAAAGGAAAAACATTAGTTATATTTGAGAATTACATTTAGTGTTGTATGATATGTAAAGCTATCATTATTCTATATATTTTTTCATGTATTCCTTATTTTGTGATTATCAAAAAGGGGGAGATTGTTGGACCCTCTATAATAATTTAGTTTTCATAATAACAATTAATTTCAGTATACAGATTCTACTCTTTCATGTCATTTTAATATCTCTATGGAAATCAATTATGTCATACAAAAAAATATACATAAATTTTTCAATAACCTATATTCATGAATAAATATTTTTATAAGTGTATTTATAAATGCACTTTTGGATAACACTTAGTCTTGTAAAGATTTGTGTAAGACAGACACTTTGTAACATTTTTGGATTCCCTGAAAACAATGTTCGACACACCGAAGTTGTAAAACCTATGTTCGACACATCGAACTTGGACAGACCGAAGATGACTCACCGAAGTCAACACACCGAAGTCGACCCACCAAAGATGACACACCGAATTTGACACACCGAAGTTGACACACCGAAGTTGACACACCGATGTTCAACACACCGAAGTCGACACACTGAAGATGACACACCGAAGTCGACACAACCAAGATGACACACTGAATTCAACACACCGAAGATGACACACCAAAGTCGACACACCGAAGATGACACATCGAAGTTGACACACCGAAGATGACACACTGAAGTCGACTCACCAAATTTAATAGACTGATGTTACCAAACCGAAGAAAATAGACCAAAGATGACTCACCGATAGTCATAAATAACTGTTTCTATTTTTTAATTCAAATGTAATTATAACAATCATATTTAGAAAAATTGATATTTAGGAAATTATTTAATGTTGTCTATAGGAATTCCCATAGACAGTATGAGGTACATGCACAAGAAGAGATCTTTAAGGCTACTAGACCTTGAAGTGTAAAAGGACTTCAATCAGAGCTCAATAAGAATGGGACATGAAGACATAGTGATATATAGATACATATAGATCTTGGATAACATGCTAAAATAAAGACAGTCCGAACTAAAAATATTGAATAAAAGGAAAAAATCGAAACTTGGGCTCGCCAAGAAACTACCTACTAGAGATTGCTGAACATCCTCACAAAGAATAGCTAAACACTTTCACAAGAAACTATGACACTCTATTCTAAATTATACATTCATAAGAGGACTCGAATAACATTTCTTAAACATCCTTTGAATATAGAGAATTACTGAACAACACATAGATAACTCTAAACCCTATTCTCCTTCATAATTCTATTGTGTTCTTATCACTACTATATTGAACAATGTGTATATATGTTTGAATATCACACATTGTCTCTAGAGCTAAACTAGAGGATAAAAAAATATCCCCACTCTCATTATTTTGTTACACTTGTATTCTACATAGAACTGTGGAAGAGATCTTGTGATATATGTTTATTTGTTTCTCCCATGAATAACTTTGGTAGAGGTCAAGTCTGACCTGGACAACCTGTGTGCTGTTGTGAACCCCGATCCGGGTTGTGGATCAGAAGTTTATTAGTGTAAACTGCTTGGTGGCGGGTGATCACCAAGTAGAGAGGACTAAGTCACTTCTTGAGACTGAACCTCTTGTTTTATCCACTGTTCCATTATTCTTAATCTTTTATGTATTTCTGGAATTAAGACAAACTGAACATTGATAGTTAGTTTAGAAAGTGTTTATATCTATTTTGAATCAGTATGTTTGTTTCAAATGTTTTACTAATCTTTAGATTTCGAAAGCTGAGAACTAATAAATCTTCAGAGAACCAAATTTAACCTTCAATACTTTTATAAATTCAGTACAAACTGAATCTGTGTTTATTTTCATAGGGGGTATTATTTTGTAAAGAACCCTTTTTAACAGAAATTTTTACGGATACTCAATTCACGCCCACCCTCTTGAGTCATATACTCCGACCAACAAGGTAAAACACGACCTCTTCCATAGTTATATGTTGAAATAATAAAAGAAAATATTTCTAAAAGAATATGAATCACTCTCAAGTTTAGTGTAGGATATTTTTTTACATATAAATAGAGAAACCAAAAATACATCTCAAAATTATGAAAAAAAAGAAGAGTAAGGAGAGAGAGATGTGAAGTTGTAGTGTATCTCAATCCAAATTTCTTTTTCTGTCTGTGAGTCACTTAAATTTCCTTTGAAATGTTTAAAATGAGGTTTCATAGAATTTGAGAAAATAGAGTATCTTTGATGTCCAAAAAACTATTTATTCTCAGACAATATATTAATTAGTTTTCACCCACACACATATGTCTATAGTGTTTGAGTGTGTCATTGCATAAGTGAATAAATTTCTTTTTATTCATTCACTTGAATACATATCTATGCACATTAGTTAGAACTTTTAATGTCTCAAAATTCGATATAATTATTTTTTTAAAAAATTAATGGGATTATTTTGAGACCAGGCTCTGAGATGGCGCGTGATTCTAAGGACTACAGTGGCTGGAATGTAATTTTGAACAATTTTTTTAATGTTAATTAAATAATCATGCAAGCATATTTTTCTAATTTTTAAACTGGTGCCTGAATCAATAAATTTGAGGGCACCATTGAACATAGAGCATCGGGATTCACCTAAGAAGGTGCTAACATAGATTGGAGCAAGTCGACCGAAAGAGATAGTTTTCATACAATTAGAAAGAAAAAATAATAATATATAAAGTCACTTTATTATATTTGCTTCTTCATTACGTAGTGACTCGTTAGTGTTTCGGTACGGTGATGAGGGGATTATGAGTCCATTAATGATCCTCATTAATGAATCTTCTTGGTGACATTGAAACGTGAATAATGTCTTACATCTTTATTTAAATAGGGGTTCATGGTTGACGAAAAAACTTGTAATTCCTCTGATTACAAAAGAAGTAATCCTCTCCAACACAGAGCTCTAGCGAATTGAAAAGTGGTGATGAAAGATTAGAGAGAAGATTCAGGATTGAAGATCAAAAGATGATGACATGCGATCATCCTTGACTAACCTCTATTCCTGGGTAGGGGTTCAAATCTATGTGAATATTGTTCTCTGGTTCTTCCCTTATTAATGAAGAACATAGATCAAATCACTAAGTATTTGGTCCGTAGATGATTTCTTCGAGTGGTATTCAGAATAAATATTGCAGGTTGGTGTTGGGGATTAAAAATCATAGTGATTGAATTATGCTTCATGACCCCACTAGAAAGAATAGATCTGGGAAAAAACAAACAAAGGACCATATTGTTCATTGGGTGTTCTTTATGATCTTGTCTCTCTCCCCTATTGTTCTTCGCTGATGGATGCACAGGGTCACGTAAGGTTTTTACTAGAGTTTCAGAGTGTGATTGGACCCCAAGAGTGATGAAAAAGTAGTTTTGAGGCTATAGCAATAATGGTGGAAACATGAGGATCACAATAGTTCTTCCCTAATGAAAATCATACCACCACACTGATAGTGGAGACCTGTGGATGGAGGGATTATGGTTGTGGCATGGTGTGGCATGGAAACATGGCAGTGGAGGCTTCCGGATCGACGGTCAGTAGCGGAGGTTGCTGGATCAACAGTGGGTGGAATTAGGGATTCGAGGCATAGTGGCTGCGGTTGGTGATGAGTGTCATGGCTAAGAAGGGCGACAACAGAGTAGGGGTGACACAGCATAGCACCGTGTTGCCAGGTGGAGGCACGCTGTAAATACACCATGTGCCGAGGACCCTACGAACCCCATTCTGGTTGTGTGGTAGTGGAGGTCATATATTGATATTTTGTTGGTGGGGGATACAAATTCGTCGTGCCGTGATAGTAGAGTAGGTATGTGGCACACACCGCGTCCCATGTGGATTGGATTGGCCCGCCCAGCAGGCTGGGCTGAAGCAGTAGGCAGGACCCAGTATCAGCCAAGGCTTGGGGAGCAAATTGGGCTACTAGGCGGCCCAAGATGGAAGGGAACCAACACACCATTATTGGTGGGGCCAGCTAAGAAACTAGGATAGTGTGCAACCTTGCTAAAAATAAGCCGGTTAGATTAAGTTGGATCCAGCCAGAGAATGCGGACTAGGTCAATGGGCGACCAGACTAGCTGGACTCATGGCCAAACATGGGTGGGTCCACCAATGTCTACTGGGCCTAGACACTAGGCAGGCTGGACCGGTTTAGGTTGACTAAAATAGGTCGAGTCATGCGAGACCCCCCGAGTCGTGTTGGTTGGGTCAGTCCGAACCAATTTGGATCGATTCCAAACGCAACTGGCCCCTTTTTACTGAAACTACAATATCTTTCAGACTGATCTTCGGATAGATGGACCACCTGTGGCCTTGGGGCCCATTTGATGAGACGTTCCATTGATTATACACTATTTTTTTTTATGACAATTGAGATATTATAGATATTTTGAGGAGTAGAATCTACCATAGTCAACCGCACTAGAGGGCGAGAATCCGATAGCTAGCCATGACATAAAGGATAGTAGAAGCATGTCCAAAGTGGTACAAGAGCCAAGAAGTCCTCAATAGTCAAGTAGAACATCAGAACTCAATGTTCCTGTATTGGAGCATACCTTAGTGGTCTAGAATTTGAGAAAATCTATGTGGTCTAGTAGCTTCAAAGACCTCAACGGTCCAGGAGTAGAGCAGATCTCAGTAGTTCAGTACCAGAGTGGACCTCAGTGGTCTAGCAGCTGAGTGGACCTCAATGGTCCAGTAGTTTAGAATACCTCAGTGGTCTAGTATCTAAGCAGACCAATGTGGTCCAATAGAAAAGCGAACCTTAGTGACTCATCAGGGATGAGTCCCTCAGAAATACAATATGATTCAGCTATACAAATGATAGTCTTACTTTATATACTTTGTGTTATACCTTGTGTGAGATTTATTTCTTTTTGGTCTTTCCTTTTGGTCTTTTCTTTGTGGTTTGGGGTCCTTACTGAGTATTGTGTTACTCAACCCTGCACAAGCTATGCCCACATGTGTCATGTCTCATGCAGGTGATCGATGCATCGATGAAGACCTTGGTGGTCTGGGACAAGTAGGAAGTTAGTTATACATGAAAATGGGTGTACTTATATGGCTACAATTAGCTACCCTTCACATACACTACAGGTAGGGTCTCGAGTGAATGGACCATGGCGGTTGTACCTTCCTTTATGATTTTGGGATTTTATTCTAGCCCCTTGTACTTTCAGTTTGTATTGTACTCTCATTATTTGTCTCAGTGATAGTTTTGGTTTACTTTGTGTTTAATTTATGTAGTTTCATATTTGTGAATCTATACAGGTTTAATGGAAAATGCCTTCCCTTTTTGGGATATACCTATTTCGTACCAGTCTCCAGTCCCTTTCTTATAGAAGGCGAGCATGGGGTAGTCACAGAATGGGACCTAGGGGACGGTTCGTGACAAAGTGGTATCAGAGAGATGTTGGTGGGTTTGACCAGAAGAACTAAATGTCTGAATTTTTTTTGGAGAAATAGTGTTAGGAGTCTCGATCTCATATTTTAGTCTGTGGAGTCTAGTACTATTGTGGCGACTGAGGTATCCATATATCGGGATCATGAATTCTTCTTTTCAGCTCAGTACATGAAAAAATGGGTTTAAGAGCCTTTGAATGATTTATCATGATCTTTATGAGTCAGAGTCATCTCACCATGTATAATCTATTAATCTTGATTCATCTTTATCACATTTAGGATGCCTCCATGCAATTAACCATCTAGGATTCTTACATGTGACCACGAGGATGGTCCACAGAGTGATGAGGCTTCGGTACAAGTATTGTTTCCTGGGATGGTACATTTGGGTGGTGTTCTAGTGATACCACCACCTGTTGGTTAGCAGTTACTACCGGGGTTACCGGTAGATGATGGACGTAGGCAGAAATCCATATATGAGTTACAAAGATAGACCTCCCCTGGTTTAGGAGAGAGATAGATCCTCAGGTCGCAGAGGATTGGTTGGTGGCGGTGACACGAGTCTTCCTCTTGATGAGAATTCAACTTTTCTAGATGATAGCTCTAGCTGCGAGCCTTCTACAGGGATAGCTATGGAGATGGTTGAGTTTGAAGATCCAGATTCATGAGGAGGCAACCCTCACTTGGTCTGACATCGAGTGATTTTTTAGGGAGGAGTTATTCCATGTGACTTTGCAGTCAGTGCGCAAACTACAGATGCTTCACCTACATCAGGACATCCTTACAGTGGTAGAGTCCTCTGTTATGTTCACAAAACTCTCCCATTACTCTATGGTTATGGTACGAGACCCTTTCTTCTCAGCCCAAACCAAAGAGCATGGACTCCTATGGGAGATCCAGGCATCGATAATTTTCTAAGTATCTATACATAGGCTGGGGTGCTGGAACGAGCTCTACTAGTGGAGAGCTTCCTCACAGAGAAGTCACAGACTATAGAAGATACCATCGGTCGATAGGTAGTTGATTCATCTGTGGTGGGTAGCTGAAAAATGACATAGAGGCCCAAACGGGTCAGACAGTTTAGGGGATAACACTTGGACTTAGGGTAAGCGGTACATTTCTTATGAGGTAGATGGAGTCATCAGAAGAGCATTGTATTCTATGTGTGCGGCTGACAGGGGAACATGGCTCAGGATTTCCTGACACACCGTGAAGAGGACCGAAAAATGGTCAAGGGACCATTGAGGTAGTGGAAGAGATAGGAATAGGGAGGTCTTCCAGGATGCATACATGGTAGAGGAGTAGTAAAAGTGACATGAGGTGGTCATAGGTACCAGGTACTACCACCAGCTCCCCGAGGTGGTCCCTCACGAGCTCTTGGAGCAGGTTGACAGTGGTAGGTTGAACTTTAGGCGATCGAGGTATACGGTCCCAAAATCCCAGAGATGATATGAGGAATGATATTTGTCTTCTCAAATATATCTATAGTTCTTATAGACATAGGTTCCAATCACTCCTTCCTAGCCGAAAACGTTTTTCATAGCTCAAAGATTCAGATCACCCTATTGGCTCGATCCTTATGACAAGAGACTCCAACAGGAGGTGACTCAATGATTACACACTGGTGCTGAGAGTGTGAGCTTACTCTTTAGGTGAGTGATTTGGATATGATCTCTTAGTAGTGGTGATGATGCCTTAAATTTCATTATGGGTATGGAATGGCTATCAATAGTTTATACTCAGATCATTTGTTTTGCGCGCATTATGCAGTGTGTCTGTGGAGATGGGAACTACTTTTCCTTTGTCAGAGAGAAGGGAAACCGGGCAACGTGAGATGGACTTTCACATAGTAGGGTGTATCTGATCACTCATCAATTGGAGATCATGAACCTTGGTGAAGTGGATAAGACAAGTCCATAGTTTACTACTGTGGTATATGAGTATGGGATGACTTTCTAGGGGACGTTCTAGGACTACCTACTCACATAGAGGCAAACATTTTCATCAATATGTACCCTGGGATGACACCGAATCTACACTTGCATATCTAATGACTCCTGCTAATCTCCATGAGTTGAGGGTATAGTAGGAGGACTTGCTGAGGAAGATGATCATAATGCCCAACCTTTTACCATGGGAAGCCCTAGAGTTGATTTCCAAGAAGACAGACGAAGGATTCAGGTTATGCGTGGACTTTTGGAACCTAAACTAGGTGACCATGAACAACAATTATCCTCTAAAGAGTATTAATGACCTTAAAAATCATCTGAATGGGATGATATGGTTCCCAATGATAGACCTCAGATCAGGCTATCACTAGCATCATGTACGAGATGACTCCATCCTGAAGATGGATTCCGAATGTTTCTATGACCACTACGAGTACATACTGATCTCATTTGGCATGAGAAAATCCCATCAGTGTTGACATGACTCATGAAAAATATCTTCCAACCATACATAGACTAGTTTTTAGTGGTCTTCATTGATGACATATTAGTGTATTCAGTATCTGAGGAGGAGCATATGATACACCTGAGGATGGTTCTAGACACACTCTGAGTGAACCAACTTTTCGGAAGGCTCTCGATGTGTGAGTTCAGGATACTAAAGGACCACTTCCTAGGACATTTCATATTAGAGGATAGAGTTGTGGTGGATCCAAGGAATATAGAGGCAGTGCTTGCTTTGGAACCACCCAAGAGTGTTACCGAGGTGCGAAGTTTCCTTGCGTTTGATGGGCACTATCAGTGGTTTGTACCAGACTTCTACATAGTTGAATCACCCATAGAGGCATTGAAGAAGAATGTAAAACCTTTCATATGGATAGAAATATTCTAGTAGAGCTTTCAAGAGTTTATACAGAGCTTGACGAGTGGTCTTATCTTAAGGTTGACCAAGGAGGGAACCGACTATGTGGTGTTCTGTGATGCATCAGAAACCAGGCATGGTTGTTTCATGATTTAGGGGAAAGAAGTGATCTCTTATGGATAACGACAATTGAGAACACGTGATCCAAATTATGAAACCCATGACCTTGAGTTGGTAGTAGTTGTCTTCACAATAAAGATGTGGTGACACTACCTTATGGGAGAACGATTCATCATATACTCTGACCACAAGATTCTAAAGTATATATTTTCTCAGAAGGATATGAATCTGAGACAATGACGTTTTCTAGAGTTACTCCGAGATTATGAGTTTGAGATAATCTATACTTCTAGGAAGAGGAACATGATGGAAGATGCTCTCACCAAGAGATCGAGTTCACATCTTCTAAAAGAGGCCTCAGAGAAGTTTTCCTTGCTTCAGATATCCTTCATGGATAGAGAGGATACAAATTTTCTTTAAACGATGGTTGTTTCCCTTCCACTCTTACAACAATTGAGGGAGGTGCAACTCCTAGATTATAGTTGTGGGATTACATGTGCCCAGATGTCCACAGGACATGCCCCTGATTGATATACGAAATGCAGGGAGCACTTCACTCTTTTCATAGGATGCACCATTGAACCAATGGAATTGTTGGAGGAGGGGTTTAGGGAGATCTATACATCACCTTTGGTAGTACATCTAGGTGTGGCGAATATGTACAAGGACCTATGATGTTAGTACTGGTGGTCGGGGATGAAGAAGGCTGTGGTAGATTTTGTCTCGAGGTACATCACTTGTTAGAAAGTGAAGGATGAGCACCAAGTTCCTACTGGTTTGACACAACCCCTCGATGTACTAGAGTGGAAGATGGATGGGATATCGAAGGACTTCGTGATGGGATTACCACGTATATCCAGGGTGTGTGATACCATCTGGGTGATTGTAGACAAACTCACAATGTTGGCCCACTTCCTACCCATTCGAGAGTGGGGTTCAGTATAGAGATTGGGATTCGTCTACTTACAAGAGATAGTTAGAATCCATGGTGTCCCATCTACTATAGTCTCATATCGTAATGAAAAATTTACATCATAATTATGGAAGGGATTGCAGGAGGATTTTGGGACGTGAGAATAGCTTTTCACCCACATAGTGATGGTCTAATGGATCAAAAAATTCAGACCTTGGAGGACATTCTATGTTCTTGCATCCTAGATTTTGGTCACAGTTGGGAGGACCACCTACCACTAGTAGAGTTTGGGTACAATAATAGTTACCACATCACCATAGGTATGGCATCATTTGAGGTACTATATGGATAACCATGCATGTCACCATTATGATGGATAGACCCAGGGGAGTCATCACTAATGGGTTCATAGATGGTACAGGCTACCATTGACAAGGTGCATGTCATCTGAGAGAAGATGAAGACTACATAGAGCCAAAAAAGTCCAATGTAGATAGGCGATGAAGACCCTTGGTGTTCAAGTAAGGGGCCATGTATTTTTACAACTCTCTTATCAATGAGGGATACAAATATTTGGAAAGTACATAAAGTTACCCTTGAGGTTCATTAGAACTATTCCGATATTGCGTACAGTGGGAGAGGTGGTATACCACCTAGATCTACCACCGAAGTTGGAGGGATTTCATGACATATTCGACATATACCAATAGTGGAGTTATTTACATGACCCTTCTCAATCATCAACCAAAGCGAGATAGAGATTGATGACATGGAAACATTCATAGAGTACCCAGTGGAGATATGGTATCGACAAGAAAGGGTCCTTCATAGACAGTCAATTCTACTAGTGCATGTTTGTTGGCTGCACAAAAATCTCCAGGAATGAACATGGGACCGAGAGGCTCATATTCATGATCAGTAACCCCAATAGTTTTGTTAGACCTTGTTTTGGATTATGAGTACATAGTGACCTAACGGTGGGGGTAATGTGATATCTCATAATTCCATGTATTGTTTTTAAAATTAAATGGGATTCTTTCAAGACGAAGCTGTAAGACGACACTTGATTCTGAGACCTAGAGTGGATGAAATGTATTTTTGATCTATTTTATTAAATGTTCATCAAATAATAATGTGAGTGGCCTTTTATAAATTTTAAACCAGTGCCCATATCAAAAAAAATCCAAGGTCGTTGTTGAACTCAGAGCATTGGGATTCACCTAGGAAGGACCTAAAATTGACCGATGTGGGTCGAACGAAAAAGATAGTTTTGAGAATTTTCAGAAGAAAAATAAAATAACATAAAAAGTTATTTTGTTATATTTTTTTCTCTATTAATCAATATCTCATCAGTGTTATAGTGTAGAGACATGTTGACGATGAATCCATTAATGAACCTCATCAATCAATCAGCATGGTGATGCTTCAACACATAGAACATATTCCTTATTTAATTAAATAGGGATTTAGGGTTGACGAACAACCCTGGAATTCCTCTAACGAATGAAAATAGAAACATCTCCAATGATGAAATCCAAAAAATCGTAAAGCAATAACAACACATTGGGGAAATGACTCAGAACCAGGGATTGACGAACGATGAAGGACGATCATCCTAGACCAAACACTATTTTCCTAGGTAGGGGTTTAAATCTATGCGATTATTCTTCCCCTGTTATTCCCTTATAAAAGAAAAATGTGGATTAACTAACTAATTATTTGATCTGAGGATTATTTCTTCTTTTGGGATTTGGAATAAATATCGTAGGTTTATGCGGGGGTTTAAAAATCTTCGTGATTGAATTCTGCTTTGTGATCCCGCTGATAAGAACAGATCCATGCCAAAACAAACAAAGGCTCAAATTGTTCATAGGGTGTTCTTTCAGATCCCATCTATCTCCCATATTGTTCTTCACTGATGTACCCATGAGGTTGAATATGGTTATTTAGTGATGTTCTGAGCATGACCATACCCCCATAGTGACGAAAAAGAAGTCTTGAGGCCATAGAGAAAAATACGGCAACTTGAGGATCACAGCGGTGATTTTGGAATGGATATTGGACCACCACATCGACAGTGGCGACCCACAGAAAGAAGGATTGTGGAAGCAGTGTGTAGCGGTGGGTGGCAGTGTGGCCACCCGGCAGTGGAGGCCGCCGACTAGATGGATTCCAGTGGTAGGGACCCGTAGTGGAGCAAGCGTGAATGGAAATGAGGGTCGTGGACACGGTAGGCCATGGTGGAGTAGGAAAGACTCGGTGTAGTGTCGTGTCACAAGGTGGTGACATGTGGTCAATGGACCACATGCGGAAGACCCGACTAGCCGTAAGCTGGCCATGTGGCATCAAAGGACAGGGCTCCATTGATTCATGTCGACCGATCCGGGATGCAACCCCACCGCATCCCAGGTGGATTGGATGATGTCACGACCATTCTTCACCAAGATGAGGGAAGGGACAAAAAAAATTTATACCCTTCCTTCTTCAAGTTAAAGAAGAGATAATGACCCCCAATTCCAACCTTCAATAGGCCCCTAAGTGGTGAATACCACCATGTGAATAAAATCATATGTGATATGGAAGGCATTACCCATTTTTTATATAGGATTTAGAGATAAGATATTAAATCCCATACAACACCAAAGTTTTAAGTAAAAGTAAATCCAAATACATTCCATTACAATATACATGTTCCTAATAATTCGATACAAAGAACAAGAAAACTCCAAAGGGATGTAACAAAAGAAAAGAAAAGAAGAAATGTCAATGGTCCCAACGACTGAGATAATAGGGTCCACCATGGTCTCCGATGTCCTCCTAAAAACCTGAAAGCAGTTTTATATACATAGGGTAAGTATACTGGTATACTCTGTAGGGAGAAAAAAGCTCAAGTGCTCAAGTGGGGAGGCATTCTAATTCCCCATGAGAAAAAAGTGGTAACCAAAGCTCCATGAAAAGAAACTATCCACCCAAACACACCAAGGAAAACTCCCACTATAATTCAAGTCCTGTAAATAAATAGTAATAGCTCATCTATGTTTGGGTACCCCACACAACTTACCCACAGGTTACTGAAGACATCCTACGCGTCAGACCTCCCCTGCTATTTTCACTGCAGTCCTACTACTGCCCCACCAAAAACCTTGTGGGCCACCACAACCATACATCCTGCCCACTAAAACTTGGGCCACCACAACCATACATAACTACACCCACATACACCAGGTTCCGAACAACCACCTCCATGCCTGACGACACATAGTCCACATCCTGAAGACAATTGGGAATCAAACCGGCCTGCACACACCTTGGCCAACCACCACAACCACCCTGCACAAAGAATCATGGGATATAATGGACCTAAGGCCATCATAGCCTGCCCGAAGATACTTGGTCTACTCAGGAGGGGGATAATAAATGAGCCAACAACCATCCTCCCAATAGGAATTTTGAAAAAACACCCTCCCTAATGAAATGGGGGTGTTCGACACGAACTGCTCAACTTGGGTTGGCTGCGAATAAGAAACACAAAGCTAAATTTATACATATAGGTAAAAAAACCTCTCATCCAATCCTAAGGGTTCCAAAACCATCCCATACACAAACACCCTAATTACTATTCATTCATAAAAAATCACAATAACCATAACTGGAGCACTACTCATTCCTAGAAAACAATTCACCTTTGAACACATTCTTGTTATCATATTTAAGTGATTCCATTTAAAATAAATATTCACTTATGGGCAACTAACAAGAATATCCACCAGCCAATAAAGGATAAATAAACTAGCAGCAATTTAATCATTCACATCTATTTCTCTTGTAATGTCACAACAACAAAAGGGTCCCATGAGAACCCTCGAAGTACTAGAAGCAAACCAAGCTCTATCATATGACCCCACATGGTCTCAGATCCAGAAACAAACAGCTATAGAATAAGGGATCTCACACCCATTCAGATCACCCCACAATTATCAATCAGAACATCCATGCTTATTAGCATAACAAAACAAGGGAGTTTTAAGATTCAACCACACTATTTACCAATTTTCATCTTTTCGTTTGGTTAAACAGGGTGATAACACAATGATTCTGGTTTATTGCGCATCCATTTAATCAACCAATATTACATGATTAACCAGTTTCGAAGATACATCTTTTTAATAACAAGCTTATACAGAAAAAAAGAGGTTCATTAGTGCACAAGAAAGGACCACCAATGACCACTATATTCAGTGAGAATAAGGCCCTATAATTCACAACATATATGAAAAGAAAAAATATTACAACAGAATCATCACAAAATCCCCTTTAATATTTAAAAATCATTTATTATCTTCATTAAGGTTTGTTTTCATCCATCCCTAAAGGAAAAATTATCATATCCACACCGCATGATACACCGTAATGATAGATGAAGGAATAATTGTACTTGAATGATAAAAGATTGAAGTTTTTCTCCTTGCTCCATGAACTGGAGATGCGTGACTTTTAGGGGAATAACTCTGAGGACTCCTCGAGTCAGTAAGTAAGGATCCAGTATAGGTTCACCACTAGCCTCGGGGAGGGGGACTCCAAACGCACCAAAGAAAAGAAAATAAACCATCCAAGAAGAATAAATAATCAGAGTGTGATAAAAGGTGATATCATGGAGTTAAGGGGTATGAAATCATAAACATATATTATGGTGGGTCATGGTTTCACCATGTGGTAATATGGTTACACATGATGGAATTAATTGTTATTAATAATTATAATCGAAGTGGTGGCCTTAACAGTTGTGAGTTAATCAGTTTCCTTTAAACTGAGGGAAACGTGTAATAGGGGTGGAACTAGAAAGTATGTGGAAAGGTTGTGAAACGAAGGAAAAATCCACACATTTTTGGTAATTAAAGATTCTCTTGACTCTTGGGGGATTTTAGATATCATTTATGGGATTTAAAAAGGCTATTAAATGGGTATTAAAACACTTTTATATCAAAAGAAACGTTGCAGGGAGGAACTGGGAAAACTCAAGAAACTGGAAAAAAGGAAAAGGGGAAGAATCTATGCCAACATAACAGTTCCACCATTTTGGTGTGCGACCATGATGATGCAAACATGATGGTGATAATGTAACGGGGCCATCGTAATAGTGCCAATAGTTTGGTGAGACACCGTAACTGGTGCCACCGTTTCAGTGTGGGACTGTGATGGTGATAGCGTCATGGTGACACATGTTCGATGAGACACCGTAAGTAGTGCCACCATTTCAGTGTATGATCATGAACATGCCACCATTTCAGATTTTAACCATGATGGTTCCACCTTCATGGTGCCATCAGTTCGGTGAGACACTATAATTTGTGCCACCATTTCGGTGTGCGACCGTGACAGTGCCATCGTTTTGGTGTGCGACCGTTATAGTTCCACTGCAACAGTTACACTGGTTCAGTGAGACACCATAAGTAGTTCCGTCATTTTTGTGATAGAACTTGATGGTGCCACCGTCATAGTGCCACCACAACTGTGCCACTATCACTCTATCATCACATGGTGCCAACATGACCAATGCCACCGTACCGGTGGAACAGTTTGGTGGAACCGAGTTTTTGGAAAAGTACTGGATCTGTAGGGTCCATGCCATTACTTTATATACCTCTCCAACTATTCTCATCCTTGATAATTCAAGGATAAACCCTATGAAAAGAGATGGGTCTGAACAACCACCTCGTAAGATACCTATCAGAGGCAAACCACCCAAGTGTTGTTTGAAAGCCGGAATAACTTTGATATCTAAGAACACGTTTAATTTATCTATATCCTAAAAAACTATGGATACCCTACCAATATTCTCCCCCAATTAATTACACAAAAAAATAAAGGTGTCCCTATTCAGGCATATAGATTTGGGAGCCCCTATCCCCCATGTCGAGATACTATCCACTTTGGGATGCACTGACTCGCCCACACGAGTTTAATCGCATCCACATTAATGTGTCTCGGTTAGGGACTAGGTCCTCCCCTCTCCATGGACGGGATTTTTCATAGACACTTATATAGCAAGGAATACAACACATTTGATAGTTAATAAGGTCAGTCACTACGTCCCAATCAAGTACGAAACAAAACAGAACAAAACTCAAAAAAACTTTGGGTACTGGGTGCACATCTGTGTCTCCTGTTTCCAGATAATCTCCTTAATGCCACTATTTGTCCATAACACACAAACCAAGGGGATTGTTCTTCCACGAAGAACCTTCTTCTCACAATCCTCAATCCTCATTGGTCACTCTATGAATGTTGCGTCGTCCTCAATATCCATCTTCCCCAGTCAAGGACGTGCGAATCATCGTATAGATACCAACGGAGCTGAGACACATGGAAGACGTCGTGCACCCATTATAGCGGTGGTCATAACACCACCTGATAATCCACTTCTCAGACTCACCGCAATGCCTATAAGGGTCCGACAAACCTTGCAGAAAGCTTACTGCTCCTACCGAACCTCTATTACCCTCACCGAAGGGATACCTTCCATAACACGTGGTCCCCAACCTCAAACTCCATGGGTATCCTACTATGATCGGCATATGACTTATTCCAGTCCAAATCCGCCTTCATCCTCTCTCATATAAGCCGATCCTTCTCTGTCATGCTCTACACTACCTACCGGATAAGAACACCCGCTTCCCCGACCTCTACCCAGCACACGGGTG
Organism: Viscum album; assembly: GCA_963277665.1. Taxonomy (NCBI): domain Eukaryota; kingdom Viridiplantae; phylum Streptophyta; class Magnoliopsida; order Santalales; family Viscaceae; genus Viscum; species Viscum album. Next base: position 1,426,807,152 of record OY728161.1, read on the forward strand.
AGGGACCCATCCTCCAATACAAGGCTTCGAATGTAGACATGCCAATGGTAGAGTGATACATATTGTTGTAAGAAAACTCTACCAAAGAAAAGTGTCATACCCAAGATCCCCTAAATTATAAAACACATGCCCGTAGCATATCCTCTAATGTGTGGATGGTCCGCTCTATCTGCCCATATGTCTAGTGTTGGAATGTAGTGCTGAGGCATAACTGGGTACCAAAAGCATGTTGCAATCCTTTCCAGCCCTACGAGGTAAACTGGGTATCCTGATTCGAGACAATGTACTTCATAACGCCATGAAACTACACCAACTCGTCCACATACCTCGGTGCTATGGAATCCACAACACTCGACTCCTTGATTTCAAAGAAGTGAGCCGATTTCTTTAATTGGTCCACCACTATCTAGATAGCATCACATCCCTTTTGAGAACTATCTAGTCCCATGAAGAAATCCATCGAGATGTCATCCCACTTCCACTCGGGGACATCTAAAGGTTGTAACAGACCTCCTGGGATGCGGTGTTTATCCTTTATCTGTTGACAGATGAGGAACTTTTCCACAAACTCCGCCACTACCCACATCACCTCGGGCCACCAAAACTGACCCCTCAAACCACAATATATCTTGGAAACTCTTGGGTGTACCACCGGGGGTGAGTTATAGAACTCACCTAGAACAATCTTGCGCATTTCTAAAGGGATTAAAAACTTTATGTGAAATAGAATCTGATTTTTCCAATCTTCTGACGATCCTCTCGGAGCATCACCCTAGATAACATGATCGTGCATCACTTCAGCCTCAAATTCCCCCCATTAAGACTCCTTCACCAACAGAAACAGAGAAGACCACACTATCATCTGGAACAGATAGCCTCTGCCGTCCTCCACCCTTTCATACTTGTGTACGATAGCTAACTCATTCATCACCTTCCAAGCATCTGTCGATTCTTGAACCACATCCCTATGTGAATTCCTATTCAAGGATTCAACCAACACGTTCACCTTTCCTGAGGTTTAATAAATTTCGAAGTCATATTCTTAACAAAACACCATCCCCCTCCACTACCACATGTTATGGTTCCACTGGGTGAAGATATACCTCAAGATTTGGTGATTCGTGAAGACCACGCAGTGTTCCCCAATGAGGTAATGCCGACACAAATTTCATGAAAACACGACCACTACAAGCTTTAGGTCGTGGATGGCATAGTTATGATCATGGGTATATAATAGCCTAGACCCATAAAAGATCACCCCTACTTTAGTATCATCGCGCGCCCTAAGCCTTAGCGAGAAGCATCACATAACATCTCAAACATCACCCCATATTCTTTAAACCTCATCACTGGGGAACTAACCATCTTCCTCATAAAATAAATAAAGGATTACTAGCACTTATCACTCCATAGAAATGCCTGGTCTTCCTTGGTCAATGTTGTCAAAGGTACTGCAACTCCGTAAAATTTGGGCACGAATCTCTGGTAGTAACCTGCTAGACCTAGGAAACTAAAAACCTCTAACACGTTCTTGGGTGAGGACCAAGAAACAAACGCTTCATCCTTAAATAGGTCCACTTATATTCCATGTTCAGACACCACATGTCAATGTAAGTGAACATCTTGTGTCTAGAACTTTCACTCGGACAACTTCCCATCGAGTTGGTGTCGTTGAAGGACCTCTATAACCGTTCTCAGATTCTCAGCATGACCCTCCTCTAGTCTTTAGTAGATTAAGAGGTTTTAAATTAACATGACTATGAAACGGTATAGATATTCCAATATGATGAAGTTCATGAGTCCCATGAACACAGCTAGTGCATTCGTAACACCGAATGACATGACCACAAACTCGAAGTTCCCATATCTTCACCTGAAGGTAGTCTCCGAGATGTCACCCTCATTCACCATAAACTGGTGATATACTGACTACAGATTAATCATTGAGAACCATCCCACCCCTTTAAACTCATCAAAAAGGACATCGATCCTCGGTAGGGGGTAAAGGTTCTTGTCTGTCACCTGGTTCAACATCTAGTAGTATATACATAGCTTCATACCACCATCTTCTTTCTTTTCAAACAAGACCAGAGCACCCCATGGTGACACGCTTGGTCAAACAAAAACCTTCTTCATCAATTCATCAATCTGAATCTGTAACTCCTGCAACTGATAAGGATCCATATAATAGGGATCCATCGAAATATGAAAGGCATCTGGTTGAAAGTCTATCCCAAACTCAACATCACATCGAGGGGGTAGAGTCACCACATCTTTAAGGAAGACGTTTATGAACTCACGGAAGATCCACGGGAACTCCACCATCTCTATATCTACCGACTCCACTGATAGCTCAGCTAACAATGAAAGGAGGGGTCCACTCACCAGCTACCCTCCTGTAAACACAATTCACCAAAAAATGCAACACGTTGGCCATAAATATCTGAAACACAACCCTTCTCCAGAAGAATTTGATAAGAACACACATAGAGAACAACCATTTTATTCCAAAAATGATATCATTCGGCTGAATCTACAGCAAAATAAGGTCCCCATTAGACTGAAGTGGTCCCAACATCAGTCTACATCCCCGATAAACATAAGACAAGTTGATTAGATATTTGAATGGCATACTTAGAACCAGGGGAATGTGAAGTATATATATGTATAGACCTAGAGAATTGGCTATTATAGGTGTAATAAAGGAATTTGATTCCCTTGAATCAAGCAAGGCACATGTAAGAGTTCTAAAAAATTTGATCATACCTCGAACAACTTCTGGACCTACTGGAACTTTAGTCTATATGGTGTGCAACTCCCCACGCCCAGCTCCACCTCCCCTCAGCTATAGGCCACCTCCCTGAACATGCCTTGGTCAAGGCCCCTGAGGCCGACCTCCTCTCACAACATCTCTTCTTTGAGGAGGGAGAGCTCGTTGTCCCTGCTGCTGCTGCTAAAAAGGCCGAGCTAGAAACAACTGCTGCTGAGGTAGGCACTGAACCTGCCCACCCCCATTGTACTACACTGTACATGGAAACTAATTTTGATGATTCCCATGACTTTCATAGATGATGTATCTCAGTTCTGGTAAGAAAAAAGAGGTGAGGACTGGGAGATCGAAACTGTAACTACTAGGGCCTGTTCCAACTGGCTAAAACCTGGAAGACCATGATGTTGGAGGCCTTCTTCATATGGACTTACCATTTGATGAGGCCAACTAGCTCCCCTCTCATGGAAAACCTCCTAATGTGTGCATTATATCCCCAACTTAGTCCTTCTTCTAGAACACCATGTATATCAGTAGAGTGAAGGGAGTAACAACATACTGAAGAGAAGGACAGAGTGCATCCTCTAAATGTCTGGCCCAAAACTCCTCATCTGGAAAGTGGTCTAGAGAAAAGAGAAGTAGATCCATGACCTTTATCCCCAAATTACTCACTAACATACTCTCCTAATGATGGGAGAGTAGCTCCGACCTCTTCTCCACCTTCATCATGGAAGAGAGGAATTCCGCCCAGAACTCCCTCTCCAAGTCAGTCAATGAAACCGCAGCCTCCCTCTTCCCCCCAAGATAAAGCGTACAACATTTTTTTTCTAATCCCCACATCTGGATTAGTGCCAAAGGAACCCAGTACTCCATCAATGCTCGGATCAAGCTAAAAGCAATCACCAGTTCCTCAAGCCACCTCTATGTCTCCATGTCTTAGACGCTTCCCTCATACTTCTTGATGGTCGACCACTGAAAGGCATGAAGAGTCCTCTTCCACTGGTCATCCTACTCCTCTCGATCATCCTTCTTCAGATAAACCAAATCATCCTTATGGGCCTCAATTTCCCACACTACCCATGGTCACCATCCGGGTTCCGTACCTTCAAGGTAAACAATGAATGCCTAAGCCCGAGTAGTGTAGAAGATTGTTTTTAAAATTTTCATAGGATTTTTTTTTAATTTTAAATCCTCAAAATACCCAAGACACACAAGAACACAAATCATTATGATTCATGTACCTTTCCTAGGGTTCCTACCCAATAATCAATACAGCCTCACTTGGTCATTCGTTAGGTCCATAGTCCTTGCATCATATCATGGGGGCCCCTTAAATCTTGTGTCCTAGCCAATCTTCCCTGGCCTATTTCATGAACCAAGAACTCTTAAAACAGTTTCCCTACCATCTCATGCAATACTCATTGTTCCAAACCTACAAATCCATCCTAACTCCCAACCATCACCTCTGAGACCATTTTGGCATGACCCGCCTTTAACTTGAAGATGAATGGTTTTAGATGTTTTTTGTCTCTTCCCTCATCTTGGTGAACGCGAGTCGGGACAGATCATCCCACGTAGTTGGTTGAGATGATGTAGTAGGTTGGACCCAGCATCAAGCCAGGCCGATGGAGAAAACCAGGCTGCTGGATGGAACGTGCTGGAGGAGAATTGGACCACCATTATGGGCTGGGCCAGATAGGAAACAAGGTCAATATGAGGCCCAGATATAAATAAACCTATCTGACTAAGTCAGACTAGGAAAGAGATTGTGGACTAGGTCCTTGGTCAACCCAGAAGGCCGGACCCACGACCAAACTATGCTAGGTCCAGTATGGCACAATGGGCTTGTCTACTAGGCCAGGATGTACCGGGTCAACCCAAACCCAACCAGGTTGGGTTGGGTTGGCCAAAATGGGTCAGGTGATGCGGGACCCCTAGACAAGGTTTTTTGGGTCAGTCCGAACAAGTCGGACTATGTATAGATACAATTTTCCCTTGTTTACTAAAAGGAAAATATCTTTCAAATCAAGAATCTGATTGACGCGCCACCTGTGGTGTTGTGACCCTTGCGACGAAAGAGTCCTTTTAGTGTGCACTAATTGAGTTTTTTAGGATGTAGAGATACGAATGATAGAATGAGGTGTAGAATCTATTAGATTCAAGTGCACTAGAGAGTAGGAATCCAACAACTTTTTGTGACACGAAGGATGTGACGAGTTGGACCTCACCGCTGGAGGAGCCGAGAGGACCATAGTGGTCCAATAGCTTAATATACCTCATTGGTTTAGAAGTGTAGCGGAAATCAGTGGTCCACAAGCCGATCAGAACCTAGTGGTCCTATAGCTCACTAGACCTCAATAGCTGAGAAGTAGAGCAGACCTCAGTGGTCCAACAGCTGAGTGGAATCCAGCGGTCCAGCATCCGAGTAGACCTCAGTGGTCTAGTAGCCGAGTGGACCTTAGTGGTATAGTTTCATAATGAACCATAGTGACTCATTAGGGATGATTCCCTCAGCAGTAAATGATGATTCAACTTTACAACTGATAGTATTACTTGCTATACTTCGAGTTATGCCTGGTGTGAGCTCTCTAACTTTGTGATCTTTCTTTATGTTATTTCCTTTGTGGTTTGGGGTCCTTAATGAGTATTGTGTTATTCACCTCGTCACATGTTTCTCCCACACATGTCATCTCTCATGCATGTGATCAAAACTTCAATGAAGAACTTGGTGGTCTGAGACCAGGTGGTGCTCAGTAAGATGTGACAGACGAGAATACTTCTACCACTATAGGCAGCTACACACCACCAACCCTTTAGGTAGGGTCTTGAGCAGATAGATCGTGGCATTTGTACCTTCCATTGTGGTTTTTGGGATTATATTATAACCCATTTTACTTTTAGTTTTTACTGTACTCTCAGTAGTTGTATCAATGGAAGTTGTGGTTTACAGTGTGTTTACATTCACCAATTTGGGATTTGTATGTGTGTACAGGATTAAAGTCAAATGCCTTCCCATTTTAGGATATTCATTATCGGTGACAGTCTCCAACCCCTGGCCTATAAAAGGTGGGCTTGGGGTAGTCATGTCATGGGCCCTCGGTGATGGGTCATGACAGATATTATAAATATATTTCATTCCAAGTTATCCAATTATCCATTGTAAGACAATTGTATAATAAAAAGAATACTCATTCCCTGAGAAAAATATGGAAAGTACGACTCATCCTTTAAACTATCCATGGAGTAGTTTATGGATTATCATTATTAAGTCCACATGTCTCTAACTATATTTAATGCATTAATTTAGCCATTAGAGAATTAATTTTGAATTTAATAATGAATAGAAACACCAGATTCTTGAATTGGAGTTACCAACCACTTCTTGAATTGGTAATATGATAAAGTGGTAACTCTATCTTCTGTTGGTAGTAGTGCCCAGTTGTAAATGATCTGGTAGTATCAGCATCTCATGATATAAGATTCACTTGGTGATAGTGGTAGCTCCACCCAATGCTAGCACATGCACTTGGTGATAATGGTATCTCTACCTAAAAATATCACAACTCGATGAAAGATCCGGGTGGTCATAGAATTTTAGCTAGTGGTGTCATCATAAAATGTTGGTAGCTCAGAGTGGTAGCTCTTTTCCACTAGTGGTAGTTCAATTTAACAAATGGTAGATTATGATGGGAGGATCAAGACATACCCATTTTATGAGTCTGAATAAAAAATAATTAACTAATATAAAACATTTAAACACCTTTGTAACATAAGAAACATGATTTTAGATCATTAAAATAAGTAGGTTCTTCACCCAATTCAACAAACTCCCTCTTTTTTATAATTACAAATCATGACATTTATAATCATAAAAAAACATGTTAACATATGAATATAATTAATACAATATCTATTGTCTCATGTAACCCTTTATAAACTATTAAATTATATATAATTAATGCCCAAGAAAACATATAGGTGCATATCATTTCCCCTCTTTTTGGATTATAAAAAATATATAATTAACAAATAAAGAAAAAAATGAAAATTAATGCATAAAAATAGATAATTTATATTGAATAACAAATTCAAAATGTGACATAATAAAATATATACAAAAATTAACTACCTATAAAATCCTAATTAGAGTCTGAAGAAGATTCCATTACCTGAGTAGAGGTATGATCCCCTGGTTTGTTCCCTTTTCCAGCAACTAAAGAAGAAAGGGGGGAGGTATGAGGAGGTGCAAGAGGCTTGAATAAAACATTCCTGATATTTCTTATATATTATATAGGTGTATGTATAAAAGGAATAATTTACTTTCATGTGGTATAAAGGGGTTCTAATAATGGTTCACAAAGGGATCTATTAATACGAATGGATAGAGGCATAATAAAAGTAGTTCTAGTCTTATAGAGAAAAGGCACCATCGACTAAAACATTATACAATTAATCAAACAACTATTTCCACAACTCTACAAAAAGTTCTTCTCTTCAATAAAAAAAGTGTATGGGGGAAAAATATTAAATTATATCACTTGATCCTTGAAGGCCCTGGGCACAGGTGGCCTCCTCGGATTTTCATCTAAGAATATAAAATGATAATTACGATTGTTCTTGAAATAAATATTATAGAGATGTTACTTAATGGAATTATTAATTGTTTATCTATAAATTCTAGACTAATTTTAGAATTATCTAAACAACCTATAAATGTTCTCATAATTTTATTTAATTTGATATAGCTCATCATAATGAGATGCAAAAAAATCACCCAACATAGTTTTAAGGTTCTCTCTAAAGAAAGATATGATGAAATAATCTTCAAAAAAAGTTGGTGGAGAGAGAGGTTAAGCTCAAGAAGAAGAATCACCAGAAGAGGGAAAATAATCCATCATTTCCAATGGTAATAACTCCCTTTATTTCAAACTTGATCTCATTTACTCCAAATTTGATGTATGAAAATTACTTGTTCCACTAGACTTTGGTTATAAATTTCCATATTTTCAATTTGAGATGATTTTTAGGATGCAGGTGAGAAACTACCAATGATTCTATCAAAGAAGTACCATCATAACTGAGATTATTTAATTGAGAGGAATGGGATTTATTCACTCAACTAAGATTAAGTAACAAACATACGACAATGTTCTCAATATCTTATCAGTGAAGACATCAGGTGTATAGAGGAAAATAAGGAGGATAAGGTGAATACATCTCCTTACGAGGAACTAAATAAACCATATGAATAGATTGAAAAACATTACCACTATAAGGATAAGATTATAAAATATGTCCCCCATCAATATAATCAATAAAGAATCACTTATGACCTCTCTGTAATTGGTATGGAAAGTCCACCATTCTTAGTTGAGATGACCTAATCTTCCTCATTACAAACATCATCAATAGTGGAATCACTATAAGATATACCAAGAATGGTAGATTTTGGAGAATTATTACCCTTTAATGGTGCATTATCCTCATATATATCAGAAATAATATATTGAATACATATTCCAGAGGCCTGACCTTTTGAAGTATTTGGTTCATCTCTATCACTAAATTTCTGACATACTAAAGGGCGTGGGGAAATTTTCTACCACATTCCACTGGAAAAATGACCAGACTAAGTGATAGTATAATATTGATTATACATACCATACTCATCTCCAGCATCATCATTATACTATAAATCATTATAAAACACAACCAAATCCTCTAGACACTCAGAAGTAAATATATCAAATTGAGAACCATTTGAGATTGCAGTATCTTCTAATTCATCTTCTACCTCTAATAAAAATTATTTGGAAGGATGGGAGATAGGTATAATAATAATACCATATTAAAATTTTTATATTTTAACAATATAAGGATAATCACCTATTCTACATAAATAAGTGCAGAAACCTCTTCTTTATCTATAGTTTCTTCTACATCATCTTCATCACTATAAGCATTCTCTCATTATTCATCTAAAAAATATACTACTACATAATCTATATTTAATATAAGATTAAATAATTTTCTTTTCCTTGAAGGTTTCTTCACATTAATGATCTTCCCATAGGGATTATCATTATGTAGAACCCAACTTTTAATTCACATATTCTATTTGACTCTCATCCTCTTGCATGTGACTTGGTTAAGAAAACAACCATCACAGATTATTACCTTTTCCTCTCCCTCAGGAACATGGAAACATTCTTCTAAAATAGAAGAGTTCATATTAGGATAGGTAGGATAATTTGATCCTAAATAATGCTTCCATTGATCCATCGTGAGAACCATAAAATATATTCACAAATTAATTATTTCTCCTCTTTTCATAATTAATAAATAAGTTTTATTGATACCTCATACTGATGAATTTCCCCTTCCAGGGATACAATATATACAGAATAACCTTGAACAAAAAATGTAATTTTCTATCTAACTCCACTAAAGCATGTCTTCAAAAAACTATATTCCCAATGATCTTAAAAATAACATTCTCTATCATTAATTTATCATGATTTATGGTTAATAATCCTTGATATCCCTCATGAATACCAATTTTTGGAATTTCCAAACACTTATCCCACTAACTTGAAGAGAAAACAATCTATTTTCATTCATTATCATTCTGATAAAATCTATATTGACATCAAAATGATACTCAACATACATATAGAAATCATTATCAGCATTGGGTTGGATTGTATATTACTCCTCAAAAACCATTCAGACCAACCATTGTCATAAATCATGCTTCACACAAGTAACTTTATTGATGTTAACCATGAGAAAACTATTTCCTTATTAGATAAAACTATGTGAGAAAAAATTTATGGGTTTTTTTCCAATATGATAACTCTAATCATCTATATAGTTATTTCAAGGATGTTACTCATCATATGTTTCTATAAGAAAATTCACTCGTACCATTTCAGAACTAGTTAGAGGGTCAAAGGGTTGATGTAAAAGGGAGATATTTGAGATATAATATGAATAGGTTTGAAAGTGTATGTGACAAATAAATTACTCAAAATCTTAAATAGTTAATTATTATTATTTAGGGATTTAAAATTTGAAAAAAAAAGTTAACTAATGACAACTTTTATATCAAAATTCTAGAGAAATAACAAAATTAAATTAAAAATATATAAGAATTATTAATTTATATTAGTATCACATGAGAATTATATCGCAATGGTATAACATCATGGTAGAATATCCATTTTTGAGTGGAAATATTAGAATTTTAGTGATAGATTTCCATGGTAGAATACCAATGGTAGATCATTAATGGCCGAACAACCAACAATGTATCATCCACTTGTTGCATGTCTAATGGTACCATGACCAATGGTAGATCCTTAAGGTAGTACTAGTCATGTAAATTTTCTCTATTTGAACCAATATATATTTAATAATAAAAAATCATAATTTATCATTCCAAGTTCACATATAATGTATCTCATTCTCTCAATATTTAAAGTCATTGTGACTATGTCAGCATTATGATGTTCAGTTCCAATGATTTATATATTTATTTCACCATTATAAAAAGGTGCACCCCAAAAGTGATGTCTAATATAAATATTATTTTTTCTAGAATGAGACACAAGATATAGTAAATTTTTATTGCACTAATATGATCATAATCTATAAGGAAAAGTTTAAATTAATATCCATAATCTTGAAAAGTGTGATTCATTCATAGAATATGCGTACAATAGATACCTACAACTATGTATTAACCTTCATCAATAAATAATGGAATACATAAAAATTTCTTACTACCCCATGAAGCTACAGGCTTGCCCAAAAATTGGCATGTTCTAGTGGTTTTTTTATCAAACATATAATAAAAAAATCTATATCTGAATAACTAACACGATAAAACGTTTCTCTAATGGAATAAAACATTCCTAATATGGAAGTAATTTTTAGGTATTTGAAAAAATAATTAGAGTAAAAAATGTGATTATTTTGGGTTTTCCTGAAAAATATCACACATACACACACTAAAAATAATATGTGGACAGTTTGAGGTTATATAATGTAGGCTCTCAATCATACCTATATATGTGGTTTGATTGACTAGTTTTGTATATTCATCAAGATCCAATTTATTGGAAATACTCATTGGGTTACTAATTCCTTTTATACTATTGTATCCAATAATTTATAAAATATTTTTAGTTTACATTATTTTGTTTAAAATAATTTCCTCCTTATTCTGAAAAATTTTAAAGCCAAGAATGAATTTTAACTCACCCATTAAACTCATTTCAAATTATTTTTGAAACATTTTTGAAAATTTATTACATATATAATTTCATGAAGATCCAATGATAATATCATCAAAGTATATTTTAACAACAAAAATATCTTTTTAAATTCTCTTTGTGAATAGATTATGGTATTCAATTCCTTATAAAAATCATTTAGATATAAAAAATGAGTTGATCCTATCATTCCAAGCTCTAGGATCTTGTTTCAAACAATATAAATATTTTTTTAATTTAAAAATATTATTTGGAAAATGAGGGTTTTAAAATATAGGGTTTTTTCAACAAAAAAATCCTCAACTATATAACCATTTAATAATTTACTCTTGAAATCCATTAGATATAAGTTTTAATCCAAATGTGAATCATATGAAAGAAATATTCTAGTAGATTCATGTATATCAACTTGGGAAAGGGTTTATTTATAGTCAATAACATCTTATTGATTATACACTTGTGTAACCCATTTATCTTTATTTATAATTATCATTCATAAATCATCGTTGTTGATTATAAAAACAAATTTAGCACCAATAGTTAGGTATCCCTTTAGACATTCTACTAGTTCACGGAACATATTTATTTCAAATTGATTCAAATATTCTTTCATTTTCATTACTCAAAATTAATCATCAATTTCTTATATGAGGTTTTTAGGTTCAAGATATGATAGAGAATCTTTTTATTGACCTTTATTTCATATGGAATCTCTAGTTTCTGCTCTTTTATCTAGGTATCCTAAAAACAATATAAGGGATGGTATTTATGAGTTATAACAGCTCTTGGAAAATATGTATTTGAAACTTCAATTTCTTATATAGGTTTATATCAAGTTATTCTTTATAACTAGAGGATTTCTCTATAGGAGGTAATATATAATTATCACTTTATTAGGTATTAATATCAAAATTTTAAATTTCATCCATAAGTTTTTCTATAGAGAAACTAGGTTCACGTGGATCTATATCTTCAAATTTTAAATGTAGAGACTATTCCACAATCTTACATCTTTTATTAAGTACCTTGAATTAAATTCAAGATGTTCAATATCTAATAAAAATTACATCATCACTTATGGATGCATATTTTTATAAATTCTACTTTGTATTGATAATAAAGACTTTAAAACCAAAAACAATAATGTAATTACCTTTTCATTTTATTTCATTAAATAATTCATAAGGGTTTCTATTTAAAGGTTTTATAATAATAACTGTATTAATATTTTATAAATATATTTTTACAGCTTTCACCACAAGTAAATATGGCGGTCATACTCATTAAGCACGGTCTAGGAAATTTCATGCAATTTCTTGTTTCTTATCTATACTACACCATTCAATTATGGGGTTTTAGGAGCAGAAATGTTATGAAAAGAGAAATTTTTATAGAATATTAATTCAATCTCTAGATTTTCAATTTCATGAACATGATTATTTATTTGGTTTTAAATTCTCTATCCCCTAAGGTTCTCTATAGATTTATATACTTAGTAAAATATGAAGAATCTTCACTTGTGTGATATAGAAATAATACCTAGTTGTATATTGAAATTTTTTCTACTAGGAAATACTCATTTTTATTCCCATTTAAGCTAGAAATATATAGGGTGAAAAAAATTCCATGTGGACCAACTCCAGTGGTTGGTAAGTTGACACTTCTTTCATTAGTTTGAAGGAGATTTTGTGTTTCATTGTTTTTTGACAAGGACTATAGACTTTTTTATTGTGAATTCTATAATCCTTTACCAGTTATATTTATAAGTTATTATATGGTAAAATGGCATAGTACTGTATTCCAACTCCAAGATTCATTATGAAAGGAACTCAATAATGAAACGTTTTTAGAAAATATGGATTTCTAATCCACAACATATACTCTTTCATTTTGAAAAGCAGGGAAAATTAAAACATGTTTAGAATCAAATACATTTTAGGGAAAATTTTCAAACATAACAGGATAACCATATTAAATTTTTTTGAAATGATAATAATGTAGTATTTTAATTCAAATATAAATAAATCATTATAAATTAAAATAGTTATAGTGTTATTGATTTGACTAAATCCGATTATTTTCCCTTTGGAATTATCACAAAAAGGGACACGTGCACAATCTAATTTAATAAGGTTCTCGATGATCATGAATTACCTTGTCATGTGTGTGGAAAATCTGCTATCCATATACCAAAAGTTATTACTGGGATATTTCCAATAGGTTTCTTACAAAATCTATTTAAATAAGAAATGATTTTGGAATGCATATTTTATTATGTCTAGAAATGTTAACAACAAGAACATTTGGAATCCATAACTATTTAACTAGTTTCCTATAGGAAGTCCATATACATTAATAAATAATAACATTATTATTTCCATTTGATTAAGAAGGGTTTATAGACTAGGAAGAACTAGAACATGGGAAAATTATATCTTAAATTTTTTCTTTGTCCAAGTTGATAAAAATTCCTATAGTGTATTTAGGTATTGTTATATTTACATGATTTTTATTGAGGGTTTCTATATCCTTAGTGAATCTCTATATATAATTTAAGTTACTAATTTTAAACTTCCATCTCATTTTTTTCTTTAATACTAGATCATTCTTATCATTTTCAATTGAAATATCAATTTTAAATGTACAGAAGTTGCATGGTGTTTCATTAACCATGTATATTTATCCTTTAATTCATTAAATGTATCTTCCAATATATTTAAATAATAAAATAAATCCTCACTCTTAATGTTTTCTTCATTATATTCATTTTTAGAAAAATTAGATATATATTTGGGAGATGTAGGAAAAATATTTGATACCTCGAATGTCTTTATCATGAAACACATATATTGTATCACTTTTTCTCTTCTCTACTAGAGTGTAAATCACATGAAATATATTCTAACTCACTCCTAGTGGACTCCATTTCCTTTTTATATCTTCTATCTTTTTTCTCATACTTTTTCTTATATTTGATATTGGGGAGGTATTATTTTATGTGTCATTTCGTTTTACACTCATAATGGGTTATTTCATTTGTGGAAGCATCATTTTCCATTCTTCTTTCCAATTAACTCTATTATAAAAATTATCTATATAAATTGTCATATTTAATAAGATAATTTCTTGAAAAACAATTTGAAACATCTATCTAGGTGATCTGCTTCTTCATCACTATCCTCAGGTGATTCATCATCACTAGAACTCTCAATATTGATCACCTCTTTTAGTTTTGAGTCAATAATTTTGAATGTTACAGAATTCTTTTTGGATTCATATTTCTCTCCCTTATTCACATGTAATTCCTCTTCATAAATAATGAGTTTTAAAATTAGTTCATTCATTGTAAACTTACTAATATTGCATGCTTCCATGATGGAAACTAAATTTCCTCTCCACCTATCAGCTGACATCTTAAGAGTCGCATCACTTTATCCATGTCAGCAATTGTCATTCCAAGTGAATGAATAGTGTTCATTATTTCATTAAACCTAAGATACATATAAGAAATGGATTTATCATGATTCATATTAAAGGTATCATACTTAATAATATAATTATTAAAGAACATTTCATTTAAATTTTAAGTTCCTCCATGAGGGATAATAAGAGTGTACAATATTTCAAAAGTAGTTGAACATAAAGATATTGCATTAAATTCAAATTAAACCAAATAAAAATATAATTCTGTTATTTAATTAGAATTAAAATAATAGGTATCCATAGTAGAATCGCTCTAATCATTTCTAAGAGATTTAGGTATCTCATATTTTTCATTAATAACTATCCAAATATCAAACCCCATCCTCTCTAAATGGATTCTCATTTTAATCTTCAATTGAGTATATTTAGTTCCATTAAAATAAGTGGCTTATTTATGGAATTTTTTCCTAGTTTATTATTATCCATAAATACGAAAATTTATATCAAATATAAACTTATGATCATTAAATAAAAATTATATCACATTAAAAATTACTTTTAAACACATATGATACCAAATATTGGTTGGGTGGGAAAACTAATTTGGGGGTAAATTGGGTTTCCAATTAAGTAATTCTATTAAAATGGTTTAAAACATGAATTTCACAATTTATTGAAAAATACATAGTTAACTAAAAGTGAAAAATTGTATAATTTTCTCAGTGTAAATTATTCTCAAAAGATCAATCATGTCTTAATTACAATAACATTGAAAATACTTTAACTTTTGAATCTAATTTACTAGTATCAAAGATTGTATATAATGATAATCCTAAAATAAACGGTCAATTTTTTTTGAAAGTAGATAATGGTTTGTTTAAAAAATATTAAAATCAAAATAGGAAAACCAATAGCATAATTTGAACAAGGGGGTCAATCTCAAGCCGAGACATAATCTCCTCCACTATGAAATCACTCACTACCATGCAATATATTATACAATAAAATGGTCAAAACCTATATTAGGTTTTATAAATAACTTTAATAATACATTATAGGCTATAAAAATCCTCTTACACACTTATCTGTGGGATAAAAGAAGATACTGGTCAAACAATACCTATTATATAGTTATACATGGAAATAAAAAAGTGACTAATTTTAATATAATGTCTATCACTCTACATATTAGTACTGGATGCCATTTTATAGATAAAAAAAGTAAAAAACCACATCTCAAATGTATGCTAAAAAAGAAATAGAATGGAAAAAGAGATGTGAAGTTGTAGTGCATATTAATCTAAATAGAATTAGTTGTCCAGAAGTCTATAATATTTTATTTGAAAGGATTAAACTGAAATTTCATAGAATGTGGATAAAAAAAGAGTGTCATTAATGTCTAGAAAACCCTTTTTCCTTAGTCACTCAATTGAATAGTGTTATACCACACACATGTGTATCTAGTGTTTTTGTGTGTCACTAAATATGTGAATCTATATATTTTAGTTACATCACATGCATATATATATCTATGCACATGAGGGGGGTATTTGAAATATATATCATTCCCCCTAATATAATTATCCATTCAAGGATAATAATAGAAATATCGGAATCCACATATAGAGAGATTGATCTAAAAATTATGACTCATCCTTTAAACCATCTATGGAGTAGTTTTATAATAATTATTCATAGGTATAAATTCCTCTAACTTCATTTAATGCCTTAAACTAGCTATTATAGAATTAATTTTGAATTTAATTATGAAAAACTATGGTATCTTTTTCAACTAATGGTAGAACATGGTGGTAGATCTGGATTCTAATGGAAGCAATTCTCAATGGTATATTCTTGGGTGTAAGTGGTAGCTCATGATTGTAAATTCACATGGATGTACTGGTATATCTACCTAAAGATAATGTATTCCATTGGTGGTAGTGGTTGATTGACATGATGGTAGAATAACCAAATTGAATATCCCATCATTCAAAAAAATTTAACAAAATATTGGTATTTTAAAATGATGGTGTCATGGAGTGGTAACCCTTTCGGACTAGCAGTAGCTCGTTTCAACTAATGGTAGATGATGACGGAAGGTTCCATAATTATCTATTTTTATAATTTTGTTCATAAAATAATTGAATAATATAAAACATTTAAAATCATTAGTAAAAAAATAAACATTATTACATATCATAAAAATAACGTGTTTATTTGTATAAGACAACAATTTTCAACCAAATTCCTCATCCACCCTCTCAAACTATCATCCATCATAGTGGTCCCAACTGATATTTTCACAAATTGGACTCACCCCTACACACCATGTCAGATATCTGGATGATGCATTGGTATTTTTTCATGATGCACCCTGGTTACACAAAACAATATTCATCATGTTCCCTCCCACCCAAGTTGAACCCCCATCAACTATTTCTCCAATGTATGAACCATTAATCTACCTAACACTACAAGTCTTTACTACCACTAGCCACTCATATGTTTTTCAGCCCATATTATATGCATGGGTAAGGTAAATGGAGAGAGATAGGTTGAATAAAGATATATAAGGAGTGTATCTAATTTTCTTCCTTTATCAATCCCTCGATGAACTTCCATGATCAAAAAACTAATTTAGGAAGATATAGATTTACCAAATATTTAATAATGTTAAAGGTGTTTAATCCCTAGTTGAGGGATTTATAAATGTAATTAGTTTCGTGAATTATTATGATTAATCAATACCAGTTAGATGAATAATATTGAATCAAGAAATCAAAAATAATGGATAATAAATTTCAAATAATGGCTCAAGTATCTTTCGAGAACCATCAATTCTTGATTTCATCATTGATGAAGTGATTATTTTTGTGATCATTATGTTTTCCAATCAATGATGTCATCATGGTTCCGAACACAGTCCATAAATATTCAATCGCTTCTACCAAGAATCTAATCTTCTTAAACGTCCTCAAAATAGGGTTGTTCCAATGAAAAATGAGGCAAACTATAGAGCTTCAAAAAAGTTGGTTTAATATAATATTCAACCTGGGTTTCCCTATAATAAATCAACTAATTAATTAATTAATTAAATCAATCATATAAACCCATTAATATAACAATTATCGAAAATTCTCAATCATCATAATCTGAATCAATGTTATAAAATATATAGGGAAAAAAATTTCCCTCGACCAAATCATTAAAGTTGAATTTCCATTGGAGGTTTTATTGAGACAGAAAGTCATAATTCAATAAAATTCATGTGTTGTATAAAAATATTATTTTGAGACATAAAATATTTTAATCGAGGACTTTCCATGATATCAATTCTACATCGTCTTAGCCTAGGGGTAAAAATTACAACATGGAATCAATGAAAACATCATATAAATTTAATTGGGTTGTATACAAAAGAAGTTTTTTATTTCACCCATGTGAAGGTCTTGAGACTCTAAAACTCAAAATTGATCTATGTCTCACTCATGAAAAATCTATATCTCTATAACATATAAATTTATTCACCTCATTTAAATTTATCTTATGATATGCAATTTGTTTTTATTTAAAATCTTATAGAAAATTTTGAAGATGTTTAGCATCTCTTTAAGAATATCTCCACTTTATAGGTTGGATTAATTTTATTTTAATTCCAAAATATAATCACTTTTAAAACATAATTATACATGAATATTATGTCATTATTTTAATTTTAAAATATGATATTGTGATTTTGATTTGAAATTCTTGGAAAATTACATTACAGGATAAAATATTAGAGAACAAAACCACTCATAAATGAAATATAAACCATTGTAAAGTCATCGTGAATCTCATTGTTTCTTCTATCTTGATTTTTTTAGATATATGATTTTTCCACAGATCTCTATAATTAGGAATATAATGACAAATTTATGTTAAAATTATTTATTTAATAATAATTAAATCTTTTATTAAAACTAGTTCCCACAAAACTTAAAATATCAACAATATCAATTCAGTGAAAGACATCTCCAAAAATAAAAAACGTCTCACTCTAGACATAATAGTGAACTCTGATTCTCAATTTAGAACTTTGGTTAGGGGAAAAAAATTTACTCTTAAGTGATATTGGGATAATGATAGATTGATTTTATTTCCTGACATATCATGGAATTAACATAAACAACTAGTGGATGCAATTAAAGAAATTTGTGTTTCAATGTTTATAAAAAATTCAAAACAGATACAAAACAATGAGTATAAAATGGGTATTCCCACATTAAATCTCAAAAAACCATTATCATTAAATTATATTTTTAAAGTCACATATAATGTTCCAAAAAAAATTATAGTTCTTATTTAAAATAATAATAGGTATAAATTAACAAATAATAACATCAAAAGATTATATAAATTGTTAACAGAAAATCATTCTGAGTATATGCTAAGTCATTTTCAAAAGGAACCTACAAAAAAACATTCTCCCAAAATATAAATCTTATCATCCTTGAAAAAAATCATGATGTAAATAACATTATCACCACCTCAACCTCTTTAATAAATCATTTAATTATAAAAATCATAATATCATAAAAAAACTACCAATAAACAAGTTTAGTGTAGTATCCCAGTGAAGTAAATCACTGAAGTTGGTGGAATTTTTTTACAATATTAAGGCAAACCCTAAATTAATATGTGGAATTAATAAATATGGGAAATTATAATTATTTACCACTTAATTTAAAATTAAATTTTCTAAAATTCGTTTTGAAATGAACCATCATGATTAAAAAAATAATAAATCTAAAAAAATCGATTCTCTCTAAAACATTTCCAAGGTTGGTACCCTCGTAATACCATTTTTAAAAGAAAATATTTATTCCATTTCACTTCTATCCAACATCAATCCATATTATATTAGCATATACATATAAATCTTCTGAACAAAGATATTTTATATAAATGTAATATAATTCATTTGTAATATGGTTGTATATTCCCAAACCCTGAGAAATTATCATGTGCCTCATATAAATCAAATTCAAATTTATTTCCCATTAAATATAACCTTAAATTTGAAAGATAAACTTACTAACATTTTAGGTTTCATCGTTCTAGAACAATTTATGAATGTATAGATTAATCAACCAACTAGCAATTACTAAGGACTTTTCGAGACTATAGTAATGTTTGGGGAAAAACATCAAAAAATCACTTATTTGAAAAAATAACAATTAAAAATAAAAATATATATTTATAATAATGAAAATATCACTATATAAAATGTTGAGACCATAACAACCCAAGAATTTATGAGAATTATTATTTTTAATTTCATTGTTGTCTTGTGTTGTATGCGACACCAAAATTAGCTTCTTCTATATGCAACACCGTATTTTCTTGTAGTATACACAACACTAATCTTGGATCGTGTTACACACAATTTCAAGTTCATTTGATAGAAGTTATTTTACGCAACATTGAGTGTATATATATATATATTCAATGTACAAATGAAATATGGTTGGATTCTATTATAAGAAACAACAAATGAATCTTGCACTACACGCAACCCTGACTTGGCTTTCATTACACGTAACCGCGACATTCCACAATAGCATGTGTTATACGCAATACCAAGTTTCACTAAACGAGATATTATTATAATATTATTATGAACTAGCCGTTATGAATAGTAATACCAACTTTTTGAAATTTTATAAATTTTATCATTCAAAATGGACTTCTTTTTTGGATTCAGAATATCGAAACTAGCCTAGGGTGAATTTTTGGTATTTTTCTAAAAACATTCAATTTTTGATGAATAGTGAAAACACTAGGTAACTATTTAAAAACCGAATTTTTATTTAAATAATTATTTATTTTATTTAAATTTATTTTAGGTAAAAATTGATACATAAAACCTATATAAGTTCAATGTAATTCATTTTAGTCATTTTATAATAATTTTAGATATATTAAAATTTTATTGAACTTTTCACCGTCTTTTACCCACCTCCTAGGAGAATTTTAAAATTTACATAAAACTTAATTTTACCGCTTCTGTGAGTGAAATTTTGAAAATCCGAGAGACACGGTTAATATCAAGGAGTAAATTGTGGTTCAATTAGATAAAAATAATTTTTGTTGAATAGTATCTTTTTACTTTTATTTACCACAGTTAAAAGTAAATAGGGTAATTAAGAGTGAAAATGATATTATTATTACCCTAACACATGTCCTAATTCTATTGGATAAGTTTAATTCGACCAAAAACAACCTTAGGAAAAAAAATATGACCATTTATATCCACTTGTATTAGATTAGGACATTTAATATTATTTTATTTAAAGAAGAGTTAAAATAGTTAAAATCAACGTTTAATAACTAAAACATTTTTAATATAGAGTTATAAATAAGATAAATTCGACTATAAGTATTCATTATAAATATAAAAATATTTCCTACCTAATGATATATTATTTATGATTTTTAGACCTTAAATAATTTAAGTTATTTATGAAACAATGGTGATGCAATAATTAACTAATTAATGAAATATTAAAATAATTGATATTATAAATACCCAAATAAATGTAATTTGAAACTTTTTATAAATTCCACTAATTTTATAGGTTAATATGACATGTTATTATTTATTTAATTAACTTTTTTCGAACTAATCATAATATTATGATTTTCACAAAAATTAATTACCAAATTGTGTCAAAATTGACATAAAATAGTTTTTAAAACAAATATTATATTATTAATTGTTATTATATTTCTAAAAATCTAATTTTTGACCAAATGAATTAGATAAGGTTATATATATTAAGGATTAAACCACATGAGGGTTAGTTGGGCTGGTTATAGTAAGTTTATTAACCATATAGTGTAAGAACACATGAAGACACGGTAAAAGTTAAATTATTTAACTTAAAGTTAAATCTAAACGATAAGGTTAAAATAGTAACCTAAACTTGTCTAAAACCTATTTGTTGAAAGTATTTAGACCCATACTCACTTTATATTCTAAATAAATCAATTTGCAGCTATTATAAACCGAATATGACTTTATTATAAAATAATATTTTATGTTTTTCCAAAGGTGCCCCTCTCCTCCCTTATAAAAAGGGCACCCCTTCCCTCTTCTATTCACACCCTTTTGAGCCTTGAAGCATGGCCAAACCTGGTCCATATTTCTTCTACACTTCCCTAACAACATTCTGGAGGTTCTGGTCTTTTCAAAAGACCAACTCTACTTCCTTAAGAGGAAGCTTAAAGGAGGTGCATCGAAGAAGAGCTAATCTCTTCTTCCGATTCTCTCAAGTTTCTTTCTTATTCTAATTCTTATTATTTAGTTGTCTCATTATAAAGTAACAACATAATTATTAATTATATACTGATATGTTATTATAAATATGAAACAACCCTATTTCACCTTCTATCCATCATACAGAAAACGAAATCCTCGTGCGTGCGTACGTACGGAATACCATTTCCACACCATGGTGTAATTTGTTTTAGACCACCACCTTAATTGGATGGGTATAATGGTGTAAATAAATAACTATATATGATAATTTTAAATTTATATTGATTCTGAAATATTATACATACACTTCAATACAATTCCATGATCATGAGAATGATATCATCGCTCGTGCGTACGTACGAACTACCGTCTCCACGATGCGATGAGATTCATTCTCCATGTTAACCATTCATGAATGATTATAAAGTACATATAATGAATAATAATGAAATATATGACATAATATTGATACTGGATTTATGTATATATATATTTATGTCATCTACTTAATTCCATTCAATTCAATAAGGAAACGAAAGCAGAGTTCACGCGTACATATGACCTATCGTGTCCATGAACGGTGTATTTCATTCCATTTATCGATCTATAATATATATATGTATATGATGAATATATATTATATATAAATCATGTTTTAAATTCTGGAATTAAGTAAATCAGGATATAAGTAATAATATCAAGAACAACAAGTCGAAACACGTACAACAAATGAAACGATTTTACCCAAATCACTGATTTTACATCGAATTTACAAAAGAACGGGTAATAAAAAGTCATAAGTAAACTATATATGATATCATAACAATGAATATGATTCTTTAATAAGTCAATGACATTATTTAAATCATTATACAGGAGGTTCAGATACATACGAAGCATATCAGACATAAGGTAAGGGATAACTATTCCAATCTCGCTCTTATCCGAGATTGTTTATTCGTAAGTATTTACTGGGGTTTTTGTTATCATACATGTCCATGTTTTCTAAAAATGTTTTCATGTATGTTTAATTTCCCTTTTAACCATTTTTGAATTTTACCACATGTTATTAAAGTAATCTTACTTTTTTTACCACACAAGGAAATTTTTTACTTTTCCGAAAAAAGTACGAGGAGAATTTTATTTTTAACTTATACGGGTGACCAGATTTTTACTGTTTCATAATTCCTAATTTTCATGAAGCTTACTCTACAATATTGCATTATTATTTTCAAAAAACCCTTTTCTTTTACGATTGCATGGAATTTTGTGGAAAAATTTTATTTTGAAGAAGAAATGATATTTTCCTCAAGAATTCATTTCAACTGTTTTATCAAAACTATTTTCCATCTAAAAATGACATTATTTAATATTTTTATGTTTCAAGTATAATGTATCCATTATTTACATGGTTTGATTATTCTTATGATGAAATGATATCCATTTTTTATATGGATTATGTTATGATGGCATGATGTTTAAGAATCCCATTCTATTACATGGGTTATGCTATGATGTATGATTTATGATTTTGTGGCACAAGAAAGAATGATTTAATTATGAGATAGGTGGGACCTATATCTCCCACCAATGAATTGGGTAAAGATTTATATCTCATGAGATATAAATGGATGGAATGGTATGTTAATCCAGTTCAGTGTTACAGTACTGAAACGAGGAGTGAACTCGATTCAGAAAGGGACTTTGTCCACTAAGATAGTCATGGAAGTAATGCCTTGGCTACTATGGAAATTATTACATGTGCTTAATGGTTGAAACAATTACATGATTTATTCCCATGCTATTTTATCATGATTGGTGATCCATTATGATATATTCCTTACGTACTTCCAGGATTTATGTCTTTGCTCATGATTTTGATGTTTAGATTTTATGTTCAAGTTTTTGTATTCAAATGTTTATGGATTGTTTTATATTCTCTATGTTTACCCTTACTGAGCATTTGAGCTCACCCTTTTTATGTTTTATTTTCCCCAGGATATAAAGAAAGGTTTTAGGTAAGAAAACCAAAAGGGGAAGATCTTTATGGGAGATGTTTAAGATCTTTCACCATGATTAGAAGATTACATTCTGAGTTTCCAAAGACACTAAACTAATACGATCTTTGGGAATCTATTTTTGTCATGTATTAAATATTCTGAAAAAGTAATGTAATGTTAATATATTCCAAGATTTGGGTCTCTACTGTTGGTATCAGAGGCAAAGGAGGTAGTAATGAATCTGATCCTTGGGAACTCTAACATGTGAGAATTGGACGAAGCATGGCTCTTCGCCCAAGGGATTTGTGAGGAAATGGCCGCCACTGGGAATAGTGGTGTGTCCCGCCCAGGGGGTGTATCCACCCATGGAGTGCCCTGATAGTTATCAATTATAGTCCACTTGAAGTAATTCTAGACCGCTACAGTTGGTATCAGAGGAAAGGTTTAGTTAAACTTTGGAAACTAGGATGCGAGAACATTAGTGAGATCCCTAGAGATATTTCTAAAGTATGCCTAGGGATGTCTCTGAGGTTAAGTATACGTATAGGTTATCGTCCTATAATTACGGTAATGATATTATAATTAAACCTAAGTTGTTATATATTGAAGGTACTCCCCCTTTATTATGCTATTTCCTGGCATGATTTTTTCTACTCACACTATTCTTTTTAGGTTTTAGAAAATGGATGGAAGAAAAGGAAGATTCACGATAATGGAGGATATGATGGACAATGGAATGATATTCTTCATGAGCCACCAAATGAAATTGGATCTGGAAGTCCAAACATGGTTATTATGCCTAATCATAAATCTCATAATATGATCAACAATCTCAACTTTGGTAAGTATCCCGACTCAGCTAATAAGAGAAATATGGAGTTTCATGATGATCATAGAGGAAAGAAAGTTCAATTCCCCTCATGTAAATCATGTGGGAAGAGGCATCAGGGAGAATGTTTCAATGGAATAGGAAGATGATTTGGGTGTGGAAAATAAGGACACAAAGCTAGTAATTGTAAAGGAAAAGGTTCAGTTAACACCATGGACAAGGATAATGGTATTGCTAAGACATCAACAATGGTTAAATGTTTTAAATATGGAATGTATGGGAATTATGCAAACCAATGCCCTAAGGGAATATCTCGTGAAGAGAATTAGCATGGTCGTATGGGTAGTATTTATGTTGATGATGATGATGAGACTACAAATGATATATGAGATGAAAGAAATGACGAAGCTCAGTCAGTGGTTTAAGAAGGTACTGGAGTGATTGTATGTTTATCAAGAGTTATGTTGTATAGGTAATTTAATGGTACTATGGAATAAAGACACATCTAAAGATTGTTACACTATTGTTTTTCCTAAAGTATTTGGAAGTATATGTTGAATGGTACTTGTAACCATGAAAGGTTAATTCATATATTTTTGAAAAGTAGATGATATGTTCATAATGAAGGGATTAAGAGATAATGATATGTTTTATAGCATTGATGAGATCATGGATGATATAAGGACAATGTGATATCATGGTTTGAGTATATAAAAATTTTGGGATTTTGGTCTGTGGAAAGAGTTAACTTTTGACAGTATTCATGTTTTCACTAAGGTTCAATGGGTATTCATTTTTCAAAAGAATACATGATTAAGGTATTCACATGTTTGGAATGTTACCAACAAGATATATCTTATATGGGGGATAAATGATGGTATTCACATGCTTGGTTGATGACATTTCTAGTAATCGTTTTCTTTATACTATAAGATTGGACAGAAGTATTTTCGATAAGCTTAAAGGTTGGAATGGATTAAGTTGGACATCAGATAGAATTTTTTATGGCTATAACTTTTTCGATATTATTTATGGAATTTTATAATAATGTAGTTTTAGAAAAAGGACAACCTGCAGGACGGGCGACAACCCGTCGCGTCGGAAAAGGCTGTGGTAATCGAACCCACAACTGAAGTGTGACAGGCCTTTATCGCATACCATTGGCCTACAGGAAGTCCCTGGTTAGTAGAAGCTAGTTTTATTTTATTAATAGGTATGATAGATAAAGTATAATTCCATTGTTGGAATCATATATGATTAATCTCACCATAGATATACTTAGGTATATTTAATAACTTATGCTAACCTTTTTGTGATAGTAACAGATTGGATGACTTATCATTCTATCGCATGATCTGCTAACACTTCATGAATGAAAAATTCAACTTCATTTCTTTAAATAGAGATGAAGTGGAAATTGTCCATGGAATGATCAATAATGATATTACACTAAAATCAATTAAGTATTTATCCTTATGTAAAGGTTCATCAACATTAGGGAAATGATCTTGGATACCAAAAATATTGTTCTAGTACCCTCATATATGATGAATCAAATGGTACATTAGATCATCAAAAATTTATGGCTTTGTGATTGTTTCCTTTTTTATAGCCATGTTCTCTACCACTCTCCATCAGAACATGACGGTTTGATTTCTCTTCCATATCCATATTTTCACCTATGTTCTCCTATGTGGAAACCCAATGATAAGTTAATTTGGGTAACCGTTACGTTTCATACGTTAGTTTTGAAAATTAAGCTTTAGTATTCCTTTTTACGATGTGGTATTCTATTACAGAAAATTTTAAGTAGTAAACGATTTATAACCACGACGAATTTCGAGGGCGAAATTCATTTTAAGAGGGGTAGAATGTAACAACCTGAGATTTTATGAAAATTATTATTTTTAATTTCATTGATGTCTTTTGTTGTACGCGACACCAAAATTAGCTTGTTCTATACGCAACACTGTATTAGCTTGCAGTATACACAATAGTAATCTTGGACCGTGTTACACATAATTTCAAGTTCGTTTGATAGAAGTTATTTTACGCAACATTGAATGTATATATATATATATATGTATAAATGAAATATGGTTGGATTCTATTATACACAACAACAAATGAATCTTTCACTACACGCAACCCTAACTTGGATTTCATTACATGCAACCGCGACCTTCCACGATAGCGTGTGTTATACGCAATACCAAGTTTCATTAAATGAGATATTATTATAATATTATTATGAACTAGCCGTTATGAATAGTAATAACCACTTTTTGAAATTTTATAAATTTTATCTTTCAAAATAGAATTCATTTTTGGATTTGGAATATCGAAATTAGCCTACGGTGAAGTTTTGGTATTTTTCTGAAAACTTTCAATTTTTGATGAATAGTGAAAACCATGGGTTACTATTTAAAAACTGACTTTTTATTTAAATTTACTTTAGGTCAAAATTGATACATAAAACCTATATATGTTCAATGTAATTCATTTGAGTCATTTTATAATAATTTTAGATATATTAAAATTTTATTGAACTTTTCACCACCTTTCACCCACCTCCTAGCAGAATTTGAAAAATTACATAAAACATAATTTTACCGCTTCTATGAGTGGAATTTCGAAAATCAGAGAGACACGGTTAATATCAAGGAGTAAAATTTCATTCAATAAGATAAAAATAATTTTTGGTGAATAGTAACTTTTTACTTTTATTTACCACGGTTAAAAGTAAATTGGGTAATTAAAGTTAAAATTGATATTATTATTACCCTAACACATGTCCTAATTCTATTGGATAAGTTTAATTCTACCAAAAAAAACCTTTGGAATAAAATATGACCATTTAGGTCCACTTGGATTAGATTAGGACATTTAATTATATTTTATTTAAAAAAGAGTTAAAATAATTTAAATCAAAGTTTAATAACTAAAACATTTTTAATATAGGGTTATAAATAAGATGAATTTGACTATAATTATTCATTAGAAAGATAAAAAGAGTTCCCACCTAATGGTATTTTATTTATAACTTATAGACCTTAAATAATTTATGTTATTTATGACACAATGGTGATGTAGTAATTACCTAAATAATAAAATATTAAAATAATTGATATTATAAATACCCAAATAAATGTAATTTGAAACTTTTTATGAATTAAAATAATTTTTTAGATTAATATGATATGTTAGTATTTATTTAATTAAATTTTTTCTAACTAATCATGCTGTTATGATTTTCACAAAACTAAATTATCAAATAGTGTCAAAATTGACATAAAATAGTTTTAAAACAAATATTATAATATTAATTGTTAATATATTCTTAAAAATCTAAGGTTCAGAAAATTGACTTAGATAAGGTTATATATATTAATAATGAACCACTTGGGGTTCGTTTGGATGGTTATAGTATTTTATTAACCATATAGTGTTAGAAAACCAGAAGACATGGTAAAAGTTAAATTATTTAACTTAGAGTTAAATCTAAAAGATAAGGTTAAAATAGTAATCTAAACTTGTCTAAAACCTATTGTATGAAAGGATTTAGACCCATACTAACTTTTTCTTCTAAATAAATCAATTTGAAGCTGTTTTAAATCGAATATGACTTTATTATAAAATAATATTTTAAGTTTTTTCATAGGTGCCCCTTTCCTCCCTTATAAATAGGGCACCCCTTCCCTCTTCTCTTAACACCCTTTTGAGCCTTGAAGCTCGCCCAACCCCTGAAAATTTCTCTTCTCCACTTCCCTATAAAAATTTTGGAGTTCTGGTCTTCTCAAAAGACCAACTATACTTCCTTAAGAGGAATCTTAAAGGAGGTGCGTCGAAGAAGAGGTAATCTCTTCTTCCGATTTTCTCAAGTTTCTTTCTTCTTCTACTTATTATTATTTAGTTGTATCATTATAAAGTTATAACATAAGTATTAATTATATACTTATATGTCATTATAAATATGAAACAACCCTATTTCACCTTCTATCCATCCTACGGAAAATGAAATCAACGTGCGTGCGTAAGTACGGAATATCGTCTCCACGCCGTGGTGTAATCTATTTTCGACCACCACCTTACTTGGATGGGTATAATGGTGTTAAAAATAACTATATATGATTATTTTAAATTGATATTGATTCTTAAATATTATACATACAGTTTAATACAATTCCATGATCATGAGAATGATATCATCGCTCGTGCGTACGTACGGACTACCGTCTCCACGACGCGATGAGATTCATTCTCCATGTTAACCATTCATGAATGATTATAAAGTATAAATTATGAATAATAATGAATTATATGACATAATAATGATTCTGGATTTATTTAAATATATTTATTTATGTCATCTACTTAATTCCATTCAATTCAATAAGGAAACTAAAACAGCATTCATGCGTACATACGGCCTACTGTCTCCATGAACGGTGTATTTCATTCCATTTATCGATATATCATATATATATATATGTATATTCTGAATATATATTATATATAAATCATTTTTTAAATTATGGAATTAACTAAATCCAGATATAAGTAATAATATCAAGAACAAAAAGTCGAAACACATACAATAAATGAAAGGATTTTACCCAATTGCTGCTTTTACGTCGAATTTACAAAAGAATGGGTAATATAAAGTCCTAAGTAAACTATATATGATATAATAACAATTAATATGATTCTTTAATAAGTCAATGACATTATTTAAATCATTATACAGGAGGTTAGGATACATACGAAGCATATCGGACATAAGGTAAGGGATAACTATTCCAATCTCGCTCTTATGCGAGATTGTTTATTCGTAAGTATTTACTGGGGTTTTTGTTATCATCCATGTCCATGTTTTCTAAAAAATTTATCATGTATGTTTAATGGACTTTTTACCAATTTTTTAATTTTAACACATGTTATGAAAGGAATCTTACTTTTGTTTACCACACGAGAAATTTTTTGACTTTTCGGAAAAAATTACGAGAAGAATATTCTTTTTACCTTATACAGGTGAACGGATTTTTACAGTTTCATAACGCCTCATTTTCATGAAGCTTACTCTAAAATATTGCATGATTATTTTCAAAAAACCCTTTTCTTTTAATATTTTATGGCATTTTTTGAAAATAAAGTGAATTTGAAGAAGAAATGATCATTTCCTCAAGAATTCATTTCAAGTGTTTTATCAAAACTATTTTCAATCTAAAAATGACATTATTTAATATGTTTATGTTTCAAGTATAATGTATCCATTATGTACATGGTTTGATTCTTCTTATGATGAAATTATATCCAATTTTTATTTGGATTATGTTATGATGGCATGATGTTTAAGAATCCCATTCTATTACATGGGTTATGCTGTGATGTATGATTTATGATTTTGTGGAACATGAAAGAATGATTTAATTATGAGATAGGTGAAACCTATATCTCCCTCCAATGCATTGGGTAATGATTTATATCTCATGAAATAGACATGGCTGGAATGGTAAGTTAATCTGGTTCAGTGTTACCAGACTAAAACGAGGAGTGAACTCGATTCAGAAAGGGACTTTGTCCACTAAGATGGTCATGGCAGTAATGCCTTGCCTATAATGGAAATCATTACATGTGCTTAATGGTTGCCACAATTACATGATTTATTGCCATGATATTTTATCATGATTGATGATCCATTATGATATATTCCTTACGTACTTCCAAGATTTATGTCTTTGCCCATGATTTTGATGTTTAGATTTTTTGTTCATGTTTTTGCATTCAAATGTTTATGGATTGTTTTATGTTCTCTATGTTTACCCTTACTGAGAATTTGAGATCACCCTTTTTATGTTTTATTTCCCCCAGGATATAAAGAAATGTTTTAGGTAAGAAAACCAAAAGGGGAAGATTTTTAGGGTAGATGTTGAAGATCTTTCATCATGATTAGAAGATTACTTTCCAAGTTTCCAAATACACTAAACTAATACGATCTTTCGACGTCTGTTTTTTTCATGTATTAAATATTCTGGAAAAGTAATGTAATTTCCATGTACATCAAGATTTGGGTCTCTATAGATATATAACCAACATCATCTACAATATATCATTAAAATTCTCCATTCATGTGATGGAAAATATTTTAGGCTCTCTAAATTTACAAAAAACCAAAAGACGTTTCAGCCGAAAAAATATTATGATACATGGAGATGCTTATTCATGATGATTAGTTAATGGGGGGATTCTATGACATCCCTAAAATTTCTAGGTTTCTATTTAATTTAAATTATATTATTTCATGCTTTTTCAATGATATTTAATATAGATGGATTTTTAGTACATATTGGGGTCTAAAAAATGATGGAAGAGGAATCACTAGAATAATTGGGTGGTAAAATACTCATACTAGTAGGATTTTATGATCCCAAGGAAACTCTAGTGGAAGAAAACAAGGTATAAAAAATTAGTTTTTTATCCCCCAGACCACTTATGAGTAACACAATAAAGATGGTTCCCCATCAGAGTTATGAGTGGTCCTCAATTTAATTCTAGTATACAACAGACCCTCAAAATGTGAGGTGTATATTTTTATAATTCGAGCCTAATTTTTCAATAAAATAAATTCATCCCCTACATTAAAATTTTTAGCTCGAATGACCATTATGTCTTCTTCTTCGTCACCATTTTGTCTCATATTATCTCATTAAATGTTAGATTGATATGATATAAGGTGTAATATATCCTTTTAGGTAAATATAAACTCATAAATAAAAAAATTTGTTTATTTCTATTCTCTCTATTTATCAATAGAAATCAAATATTTAGAGGGTTTTTTAGATTTTAGGATTTAAATGGATTGTGATTTTATATGAAAATTTACTTCTACTAGTGGACTACCCATGGATAAATGTAGTAATTCTATTTTATATTTAACAATATACTGCATACATATGTACTTTTTTCTACACATGAAATTGGGGATTTGTTAAGGGAAACATTTTTAGTTGTTGGATGGGTTCTAAATATTGTGCAAGGTCATGGGTAAGATATATACAATTAAAAAAGGTATTTATAGCAATGTTTTATGATTTTATCGATTCATGATAGTGATTCCACAAATTGGTGTGACATTTATAAATAATCTTTGGATCCCATAGTGGCCAAGGTTCATGTAATAAATTATGAATTTTCTATAGTGAAGCTTATTGATTTGGATAAAAGACAAGAAAGTGTATGTTTACTATGGTGAATGTTTCTGTTAGTAGAAAAAATTTATAATTATATGGTAATGAGCATGGTGTGGTATATAGACCATGAAACCTCTTCAATAGGAGTAGGGTGGTAGAGATATGGCTTCTTTCGAAAATTTTTCTCTTTTAAGATAAATATTAGTTATTTTAAGGCATGTAATATAGAGGTTCATATTCTGTATTTTGGATAGAATCTGATATTATATTATCATGGGTTAAAAAGTTTTTTAGTTTGGTCATGATTCTTTCCCTTCTATAAACTATGGAATAATTTCATTGTATGGGTTGATTTATATTGAGGGAGCATGATACCTATGTGTAAAATGATTTATGAGGTATGTTTTTAACTATATATATTTACTGAGTCGTGAGGACTTGAATTGGATTTTATAATTCATAGAGTGTAATCTTAATGGGCTAATCAAGTGGGGCGTCTCTTATCCTCAAATACATGCTTAGTTAATTATATTCAGTTATGAAGATGTTTATGTTCTTTTAAAGATCCTTATGAAATTGTATCGGTTTCAATGATATGAGGGGATGTTAATGTGTGTTAGGAGAGAATTAATGATAGGGTTTATCCCTTGTAATGGGTATAACTTATTCCTACATATTTTTTCTTGTGAGTTAGGTTATTATTGATTGATCTCATCGTAAGGGATTTAGGATCATTCAGGTTAATGGTATTAGCTAATTATTATATTAATATGGATGAGTGTAGTGCTTCTGTGTTAGAATGTGATTATCTATTTTTGTTTATGGTATTATCTTCTAGTAGGGAACTATGTATGGATATAGTTTATAATTGATTTTCATGAATTGTTTCTATGATAAATATTATTTTCTACGTTATCCTATCCGTTTTTATATACTATTTATGAGTTGGATTCCATGATCCATGTTAATTACAGTACCATATTACATTATCCATGTTCTTGTACTTCCATAGTTTTGGGATGATGGGGATGAATTGGGATATTCACCAGTTACTCAAATATATGATCTTTTATACCTATTATTCCTCTCTAAAATGTTTCATAGGCCAAATTGTTACCCCCTAATTAGATGTGTTTCATATACCCTGATTTGGATATATTTATCATTTCCCAAACATTTTTAATACATGAGGATGTTTAAGTGTTACCCCATCCTCAAATGTGTTTCTTATACCAAGGACAATAATTTTTATTCGTTTCTTAAATGTATTTCATATATGGGGGTTTTTCTATATTATACCTCTCCACGATATATTTACATTTGGTTTGGTTATAAAAAACATTGATTATTGGATTAGGTTGAACTAGGTGAGGTCCGATATTATATCATAATGGTTAGAAAAAATGATCCAAGGAAATTTATTGAATACATTATTTTATTACCTTATTTATTTTTATGTACATACATACATAAGAAATTGTGACATATCTAAGAGATTCCATTGGGGGTTCCCAACTAAGTTTTATACACAGACCCTACATAATAATCTTATTGTATAAGAAAACCCTTTTGTATGTATTTTCAGTAATTGAATGTATATGGGATATGGATTGAGAAGATAGAGGAGTTTTGGAGATGTTATTGAGATGGTACTCATATATTTGTGGTTATATATCAACTAGTATTTTGTCCTATTTGTATTTCATACTTTACTATCCTTATGGTAAATCCTTCAAATTAATGTATGAATAACCAACATCATTAATTATCTTTTAGATTATTGTTATATATATTTTATATCATTTTCACCCACCTATACATCATTATAATAAATATGATGTTATATGATATTATATTATTATTATACAATTTATTTTTATTTTATACTATGATATTTATTGTACTATATCCACATGTTGTTTATAGATACTAATCTCTAGTTAGTTGCCTTTGGTAAACTAGAAGGTGTTCTTGGGGTCATGTATAGCTGTTGATTCGAAGAAAAATTCAGTTGGATTAGAATGGGGAGTTATAATATTAAACCTGTTTTAACCATAGATAATGCAAATTCATTCAATGATCTGGATATAATTCATGTATTCCATTTCACACATTAAAATATAGTAATATAACCAAAAATATGGTTTTCAATATCAAAATAAGACTATTTTAGTAATATAGTGAATCACTGAGTGAACTCAAACCAAATATAATTCCAAATTAATGATTCTAAAAATTTAATCATCTTTCATTGTAATTCATAGTAGATTGATATCCACCTCTATATTTATTTGAAAAAATCTTAAAAAAATAAATTTTCAACATATATAATGTAATAATTACCTATACTAAATTAAATATATAACAAAACCATGACCGTCAAGCACTGATTGAATCCTATTTGAAGACCCTCTTACATTCCATTTTCCTTCAACAATGATATCCTTATGAATTTATAGATGGATTTATCTGATTAAAAACATTGCGTGGAAAGGAAGAACATAACATATTTTTTATATAAATTTATTTAAATTTTAATTATATAAGAATACTGAAATTTTACTCTATTTATTTTACATGTTATGATATTTATATCTACATATATCTATAAAATCATGATATTCTTAAGAATAAATGATTACATGTTTGGCACTCTTTCTCAACTTTTCCCCATGGTTAAGAAAGAATAGAATAAACTTATTTCATATTTCAAATGATTCCTCTTATTCCTAATATGATTTATAAACAATGTAATGAAATTAAATATAATTGGAATGATTTCACAAATTAAATATAATAAAATAAGAAGAAAATCTATTTAAAAAAATCAGCATGACATATCTATACATTGGGCATACATAAAAAATCATATAACCATAAATTTCAAAATAAAAAGAATTTTATAAAACATAATGATTAAATAACATCAAAAATGAGAAATATAATATAACTAAAACATAATCATTTACAATTGGGGTCATCTTTCTAGAAAAAATAATAATATAAAAATAAAAATACAAAAAACATTCATGTGACTCCATGAGTCATTATCCAGCCTCATAACCTTGACCACTCCATGGGTGACAAAATATAGACCTGAAACGTAAAACTAAAATATACTGATAGGAATGAGTAGAAAAATTAGTATGTGTGTCAAGAGAAACAAATACCCATGTATGAATAGTAAATAAATGATTTAATTCATGATAGTTTTAAATTCAATTACAAACACATTTTTTTATTATTTAGTATGAAAAAAATAATTGTTTGTTACACTTATTTTTTTTAAAATAGTTACAATTAAGAATTCAGGGTTTAAATATTTTTTTGAAGAGATGGCCCATAAAATTATAATCACAAAAACTGGTTCTTTTGAAAATTTCCTTTAAAATGTGTAAATTTAAAAAGATAAATAATGATTTCTAAATCATTTTTCATAAAAAATTATATTATTTGATTGAATTTAAAAAATATTATGATGGAAAATAGGAAAAGATGATATAATAATAAATTAATTAGGAATAAATTATGGGTAATAGAAAACCATTTCAATTATAATATTGTGGTGATAAAGTTGATGTAACCAGTATAAACAATAAATTATAAATGATAATAAGAGTAAGATGGATCTAACAAGAATTTATAGAACATATAAAAATGATCCATTATATTTCCCTACATGATGCAATCTAACTACCCTAACACTCTATCTTACTCTACCTACACTAAACGAAGGGAAAATCCCAAATTAAGGCATATACATAATAAAGGAAAATTGTCATGGCATGTTTCTGAACTAGTGTAGCATGTCATATTAGAAGCTACACATTCCACTCATGGTTCCCATGATATATATAAAATAAAGGTGTGTGAATTAAAGATATTAAAAAAGGATATAAAAAAATATGTATATATCCAATTACACAAATTAGGAACCATAAACAAGTCTTATCCCAAATCACCCTTCTTGGAAAGAATAATGAAAATGGGCATGTCCAAAGAATGTGTTTTAATAAAATAAATCCTCTATAATTATTGAAAACTTGTACTAATTAACATCATTGAAATGGTTAAAGTAATATTTGTTGAACCATTAGAAACAAATAAACCATTTCAAATCATAAAATTAATTTATAATTTCAATTTCATTATCGCATCAATCATTTTTGTTCAAGGTTAGGAAAATAGATTTTTAAATCTTAAGAACAATTGAGAACTCTTTTATTCCAATAAAATCATGTAATAATTAAGTTTTCCTTTATATTAAAATAAAATAAATCTAGGAATATCATTTTATAGTAATATATGTGTTTAAGGAAACAAAAAATAATGGTTCTAAAATTTAAAGGCTAAATATGAGAGTAAACCAACATGAAATCATTATAAAGAAACTGCATTAATTAAATCCTGCTAGAATATGACCCAAGATAAGATTCTCAAGAATTATATATCGAAATCCATGAATTATAGACACCCCAATTTTATCTAGTATTCAACTAAGAAAGAACACCATTTGGTCATAAGATAAAAACCAGAATAAAGAAGTGAGAATGATGAAATAAAAGGATAAGGGGTCTTAATGTGAGGAAACATAATGAAATCGAAGGAAAAATGACACAAAAATACAAGGGAGGAGGAGGATAATGGTTGAAGGATCCCAATAGTATTATTTTTGTTAATGGAATGAGTAAAGAACTCCATAAGGGTATTATATGATAAATAAAAAATGGATTTTTACAAAAAAAATTATGATTTGGTAGGTCGAACAGTTTTTACACACAATTGACAATTTTGTGTGTCAACTCTACACCCCTCAATTGAAATATCTGTGTTCAGTCATAGTTTGGCCACATGGTTTTGAAAATGAAATTCCCAAATATGAAAATGTATATAATAAATTATAGCCACAACATGTATGCTATTTGAATAGTTTCCTAAAACCATACACAATTCATCTTCTAGTACCATTATGAATTAATATATTTCTCTAATTCCTATATGTTTTTTCCTGGTTTGGAATAAACTGTGCACTACCGATGAATACTAAACAATTTAAGAACAAATTGAACTAAAAACATTCCCTATATAGAGATAACCACGATCTTCTCCAAAATTGTATGCAATAACTATAACATCCCAAAATCAGCACTCTTACATTCAATGTTGAAATCATAAAAGAATAAATTTTTAGCATTGATGTTGATAATTTTGAAAAAAATCTCTATAAAATTCATAGAAAAGAATAAGTTAACATTAGATCACTTACATACTCAATAACATTTTGAGTTTATTGTTTTATATAATTTGGTAAAATTTTAACATAAACAGTTCAAATGAGTTAAAATGAGTGTTTCTCCCACTTAAAACATATTTTCTATTTCACATCACGACATAATCACCATTTATATGATATCCATTCTAGAAATAACTTGTTCACAACTCATTCTTTATAACCTATTTAAAATGAAACATAATAATGGTGAGCTCATTTTCCCAGTAAGGGAAACTTTAATTATTAACAAATATATTTCATTAGTAAGAATAATAAGATCATATGGGTATGATGACTTAATCAGAATGGATGAGTATAACATAACAATATTCACAAACATCAAAACATGGATCATCAAACATGAAAAAAATAGAATAATGATTTAAAAAAGGAAATATCCATAAGAATAAATAATCATGGGCCATGTGATATCAATAGTGATCAAATGAAACATCAAAAACCCTTGGAAAGTATAGATATAAAATATTGGTGTCTATGAAAATCATCTTCGAAAAACCTTATAGAACCCTTATAAATTGGATTCATGATTCATAAAACATACAATATAATCATAATCCAATGCATTGGTGAGCTATAATGGGGCTCACAATTTTTATAAGATTTATCAAGATCACTTGTTTTTCTCAGGTATAATGGGGCACAACCCTTTATATAAGCTATATCAGGCTCACTAGTGAGCAGAAATTGGGATTATTCCTTTGTATAAGCTATATCAAACTCACCCATTTAATATAATTTCCAAGACCCGCAACATGAATAAGGAACATAGATTTTTTATTTTACCATAAATCTTATTAAATTTTTTTCTTTTTAGAACTGTATTAACCTAATGAAAGGAAATGAGTTCCATGAAAATATCTTTGAAAGAGGTTTAACCCATGGAAAAGAAACTTATTCTATGAAAATACATTTGAAATAATAATAATCCATCCAAAGTAATAATTAGTATGGTATCATTAAAAAATATCCCTAATGGATCATATGTGACAACAAGGGGTATTGATTTTTATGAATTAAAATACCATGAAAAGATCATTAATTTTTTTTGAAGAAAATAAACATTCCATTTTGAAATTAGTTTTTATAAAACATAAAATATTTTAAAAATAATTTTATTTGAAAAATACCTTGGAAGCATATAAATGAATCATTAAGAATCATTTTACAGATTTTTTGAGGAAAATATCTCTTTATATTGAAAAAATAGTTTAAAACATTTTTGAGAACATTTTTTAAAAACATTGTTTCAAAAAAAGAAGTGTTTTTGACCGAAAATGTGAATTTTCATTAAAAAAATACTTTCAACTCTTGATTACAAAATGATAGGAAAACGAAATGTAAAAAATTTATTCTCATCATATATCTATAGGAGAAGAAAATTAATGAGTTTCATGACTGATAGACCATAATATTTTATCATTTGAACCATATTCATATACAATCTTGATAAAAGATGAGACTGTGACATAAGACTATTACAACATTGGTAACATTGAAAAGTAATCATCAAGAAATAATAATATTAAATGTATCTTATAATATCATGAAAATAATTAGATTCATAATATAACATATCAAAGGGGTGGTATATAAACCATATAAAGGAAGATAGGTGTATAACATAACAAGCTTCTCAAAGAAGCATAATTGAGAAAAAAATCTCTTACCTTATTGGTAACATTGAATCCAAAAACCCCAAGAAGGAGAGATCCTCAAATTGTTATGTAAATCTCTATAACTCAATGTATAAGAATAACACAATCCATTCATGTGTAGTATATACACCAAACAATAAAAATAATTGGTGCATATGGTATATATCTCACATAAATAAAATTAAGATTTGAAAACACGTACAATAACAACTCGGGTACTAATAGAATAATTGTTTTCCATATTTATTAGTATTATTTAATTAAATAGAAAAATTCATTAATAATATGTTATGTAGGAAATAGTTTCATTGTACTCATTTATTATATAGTTATATTTAAAATATTAATTTTAAAATTATAGAATATTAATTTCAAAAAAAAAATCCATTTTTAAATTCATAATGTTAAAATTATATTTGGATGAATTCATTTAGTGAAATGTGAAAAATTATGATTTTTGTAAAAATTTCATTTCGTTTCAATAAAATAAAAAAAAATTAAAGTCCCATCATTTTTTTGAGTATGGTTTCATGTAGCATATATATTATTTAGTTATATTTAATTCAATTTAATTATTTATAATCAAAATTTTATTATATATTACAATAAGTTATTTGGGGTTTAAAAATTGGACTTTTATGGAATCTGATTTAAAGTACATAATATTTATAATTTTTAGTTATTTAAAATTATATATAATGGGGATTGTTTTAAATAGTTTTTTATATTAGATATTAATAAATGTTAATTTATTTTCATAAAATGATAAT
This sequence comes from Viscum album, assembly GCA_963277665.1. Classification (NCBI taxonomy): domain Eukaryota; kingdom Viridiplantae; phylum Streptophyta; class Magnoliopsida; order Santalales; family Viscaceae; genus Viscum; species Viscum album. The sequence continues at coordinate 1,426,846,658 of OY728161.1, forward strand.
TATTAGTCATAGAAATGATATAAAATAATCATTTTCTTCAAAAATACACTTCTTGGAGACCCGCTTCTTCATTGTGTCTACATGATTTGTTTTAAATATAGTTTTACTTATTATATGAATTAAATATTGTAAAATTAATTACTTATTTGGAATAATAGCATCCAAATTATGTTGTAATGTAATTTTCCTTTTTTATGCATGAAAAAGTAATCATGATAGGAAAAATAATAACCAATTTATATGAAACATATTGAAATGGGTTAAAGTTAAAATGTAAAAGTTTAAAATACCAAAAAAGATAACCTTAAATATTCAATTGATGTGATTATAGAACATAAAAATCCATTTTAACATTAATTTTATATTTATTTCCCTAGAATTAATTCCACCAAAAAAAATTTGATTTTAATAAAAAACAATTATTATTTAATCACTTAAAACCACCCCTCGCCACGTATAAATACCACTCCTCACCACCCCATTTCTCCTAAAAAAGACTTGAATATATTAAAATATCTACTAATACTTATAATCCCCATTATAACCAAGTCTATTTTCTATATTCCTCACCAAAATACCAATTTTGTGGTCATTAAGGGGTCCTTGAAGGAGATGATATTCAAAATGTAATTTTCTCAAACCACCTCTCTTAATTTATTTTCTTCTTCAATTATATTCTCACCTCATTCATCCATTAAGTAATTATAACTCTCTAATAATTTATATACTGAATTTATATGTTTTTAATGGAATATATCATATCTATCTCATTTCTCATATCCTCTTATTCAATGAAATAAAAACATTGTTCAAATTATGTCAGTTGACAGTCTCTCTGGATAATGATTTTATTAATTTTCCATTTTCGCCTTCAAGGATGGTCATAAAATTATTACTATGGATAGATCATTATTAATATGTATAATATAACCTATTTAATTTTCTAAAACAAACATAAAAAAATAATATTAAATAAAATGAAACTAGTTTGATATGTTTGAAAACCCCACCAAAATAAACTCAACATTTATAATTAATGTTTTATCAAACGAATCATCCTCATGTAAGAAAAAAATGATATTTAGGAAAAGTTATACTTATGGAAGTTAATTAATACCATTTAATTCCATTTAACTAGTATTTTCTACATTTTACAAGAAAAATTGATAATTATACACAAATAAACAGCCCATTAAACCGTGAACGAAACACACCCAAAACAATGAAAATAATAAAATATTACTAATGAACAGGAGATAAGATGTTATAAAAATATCATATAAGTTATTATAAATATTAATAGAGTAATATCATAAATTAATAACATTAATTAAACCATGATACATGATTTTTGAACATGTTTTAAGGAAGTCAAGCCTGAGATAGAGGAATTCTTAGAAAACTTTCCATTCATTGGGTATACCTTATAATTAATTGATTATATAATGTTATGATTATTTGTGGAGATTATTTTGATTATATTATGATTTCATTACACTTATTTTATGTTTATTTATAACATATACACATAATTTGTTTATTTTATTAATTGTCACTTTCCTGATATAATATTTGAAGGGAAATTCATTTAAAATTCCGCTTTTAATATTCCATTTTAAAAAGAATATCATTTAAAAATAAATGGAATTTATGAAATTTCCCCCTTTCAAGTCACTTTAATATTAAGAAACATTTTTTTTAATTTTTACATGTTTATTATAAAATAAAATGTTTTCCATTATACGTGCACAATTTTTCAAAATGAGTTATTTCATAGAGAATAGTTTATTCTATTCAAAGAGTGTTTCTATGATGTAATATTTCATGATTTATGCTTACGTTTTGGTTCATGGGAATTGTTTATAAATATTTTTTTGGGATATAAATCAATTATGGGTGGTTTCATGATATTCCACGAATGGGTACTTACATTATTAACCAATGATAGGTGGTTCTGTTATAAAACAAATGACGGGTGGTTACGTTATAACCTCCAATGAATTTGGTAATCTAGAGATGGAGGATGAACATATTGATTACTCCATTTGTAATAGTTATATATAAAATGGTGTACCATGTTATATAATTTATTTTTATATGACTTAGAAAGAATTTTCTTGAAAATTGTAAATTTTCAAAATATAAGATAATTATTTTTTAAAAAAGATGATTCCTTTTTCTAGGTAAAAAAGGTTTGTTTATAAGAAACTTTTTATGGGTTTTCACTGGACTAATGGTTTCACTTTCTTGATGTCCCTTAATTAAATATTTTTCTCATCCGATGTTTTAAAAATATCATAGGATTCAATAGAAAATAGAGACAAGGATGTTATAAAAGGGAAAATTGTAATGATTCTCATAAAGTGAAAACATTTTTTGTTTTAAAAAAATTTGTTTCATGGAAAAAATTATTATTTTGTATATGTTTTAAATTGAAATGTATATATTTTACATGAATGATTTATCTATAATTATATAAAACTCAAAAACTAAAGATCCCTAAGATTGTAATATTTTGAATTCTCATTTAAAATCACTAGAATATGTGACGTTTAAGGTTGGGTCATTACGGTTGATATCTGATCATAGTTTAGATAACATAAGGGGATATGATAATATTAATATAATAACCATATATAATTTTTACTTAGTGGTTAGGCTGAAATTATTTAACAATATTAGATTACCATGTACGTCCATTTAATATATGCCTATTCAGAATTGTTTTCTGCAGTGGAAACAAGGTAGTTTTAGTGGAAAGGTATCATGAGGAAAGAATCCTTCCAAATCCTCACCATTATTTGGTTGAAATATAAATAGAATAGTTTTTTCACAATGAAAAATTATTTTACACAATATATAAATGGTTGTGGTATCCATGAAATGGAGAAGACGGATCAACCATAGAGGAAAACTTATGTAGTGGATCATTTTATAAGGTATATTTCTCTAGCATTCAGTGGAACCACGGCTATAGTGATATCTTAAGGATGGATCAATGCTCTCAAATTGATATTTGAAGTCATGGAAAGTTCAGAATGATAAAATAAAACATTAGAAATTTATCATTTTGAAGTTTAATCTGATTGATGTTGAGCTCTAGATATGAATACTAGAGAGAAATATTATTTTGAGGTTAGGAAATGGAATGATTTTAAGAGTCTTTTATTTTTAAAATTTTATTTTCCTAATACTATTATTCTCATAATGGATAAAAAAACTCTTCGAACTATGGTATAAAGAGGAGTATTCTATAGTAGAATATGAATCCAATTTTACAAGAATGGATAGGTGTATATAGTATTTTTTGGGACATCTACATTAAAATTTATAGATTTCACTCTTGTATGTAATAAATTTTTCAAATAGATAATGCATAAAAGGCATTAAAATCAACGAGAAAATTGTTTTTTGTGCTGAAAAAGATGATATGAAATTTTCCAACATGTATGTGTATCATGATAGAAAGAATAAAAAGTATATAGTTTGGTAGGCATTGGGGAATAATTCTACCAATATATTTGGTGGTAAGACAATAAAATTACCTTCTTATGAAATGTGTGATAAGAAGAACCATGTAGAATGTATCTCAAAATATGATAAATGATTTTGATGTTGAATGATTTGTCACATGGCTCATGATTGTATGGAAAATGATCTGATAAATAATGAAAATATGATGTTAATATTATTTAATTTTAATGATTTGGGGCATTATGGTAATGTGTGCTACAAGTGAGTAAATCAGAGGGATGTCAGCTAGAACAAAAATAGAAGGGTGTGGGATAATCATTTTCTACTACATTTGATATTAAGACATCAAATAGTTAAGTGGTAGATATTTTACTTTTGTAATCAAATTATTAAAATACCCTGTTGATTCTAGACCATTGCATTATTTTATTTCTTATAAACATTGAACAGTTGTATGAATATCACTACATGAAAGTATGATAAAAAAATTGGTAGAGAATATTTGTGGATGTTTTATAAAAACCATTATTTATATAAATATTTTTATTATAGTTAGTGAAATGGTATTTCCTACAAGAAAAATTAACTACCATTAGATGAGTTTGATATTATTTTAGGTATAGATTTTATTTCAGTTTATCAGGCTATGATATATTGTAGAGCCATGAAAGTCTTGTTCAATTATTTGATACCTTTAATAACCTTTAGAGAATCATATAAATTTAATAGAAATGGAAGTGAAAGTATATAACACATGTTGTTGAAAAAAATGTAACTCTTCATATTAGTGATGTGCCTGTAATGAATGAATACATGAATGTTTTTCTAAAAGAAGTACCCAGTGTTATTCCTAATCAACAGGTTGAGTTTACTATTCACTTATTCCCTGATTCTAATTCAATTACATAACCCCTTTATTGAATGGAACAATGAGAAATTTTGGGACTAAAAAATCAATTGAAGAGTTTCTATATAATAGTATTATTCAACCTAGCACTCCCCCATTGGGTGCTCCTATTTTTTTATTAAAATAATTGTTGTTTTTTTGAGACGTTTATTGATTATAAATATTTTAATAACATCAATATTAAGAAAAAGTACCATTTTACTCATATTAATTATTTGTTTGATGATTTCCCGGGAGTTCATAAATTTTCAGAGATTAATCTTTGGTTAGGGAACTATTAGTTGTAAGTGAAGGAGGTAGATATTCCGAAGACATAATTTTATACTACATATAGTAAAATTGAGGTATTAGTTATTCTCTTTATGTTAAAAATTTTCCTACAATATTTATGGATATTATCAATAGATTATTCATTTAATATATTAATAATATGGTCGTTGTTTTTATTTTTTTATATTATTTATTATACAAAAATTTATGAATAACATGAAAATATCTAAAGATTATTCTAAAAATACTTAATAAAAAGAAGTTATATGGAAAATTTAGAAAAAAAATTGGTTATATCATATTTCTTTTCATGTTAACATTGTATGTAAAGATGGAATTCCAGTTAATCATCCCTAAAACAAATGTTTTTTATGAATATCCATGATGAAAATTTTCTACTCAGATTTTATGTTTTCCTAGATTATTGGGATATTACTGTTATTTTGTTGAAAACAATTCATGGTTATCTAGACCACAAAATAACTTTACATGAAAATGAGTTAAATTTATCTAGAAAAAATAATGTTTATTTTTTTCTTGAACTAAAAATAAGATAGGAAAATGCTCTAGTTTAGGACATACCTGTGAGAAATGTTGATTTTGATATCTATATTGATAATTAATTGAAGAGACTTGGCTATGTTATAATACCAAATGATTAATTAATTTCTTATAAATCCTGTAAATTAAAACATCATGAGGAAAACTATCATATACATGGTTTAGAACTAGATTCTATAGGTTTTTATTAAAAAATATAGTGGAATCATTTATATGGAGCCAATTTTGAAATATCCACTAGTCATAAAAGTTCTAAGTATATATTTACTCATAAATATTTTAACATGAAGTATAGAAGACCAATTGAACTGATAAAAGATTATGATTGAATGATTAATTACCATCCTAAAAAAAGAAAATAAAGTGGTTGTTTCTTTGAGTCGAGAAAATAATAAGACAATAACTATGTTATGTTTGGATCATGTAACTTTGTTTAATTAATTGATTAATTTTATCTTAGATTTTGTGGTTGTAGGGAGTTCCTATATTTTGTTTTAGGTGTTAGTGAAATAATCTCTATTATATAGAATTAAGAGAGCTCAAAAAGAAGATAATGAGTTATATAAATTGTTATAATTTGTTAAAAAGGTAATGTTTCCAAAATTTATGGTTGATAAAGAATGAGTTTTTGAGATTTTTAAAGAGATTATGTGTGCCCTATGATTATCACCTAAAGAGGGAGTTGTTAAATGAAGCTCATAGTTCCTTATTTTTCATCTAACCTAGCAGCATTAAGATGTAAATAGACCTTAGGGTGTATTACCGGTAGGGTAGAATAAAAAGAGATATTGCAAACTATACCATTATATATTTGACTTCTCAATAGGTAGAAGCATAATGAAATTTTTTGAAGGGGATACTTCAATATATTCTAATTCTATAGGGGAAATGGTAAAATATATCCATGTATTTCATTTTGGAATTACCAAATAATTCTCAACTTAATAATGCAATTTGTGTTATTATTGATTCTCTAAATAAGTCTACCCATTTCTATCCAATTTGAGATACTATTTATTTAGATAATATTTCATTGTTTTATATTAAGGTTATTTTCATGTTAGATTGAGTTCCTCTGCCATTGTATCTAATCGTGATACCTGGTTAACTTTTAATTTTTGGAAAGTCCTTCAGTTGTTGTTCAGAACCAAATAGAATTTCAGCGCAACCTTTATCCGCATCTACATATACATTCTAAAGGAATAAATTATTCCTTTTTAGAAATACAATATTATTTCTCAATGGATTACTAGTGAATATGGGACCATCATATATCTTTTGTTGTTTTTTCATATAATAATATTTTTCATTTCAGTATATAAATGGATCTTTTTAAGGCATTATATGGAAGGTGGTGTCAAACTCTGCCATTTTGGTATGAAGTAGGATAAATAAAGTTGATGGAAAAATAATCAGAAGATGAAATTTTTTAGAAGTTACAAATTATTCAACAATATATAATGACATCTAATATTATACAGAAAAGTTATACGGATAATAGAAAGAAAGATCTTACTTTCGAGGTAGGTGCTCACATCTTTCTTAAAATATCTCCATGGAAAAGTGTTATGTTTTTTTAAAGGGAATGTTAATTACAAGGTTCATTGGACCATAGGAAATCCTATATAAATTTTTATTAGTTTCTTGATGAGTGGCTTTACCTATGAGTTTATCCTTGGTACACAATGTTGTTATTTTTTCAATGATAAAAAAATATGTGCCAAATTCATCTCATGATTTGATAAATGATGTAATAGAGTTGAAAGAGAAAAATTATTATGATGAATAACCTATTCAGATTCATTACCATAGAGTGAAAGTGTTTTGAAACAAGTAAATTGATAAGAATAATGTATTGTAGAGAAACCAAATAGTTGAAAAAGAAACATGAGATTCTGAAAATTCTATAAAGTAAAAGTATATGCACATGTTTAGAATGTTAAAAAGGTAAGGATTAAATTTCCAAATAAGGGCAGGAATATAACAACCCAGACATTGATATATTTTTTTCTTGTTTCTTTGTATTCTTTAATTAAATAGTTAAATTCAATATAAACTTGTTATATAGGAAATAGTTTTATTAAACTCATTTATTATAAGTTTATATTTATAATATTATTATTTAAATTATACAATTTTTATTTTAAAAAAAATAATTTAATTTTTCTATTAATCATGAAAATATTATCTTAGGGTGATTTTTTTGTAATTTTCTAAAAAGATTATTTTTTCAGTGAATAGTGAAAATACCGTTTTTTGTAAAGAATTCAATTCTTTTCGATAAAATATGAAATTTAAAAGCACCATTATGTTTTGAATATGGTTTAATTTAAAATAAATATTATAAATTTATATTTCAGCCACTTACATACTTTTTAATCGAAACTTTATTATATTTTGGAAAAAAATTATTTTTGTGTTAAAAAATGCAATTTTTCTCAAAACTGTTTTTATGTAAATAATGATTGTAATTTTAAATTAATTAAAATAATAAATATTGGGGAATATTTTAAATTAAATTTATATATTTTATTCTAATAAATATTAATTTCTTTTCATTGAATGATAATAATTTTCCATAGAGTTAACAATATATCATATTTTGCATGAAAAATACACTTCTTGAAATCTTGATTTTTAATTGTGTCTACGCGTTTTGTTATAAATATAATTTTTATAATTATGTGAATTAAATTTGGAAAAATAGATTACATATTTATAATAGTAAGAAAAAATTTATTTTTTAAGGTCATTTTAAATTTTTAATCATAAAAAATTTACCAAGGTAAAAAAAATATTTATCACAGTATATGAAAAATAATGAAACATGTAAAATTTAAAGTTAAAATATTAAAATACCTAAAAATTAAAAATTGAAATGGGTGTGTGATATTTTTATTGACCTTAACCATACTTTAAAACATTATTTATAAATAAAATTCACTGAAATTAATTCCACCCCATTGTGGTGGTCTTTAAATATAAAATAATCGTTATTTAATCATTTTAAAACACCCCTCCTCAAGTATAAAATAAAACTCCTAACCACCCCATTTCTTGATCTTTCTTCCCATATATAAACATATCGAAGTGTTTTCTTCTCACCAAAATACCCTTCCCATGTTATGTAAGGGGTTATTCAAGGAGGTGATATTCAATAGGTAATTTACCTCTCTTAATTTGTTTCCTTATTCTATTTTCTCCTCACCAAATTCATCCATTATGTCATGATAAATCCATAATCATTTATATACTAAATTTTTATGTTTTAATGAAATATATCATATCCATTTCATTTCTCATCTCATCTTATTCAATGAAACGAAATAATTTTCCATGTTATGGTAGTCAAATGCCTTACTAAATACTGATTTTATTCATTCTCCATTTCCTCCTTCAAGGATGGACATAAAAATATTATTTTAGTCAAATTAGATATTGATAGGTATATTAAAAACTATTTAACTTTCTGTATCTAAAATATATACATAATAAAAAATAAAATAAATCTAGTTCATGAAGTTTGAAAAACCTCCAAAATAAACTAAACCTTTATCATTAACATTCTGTCAAATGAATATGCCTCATGAGTGAAATAAAAATATAATATGGGACCATTTAAACATATATAATTTAATTAATAACATTTAATTACACTTAGTTATTAGTATTATTATTTTCAAAAAAACCTCATAATTATAAACAAACTAACCAATCATGAAATAACATAACGAAGAACACAAAACAAAGAAAATAGTGAAATATTATTAATAAACGAGGGGTAAGATGTTATAAAAACATAATATAAGGTATTATACATTTGAATATAGTAATGGAATTAATTACTGAAATTATTTACATCATTATACAGTACTTTTGAACTTGTTTGATGGAAGTCAAACATGAGGTCAGAGAATTCATAAGCCAATTCCCATTATTTTGCTTAACGTTTTACTTTTTTAATTATGTCATGATAAGATTATGTGTGAAAAGAAACTATTATTATATTATTTTTTATTTTGATTTTTTTATTTAAAGAATATTGACATAATATATTCATTTTATTAGCGCTCACATCAATGATATGATATTTTTAAGGGACTTTCTTTTAAAAATAATCATCTTGAGTTCCATTTTTAAAAAGGATTCTATTTCAATATATGGAGTGACTGGAATTTCAAAAAATTTGTCACTTTAATATTATTAAATAATAATTAACATTTTTTATGATTACTTTCACAAAAAAAAATTCATTATACATGCATAGTTATTCTGAATGTGTCATTTCAGAATGAAAAGTTTATTTTATTGAAAGTGTATTTTTATGTTTCATGTTTTTTTATTTATGTTTATGTTTTGGTTCATGGAAATTCTTTATGATGATGGTTTTTTATAATATAAATCAATTACATGTGGTTACATGATTATACATGGATAGAATATTATGTTATTAACCAATTATGGGTTGTTTCGTGATAAACCAAGGAGGAGTGACTACGTTATAACCTTCAATGCTTCGGGTACTCCAGAGTTGGAGGTTGATCATATTAGTTACTCCATTTGAAAGGGTGATATGAAAAACTATTTCCAAAGTTACCTACATGTATTTTATATGTTTTAATGAGTTTTCTTTAAAATAGAATGATTTTTGAAAGGTAGGATAATTATTTTATTTTAAAAGATGGTTCCTTTTTTGGGTAAAAATGTTTATTTTATAAAAATGTTAATATGTGTTTTGATAGGACTAGTGATTTCCTTTTCTTTATTTTCATTACTATTAATGTGTTATCATACCGTGTTTAAAAAAACTTCAGGGGATTTATGTGATAATATATACAAGGATTAGATCATGGTGAAAATTGTGAATATTTTTCTTTAAGAGAAATTTTTTTGAATTTCAAACACTTTTGTTTTGTGGAAAATGGATACTTTGTATATGTTTCCACTCGTAATGTATGGTTTTACCATGTATTATTTATTTGTAATTATCTAAAATTTTAAACCTAAAATTTCATTGGGATTGTAATAATGGGAATTCTAGTTTAAAATCAATAGAATATGTCACATTTATGGTCAGGTCCTTAAACTTATCTTAAGTCTAACATGTCACATGTGTATTTATCTTCAAAAATAATAAAATTATGTTAATTATTTACTTTCTTGAGAAAACTTTTCACATTTTTTTATTTTTATTTCACTTACTGACATGTTATATATAATTAAATAATTGATTAGTTATTCATGAGATGTTTTGACTATATTCATCTTATGTTTCAAAAACAACTTATGTGAGTTGACTATTGTCAAGGTGGTCCTTATTTAAACATTTAGAAAATAATAACCATGAAAAAATTATTATATTTATACATTAATTATAATTTCTAAACCCATCATGATATATGGTTTTAAAAAATTAACTAATGTTACGATCATGGAGACTGTAGGTTATTCATATTCATTAGTAATGATTCTATTTTTCAATGATCATTATGGAATGGAAGTATAAAATATTTTACATTTATGTAATTATAATTATAAAATAAATAACAAATTATTTATTTTTATATATTTATATATAACATCCTAGTGATGTGGTGGTGAAAAAACTAATCACATTGCTTCAAGGAGGCGGTGATCCACACATCGATGAACGACATTATCATTTTTTAGTGATTGAAAAATGTAACAAAAAATGATATATTGTATCTGAATAATAATTAATATTACATTAATATCATAAATTTTTCATTTATATCACATATATTTATTGTCTTTACCTTTATTAACATACATGTAACTTATTATTGAAAAACAAATCACACCGAATCACAAGGCGATAGTCCTCAATACACATGAGTGACGTTATCATATCCCTTAATGAATTAAAGAGGGTATATATTATATAATGACTCCATAGGTATTATTATTTTAAAATTATCATATATAAACTTTTTACCCATCATCATACCGAACTGTGAGAGGTGGAAACCGAGAAATGAATGACATCATTTTGCAAGACGGTAGTATACCGTACACATGAATGATGATTTCGTAAACCATTTTATTGAAGTGTGTGTAGTTTTTGGTAAAAATATAAACATAAAAAAATCTTAGTATATGTAATATGCTCATCTCACTATATCATCATGGTATAATAATAATTTAAAGAGGTGGATAATTAAGTAAAATAATGATTCTTGTTGGAGAACATTACATATTCTTCGGGTATCCTCCTAAGCATTTCACTAAATCCTTAAAAGGATGGATTTCATCCCTAAATATGGTTTCTATTATTAAGGGAGGAATTTTTGAAATTAATTTTGTAGTTTTTGGTTGATTAAAATGGCTTGAGAGGTGATAATAGGGGCAGTGAATGCCCTTTTATAAAAGAGTGGCATTCTAGTAAATACCCATGAGTATTCACTATTGGGTGGTCTCCCTTACCTCATGTGTCTCAAAGAAAATCAATAATTTAAGGGAGGGGTTATTTTATATATAAAAACCTACATAACCTGAAAATAAATATGTTTTTAAAATTTTTCCCCTCAATCATTATGTTTACAAAATTTTACCCTTTTATTTTTACCACAACAACTTGTATCATTTTATTTTAATAGGTAATTGATCCTTTAATACAAGAAATAAAATTAGTTTTATTATAAAATTTAGAATTAATGATTATAAATATTAAATAAATTTTTTTTAGTAAAAATTCTATGTCTGTGTAAAATTATCTTTAATTCAAACACATCTAATGCGCAAAACCCAGTTTTACACTTAATCGTTGTAAATAATTTTAATTTTTTTGACAAATAATTATTGTAAAAAATTAATTTTAACTTATTAAATAATATAATTTATGATTATTGAAAATATTTAATCCATTTTTAAACATTAAACTCACATAATTGGAAGAATTTAATTTAAAATTAATTCTCCAGGTGAGGTGACATAACAGGTTTTTTAGAGTATATTTAAAAAAAGAATATTATATATTCACTTTATGGATAATAATAATAATTGAGTTAAAATAAAGTAATATATATATATATATTATACTTTTAATTTAAAACATTCCCCATTAGGGATTATTTTAATTAATTAAATTGGAGAAACATTACACGTTACAAAATAGTTTTTAGAAAACCCCATTTTAAAACCCAAAAACAAATTTATAATAAAAAATCAATATATTGTTTATTTAAAGAAATTAAGTGGGTTAAATATAAATTATGTAACTTTAAAATATATTCAAAAATATATTTTAACTTTTAAACAATCTAATTAATTGAAAATAAAAAATTTACAAAATTGGTATTTTCACTATTCTCTTAAAAATGAATATTTCATGAAAAACTAAAATAATTCATCCAATGTAAATGTTGATATTAAAATTAATATAATGGATTTAGTTTATTAATATCAATTTTATAATATTTTGAAAAAATATTTTTAAGATATGTGTGCCATAAAAGGTTACAAAACTATTTTTTTTTTGAAAAAATACTATTTTAATCATAAAATTGGATTAATTTTTTTTAAATAATGCCATGAAAAAAGATTGGATAAAAATTATAAATTATATTTAATATATAATATTTATATTTAAAAAATATAATCCAAAAAAAATTATTTTTTTCAATTTATTTATATACAACACACTTGTGCACATGAAAATAGTTTTCCAAAAAATGATTTCATTTTTTCATCAAAAGGATTTAATTTTATTTTTTAATTAATTGGTCAAAAAATTATATATGTAAATAAAATTATAAAAATTTAGTTTTTCATTTTAATACCATTAATTACAATGTATATTTTATAATAGTAATATATATCATGGGTCATTTAAGTTCGTTATTGCATGTTGAATATTTAATCGAACATAAAAATATCAAGGTTGATTGTATTGTAGGCTAAAATATGTTTTTCATGTAACTCAAGTGGCCATTGAGTATCCATAATGGTGGGAACATTATTCACAAAAGTGATTGTCATTCCAATATGGACCCCCCGATTATGATAAAACCCTAAGTTAAATTGATGGAAATTAAATAGATAAAAACATTGAGAAGACCCATCTATTTATATCATGGGAATAAGTAGAATAAGAAGTCATATGTGGAAAATACCCAATGAAAGGATGAAAAATAAGATTATACGGTTGAATCGCCTATGTTTACATGGAATTATTGATATACCATATAAATAATATGTATGATGTTTTCAATTAGAATCATAGAAAGAAACACTTTAAATATTATAGAAACACTTATTTGATGGAGGATTATGGGAATCTATAATGTTTCTCATTTTAAGGAATATTTATCCAAACCATTGATACATTTGTTATAAAATTATAGTGATAAAATATTAGATAAATAATAAACCTCAACATTCTAATTAAAATGGGAATGTCTATATAAATTTAGGTACACTCAATGAGACTTTTGGAAGATGAAAACAAATGGGACACACTATTAGAAATTATCCCACATGGTATCGAGAGTAATTAGGGATAAATTTTTTATTTCAATACTTAAAATAAGTGTATTGATAATTTTTTTTCAAAGGTAGTTAAATAAAATAAAAAGTATCATAAAAAAATATGAAATATCAAATGAAGGAGGAGGACCCGGTAACTCAAAATGTTTTTAAAACTCATTTCTTGTTTTAGTGTTCTCAATACAGTTTAAAAGCAATGGATAGATGTTCCGAGTGGATTCTTGTATTTAAAATAAAAAAATTATTGATAAAAATTGATATATTAAGATAATTAATAAAACCTCTAAGAATTGTACATGGATAATTAGATAAAGTGATTATATTTCCCAAAAAAGGACACCAAAAGGCTATTGATTCTCCCATGAAATCAAAGAATGGTCCTAATCGAAAGGATGTATATCATGTTCTAAAACATCATAATGATAAATATGGAAAATTTGGGAATCTATGGTTTTTATAAATAAGATAAAATCTTCCACTAAAAAACTATGGGATGAGTTTAATTGTAATCTTAACTTACTTGTTCTTTATAACACCCCACGATTTTATAGTATGCTATTTTATTTAAAGTAATTCAACAGTTTGTGTTACATGAAACACTGAGTTTGATCACTCCACGACTTACCAAACTAGTCATTAAAAAAGCATTTATGAATAATATTAACTGAATTTTGAATTTCATATTCTCTGTATAATTTTATAATCCATATTATGTTTTTCTTAGACATAATATAATAACAAATTCATTTTTTTCAGATAAATGAATTATTTTTCAATAAATGAAAACTTACCACCTTTTAATGGAAACCCCTTTTTAAAACCAGTATTTTACACTTTTATATATTCAATTTAATGAAATTAAATTCTTCTTTATAATCGGGACATAAAAATTTATTTTGGAAGTTTTTTTGGAACTTTTCTGATAACATTCATATTTCGATGAATAATAAAAAATACTAAATTTTAATTGAAAACAAATTTTTTAATAGAAATAATTTATTGTGTTAAATTATGAATTTGAATTGTATATAAGTATAATAAGATTATATTTTTATCATTTAATACAATGTAGGTACTGATAAGTAATTACGCATTTAAATTTGACATAAAAACATGTCAATCTTTTGATAGTTTTTACTTCGAAAAAACATGCCTTTTGGATTTGAAAACATGAATTACTTTTAAATTAATTAATGATACTTATATTTTTTGAATTTTTTAAAATAAAATTAATTTTTGGATTCAGAATATCAAAATTTTCTTATGGTGAATTTTTGGCATTTTTATGAAAACATTCAATTTTTTATGAATAGTGAAAAACATTGCGTTATTGTTTAAAACTGACTTTTTATTAAATAATTAGTAATTTTATTTAAATTTATTTTAGGTCAAAATAAAAACATAATACCTATATATGTAAAATATTAATCATTAGAGTCATTTTATAATATTTTTAGCTATATAAAATTTTATTAAATGTTTTTACCGTCTTTTTTCCACCTTCTAGGACAATTTGAAAATTCTCATAAAACATAATTTTACCGCTTCTGTGAGTGGAAAATCGAAAATCCAAGATTCATCGTAAATACCAATATGTAAAATGTGGTTCAATAATATGAAAATAATTTTTGGTGAGTAGTAACTTTTGACTTTTATTTAGCATGATTAAAATTAAATAGGGTAATTATAGGTAAAAATGATATTATAATTACCCTAAGACATGTATTAAATCTAATGGATAAGTGTAATTAGACCAAAAACATCCTTAGGAATAAAATAAGATCCTTTTTGTTCATTTGGTTTAGATTAGGTCATTTATTATTATTTTATTTAAATAATAGTTCAAAGAGTTAAATTTAAAGATTAATAACTAAACCATTTTTAATATAAGGTTATACACAATATAAATTAAAATATAAATATTAATAAAAAATATGAAAATATTTCCTATATAATGTTATTTAATTAATAATTTTTATAAATTATATATTTCATTTTATTTTTGACACGATGATGATGTAGTAATTACTTTATTAATGAAATATTAAAATAAATGATATTATAAATATCCAAATAAAAGTAAATTAGAACTTAAGATGAATTACAATAATTTTATAGTTTAATATGACTTTTTTTAGATTATTATATAAATTCTATTCGAACTGATAATGTTTTTATGGCTTTCCAAAAAATCAATATTAAATAGTGTCAAAATTGACAAAATTGAGTTTTTAAAAAAATACTATATTATTAATTGATCTAAAATTCCTAAAAATATAAGTCATAGTCAAAGTACTTATATAAGGTTTTATATATCACTAATTAACCACTTTGGGTTCTCTTGTTAGTTTATAGTATGTTTATTAACCATATAATATAAAAATACAATGAGACATGGTAAATGTCAAACTATTTAACTCAGAGATAAATATAAAAGATAAGCTTAATATGGTGACCTAAACCTATCTAAAACCTATTGGTTGAGAGGTTTTAGACCCATCCCCACCTTATCCTCGAAATAAATCATTTTGGAGCCATTTTAAACCGAAAATGATTTTATTATAAAATAATATTTCAAGGTTTTCCTAAAGTTACCCCCACCGCTCTTATAAAAGGATAATCCCCCTTCTCTTAATTTCACACCTCCAAAGCCATTTGGATCTTCCATAACCTACCCAAATATCTTCCAAACTACTGTCTCTACATCCTAGAGTCCTTCCTTAAATTATAAAGCCAACCTAAGGAGCCCTTTTGATCAAATAAAAAACAAGCACCCGAAGAAGAGGTAATAATTTAACCACCCTCTTTCAAGTTATTTTATTCTTCCACTTCCAATTTCTTTGTTGATTCCATACCAAAATAATAAATCTATTACCTCCTACATACTGTGATGTTATTAAAATATTGTACAACAATATTTTTTATTCTATCCCATCAATAAATGACAAAGTCACCATTCATGCATGTGTATGGCTTACGACTTCCACGTTGTGGTGTAGTTTGTTTTTCAAAAACATCATTATTTGGATAGGTATAATAATGAGTATAACTGATATTAATAATAAATATAACATGTTAATTATTCTTTATATAAGATATACCATTCAATTATATATGATTTCACCCACAAAATAATGATATTTTCGCTCGTGCATACGTACGACTTACCATCTTCACGACGTGATGAGATATCATTCCCCATCGTAACCATTCATGAATAATTTTCATTTGATGATTTAAAATAATCTTTAAATACTTGATATCATTATGGATATGAATCAAATACATCCTATCCATAACAAACTTGACTTATGTAACCAAACATACAAAGGAAAACGAATCAGTTAACACCCAAAACAAAGATACTATTAAAATATTATTAACAATGAAATATTAGAAGATCATATATGATATAATATTTATGTATGCGGTTCTTGTATAATTTAATAATTGTTTTATAACAATTATACAGTTTATTAACTTACCATCGACTAAGGAAAAGTACAAGGTAAGGGGTTTTCATCTCACTTCTTATTCCCATGAGATTCCTGCTATATTGCCACTATTTCCTTTTGTGTGGTGTATATACTTCCCATGATTGTATTATTTGTGAAATATAATTTAATTTATTGGTATTTACATCTTCATTTCATGATACTTCCTTAATGGGTTGTATGTTTCATAAGATACCATATTGCTAAGGAAATTTCAAATTTCAATTTCCACTCATTGGGCTTTACACATACTTCATTGATTACTTTACTCCAAGATTATGTGTGGATTCACTATTTATTATTTATGTAGTAATATCTACTCCCCTTTATATGGATATACTTTGTATACACATAATCACTCCATTGATAAATTCACATTCCATTTATATGAACTTTTTAAGGGTAATCTTAACACAATTTCCATTCATTGAGTTACACATCCAAGTCATTGGTTTTGTATTTACAACAATATGTGTGATTGTAATCTGATTGATTTACATAGAATGTCCAATTATATTGAGTGTATTTATATTTTTCACACATAATTATTTCATTGATTCATACTTAATATAAAGATACGGTCTTTATAAGGCATTTTATCTCAATTTAGATTCCTTTGAGACCTCTTTGTCATTATGCACCAATTCACTTTTATATGGTGTATATACTGTCCTTTGACATATTATATCTTGAATAACTTTATTATCAAGATATTATAATGTTTTGATTAATTTTATTCCTCAATTACTTGTATTCAAGTGTCTCTTATTTGGTTAAGAACACTTTAACTAAAATATTGCTTTAAATGTTTTAAATATTTATTCTTCTATATCTTTCTCATTAATGTCCATGTTTTAAAAATGGTTTTAACTATTGATTTATATGGACATAAATTTTATAAAATTAAATTCCACTTTTAAAGTTTAAAAGTGGTATGGGACACTTTGATTCAAAAATCTCTTTTAAATGAATTCTTTGTTAAATAGTACAACATTTAAATGTTTTCAAGAAAAAGGGGATATTTCTCTCAATTAGTTTAAATGACTATTTTCATCTATGTAAGTATTCTTAAGTGTATTTTATTCTATTATTGTGGTTGATTTATCATAATAAAATCATCCATATTGAATTGAATAAGTTATGTTTGAATATGGATGTGATATTTTTATACCATTCATTGTTTGTGGTTAAAATATTGACATTTTGTATGCTAGTTTTAATACGACTGTTTAGATTATGCTTCAACCTTTCATATGAGGAATGAATTGGACTTATTAAGTGACTGGTGGAGCCCGCTATAAGTACTTCATGCATAAATATGTCTCATTAGACAAAATAGTGTCTTGGCATAAGGCCTTGACAAAATCTTATTTGTAGTCTTGGCACGAGTCCTTGACTATGAGGTTATGATGACTGACATTATTCATTCCATCATTATGAAATTGGATGTTGATATTAAATGTGATTATTATACTAATAGAATATCCATGTGAATAAGTAAATGGAATTATTTGATTTATTTTTTTCCATATTATACTAATGTTTATGTTTAAAAGACTTGTTTTCTAGTCTTATACATCGCCTTAAATGTTTATTCTTATTTATAATAGTTTCCTCTTTATTTTTATCCTCACTGATAATCTATGTTCAGCCCTCTCTTATGTTTTATTTTTTCCAGGATGCAAAGAAGTATATTAAGATTAACCTACAGGAATAGGCTAAGGTATATAAGAGTGTTCAATGGGGTAACAATGTTGTTTTATTATATCACGATGTAATGTAAAACTTATGTATGTATCTAGTACATACAAAGCTACTAAAATGATCGGTATTTTAGGTCATGGTTCCTAGAATCAAGGAAAGGTTATGTAACAATGCACCGATTCTGGTTAACTGGGGTCGAGGCGTCACAGTTGGTATCAGAGTAAGTTTAGTACAAACCATGTAAGCTAGATTTAGAAAAAATCTGATTAGAAAACACTACCCAAAGATACACATTGAGGATTAGTATTGAAGAACATCTAAATATTTGGTAATGTAAATATTATGTGGGTTCCAATAAATACATCCTTGTCTAGATATGAGTAGGTAGAGGCAGCTCTAGAATAGATGTACCTAGGAGAAAAAACTCTGACAAGAAGTTTCGGGCATAACCCGAGTTATCCTGGTACATGACAATGGGCCTTGCTGCACTCTTGGTTATGACACTCCTAGGGGATACGCTTTGGATAATTCACATTTTCTTTTTAAACCAATTTAAAGTACTTTAATATAATATGAGAATAAATAACCTTTGTTAATCCTATGGTGTTTTAGATTGAAAATAAGGTGTTATTTTATTCTCTAAATGATTTTATGACTCATGTTATGCTTTCTTGTGTTAGTTAATAGCTGGATTCAAAGAAAGTCATAGTAACATTGAAGATGATGTAAAAGGTGGGAACGATGGTGTAAATGAGAAACGAAATGGAATGTTGATAGATTTAAAAGATATCATGTTAATGTCGAATGACCATGGAGAAACGAAATCTCAATTTCCATCATGTAGGAAATGTGGAAGGAGACACCTATGAAAGTGTCTCGATGGAAAAAAAATGCTTTATGCGAGGTAAATAAGGAAAAAAAGTAAAGAATTTACAATGAAAAATGAATAGTACTATAGAAGAAAATAAAAATGATCCCAAGAATCCATTTACAGTCATTTTGCGTAAATGTAGGGGACCTGGGAAATTCCTTAGTGAATGCCCTATTCAATTGGAGAACATATTGGTCGAGGAAGAACCTATATGGAAATAAATCGATGGTGAAATGTTTAAAAGTATTAGTGCTATTTTTTTATGGGCTTACATTGAAAAACAATTCTCTTGTTTGTGTAACCCTGCAGTTTGTTATGTTAAAATGGAATTTGAGGAAGAATTAACTTTTCTTTTATGGATATAGTTATAAAAACCCATTTTTTTATATGATCCTTGAATTTTAGGCAATTACATGTTATTATTTTTTGGGATAAAAAAGAGAGGTATGATATAACATTTGGGGTTAAATTATTTTATGGTTATTTTGAGTAATTAATCTCATATTGGTAATGTTATAATTTTTTGTTGAAAAAGGACAATACAAAGACTGTGTGACAACATGTCACCTCGGACAAAGGTGTGGGAATCGAACCCAAAACTAGAGTGTGATTGGGATGTATCGCCTACAACTAGACTACGTGATGTCCTTGACTTTTGTGACTAATTATTTTTATTTAAATGATTTTCTTGATCAATAATATGTTTATTTGGTATCTTATGTTTTATCAAATGGATATCCTTAGTATAGGAAAATTATTTGGTGATTATGTGATAAATATTATTTTGCAAGACGTTCGCTCTGTTGGGAACACTATATGAAAAAGAAAAGTATAATACTATGGGATTTCATTTGAGGAGTAATGGTGGATTTTTATCTTTGTTTTTATGGTAAATTTATAGCAATTTGGGTTATTTATAGAAATGATTAACTTATCATAGAGAATATGTGATTAGGTTAATTACTTTGAATTATGGGACTTTAAGAGTTGTCGATGTTATTTGGAGGTAAAATATAACCTGGAAGACTACATAATCAAATTCTTTTATGGTTTGGGTTTCAATATTAGTTTTCATTATATTGATTTTTTTAAGGAAAATTGTTTATTGAATGGTATTTATTGAACATAGGGTATTGTTGGTTTGATTTTAGAAAATAAGATTAGTATTTCTTCCTCTAAAGTATTATCCTTTTTGGGGATCATCTTATCTTGTAATAACCATTTTGGTTTTTGATAATCTATAAACACTAGGGAAATATATAGTTTATCCTTTGTGGATCATGTAATTCTCTAAAAGTTGATTCAAGCTCTCCAGGTGTGACCAAGTCATCATGAATACTCATCGTTTGGAAAAAAAAGATGAGTTAGTGGTAGATATTTATCAAAGGATGTAACTATCATTAAAAAGTATGTATATATCTATATGTTCTTAATCAGTCTCATAAATAAATTCTTCAACTTTATGAAATGTTTCTTAAAACAAAAAAAAAAAGTTGTCCTTTTACATTTCCTACTGGGAATCTAATGACCGTTTATCCCATCAGAAGTTTGTGGTTTTCATGTTGTTAACTTTCTCCTGATCAAGTTTTTTATCACTCTTCATCAGAACATTACACTTAGTTTATCTTCCAAATATATTTGTTCCTACATTGAATCATAGTATGGGTTATCTCGGGTGACCTTTGTACTTCTCTTTCTTTCTTTAAAAGTGATAGTTTTATTGACTCTTTTTCAAATGTGGGACTTTCAATGAATTTCCCAAGCCCAATTTTAATATTTCGAGGAGGAATTTTACTATAGGGGTAAAGAATTTAACACCCCATCATTTCATAGTAAGTTATTTTCTTTATAGTAATTCAATAGATTGCGCTACACACAACACCGAGTTCGAGTGCACCATGACTTACTAAACTAGCCATTCAGAAAGTGGTAATGAATAGTATTAACTAAATTTTTAATTTTATATACCCCATATAATTATAGAATCCATATTATGTGTTTCTTAGGCATAATATAAGAACAAATTCATTTTTCCAAATAAAATAAGCATTTTTCTGAAAAAATGCAATTTTACCACCTTTTAATGGAAAAAACCTTTTAAAACTAATATTTGGAAATTTTATATATTAAATTTAATGAAATTGAATTATTCTTTATAATTGGGATAGAAAATTTGTTTTGGAAACTTTTTTTGGTACTTTTCTGATAACATTCATATTTTGCTGAATAGTGAAAAATAATAAATTTTAATTGAAACCAACATTTTTAATCAAAATAATTTATAGTGTTAAAATTTTCATTTGAATGGTTTGGAATTATAATCAGATTATATTTTTATAATTTAATACAATTCATATAATTATAAGTAATTTCACATTTAAATTTGACATAAACACATGTCAATCTTTTAACAGTTTTTACTTCTCAAAAACCTGCTTTTTGGTTTTGACAATGAGAATTAATTTTAAATTAATTAATTCTAATTCTATTTTTTGAATTTTGTAAAATATAATTCATTTTTGGATTTTAAATATCAAAATTATCTTAGGGTTAATTTTTGTATATTTCTGAAAACTTTCTATTTTTGATTAATAGTGAAAATTTTGCGTTATTGTTTAAAACCATATTTTTATTTAAATAATTAATTGTTTTATTTTAATTTATTTTAGATAAAAATAAATACATAATACCTATATATGTTCAATTTGATTCATTATAGTCATTTTATAATAAGTTTAGATATTAAAATATTTATTGAACGTTTTTTCCTTCTTTTACCCACCTTCTAGGACCATTTGTAAATTTACATAAAACATAACTTAACCTCTTCTTTGGTTTGAATTTTAAAAATCTAAGAGACAAGATTAATATCAGTATGTAAAATTTGGTTTAATAAGATGAAAATAATGTTTGGTGAATAGTAAATTTTGACTTTAATTTACCACGGTTAAAAGTAAATAGGGTAACTAGAAGAAAAAAATGTTATTATATTTACCCTAACACAAATACTAAATCTACTGTATAAGTGTAATTCGACCAAAAAAACCTTGGGAATAAAATATGATCCTTTTTCTCCACATATATTAGATTAGGACATTTATTATTATATTATTTAATGAAGAGTTAAAAGAGTTAAATTCCAATTTTAATAACTAAACCATTTTTAATATAATGTTATACGCAATATACATTTCACTATAAATATTCATTATAATTTTAAAAATATTTCCTACCTAATGGTATTTTATTTATAATTTTTAGACATTAAATAATTTAATTTATTTATGACACAATGATGATGTCATAATTACATTATTAATGAAATATTAAAATAATTTATATTATAAATATCTAAATAAATGTAAATTTTGACTTTTGATGAATTTAACTAATTTTCTAGATTAATATGATGTTTTATGGTTGATTAAATAAATTTTATTCAAAGTGACCATGTTTTTATGGATTTCAAAAAAATCAAATACTAAATAGTGTCAAAATTCAAATTATTGAGTTTTTAAAACAAATACTATATTATTAATTGATATAATATTCGTAAAAATATAAGGTTTTTCCAAATGTCTCATATAAGGTTATATATATCAATAATGAACCACTTGGGTTTTTTTGGTATTTTATAATATGTTTATTAACAATATAATATAAAAATACAAAGAGTCTTGGTAAATGTCATAATATTTAATTAAGAGTAAAATCTAAGAGATATGGTTAATATGGTGACCTAAACCTGTCTAAAACCTATTGGTTGAGATTTTTTCGACCCATCACCACCTTATAATAAAAATAGATTATTTTTTTCCATTAGAAACCGAAAATGATTTTATGTTAAAATAATATTTCATGGTTTTCCTAATGTGACCCTCACCCCACTTATAAAAGGGTACATCCCATTATCTTACTTTAACATCTCCAAAGCCATTTGGATCTTCCAAACTAAGCCCGAATATCCTCCCAACTACTGTCACTACATCCTAGAGTCCTTCCTTTGATCAGAAATCCAACCTATGGAGCCCTTTTGATCAAATCTAAAGGAAGCACCCGGAGAAGAGGTAATAATTTCACCACCCTCTTTCAAGTTCTTTTATTCTTCCACTTCCTCTTTATTTATTGATTCCATACCAAAATAAAACCTATTGTAACTCCTACATACTATGATGTTATTATAAATATGGTAAACCATAGTTTTTGTTCTATCCCTCAAATAAATGACAATGTCACCATACGTGCGTACGTACAGCTTACTGTCTCCACATCATGGTGTAGTTTTGTCATATAAAACATCATTATTTGGATGGGTATAACAATGAGAATAACTGATGTAATTAATAAATATAAAATTTTAATGGTTCTGTATATAAGATATACCATCCAATTATTAACGATTTCACCATCAAAATAATGATATTGTCGCTTGGGCGTGCGTACGGCTTACCGTCTCCACGACGGGATAAGATGCCATTCCCCATCATAACCATTCAAGAATAATTTTCATTTTATGATTAAAAATAATGTTTAAAGGATTTATATCATTCTACATATGAATAAAATACATCCTATCCATAAGAAATATGACTTACTTAACTAAACATTTAAAGGAAAACAAATCAGTTAACACCCGAAATAATGATACTACAAAAATATTATTAACAATGAAATATTAGAAGATCATACATGATATCATATTTATGTATGAGGCTATTGTATAATTTAATAACAATTAATTAGCTATTATATTAGAGGTTAACGTACCCTCAACTAAGGAAAAGTACAAGGTAAGGGGTTTCATCTCACTTCTTATTCTCGTGAGATTCATACTATATTGCCACTATTTCCTTTTGTGTGGTGTATGTACTACCCATGATTGTATTCTTTGTGAAATATAATTTAATTTATGTGTATTTACATATTAATTGTATGATACTTTTCTCATGGGGTGTAAGTTTTGTAAGTTACCTAATTGGTAATGGAATTTGAAATTTCAAGTTCCACTCATTGGGCTTTACACATACTTCATTGATTATTTTACTCCAAGATTATGTGTGGAATAAATATTAATTATTTATGTAGTAGTTTCCACTCCCCTTTATATGGATATAAATTTTATACACATAATCACTCCATTGATAAATTCAAATTCCATTGATATGAACTTTCTAAGGGTAATCTTAACTCAATTTCCATTCATCGAGTTAAACATCCAAGTCATTGATTTTGTTTTTACAAGAATATATGTGAATGTAATCTGATTGATTTACACTAAATATACAATTATATTTAGTGTATTAATATTTTTCACAAATAACTATTTCATTTATTCATTCTCAGTCTAAAGATACGGTCTTTATAATGTATTTCGTCTCAATTCACATTCCTTTGAGACATCTTTGTCGTCATGAACCAATTCACTTTTATATGGTGTATATACTATAATTTGACATAATATATCATTCATCAATTTATTCTCATGATATTATAATGTATTTATTAATTTTATTCCTCAATTACTTGTATTCAAGCATCTCTTTTTTGGTTAGGAACTCTTTAACTAAAATATTATTTTAAATGGTTTAAATTTTTATTCTTCTAAATCTTTCTCATTAATGTCAATGTTTACAAAATGTTTTTAAGTATTTATTAATATGGAAATAATTATTTTTAAATTCAAATTATTTTTAGAAGTTTCAATGTGGCATGGGACACTTTGATTCAAAAATCTATTTTAAACGACTTCTTTGATAAATAATACGACATTTAAATGTTTTCAAGAAAAAGGCAATATTTCTCTCAAATAGTTTTAATGACTTTTTTAATCTATGTCAATATCCTTAATTGTATTTTATTCTTGATTGAAATTGATTTATCATAATAAAACCATACATATTGTACTGAATGAGTTATGTTTGACTCTGGATGTGCTACTTTTATGCCATTCATGGTTCATGGTTAAAATATTGACATTTCATATGCATGTTTTAATACGATTGTTTTGATTATGTTTCACCCTTTCATATGAGGAACACATTGTACTTAGTAAGTGACAGGTAGATCCTACTACTAATCCTTGATGCCTCAGTAGGTCTAATGATAAAAACTAGTTTCTTGGCATAAGGACTTGAGAAAATCATATTTGTAGTCTTCGTACGAGGCCTTGACTATGTGGTTATGATGTCCAAAATTATGCATTCTATCATTATGAAATTGGTTGTTGATATTAAATGTGATTATTTGACTAGTAGAATATTCATGTGAATAATTAAATGGAATTATTTGATTTATATCTTCCATATTATTCTGAAATTTATGTTTACAAATATTGTGTTCTAGTCTTATACATTTCCTTAAATGTTTATTCTTATTTATTATAGTTTCTGCTATATGTTATCCTTTATGAGCATCTGAGACCACCCCTTTCTTATGTTTTATTTTTCCTATGATTCAATGAAGTATATTACGATTAACTAGAAGGAATAGGCTAAGGGATATAAGAGTGTTCAAAGGTGACAAAATATTGTTGTTTTTTATTTCACGTTCTGATGTAAAACTTATGTATGTATCTAGTACTTACAAGGCCACTAAAATGATCGGTCTTTTGGGACATGATTCTATGTATCATGCCAATTTTATGTAATAATGCACCGATGGGTAACTGGGTTCATGCCATTACATTCTTGAAAAACATAATGATGTTTTGGAATAAATAGGAATATTATTTTAGAAAAATAGTGAGGGTATTTTTGAAGAAAATTTACTAAAGGATAATTTTTGAAAAACATGGTTTTATTGACTGATTAATATTGTTTCATACCTTGAGTTTTCTCTCATTTCCAAATAATTATTAATAGATACTTATATTGTTATGTATTAATTAGATTTGATTCCATAGACTATTATTGAGAATGGATAATATGAGAAATTAACAGATGGTTATGAGTTGGATTACCCCTAAACATCATGATGATTATTATATTTATGACATGTTTCTTTTAAAAATACCTTTATCAAGTAGGTAGAAAGGAAATGATTAATTTTTAGTGAATAGGGAGTAACTTTTTTAGGAGAGTAATTTTTTTTAAATACCATGAATTTTAAGAACAAAACATTATTCAATGTGGGAGAATTGTGTTAAACCCATAATAGGAAAGAGATCAAGGTACAATGCCAATATATTTATCTCTATGTTTACATTTGGATTATGTTTTAAAATGGGAAGAATAAACAAATGTATTAAAAGAGGCAATTAAAATTAAAAAATATGTATTGATGAAATAAGGCATGTTTCTTTGTGTTACAAAAGTTGCTTCATGTTCCATGATAGTTTTTAACAATGTAATTTAGAATTTGGGAACAAGAATATGTGATGGTCTTATTTGTAGAAAATTTAAAGGGGGCCATAGTGCTTCAATCTATGTTATGAAGATAAAGTTCATGGATGCCTTTTGATGTTAGATTATTTATCAATGTTAAATCAGGTTCAATGATCAATCATTAATAATAAATTGAAAATGCTCGCGATGGGGGAAGCTCATTACGCCTCTCCTTCCTCCTAGTAGAGACAACATATGTTCTTGTCCCTCTCCCATAAACAGGGGAGGGACCTTCGTCAGACTCCAAGGGAATGTCGTTTCCCTTTCCCCCCTTTCAAATCCCTAATTTCACCCTTCATTTCTGGAATGTTCTCTGCATCCGAAGGTTCCCAATTTGTACAAGGGAAACCCTAATCTTCCATTGTATCTGATGGGATTCTACACAGATTCATGGTTACATAACCAGACTCTGATTGCTCGCTTTTTACAGAGAATTCCATCGGTGGATTCATTCGACAGATGTGTCTTCGGTTCGTGGGGTCTCAAGGAAAGGGCTACTGTTAGTTTACTTGACAACATGAACTTAATGGTATGATTCTTTTTAGAGGAAGACAGGATCAAGGCTTGGTCATGCGCGCCTCGCAACTGCAATGGGGCCAGATTCTACTTTCTCATATTTACATATGACTATAATATGAAATGGGACTCCCCGTCGGTAGCGATTTGGGTTAGTTTCTATAATATTCCTCTCCCTTTCCATAATCTGTCGATTATCAGAATGGTAGGTAATATTTTTGGAAGGTTTATGTGTACTGATAGTTGTACCAAGGCTTTGTGTCACCCGGTCAACCCAAGGGTGTGTATTGAGGACGATATATCTCAACAGCCCCCAGATTTTGTTTGGATAACCATTGGATAGGAGTATCGTTATAGGCAACAGGTTTTGTATGAGTCTTGGATGGACTTCTATTCTGATTAAAAGAGGCTAGGACACTTGGAATAGGATTTCATAGGGATATCTAAGATATATGGGGTGGTGGAAATTGGTGTGGATGGGTCCTTGTTCCAGGGGGAAAGGGGCGGGCAGTCTGTTGAGGCAGCTGCGGTTGTCAAGGGTGAAGGTATGGTCAGAGGACCACTGCCCGATTTGGACGCACAACAGAAGTAACCTGAAGAGGGATTTGATACCTACAGGCATGGAAAGCAGGTGGTTGCCTCTTCTGTGGATCCGCAGGAGAGCGGGGGGTTGGAAAAAACTGGGACGAACATTAATTTAGGGGTAAGCTGGCCTTCATCTACACCCGAAGCACAAGAAGTGGTTCTACAACTCATATTAAGGTGACAGTGGAAGTGGCCAATACATAGGGAGATGGGGAGTTACACTGGGATGCAGAGGAACAAACCAAAAATGCAGCTACCAATGGTGAAGTTAACCTGGACTGGACGAATGTATCAAGAGGAGTCAGAGTGCGATTGGAAAACCCCATTACTAATGTCCATGTTTGAAATAGTTTTTAGTGTCTTGAAGTGGATGACTTTGGAATGGATTTGGAGGAGGGAAGGTCTTAGCAGTGTGCTATTAAATAGGTCTCAGTCTCCCATTTTCAGGATGTGGATTTTAAGGTGGTTCACGAGGGGCATACCAGCGGCGAGGTTGTTCACTATAAACCTCAGGATGTTGGATCCTATTTGGATGGTCAACCGACCAATGAGTTTAATGAGGCTAGCGAAGCGGGTCAGGAACTAGAAGGCGTTTCGGT
Source organism: Viscum album (assembly GCA_963277665.1). NCBI lineage: Eukaryota > Viridiplantae > Streptophyta > Magnoliopsida > Santalales > Viscaceae > Viscum > Viscum album. The sequence continues at coordinate 1,426,875,526 of OY728161.1, forward strand.
CAAGCCCTCCTTGGAAGGGTGGAAGGGAAGTCATAAGGGGAGGAAGGATTACTCTTTCTTGCCTATTTTTATGGAGACATGGTCAGTGAAGAAATTGAAAGGAAAATAGTTGGATAATCATGGAAAGGCGGGTTTTGTGGATGAACAACACCTAGATCTGATCATGAGTTCGGAAGAAGAAGCAGTGGAGCAAGTTTTGTATCTTAATATAACTGAAGAAGAAGCTTCTAAAATGATGGGGAGACCATTAAGGTTGAATTTTAATGAGGAACAATATGCTTGGATTGATATGAAAGACTTGATATTAGTAGGATCTTTCAAAAACGAGAAGACCAATCTCGAGGAGTATATTCAGACATGGGACAAGATGACCATTCAATTAGAGGATCTTCTTACAAATACTCCTACCACTCAGATCACATCTTTGTCCTGGAACCTTTTTAGGGAACCGGACTCGGGTAATATCAAGTTAATTTTTAATGACTTTTGCTAAGTTTGTAGCATTGGTAGGTTTGGATGAGAGAAATTCATCTGCTTCTGGTTCTCATTTTCGATTGGTGTTGTTGCATTGTGTGATGTTTTTCCAGCAAATTACTTGGGTCTGCTTCAGAAGAGGACCAGAGCATGAATTCTTCATCGATGCTGGCCTTTTAGAATTGGATGCCTGAGAGGGTATGGCTTTTCCATTGGTTATGTGCCCATGCATTTCTGCACGAGACTACTTACTAAAGGTTCATGCTTGGTGAAGTCTTTTGTCAGGGAGCATCAGTTGGGAGGGGCAGATCCTGTATTTTATTCCGTGTGAGTTGTTCTATTGCATGCCTTCTGGACTTCATGGTTTCTCACATTTACTTTAAAGTGCTTTCCTAATAAAAAAAGTAATTTTCAGTCAATCATTAATAATTTTCAATCGTGATTGTTTTATAATTGATTATAGAGTTTCATGTGCACAAGGGAGGTTGATTTCATAATGGTTTTGTTTCCAAATTCCATGAATACTCAGTTATAATAGATGATAGTGATTTTTTAAATCATCATAAAGATAATGTGAAGTAACATAATGTGAGATACCATGGAAATAATATCATTAGGGATCATAGAATAATTTATATGGTTTCTATGTAAAGAGATCTCATGTTATCTATATTGAACAATAATGGTGTCAGCATTCATTATATAAGTTATTTTTATAATAGAAGAGTATTATATAGGGAAAAATAGAGTTTTTTTTAAATCAACCCTATGAAAGATTTATTAATTATCTAGGTCATTAATATACCATCATGGATAGATGATTATATAGAGTGTGAAGGATGTAAAGTATTTTGTCACTCCTTATGATGATTAAGGTATTTTCAACTTGCCATGAGATTTCATGTTTTCCATGGGATGCATATCTCTCCCAAACACTATCCAAATGGATAGTGTGGAGAAATAATCCTTCAAATGGAGTTTATTCTGAATTATATTCACTAATAAGTAGATCATAACACATTAACATGATTTATATATTTTTTCAAGTTTTTACTTATAGGTAATTTCGAAAGGGAATCACTTTTATTAATAGAGATCATAATACATTACATTATTGTCACTTAAGTAATGAAGAAATAAGAAAAATAATAGGTATTGATGTGAATGGTAGATATTTAAGAAAAGATAGATACTAATTGAAGTTATTTATATTGTAATTTTGTTAAGTAAAATTGGATACTCATCCATGAGTGAGAACAATGAAAATTTGATTATAGGGAAACCCTTCATCATGGTGCAAAGAATATCACATCAAGGTGTAGTATATGGGTAAATTTTCCTTGATAATGGATATGGCTATTTTAATTTTCCATTATTGAGTATAAATATTCCATCAGGTTCTAACCATGGTGTGTTTGGAGTACACTAAATCATGGGTAGTTGAAAAAATTTATATGATAGAAAAATCCATGTTTCTAAGGAGATTGAAGCCCAAGGGATGTTATGAATGTCATCACAAGAAGGTAAATTAAAATACTTATATGGAGATATATCACCATAATAATGATTATAGAATTATTTTTGAAGAATATTATACCAAGATACATTTTGGAAACATTCATAGTAAATTTCATCCTGGAATAAATGTTTGAATAAAATATTCTGTTTGACAATGAATATTCTAGGATAAATTGGGATGGTTTATTCGTTGGTGAGAAGAACTTTCCTTGTTCACCATACTCAAGGAGAGAATGTATACATGAGTTTTTCATTTAATTTTTATGTAGAGGGTAACTAAATTTTAAGAAATATTTATTATTCTATATATCTTAGACAAGATATCTTGAAGGAGTAAAATAATAACTAAAAAATGTGGAGATATGAGTATATTCCATAGAGTAATTGGGATACGGGTTTTATCAGTTTCACCACACCATAGTTAATTACCTAACACAGTGTGTTGTGTTATAATATTGAATATCTAAATATTAAAATACAAATATTTTATGTTTCAAATAAGGATATAAATTTTGGTATCTCAACAACCTATTAGATAAATTTGACTCAATATATTGTATCAAAACACAAGGAGATATTAGTTACTATCTAGGATTTATATTATAATCATGATAGTTCCAGAGGATATATATATATATATATATATATATATATGAAGTGTTATTATAAATTGATCACCCATTATCTTGAGTAAATTTTGATAATAAATAAATTTCATTACGAGTTTATAATAAGTGTAAAATAATAAAATGTGATAGATTAACTCAATTGGATCATTCTTGAGTGAAAAAAAATTATACACAACATTAATTAACTTGAAGGCTCTTAAGATAAATGGATTAAGATCACACATGTCATAGAGCTTCTTCTTGATGATCTACTAACCATGTAATATTGTTACGTACTTGTAAGAGTCTATGAACATATTTCTTCTCAAAATATTGATTCATTCATCATTTATAATAAAACATTGAATTTTATAGTCGGATAACATCCTTTGGACAACAAGGTTGTATCCACTTAATAATACGAGTGAGTGAATTTGTAATAACATATATCATGTTGTTTAAATTATTAATGTCTATATCCCACATTATCATCATCATTATAATTCAACTATAAAATAATATATATACACTAATAAATATCAAGAACAAGGCGTTTTATGAAATAAAAAGTGAAAGATTTTTTGAAAAAGTCTATAACAATTGATTCATCCCCTTCTTATTGATCATCTTTCACACATCTAGACTCTCGCCAAGATAATATTTTCCATCTTGAATGATAGTGATAACATATAGGATATTTATTTTATTTTTATAATGAAATTAAAGGAATTGATTTGTTTACTGATGTGTGATATCATCAGATATTATTATTAATTTCATATAACATATTCATTTGATCTAGTCGGTTTATTTTGTAGAATCAAGAATATATAAGTTTTACTACACTAGATTGAAATGTTCTATAACTACTAGTTGACTTAGAATATTATAAAATTTTATTGTATGAGTATTTATGAATTGTATATGTAACACATCGATCCCAATTACCAAGATTCGGTGAATTATTACATAACATTGGCATGATCACAATAGATCAAATCTCGAAAGACCGACCAGTTTAGTCGCCTTGGAAGTACTAGATAAATTAATAAGTTTTAAATTACATCAATAAGTAAAAACATCAACAACATTTTTCCCCATTGAACACACTTATATCTTTATCCTATCCCAGCAGTTCAACCCTTTAATATTTCTTTACAACTTGGAAATAATAAAACATAGAAAGGGGTGAGCTCAAACGCTCAGTAAGGATATCAATATAGTAGAAACCTTAATAAAAAATCATAAATAATTATGGCAATGTATAACACTAAAACACAAGAATTTCAAATATAAAATTCTGCATAATATGGCCAATATAAATAAAATAATTCCATTTACTTATTCACATGGATATTCTAATACTTCATTAATAACATGCAATATAAATAGCCAATTTCATAATGGTGGAATGCATAATGCCAGACTTCATAACCACATAGTCAAGGACTTGTTCCAAGACTATAAATAAGATTTTGTCAAGGCCTTGTTCCAAAACACTAGTTTCTCTAATGAGACCTACCAATGCATCGAGGGGATATAGCGGGTTCCACCCGTCACTTACTATGTCCAATGCATTCCTCATATGAAAAGGTTTAAACATAACATAAACATTCGTATTAAACCTAGTATATTAAATGTCTATACATTATTTCTAAACCATGAATGGTGTAAAACTGACACTTCCATAGTCAATAATATCACAAAACCTTCAATACAATATGGAAGTTTTGTATTATAGTAAATAAACATAAAACAAGCATAAAATTCATCAAAGGATGTTGACATAGATGAAATAAAAACATTTTTTAGAGAAATATCTCATTCTATTTTGAAATAATTTAAATGTTATATAATTATAAAAGAAAACATTTATTTTGAAAATAATCATATAAGTTTTTATGGGAAGCTTCGAAGATGTTATAGCGGTAGAAAATAGCCGCACTTTCCATATAAGTTAAAAAAATACATTCTTACCTTATTTTTGTCGAAAAAATCATAAAGGACCTTGTTTGGAAAATGAAAAAAATATTCCTTTCAAAAAATATATGTTAAAATAATGGTATAAATTACTTTAAACCATATTCTAGTAAATAGTAATATTTTTTTGAATTACATTTTTAAGAAAACACAGATGTCGATGATCAAGAGGTCCCTATAGATACGAACATATTAACCACCTCAAATAGGTAAATAGATTGTAGAATTAACCCTTACCTTGTACTTTTCCTTAGACGATGCTTTGTTAACCTCTTCTATAATAGTTAAAACATAGTTTTTAAATTATACAAGAATCACATTCCTAATTGTGATAACGTACATGATCTTATAGTATTTCATTGTTAATAATATTTTATTAGTATCATCATTTCGGGTGTTAACTGGTTCATTTTTGTTTTATATACTTGGATACATAAGACATGTTTATTATAGATAGGATGTATTTTATTCATATAAAAAATGATATTATCTTCATAAACATTATTTTTAATTATAAAATGAATATTATTCTTGAATGATTATGATAGGGAATGAATTTCATCGCATTTATGGAGACTGTAATCTATACATAAGCATTAGCGACCATTTCATTATACTGATGGTGAAATCGTTTTTAATTGAATGGTATATTATATATAAAGAATAATTAACATGTTATATTTATTATTTTCATCAGTTATACCTATTATTATACCCATCCTAATAATGAAGTGTTTGAATGAAAAACTACACCACGACGTGGAGACGGTAAGTCGTACGTACGTGCGTATGGTGACTTTGTTATTTAAAGGATGGGTAGAATAATGAATATGGTTGTACGAAATTTATAATAAAATCGCATTTTATATAAGGTAATGTATTTATTATTTTTTTATGGAAACAAAAAAGATATAGGAAGTGGAAGAAGAAAATAACTTGAAAGAGGGTGGTGAAATTATTACATCTTCTTCGGGTGATTTTTTTTGAGTTGATCCAAAGGGCTCCTAAAGATGTATTTCTGATCAAAGTAAGGCCTCTAGGTCGAAGGGATAATAGTTGAGAGGATATTTGGGCTAGTTTTGGATGAGTAAAATAAAATTGGAGTTGTGAATTTAAGAGAAGGTGAAGTACCCATTTATAAGATACGTGAGGGTCACTTTTTGAAAAGCTTGAAATATTATTTTATAATAAAATAATTTTTAGTTTATAATGGCTCCCACATGATTTAATTAAATTATAAGGTAGGTATGGGTTTAAAAAATATCAATTAATAGGTTTTAGATAGGTTTAGGTCACCATATTAACCATATCTTTTAGATTTAACTCTTACTTAAGTAGTTTGACATTTACCATGTCTCTTTGTATTGTTATATTATATGGTTAATAAACATACTATAAAAAACCAAGATAACACCAAATGGTTAAATATTAATATATTTAACCTTATCTAAGTCCTTTGGCCGAACCATAGATTTCTAGGAATATTTTATCACTTGATAAAATTGTATTTGTTTTAAAAACTCAATTATGTCAATTTTGACACTATTTAGTATTTGGTTTTTTTGAAAATCATAACTGCATGATTAATTCAAAAAATAATAATTTAATAAACTCTAAAATGTCATATTATCCTAGAAAATTGGTGTAATTAATCATAAGTCTCAATTTTTATTTATTTGGATATTTATAATAACAATTATTTTAATATTTCATTAATAAGGTAATTACTCCATCATCATTGTGTCAAAAATTAATTAAAATATTTAATATTTAAAAATTATAAATAAAATACCATTCTGTAGGAAATATTTTTAGCTTTATAATGAATATTTATAGATGAATTTCTATTTTCTTTAACCCTATATTAAAAATGGTTTTGCTATTAAACTTTGAATTTAACACTTTTAACTCTTCATTCAATTAAATAATAATAAATTTTCTAATATAATACAAGTGGAACCAAATGATCATATTTTATTCCTAAGGTTGGTTTTGGTAGAATTACACTTATCTAATAGAATTATGACATGTTTTCGGGTAATTATAACATCATTTTTACCCTTTAATTTCCCAATTTACTTTTAACCGTGTTAAATAAAAGTCAAACGTTAATATTCACTAAAAATTATTTTCATCTTATTGAACCAAATTTTACTTACTGATTTCAATCGTGTCTCTCAAATTTTTGAAATTCAACTCACATAAGTGGTAAAGTTAGGTTTTATGCAAATTTATAAATGTTCCTAGAAGGTGGGTAAAAGACGGTAAAAAGTTCAACAAAATTTTATATATCTAAACTTATTATAAAATGACTCGATTGAATTACATTGAACATATATTGGTATTATGTATCTATTTTTACCTAAAACAAATTAAAATAAAATAACTAATTATATAAATAAAAATTTGGTTTCAAACAATAACGCAATGTTTTTCACTATTCGTCAAAATTTGAATGTTCTCAAAAAATAAAAAAAATTCACCCTAAGCTAATTTTGATATTCCAAATCCAAAAATAAAGTCCATTTTAAAAATTAAAATTTATAAAATTTCAAAAAAGTGTGTATTACTTCATAATAGCTATTTTCGTTGGTTGTGGTGTGTTAAAACTCCATGTTACGTACAACACAATCTATTGTATTATTCAAAGTAAAACATAACGTGGAAGCTTGGGGTGTTACATTATTCCCTCATTAAAATAATTTTGTCCTTCAAATTTCTAAAATATTACTGTATAAAAAGATTCGGGTGGTTCTTCATCATAAGTTCCTTAGGTTCCCATGTTGCATCTTCCATCTTATGGTTTCTCCATAGAACATTTACCAGACGAGTCATCTGGTTTCTCCACACTTGTTCTATTGTATCAAGAATTTTGAGAATCTCTTAACAATAAGACAGATCAGGTTCTAGTTCAATTTCCACATAGGTGAGTACATTCATTGGGTCAAGTATGTATTTTTTTAATAGTGATATGAGGAACACATCAAGAACTTTGGAGAGACTTGGAGGCATTGCCAAACGATAAGATACTTCTCCAATTCGTTCTAGAATTTCGAAAGGTCCGATGTACCTGGGAATCAATTTACCTTTCTTACCAAAATATATAACACCCTTACATGGAGATACCATCAAAAACATGGTCTCCTACTTGAAATTACAAATATTTTGTGTATTGGCATAGTTCTTTTTCCGACTATGGGCTGCTTAGATGTGGGTTTGGATAACCTCCACCTTTTCCATTGTTTCCTCAACATGTTTTGGTCCTATGAGTTTTCTTTCACCAACGCCATCCTAACAAGTTGGTGTGAGACATCTCTTTCCATATAACGCTTCATACAGTTCCATCTAAATCCATGAGAGGAAGCTATTGTTATAGAAAAAATCTACCAGAGGTAAATATTGATCCCACATACCTTGAAAGTCAAGTGAGCAAGATCTCAACATGTCCTCTAAGGTTTGAATAGTCCATTTTGATTGTCCATCATTTTGATGGTAGAAAGCAGTGCTCAAACAAATTCAGTATCTAGGGACTTCTGAAGACTTTTCCAAAATCTTGATGTAAAACAAGGATCATGATCAGAAACAATCGATAGGGGTACTCAATGAAGTCTTACAACTTCATTAATATATAATCATTCCATACGTTCATGTGGTAAATCTTCTCTTATAGTAAAAAATGTGCAGACTTGGTAAGATGATCAACATTGACCCATATGTCATCCTTTTTTCTAGGATTATTTGGTATCCCCATGAAAAATTATATCATAATATAATCCCATTTCAACTCAGGTATGGGAAAAGGTTGCATGAATCCTCCTGGCAATTTTTTTACAGCTTTCACTTGTTGACAAACAATACATCTTGACATAAAATCAGCAATCTCCCTCTTCATGTTGTCCCAAAAACGTTGTTCCATCAAATCTCTATACATCTTGGTGCTCCCATGGTGTATAGAGAAATTGGAGCTATGATTATCATCCAAAAATCCCCTTTTTAGATCAGGTATGTTTGGAACACAATTTCTCTTCCCAAATTTCAAAATTCCATCTTCATATATGAAGTCACTCAATATTCCATCATTCACAGCTTTAATATTCCTTTTAAACCCCTCATCTTCAGTCTAAGAACTCTTTATCCTTTCTATTAAAGATTTTTTGGCAATTATTTGAATAAGTATTGATGTTTCACCTTCCATGGTTATTCCCATATCCATCTTTACTATATCTATGAAAATAGGATCCCTTTCAACTCTCTTCTTGTTCAAAACTCCATTACCCTTTCAACTCAAAGAATCTGCCACCTTATTTTCCTTCCCCGGGTGGTAGTGTATTGTTAAATCATAATACATGAGTAGTACAAGCCATAGTATTTTACTCATGTTGAGTTCTATCTATGAGAAAATATACTTCAAACTCTTGTGAACATTACAAATCTCACATTTTTCACCATAGAGATAGTGTCTCCATATTTTCAAAGAAAATATTACAGCTGCTAACTCAAGATCATTAGTAGGATTGTTTTTATCATGATTTTTTTGTTTTCGTGATGCATAGGCAATAACTCTATCATTCTACATAAGGAAACAACCACGTCCTTTCTTTGAATAATCACTATAAATTACAAACCCATCATTCCCTGATGGTATTCTCAAGATATAAGCATTGAAAAATCTTCTACTTAGATCATCAAAACATTCTTCACACTCTTTTGTCCAAAAAAATTTAACCCCTTTACGTTTGAGTTTGGTTAATGGGTTAGACAACCAGGTGAAATTCTAAACAAAACGTCAATAATAACCTGCTAAACCAATAAAATCGTGTACCTTATTTATACTAATCTGTGCTATCCATTCATGGATTTCCTTGGACTTGGAAGTATCAACAAATATTCCATCCTTAGATAAAATATGGCCAAGAAAAAAATCTCTTGAAGCCCGAATTCACACTTGCTAAAATTCCCATATAATTCATTTCTTCTAAGAGTCTTTATAATAATGCACAAGTGATTTTTATGATCTTCATAGATTTTGGAGTGTACCAATATATCATCAATAAATACCACTAAAAATTCCTCAAGATATTCCTTGAAAAATATATTCATTAGATCCATGAAGACAGAGGGTGCATTAGTCAATCCAAAAGGTATTACAATAAACTCGTAATTCCCATTCCTGGTTCGAAATGATTTCTTCAGAATTTATTCCTTCATCACACACAACTGATGGTATCTAGATAGAAGTTCAATCTTTGAAAAATATTGTGAACTGTGAATTTGATCAAATAAATCATCAATGAAAAGTAGGTGATACTTGTTCTTTATTGTTAAAGCATTTATCTCCCTCTAGTCAATGCATAACCTCATAGATCCATATGTCTTCTTAACAAAAATGACAGGGGTTACCCATAGAGAAAAACGAGGGTGAATAAATATCTTATTACTCAACTTCTCTATTTGTATCTTCTGTTCCACTAATTACACTATGGTCATTCTATAAGGGGTCTTCAATATGGTCCTTGAACCACAAATTAAATCAATGGAAAACTAAATTTCTTATTCTAGCGGATGTCCAGGTAAATCCTCTAGATACACATCAACATATTCTTTCACAATAGGTACATCCTCTATTCGAACATTATTTTACTCACCCATAGTTATTTCATTCTCTTCTTCCCCAATAATTGAATTTAGTAGAGATACTGGGGGTAGATCCAGATAAGAATCAGGTGGTGACGTCTCTGCTCTAAAGATAAGGTACTCCTGATCATCATCAAAAATTGTAACCTCCTTCTTCTTACAATAAACTTTCGCATCATGTTCTGAAAGCCAATCCATTCTAAGGATTATATAAAATTCAATCATGGGTATGATGATGATATCAGAAGATAAAAAACATTTATATGCCTTAATGGGAACTGATTCAGAAAACATTGTTGTGATGAAACTTCCCTTAGGTGTTTGGACTGACAACTCCCTTATTAACTCAAATTTAAAATATCTAATTTTCATATCAAACTGGGAACATATGAAACAATGTGATGATCCCGAATCAAATAAATTATTGTTTAAACATGAGGAAACCATTAAATTACCTACCACTACATCTTTCATAGCTTCAACCTTAGGAGTAGTGATTGCATAAGATTGTCCTTGATCCCTTGGCCTTTTCTGGGTTAAGTTCCTATGGTTCTTATGACATTTATTTACATAATGCACCTTTTCTCTACAATTGTAGCATTCAATATTGATGGCCTCTTTCTTCCCCTTTAAATCATGATCTTGGTGGCATATTTCACCACACTTGTAATAGACTCTCATTCCCTTCAGGGAAGTACCGGGGTGTTTTTTCCCACATATACCATAGGATGGATATTCAAATTTTCTCTTATTACCCTTAATTACATTTCCATAGTGTTCAACAAATATTTTTTTATTGCTTTTCTTTAAAGTCGTAAGACTAAGAGAATTCTTTTTCTGTGTTGATAGCACATGAGAAAATATCTTCATGCGATGAGAAGGATTCTGAGACAAATGATCTACTTAGAAATGGTTTTAACCCATCAACAAATCAATCAATATTACTCCTTGGGTTACATATATAATATACTACATGCCTTCCTAACCTTGTAAAGTTATCCTCATAATTTACAGCATTCTCATCCTCCTTTTGTCTCAGACTCAGAAATTGTCCTTTCATATCCACTTGATATTCACGAGGAAAGTATTTTTCTAATAAAATATCTTTATACACCCTCCATTCCATGTTTGATACATCTTCATATTTCTTTGTGTTTTGGATTAATGACCACCATTGATTTGCATCTCCTCTAAGGTGATAAACTGCCATGAAAATATTTTCCCTTTCGCTACTCCCCAAAGCATGAAATATTTTCTCCAAGGAATTTATCCATTGATCTGATACAAATGGATTTGTACTCCCATTTAATGTTGTTGGTTGTTTCCTCATGAAGTGTTCTAACATTGATCCTCCGTGTTATGGATCAGGGTGCTCGATACGGGTAAGGTTATTATTCATAACCTGAGTGAGTTGTCCCAGTATGGTGATAAGATGATCAGCACCAGTTGCATCACCTACTCTACTATTATTATCCTGAGTAGGAGGGAAATACCTTCACATATTATGTGGGTTGATACAGTTTTCATTCCTTCAACTAGGCACCATTTTTAAACAATGGCATATAGTAGATTACATTATGAGTCGCAATACATAATTCTAAACTTGTAAAACACCTAACATAAATTGAACATTTTTTGGATATAATCCATAATCATAAAAATGTTTTCTTTGAGGAATTATATACTCTTAAATCCTTTATAATGGCTTGTAAACAAAATGTGAATTATCCTAAGCATATCACCCAAGAGTTTCGTAACCAAAAGTGCATCACGACCCGTTTTCGTGCAGTAGTTCCTGTTCGAGTCTAGCTCAAAGCAGTGTTTTCGGGATTTACCCCTAGGTACATCTGTGCCAAAGACACCTCTTCCTTATCATATCTAGATCGGGATTTATTTCTTGGAAAACTCAAAAAATCTCTAAATTATCAAAATTTTAGGAAATTCTTCTATACTAATCCTCAATGTCTATCATAGGGTAATGTTCTCCTATCAGTGTTTTTCTAAATCTAGCTTCCATGGTTTTTACTAAAATTCCTATGATACCAACAATAATGCCCCAACCCCAGTTACCCAGAGTTAGTTAATTATTACATAACATTTTCATGATCACAAGGGATCAAATCCCGAATGACCAATCAGTTTAGTAGCCTTGGATGTACTACATGCATTCATATGTTTTCCATTATAACATGAAATAAAAACATAAATTTTTTTGTCCCCATTGACCACACTTATTTCCTTAGCCTATACCTGTAGTTCAACAATTAAATATTTCTTCACACCCTAGGAAAAATAACACTTAGAAAGTGGTGAGCTCAGATACTCAAAAAGGATAACAATATAGGGGAAACATTCGTAAATAAGCATAAACAATTCAGGCAATGTATAAGACTAAAATATAAACCTTTTAAAAATAAAATTATACATTATGTGGCCAATATAAATCAAATAATTCCATGTACTTATTCACATGGATATTCTACTAGTCGAATAATCACATGAAATATCAATAGCTGATTTCATAAAGATGGAATGCATAATGCCAGACTTCAAAACCACACAGTCAAGGCCTTGTTCCAAGACTACAAATAAGATCATGTCAAGGCCTTATTCCAAGACACTAGTTTGCCTCATGATACATAATAATGCATCAAGGAGCTATAGTGGACTCCACCCATCACTTACTAAGTCCAATTCATTCCTCATTTAAAAAGGTTTAAACATAACATAAACATTCGTATTAAAACTAGCATATGAAATGTCAATAAATTATCCATAAACCATGAATGGTGTAAAAATAACACATATATATTCAAAAATATTACAATACATTCCATACAATATGGAAGTTTTTATTATTATAAATCAACTTCAAAAATCTAAAAATCCATCAAAGGATGTTGACATAGATGAAATCAAAACTTTTTTTAGATAAATATTTATTTCTATTTTTAAATAATTTAAAGGTTATATAATTATAAAATAAATCATTTATTTTGAAAATATTCTTATAAGCATGTATGGGAAGCTTAGACAATGTTATAACGACATAAAATAGTTGCACCCACTAAATTAGTTAAACAAAGACATTCTAACCTTTATTTTTTCGAAACAATCATAATGTACATTATCTGGAAAACAAAAAAAAGATTACATTAAAAACATATATGGTCAAATCAGGGTATAAATGACTTTAAACCATATTATAGTAAATATTAACAATTTTTTTAATTACATTTGTATGAAAACACGGATGTGGGTGATAAAGAGGTCCCAGTAGATACTTACGTATTAACAACTTCTGATAAGTAAAGAGATTGTAGAGTTAACCCTTACCTTGTACTTTTACTTAGTAGATGGAATGTTAACCTACTGTATACTAGTTAAAACATTGATATTAAATTTTACTAGAATCATATACATTAATATGATATCATATATGATCTTATATTATTTCTTTGTTAATAATATTTTAGTAGTATCATCATTTCAGGTGTTAACTGATTCATTTTCCTTTATATGGTTGGTTATGTAAGCCATGTTTGTTATGAATAGGATTTATTTGACTCATATACAGAGTGATACTATGTTCATAAAAATTATTTTTAATCTTAAAATGAAAATTAGTCTTGAATGATTATGATGGGGAATGAATCTCATCGCGTTCACGGAGATGGTAATCTGCACGTATGCTCGAGCGACAATATCATTACATTAAGGGTGAAATCGTATGTAATTGGATGGTATATCATATATACAGAATAATTAACATTTTATGTTTATTATTAACATTATTGTTACTCATTATTATACTCATCCAAATAATGAAGTGTTTGAATAACAAACTACACCACGATGTGTAGACGGTAAGCCGTACGTACGCACGTATTGTGACTTTGTCATTTATAGGATGGACAGAATAAGGAATATTGTTGTACCATATTTATAATAAAATTACAGTATGTATAAGGTACAAGATTTATTATTTTGGTATGGAAACAACAAAGAAATAAGAAGTGGAAGAAGAAAAGAACATGAAAAGGGTGGTGAAATTATTTCCTCTTCTTCGGGCATTTCCTTTTAAGTTGACCAAAAGAGATCCTTAGGTTGGATATATGATCAAAGTAATCCCTGTAGGTCGAAGGGATAATAGTTGATAGTATATTTAAGTAGGGTTTGGCCGAGAAAAATGGCTTTTGTGGTGTGAATTTAAGAGAAGGGGAAATTCCCTTTTATAAGAGAGGTGATGATAACTTTAGGAAAATCCAGAAATATAATTTTATAATAAAATCATTTTCTATTTCTAATGGCTCCAGAATGATTTCTTTAGATGATAAGGTGGGGATGGGTCAAACACTTCTCAACCAATATGCTTTAGATTGGTTTAGGTCACTATATTAACCCTATCTTTTAGATTTAACTCTAAGTTAAATAGTTTGACATTTACCATGTCTCTTTGTATTTTTATATTATATAGTTAATAAACATACAATAACTATCCAAGAGAACAAAAATTGGTTCATTATTAATATATATAACCTTATATAAGTACTTTGGACAAACCTTGTATTTTCAGAAATATTATACCAATTAATTATGTAGTATGGTTTTTAAAAACTCAATTATGTCAATTTTGACACTATTTAGTATTTGGTTTTTGTGAAAATTATATCAGCATGATTACTTCAAACAAAAATTATTTAATCAGGCCTAACATGTCATAAAAACCTATAAAATTAGTTTAATTCGTCATAAGTCTCAATTTACATTTATTTGGATTTTTATAATATCAATTATTTTAATATTTCATTAATAAGGTAATTACTGCATCATCATAGTGTCATAAATTAATTAAATTATTTAATGTCTAAAAATTATAAATAAAATACAATTATGTAGGAATTTTTTTTCCTTATAATGAATATTTATAATGGAATTTATATTATGTGTAAACCTATATCAAAAATGGTTTAGTTATTAAATTTGTAAATTAACACTTTTAACACTTCTTTAAATAAAATAATAATAAATATAAAAATCATATATAAAGACCAAAACGATCATATTTTACTGCTAATATTGTTTTTTGTAGAATTAAATTTATCCAATAGAATTAGGACATGTGGTTGGTTAATTATAATATCATTTTTATCCTTAATTACCCTATTTACTTTTAATCGTGGTAAATAAGTCAAAAGTTACTATTCACTAAAAATTATTTTCATTTTATTGAACCACATTTTATTTAATGATGTAAACTGTGTCGCTAATATTTTTGAAATTCAACTCATAGAAGCAGTAAAATTACGTTTTATTCAAATTTGTAAATGCTCCTAGAAAGTGGGTAAAAGACGGTAAAAAGTTCAATAAAAGGTTATATATCTAAACTTATTATAAAATGACACCAATGAATTACATTGAACATATATAGGTATTAAGTATGTATTTTGTTCTAAAATAAATTTATATAAAATAACTAATTATTTAAATAAAAAGTCGGTTTTAAACAACAGTGTAGTGTTATTCACTATTCATCATAAATTGAAAGTTCTCAGAAAAATACCAAAAAATCACCTTAAGCTAATTTTGATTTTCTGAATCCAAAAATGAAGTCCATTTTGAAAATTAAATTTTATAAAATTTTAAATCATGGGTATTACTATTCATAATGGCTAGTTTCATTGGTTGTGGTGTGTTAAAACTCCAAGTTGCGTACAACGCAAGCTACTGCATTATTCAAAGGGAAATGTATCGTGGAAGCATGAGGTGTTACAGTGTTGAGATATATCTTGTGTATATCATTTTTATATGGTGATATGATTTTTTTTATATCACACAAATCTCCTCTGAACATAAGTAGAAATATAATTTATCAAGAGGACACTATTTTATTATTATTATAAATTGGGGAATTTAAAATAATTTTCCAAGATATAATGTCTCATAGCTTCATACTATATGAAATGAAATAATGATTAATCTTAATACAACTTTTTTATCTAAAATTTATGTAAGTTTCTATGATAATATTATTTAAAGTAGTTTTGATAGATTCACAAAGAGTATCAAAAGATTGAAAAATAGTTAGTGGATTTAGTGAAAGTGGTATATTATTTAATATATATACAAAATCATGAAACCTGATTTGGTGATATTTAGAAAACCATGGTTTGTTTTAAAACATGGATTTTTGTTCCTTGTCATAGTGTTTGTGAAGAATTACATGCGATATCGTTAAAAAAATTACTACATGGATTATTATATTTTTATGTATTATAAAACACCATGTGATGATGTTTTAATAATTTTTTCACTTTTAATAGAGTTTAAAAATCACATTATGAATTATGTAGTAATTTTAATCATTAAAATGGAAGGATTAACGTATTTGGCATGTTATATGATGTATGACAGTATTGAACTTTGATTTTATACTTCATTAAATGGATAACCTCTATTTAAAAAGATTTTCAGAACCTCATTCAATAGAAATGAGATCACTCCAATAAAAATGAAACGATCACACATTATCTTCTATCCATTAACCATATATGTGGTGTTAATACACCATTTGATGAACAAAAACATATAATGAAACATTTATAGATTTTATTTCGGTCAGTGCATACCTTTAGTGGTAGGATTTATTTTATTTATTTTAAGGAAAATATATCACGAATATTATTTTTGAAGATATAAAATTTATAGTGAGGTACTATTTGTTTACTGATTCACTTTTATTGATCATTTTTCCTCTCATTCAATATTATATTTGGTTTTTTTATTTCAATATATTTTGTTACTCACCATCCTTATAAAACCCTTCAAAATAGTCTATAAAAAATATTTTTTAAGACTCTATTTTGATATATATAGTATCTACTAAAATATTAAACGTGATAAATTCAGATTTTTATAAACATATGTTCCATGATTTATTCCACAACCGATCAATAAAAATTATTATTAGGATTACTGAAAATATAGTTAATATTAAATTTTGGATTCAAATCGACCAAAAATATTAAATTCTTTTAGTAAATGTGATAAATATATTTATTTCCGTAATTATATATTCAAGCGTCTCTAAAATAATAAACAAATTTAATCCTATAAATATTTAAATATATTTTACAACTAATTTATATTTTCAATATTTAATATCTAATAGCATCTATAAGATGTATTTATATTTAAATAAAATAAATGTTCATAAATATCCTATTATGAAAACAACTTTTGATTCATAATTTCACTCAAATAGACACCATATAAATCTATAATTAATATTTAAAATAAACTGAGGAATATTATCATCATTTTAATCATCAAACGAATGAATATTAGTACTAAATAAGGTAAATAAAAAATATATTCTTTTGATAAAATCTATCTCACACGACCATTGAAACTTGTCATTTACTCACATTCACCATTTTTATTAATCTTATAAAGCATGTAAGATAATAAGCTTACTATTATATAATTTTTTTCTCTCTTAAGTCATTAATATACATGTTCAAAATTTTCAAGATAAATACTACAGAAACTCAATATTACTCTTATGAAAATTCAATTTAATGTAATGAAACAAATTTAAATAAAACATAATGTTCACATAACACTTATAAAAACTACTAAAAAATAAATATGAATATATTTTTTATAATATATAGAATTTGTAAATCACATCTAATTGTAAAATATCCTTCAAAAAACACATATTTATTTCATGAAACAATTTGAAATATCTGTTAAATTCTACACATGACGTGAAAATTGTTTATCAATCGTATTTAATCCTTAACTCATTCAAATTTCTCCAATATCCCATGATACTATTCATTGGTACTTTACATTATTTGGGATGAATTTAACTAAAGGAGCATAATTTTTTAAAAAAACTCAAAAAACCTGATTTTTTTCCATTCTTATCTTAAAATATTTATTTTTAAAAAAATTCCTCATGTATTGTTAAAAATAAACAAATATATCAATAAATATAATCTTATACATTACAAAAAATATTATAATAAATTTTATTGGTAATCCATGTATGGTTCTCACTATTCGAATTCATTTTCATTATAAATAATCTTTATAATCTCCGTATCATATTCTCTTTTGAGAGTCTACTTCTCATTTGATCTTCAATATATGTAGATCATTATCTTATTATCCTTGTTAATATAAACTATTCAACTTTTTCATAAATATCATAATCATCTAATATGTGATTCATGGAGTATGATAACAATAAATAAACCATTAAACAACCAAGGGTACTTCACATAGTCTAATTCCCAAGTTATGTCTTACAACACAGTGAAGGGGGTGGAATTAGTGGTGAGTTCTTTTAAAATTTCTTCATTATAAATCAACCTCTATATTCTGTTAGGATCAAATCCACTAAAATTTAAATCATATCCTTTCGTAATAATAATTAAAATGAAAATAAAATAACTAACATAGAATTTTTATAAATTTGGTCCCAATAAGTGTAGTCACTTTGAGAGGTGTTCAGTTTTGATCTGACTTATCGATTTTATACAAGAATGAATCATTAATTATAACTGCATATGGAGGTATCAATATATACCTATAAGTGTTTACAAAAAAATATTATAGTATTTATTTTTTACTAACTCATTTCAGTTATTATATGATCAAAATAGAATGTGAAAGGTCATAAGAGAATCTAGTCTACTTTGGAGATTGATAATTATGGACTTTCTCTCCGAACCTTCAAAATAATCTTAATAAAATTTGACAACCTATTAAAACATTCATCCTCATTAGAGAATAATTTAATTAAAAATAGTTTTGATTTCATCCTCATCTTAGATCTCAATGATCTACCTCTATATAACTGAATTCTTAAGCCTCTTTAATTTTTTCTGCTCTCTATAAAACACCTTCCATCAATTTTAATACCTAGGATCCTATTGTCATATATGAACACTATTTCATGTACTATAATACTATAAATTGAATTTATTGAATTAATTATTTCAATGTAAAATTTCAAAATTTTAAATTAAATAAATTAATATCATTTTTTAATTCATCGTTTCAAAATTAACATATTATAAATATTTTATCTTTTTCTGAAAATGTATGTTTTCAGTTTAAAATACATTTTTCACGATACTTGTAATTTTTATGACATTATAATTATATTAGAATGTTCATTATTCTTAAAAACCATATATGTAATAAAATATAAATTTAGTTAATAAAAATATTTATTTTAAAAAATTCTTTGAATTGGTAAATTCAATGTCCAACACTTTTATAACTTATTAAAATATTACTTTAATAAATAAAAACAATTGGTTTTTATATTTTCTTTGAAACAACTATTTTCAAGTGTTATCTATTTTGGATTTCCTTGAAAGACTCCAGAGAATTAATTTTTCTATAATATACCAATTTATTTCATTAAAACCAATATGAAATATAATTTTATCTTATATGTAATTTTAAAGCATTAAAATGTTTTTTTCCCAAAAAAATATTTTCTAAGTCTGTTTTTTTAATATAATTTTCAGAAATTTATAAATTCTATTTAATAAAATTATTTCCAAATTTGAAATTATAAGTATAAAATTGGGTAATAAGTTATTCTTAATTTTAGTCAATAGAATTATTCACTAGGGTTAGAAATTAATTTCCAAGGTAAAGGAAATATAGGGTAAAAGATAAAAAGATAAAAATTCCAAAAACTCACAAATATGGATTAAAAAGGACTGTGTGAGTAGGGTTTCGACCCACCTTCACATTCTTCTCCTCATTTCACTATTTTTTCCATTAACACAGGAATAGAAACCTTATATTATTGAAAATGTAAGGGTTACTCCCAAAAACTACTCTTCCTTTCACCTATAAAAGGGATAAACCATGACCACTTCAAGGATCAACAATATTTATAAATTTCACATAAAAATATTCCAATTTTATCTTCTTATTATGCTTTTCCATGTTTGAAATCTTATTTTCGCCATTGGTTATCATAATCCTATCATTTCCATGTGTACTTACAAGGAAAATTCAAGTCTCTTATATATGTATTATCAACTTCTATGTTTTTTCCCTAATTATCTTCATTAATATTTATTCTAACCTTATTAATATAATTATATTAATATAATTTATAAACTATAATTTTTTTATATTATGGTATTATCATTTTTTATTCATATACCCCATTTTTTAAGTAAAACAAAACATTTTTTCATGTATTGTGCGGACTACCGCCTCTAGGAAACAACTCGTTTCATTTTTATTAACTTACTTAATATGATGGATATAAGGATGATATTAAACGATAAATATGATTTTTATGATATCATTGAGGTTTGGTATGAAAATTTATAAAACCCACTAATTATTTGACCCATAATGATCATTGTAAATTTTATTATTAAAAATAATTGTACTATGAGAATAATGATTTATTGAAATTGTGTAATATTTTCATATTAATTGTTATTATAATTCATTAAAATTAGGATATAACATAATAATTTAGGCTAAATAAAATTGTTATTTTTTAGGTATAATTTTTTAAAATAGTACCACTTCATAATCATTCATTAAATCATGGTATGTTTATGTATTCATCGGTTTAACCACCTACTGGAAAAATAATTTGAAATAATACCAAGAATGACTATGGAAACATAATTACTAGTATAGTATGATATAAATTTGTATATAATAATTAGGTTTTTTGTGTTTTATTATCTGAATACATAATTCATAATGTAATGAAATACCCTTTATTCAACAAAAATAACAAAAAAAATGATTATTCATGACTTCATCTTCAAGGATAAGGTCTAAAAAATTATTAAGGGAGTTTTAGTCATCATAAATTATAATAGATAATTTATAATATTAAATTTAATGACCTAGTAATACCGAACATTGGAGGAATAATGAATAAAAAATATTATTAAACTAATACAAATAATAAAAACTATAAACACCAATTGAGAAATCAGAAGAATTCATATAGAAAAGTACTATTAATGAATATTATTGATGGAAATATATTTCAGTAATGTATTTAATAAACATATTAAGAATAATATGTTTATTATATAGTAGGATAATGTATTTCATGTATTTCCAAATAATTGGTGGGGTTTTCCATATTAAATACCTCTTTTTGAGACATGTTTTGTATTATGAACCAAATTTCATTTATCAGGTGTGTATATGATTATTATTTTATATTTTATATCATTCAATTATTTATTCATGGTATTTTAAGATCATTTTTAATTCCTATCTATCAAGATATTATGAATGAATCTCTACCCAATCCATGTGAGGGGTTTTTTCTGTCTTAATTTTTGCTATTTGAGATTCATGTTATAATCACCACTTATCTTCTGGAATATAAAATTTCATGGAAGATATTATTCCATATTAGTCATGAAATTTATAGGATTTAATAAGTATGTACTTTTCCCCTATATAATATTCTTTTATTTCAAGAGTTACCAAAACTATTGTAAAAATCAACATTTTCCATGGTGAAAAAATCATCGAATATTTTAATAAAGTTAAAGTGAGTGTAATTTATTGAAAAAATACATCAATATATGGGTATAGTAATGAGTATATGTTTTTTCCATAGATTCTCCTAGTAGAAATAATATAAAAAAATTTGTTCATTGAATCAATCATCATTGTGATCCAAGATGTGTGGTCCTAAGACCACACAACTGGAGAGACAATCTCATGGGATATGCTTGAAAATATTCACATTCTCATAGTGATCGTTGATAAAGGAATTTTCTACCATTTTTTGGTCTCCAACCAATGTAAAATATTAAAATAAATTAATATCATCCATTGATAACTCATAGCAATGAAAGTGACTTAACCCCTTTATTTCTTCGATTAGGGTACTTCATGATACTTTGAAAATACCCCCAAAATATCTATGTTTATTAAGGGATGTTATTTTAGAAATAAGAATTATTATGTTTAATGGGTAATTTTTTGTTTTTATATGTCATTATACAAATTTCCATGTTTTATTTTGTAAGAAGTTCAGCAGGGGATGGCATGAAAGGTCTTGATGACACTTTTGGTGAATGCATTGTACATAATTTGGTGATTGGTGGGTCCCAAATTTTTATATACACTTGATACATCAACAAATTTCTTGACAAAAAACATGTCGGGTTTTAGAATTTGTAAATTCCCATAATAGGAAATTGTCTTGTCACGATACCTGGAAATAATTTAAAATTTTATGTATTCTACATTCCATCAGTATGAGATCAATGATTATTAGAATACTTGTTTTCATTTACAGGAATGGATATAGAATACCCACAATTTCTATTTCTTATGGATTCTTTTTATTTTATTTATTCCATAGATACAACTTATTCTATATTTTTGTTATTAAAGCATCCTCTATGTGATACTTTTTACTAAGCATCTGAGCTCACCCTTACTTTTTTATTTACACTAGGAAACCTAGAGGATGACTATTAAAAAATTTTATGGATATTTTGGAAGGAATATTAATGTTCTAACAGTTTTAATGTGAAATGATTTGTTGTAAAATCTAATGTATGTATGTATCTATTATTTCAAGACTAAAAATTTGTTTGAAGCTATAGGAACTCTTATATTTTATAACAATAAAGTAATATAACTATCATATTTGGGTTTCTGGAGTATGGGATGTTATCGTTAGTATAAATGAATTTATTGTAGGAACTGTGGGGAATAGATTTAGTGGTTTCATGTTAGTTAGAACATTTTCTATGAAATACACACAATATTTATATAGAAAACTCTATAAATCATAATATAAATTATATTTCACAACTCAATGTTATAATCTAATAATGTGTATTCCATTTTAGAAATATAGAGAAAAACGAGAGGAATGGGTTTCATATCAACACTCGTAATCAATATATGGATATTCAACATAAAAAACATAATAAGTTTGGAGTTTATTAAAATAATTTCATAACTATATTAGGGTATTTTGCTGAGATTATAAAGAAATAACATCTTCCATATATAGAGGTCTTAAAATCCACAAAATGGTGTAACTATGTTAGACTAATTCATACAATAAAAACTTCTATAATTTAGTAGAATTATTAATCCATTGGTATATAAAAAATGTATAAAGTCCCAAAAGATTTTATTTCTTGCATTGGGAAGTATTGAAAAGGAAAAAAGTCATCATGAAAGTTTATCATCTTAAGGGAGATACAGACCAATAATAGTCACTAATTCAAAACACTAAAGAGGATGATGAGATCAAGTTCATGGAATGAGGAATTTTTAAGGATGTATTATATGAAAAATAATTCTCTTGAGTAGATATCGGGAATAAAAATGAAATTACCAAATAAAATAAAAAATGTGTAGGAATTTTTTTTCTAAACATAAAGATAACATTACATGTTTATCCAAGAAAATAATGGGCTATGTATACAGACAAAAAGAATGATTGGTCATTTATTTGATGGTTTAAAATTTATCATTTGAATGTAATTGGTATCTAAAACCTTATTATAATAGTAGTTTATACTCTCAAGTAATATTAACACAAAAAATTATTTCTTTATAAAACATGTATTCAAGTGTTATTTGGATAGGAAGAGGTTGGTTGAGTATCATGGGAATAACAATGCAGCTAAGAGGAAGAAAGGAACGATGGAATTTCCCATATGAAATAACTATGGGAAGAAACACCGTGGGGATTGAATTAAGGGAACATGTGTTTGTTAAAAGTGTTAAAAAAAATTTCATTAATCTCACCAATATAATGGAACAACATAATTTGTTGATTATGAATGATTTAACTATATGAGGAAGGGATATTATGAAAACCAATGCACCCAATGTCATGGAAATATACATTAGAAAATTCCAAGGGCTCAAGTACAATCTTATGAAATTAACTAAAATATTATCTTCTGATGATATAGTGGTAGGTAAATTTATTATCGATTAAAATTTATCTAGTCTTTTATTTTATTCTAGATAAATAAACTTTTTATAACTTCCATGTTTTACCAAAACATTAGATACTTACCTAGAACCCTATAATGAGAGTTAACAATTTAGACACCAATTGGGAATCTTACTACAACAAATATGTGTTATTAAGTTCTAATTATGATGTAGGGAAGAACCTTATTTGAAATTTCTTTATCATATATATGGTTGACCTGGATATAATCCTAGTTATGGATTGGCTATCAATGTGTAATGAAAAAATTTATTTCCATGAGAAAGTGACTATGATTTAGAACGTTGAAGTGTAATATATTGTCATTATATGGGAATATTATTATCAAAATATTGTCTAGATACTACCATATTATCTCTCCATAATGAAAATCTTGTTTAAGAGGAAGATCAGGAATGATCTATAGAAGATGAGTATATCTTAACAGTAGAGGATATACAGGTGCTAATAAAAATCACTGATGTTTTCTAGATGAATTTGCTTGTTATTCAAAAGAGTGTGAAGTTGATTTCTATATTGAGCTTATCAATAATGAAAGTCCTCTATCTAAAACTGCATAAAAATAGAACTAATGGAGTTGTTGGACTTAAAGAATCAATTTCAGGATTTGAGTGATAATGAATTTATATTCCCTAGTATTTTTCTATAAGGCCCCATATATTATTTAGGAAAAATATGGATAGTCCATGTGATATTGAATTTATTATAAGGATATAAATTCCATTAATAAGTATAATAAGTACCATTTACCATGAATTAATGATTAAATTGATCAACATCCATGATCCCAATACTATTCAAATATCTATCTTCACTCTGGTTATCATCATAATAAAGTTGAATGAGGATGATATACCGAAGAAGAAATTCTTAATAAGGTATGTACATTATGTGTTTATATTAATACCTTTTGGATATACTAATAAACCATCTATATTTATTTATTTTATGAATAGAGTATTCAATGAGTGTTTTGATAACATTTCAGTTGTATTCGTTAGAATCTTCTTCATATACAATTTAATTTAGTAAGAGCGTCATAGTTGTATACAAATTATTGTGGATACCCTCAGAAAATGAAATTATATAGGAAGTATATAAAGTGTGAATTTTGGCTTAATAAAGATTATTTTTTACATATTATCTATAAGGGTGGAATATATGTTGATCCTTCAAAGAAAACGGTAGTAAAATAATGTCCTACAGTGAGTAAAATAATGAATATATGAGGTTTCCAAGGATAAGAAGGTTTCTATCAGAAATTTGTTCAATATATTTTATATTTTTCCAACCCATACAACATGTTAACAAGTATAAGGATTAAATTCACATGGTTAAGCGAATGTGTAGCTGAATAATAAACTAATTACTACACAGGTATTACCACTATCATCTAGTATATAAGGATTGTAATATATAATGATGCATCAAGGAAAGGGTTTCATTGTATCCTTATACAGTATGATACAGTGATTTACTATGCATGATGGTAATTAGAAATTTATGATTATAACTATAAAACTCAAAACCTTGAGATGGAAATTGTAATGTTTTCTTTGAAAATATGGAGACACTACCTATATGGATAAATATTTGACATATATACAGACCACATGAGTTTGAAGAATATCTTATCTCATAAGAAGCACAATATGATATAAATAAGATGATTAAAGATACTCAAGTACTATGAGTACTCAGTTAATTACCACCATGTGAAGGAAATCAAGGTGTTTTTTGTATTGAGTAGGTGGAACCATGAAGTTATTACCATGATGATGATTAAAAATGATCATATATATATATAGTAATGATGGGTATGTTGATCTTTAGTTAAGGTGTCCTAATATTATTTTTAAAGAAATAAGTAAACCATCCTTACTAGAACATATAGATAAGTCCTTAGAGGATGATGATACATTATACTAGAAGATTGAAGTGGTGATTGATGTCAAATTTTCATAATTCATAAAAAAATATGCATTATTGAAGTTTAGGAAGATGTTATGTTTTCTATCCATAATTGGATTGATGATGGAACTGATATATTTAGCACATAATTAAAATTTCTATATACACCTTGTTATCATAAAAATATATATATATTTAAGATATTATGTTTGATGGGATGGTATGAAACATGAAATTGGAGACTATATGTAAAAATTATTAGTGTTCCACTAGGAAAATGTTGAAAGACACTTCCTATGGGAGTCTTGCAACCTCTTACTATAATTATATGTAAGTGGTACAATGTTTACCTAGAATTTTTCACTAGAATATTAATAAATACAAGGAAGAATGATGTTATATGGGTTATCTTTGATAATATTAATATCTTTTCCCATATCATACTATTAAGATATCATCTACTGCTAGAGAGTCTTTCCTTTCTCTCTATTAATTATGTTGTAAGGATTCATGGGGAACCAATATCAATTGTGTTTGATCACGACCCTTAGTTAACATTGATATTATAGAAGATTCTTCATGTATCTCTCCACACTAAGGTACATTTAAGCACCTCCTATCATCCCAAGACTGATGGGAAGTCTTAATGGAAATTCTAGAATTAGGAAGACTTGTTAAGATCATGTTATCTTGAATTCCAAGCTCTATAGGATCAGTATCTACCTTTTATGTGATTTTCAATAAATTATATTTTACATTGTATGTAACATCCCGACTTGGGAATCCACCTAAATAGTGTCTGGTGGTTGTAGGTCACATGGCCTCAACTGTGTCTCCCTATATGCCAAAGGCTATTGTATAACTTCGAGGGTGTAAAAGTGGTATAGTGGGGAGACTATTCCCTCATGTTAGAGTAGTAGAGAAGATATATCATGTAATAAAAATTATCCTAATCATAATATAAAAAATAAAAATCAATGAACTGTGGAAGAATAGATAGATAACCCAATAAGAAGGGGAACAAATGGATAACTGAATAACTGAGTAAATATAACAAAAGCCTCTAAGTAATTGTCTAATACAAGATTCATATAATTATGTAATAAAGAATTGAACAGAAAAAAACATGTTATAAAAACAAAAACAAAAGATAAATAAAGGAGAAAACAACTCCATAAGAATCTCTAGCCTATACCTGATCATATTCCCATTATCCCCATCTACATAATACAATAAATAATATATATATATATATATATATGGAAGCTCTCCCTTTTCCTTATCTGTAAGAATATAATCTTCTTGGGTACCAAAGGTAGACCGAGTTAGTTGTGAGGTAATATCTCAGTAGGGAACCACCAATTTTTTCAAGGTGTAAAACAAGTAGTGATCAAAACTAAATAGTGTGTCGATATAAGTAAAATATTAAACCAATGAAAAAATAAATAACCATCCCACTTAGGTTCTTATAGGACAACATGTGGGTCTATTTACATCAGCCCATGACAGAGAAGAATGTATAATCCCGTCAATATATATATATAATAAGTAATAATGTATATATTAATTTTTTTATTGTATCCAACTATATGAACCAATTGTGTGAGGATGGATAAAGTCCATATACTTGGAATAGTAGTGCTGGCTATATTGGGGAATAACTCACATTATCCATGACCAGTCTATGAGATTATAAGATCCTGAATTATGGTACATGCCATGCCTCCTGATATAGTGCGGGACATCATTCCTCTCGCTCGGGATGTAATGTATTCATTCCATGAAAACACTCTAATCATGAAACATGCAACTTAAATCCCATCCCCCATATCGTATCACTGGTTCGAGTCACCATACTCAACACCTGATGTGAGGGAGCATGAGTCGCCATGCTCTATAGAACCATTACCATTGTACATGTCCTCTATAATGGTATATTATAAAATATAAGTAGAATGGGGCTTTACCACCCATCCATTCTATATCATATTGACTATATAGTTAGAAGATGCATATTCATTTATAGAACATTTTATAAGGCATAGCCACTTATGTATGTCATTACCAAGATCAATTCTATATAAATCATTAAATGTTATATGATGTATTTAAAATATAATAACAAAGGGGATTATCCCTACCATGCCTTTGGTCATTCCATTTAGAACTATTTGAGTCATTAAGAAAGGAAAACTATCTTTTATTAGACATTTCATTTAATATAACACATTTAATTTATCAAAACAGGACAAATTTAATTATAGAGAAAAGGGAAAATGTAAATTTTCATGATAATGTTTATTAAAGGAAGGTACCATATTTCTTAATACATATTATACAATTAAATTAACTATAAATAATTCATTTAACTCATTATGACATTGCAATTACATTAATTAGGCTCTGGTGTCATGGGAATGTGTCATGGGAAACAAGGCATATGGCTACTTGAGAAATTACAACTTCAATGGGTCCAAACACCTAATAGGTTCTTTGGAAAATGTTAGATGCATATTATTTAAGTTAAATTTCATTTATAATCGAATCCATAATACATAAGGGTGTTTCGGGGATTTTGAACCATTTGGCCAAAATGAATAATTTCAAGTGACAAACCCATGGGGTGACCATATAAAGTATATGAAATATCAAAACCACTAAAAATATTTCAATTAAAAAGTATCTAGAGGCAGGGTTCATTTAGACATTATGGAGTCACCCTAAAAGGGATTATAAGAAAAACCTATCCTATGACATAATGGAAATATTTATGAAATGACAATACTCGATAGGAAAATGTTGTGACCACCTACCTCTAGGTTGTTGACAATGCCTTTCTTGATATCAGACTCATAATTAATTTTTTTAAAAGATATCTAAGAAACTTTATGATAATATAAAAATAAGAAGAAATATATGATATCTAAATATAGTAATAGATGACGAGATAAACTGAAATGGGACTAAAGAGACTCTGGGAGATTACCAAGACATGTATAATGCCTTATATTGATCAAATAATGGACCCTAGATGAAGGATCTAGCTCAATGACTAGATGAGGTTGTTCTTCATCTCAAAGAGGTAGAGAACCAGCTATTTTTTCCATTAGAGGGGGAAGTAAAGGGGAAAATTACATAAAATATTATGGGGTGGAAAATTTAACTTCACCCTAAAAACCAAATGCACACAGTTTAAGTGCATGATTATTCAAACAGTGTGCCATCCATGAACTATTGCCTATAAAGAAGGGGCACCCTTCATGGTTTGTCACACAGTGTGACTGAACATATGCATATTATGCCAATGAGATATGTCCCATTTCTACAATAATCCACATGACCATGCACCCTAGGTTGAACGGTTTCATAAAATCATTGTGTCCTAAACTGAATTTACCATTTTGGAACTATGGACTCCAAACGAGCACCTGATGATCCTGAGACCTCCTTAGCATTATTAAACAACTTTATTACAAAATATTTAAAAAGTATTATCCATTCATTCATTGAATAGGTGGTTCATTTTAGACTACCTTACATAAAACAATTAATCCATGAGTTTTACTTTTGAGGATTAAGAGTTACCATTAGTAGCGACTTCCTACCACTGAATTCATATATCAGCTTCCTGCTCATAGGTCTTGTCATGTACCCATCTGTGATACCAAATCACTTGTATGAGAGTAATATACCTTCCTTTAGGATTTTTCAAGCTTCAATCAACTATAATCACTAGATACTACATTAAGGAAGCATCCATATCCAATTCCACATCATCAGGATGAAGAAAGTGTGACAAGTCTAGATAGTATCAGTGTAGTTGAGATACATGAAAGACGACATGCATATACAAGTACCTATGAGAATCTTCTAACTAGTAAGCCACTATTTCAATCCAATTTACAACTTCATGGGTCCCAAAAAACCTTGTTGAGAGCTTAACCTACTTCCATATATGATAATGGACAAACCTTGGAGAGACTTGTAAGAAACCCCAGTCTTTAACCTCGAACTCATGAGCTCAACGGTGTATGTTTTCATATTAATTCTCTCTAGATTGAGCTATCAAAATGCACATAATAATAAGCTAGACCTACTCTGTAGTCTCCTACATGAGATTTGGTCTAAACATAACTTCTTCACCTACCCCTAAGAATCATAGAGGTGAGTGACAAGGCATACCATATGAGGATTCATCGGGAGACATCTTGATGGTACCCTAAAATATTTTTTATAAAAAAACTCAATGAGGGGAATTTTTTTCTCCCATGTACACCCAGAATTTAAGAGCTCATGCACATAGCATGTCTTCTAGAACTTTTATTGTATGCTCTACTTTCCCATCAATCTATAGGTGATAGTTAGTTCTTAGAAGCAGTTTCATACTTATGGACATCTAAAAACCCTGCTAGAACCATGATGTGAAATGGACTTCTCAATCAAAAATCATATAATGAGGATGTCCGTGAATATATAAAACATGTCTAACATATAACCTTCCAATATCCTCATCTTTTAATGTCTCTCACACTAAGAAGAAGTGTGAGACCATTATCATATGATCTATGAAAACCCATATAGTATCGTTCCCTTGCGATGATTTGGGTAGAATAGTCACAAAGTCCATGTAAACAACATTCCATTTCCATTGACGAATTGAAAATGGATGTAGAATCCTAGCTTTCCAGTGATGTTCTTCCTTCACCTACTAACAGGTGGAACATTGAGTGATGAAGCTAGCAGTCTCACATTTCATACCAGGCCAACAATATTGGCGTCGTAGATCTCAATACATTTTGGTGACAACGGTGTGGACCACCCATGATAAAACATGAAATTCCCACATCAGATCCCCATGATGTCTATAGACCGATAAACATTCATTGAATTAAAAGGTATTATTTCCAACCATAGTCCATCTAGAATATGTCTCATCATCAGAGACACATTCCAATTCGATGAGGCCCCCAAGATTAGATATGTGCCTCATTATTAACTATTAGAGAAGAGTAGATGTCACCAAAAAGGCTGAAAGGATTTTCTTACCACGTTACTCCTAAACATCAATGTGAATATTTGAGATTAAGACCATAAGCTTACATTCGTCACAAGATTCATGAACACCAATGCCTGTGTTTTTTTGGTTTAGAGAAATGACCACAGAATTTTCATTTCCTAGTGTGTAGGTAAGCTCAAAATAAAATGAATATTTATACTCAACCCACACGTGTTGACTGAGTTTTTGATCCCACTATATATAGTTGTACCTGAGGATTTGTTGGTCCATAAATACCAAAAAACACTCTCCATGTGGATAGTGTCTCCAATAGTGTAAGGCATACACAATAGCAGTGAGCTCAAGATCGTGGGTCGGGTAATTACACTCGTGAGGCCTCCACTAACAAGAACCATATGCAACCACTCTCTCTCTCTCTACAATATAATAGCTCCAATCCTAATACCTAACATTTAATTGTATATAATATTGATCCTACCAACCACTGGTATAATAATTATTAGTGTTGAATTCAATCTTCCATTCAACTCATGAAATGGTTCTTCACATGCTTTTTACCATATAAATTTCACAATAGTCTTTGCCAAAACATTAATAGGTTCTTGTAGTCAAGAGAAATACTATATGAAGAATCTTTAATATCTTTCAATCCCTATGAAACTCAGAATTTCAAATACGTTCTTAGAATACTCCAAAAAAATTACATATCTCACATTTTATGGGTCTATTGAAACTCTTGAATCCAAGATAATATGGTTGAGGAAGTGTAATTTGATTATCCAAATGTGTAATTTACATAGCATAACATGTATTTGATTTTATATTATTTTATTAACCATGATCTCAAGAAGGGTTTCATGGCCATTTCAGAATCTTGAATACACTATGATATCTTCAAAAAAGACATCTAAAAATGAAACTATATACAGGTGGAAGACCCAGTTCATAAGATCCATGAAGACGACATGTGTGTTCGTGAGTCCAAATGGCATGAAAGGGTACTCATAGAGACTATACCTACACTTGAAAGTGGTGTGAAGTTCGTTTTAAGTCTTGAAACTCACCTGGTGATAGCCTTACCCCATGTCTATATGTAAAAACACTTTCACACCTCGAAGCTGGTGAAAGAGGTATTATATTTGTGTAGTGGATAATGGTTATTTATTGAAAGATGATTCAATCGATGGTAATCTACACAATGCCTAAGTGTGCCATCCAAATTCTTGAAAAAATGGAATAGTGAACCCCAATAAGAAGTGATGGTGCTTATAAACCCATTAGTTATCAAATCCTCCAATAGCTTCTAGGGCTCTATAAGCTCCTTAGGATCCATCTTTTGAATGAGTAATGGTCTCTAGTGTTTCTCCAAGAAAAATATAAATAATATAATATACCTCTCACATCAAAGGTTGACCAAAGAATTCCTCGGGGAAAACATCTCTATAATTCTCCACTATGGGAGGATAGACAGTGGGTTGTAACCCCTAGTCATCCAGGAAAATACTGGTGATCTGAGATGTCACAATATAAAGCCTCTGCTACTCAGGTTCTGATCATATTGTTTGAACATCCCATTTACACTTGTGCCCATTCATAATGCCTTCGAGTGATATTAATATCACCCTTTACTGATAATAGTAAATATGGGATCTGTTAGAAACTAACTAGTTTATTCTAATTATTACATTAAATCATGTCATGTTAAAGACATAAATAATTAAAACGAAAAGTTAACTTTGTATCTCAAGGGGACAATCCTTACAATACTGAACACCATTGGAACTAAGACCTAATGGTGTATCTAATGTCCATACACCATGGAAGTGTTTAGTCTCGAGGCCTAAACTTCCCATGTTATTCTCAGATATAAACAGATGAGATGCACCCATATCAAATAAATCAGACACTAAAGTGGATGAAACTAGAATAGTACCTTGAATATTAGATGTTCAGGTGATCTACTCATGAGCCCTAGGTTGTATTGCACGTAAATAGCATGTATTGTGGCACTAAGTCACTATCTGACTACCCTGAGTAGGCCTTCTCCTCTAGTTTAGAGAATATTACATCTAACTATATCTATATCGACCACCACCTTAGCCTAATCTGTCGGTGGTATTCTATCTACCAACCTATCAGCATCATGTTGACCCCACTCTTGAATGAGGAGTATATATAGATCCCCTCTCACTATCACTAGAGGTAAAATTATATAGAAATTATGCAGATGGATCATCCTCTCACAACCTCTACACATGACTTGATCCCATAGGAACTATGATCTTACATGCCCTTGATTCCTGCAATTATGACATATGAAAAAATATTCTTGCAAGGATCCTGACTACCGATATACCTGAGAGTAGTCTCAATGAACCTCTTTCTCCATGGAAAATAATCATTGGATGCTCTCGCTGCCAAATCACCATGACTCTCACTATCATCATCCCTTAGATTCCACTCTATGATAAGGGAATATTTGATGATTCCTAAAATGGTAGTCAACCTAAACACATTGAACAAGAATCGTATTGTTTAAACCATCCCAAACACAAATTACATAGCAATCACAAGATCATCAGCAGCTAGAGAGGGAGTTAATTTCCATATCTCTATGAAACAGGAAGAGTATTCCAAAACATTCATGCTCCCATGATGTAGATACATAAATTCTATATCTATTTTATCTCTTAGATTCTGAAAAAAAAAATTATAAGTAGGTCTTAAAGTCAGAACAAACTATATCACATTTTTAATCTTCCTGGGTGATAACATCCCACAAAATATTAGAAGATTCAAATTTCATATAGATTTATAGCTTTACCCTAATCTCATTATGTGTCTTGAGATGATCGAATATAGATAATATTTCTTTGATCCATGACTCTACAGCATGAGGTACTCCATCCTCCTAAGATGGTGGGAGGATGCTGCTACAGAAACATATGAGTCAACTCTACCATGCTCAGAGTAGGCGGAACAAGACCTTGCATCAACTGAAACATATGTAAGAACTACTCTTAGAAATGGTAATTATATCCCACATCTAGAATAGGAATATGGTCCATAATTGGATCTATAGGAGGAACGACTTGCTACTTTCAGACCACCACCACAGGAACATGATTGTCACTGCCTTTAGGGCATACGATATGAGGATTTCATAGAGACATGAAAATGAAATTCCAGAAACAAATCTTATAATAGATTTAATAAATCAAAACATTCTGAAATAATAAAATAGGATCAGAGTGAAACTTTCCAATAGAAACAACCACACATCTTTTTATACTTCAAAATATAGGTCTAGATGATAGTTTGAGACCCTAACAGGCCACAAGAACACTAGAAGATACCCCATTACCCACTACTGTGGTCGTACTCAGGTAGAAGTATTTTCGTTATTTTTATGAAAATGTACATTTCAATTAAAGAGTCATTCCCAATTTCTTGATGTCATTTACAATTTAAATTTCTCCTGTTGAAAACATTAAAACACTTTATATTGGTTCAATCATATGGTTTTTTATTTCCTAATCCATAAGGGCCCATACACCTAATGATGAAAATCATGGCATTCACTTGACCCACACCCTAACACATTCTAGCACATGTGACTAATGGTCCATAACTCAATTTTCCATAATTGACTACTTAAGGTGTGTGATTTAACCCATTCTAGAAAACATTATTAGGTTAAGGCTATCACTTTAAGTAACGATTATCTTTTCTAAGCCTTTAAATAATTTTAGCACAATTTATTATATATCAATGAAAAATAAATTTTAAACAATAAAATTCATGCCAAAAATAAACTTCGCATGGAAAAATGTATGGAATATTCATCCTATTGTGCTTGTAGTGATTCAAGTCAAATACTGAGCCCTCATTTAGTCAGGTGGTAGTAAATAAATCATATTCTCAATAATTCAAATATTAATAACATCATAACTAAATTTTATCATATAATGGTTAAATGATAACAACAATTAATAAAAAAATAATAACAACTATTTAATTTAGGGAACTAGGACTTTACCCCAAACATGGGTTCACGATACCCAAACAAGACCGCTAACCAAGTCAATAGCATTCCCAATCTCTAATCCATGGTAGACAAATAGTAAATCACCAAAGTAACCCCTCTTATACAACTTTGTAACATCCTATCCCAGGATTCCACCTAACCCATTTCATGAGCTGATATGTCACATGATCTCAAGTGTGCCTACCTATATGCTAGAGGTTGTTGACTAGAAGCAAGGGTGTAAAGGTGGTAGAGTGGTGAGACTGTACCCTCATGTCGATGTAGAAAATTTGATAAAACCAATAATAAAAAGTAGAGGAATAATAATATAGACAATAGGAATTAATGAACTATGTGAATGTGAACAGATAACTCAATAAGAAGAATAATAAATATATAACATAACAACTGAGTAAATATAAAAAAATCACAAAGTAAATTATTGATATATGATGCGTAGAATTCTCTAATGAAACAAATAATAGTAAAATAAAATATTATATACAAATTACAATGAAAAAAAAAGGAAAAAACAGCTCCATAAGCATCTTGAGCCTATACATGATCCTCTACTCCAAAGCTCCAACTAAGTAATACAATCAACAAAATGTAGAAAGGTGATTTCTCTTATATACACCATCATCAATATAATCTTCTTGGGTACTAATGGAAGGCTAAGTTTGGTGTGAGATAAAATCTCATTAGTTCACCAAAAATGGGGTATGCAAATAATCTAAGTAGTGCTGGTAACTAAACAATGTCAATTTATAATAATAATAGTAAAACAATTCAAAAATAAATAATAATCCCACTCAGGTTCCTATAGAACAACAGGCGGGTCTACCTGCTTTAGCCCATGACTAGGAGTAATGTTTGATCATGTCACTATATATATAATATGTAATAATCTATATATAATTTAGTTATATATTGAATCAAACTATATGAACCAAGTGTTTGAGGACACCTAATGTCCATACACCTATAATATTAGTTCTGGATAGACCGGGGCGTGACAAACATTATTCATAACCAGTCTACAAGCCTATAAGCACATGCATTAGGGTACATTCTATATATCCTGATTGAGTGGGGGATGTCATGCCCGAATCATGGGATGGAGAGTGATCATGCCATGGTAACACTCTAATCATTGAATGTGGTGTTTAAAGCCCATCACCCATATCGTATCACTGGTGTGAGTTTCCATGCTCAACACACGATGTGAGAGAGCATGAGTCGCCATTCTTTATAGAACCCTTACCAACAAATATAGACTCTTTAATGGAATTTTAAAATGATAACTATCATGGTTCTTTAACACCTAACCATTCCTTTTCATATAGACCATATATATATATAAGATTCAAGTTCATTTATATCACATTTCATAAGGCATAACCTATTATTTATGTCATTAAAATGGTCAATTACATATAAATAATTACATTCCCTAAGAATTAGTTAATAAAATATCATCAAGGGGAATGGCCCCACAATCCCATGGGTTATTGAATTTAAAAATATTTGAGTCATTATGAAAGGAATATTATCATGCATGGGCCATTTCATTTAAATCAACCCATTCAATTTATCAAAACATTTAAAAATAAATTATAAGGGGAAAAGGAAAAGATAAATTATCATGTTCAATTTATTTAATGGAAGGTACCATATTTCCTAATCCATATTATACAATATCATTCACTATAACCAATTAATTTAGCTCATTATGATAAGTAAATTCCATTATTAAGGATCAAGTGTCAAGAGACGGTGTCATGGGAAACCATGCATATGCCTATTCTAAAAAATACAACTAGCAAGGGGAGAAACACATAAGTGGTTCATTTGACTATATTAAATACATAGTATTAAAGGGAAATTTGATTTTAAATCCAAGCAGGGAGATATAAGGGTGTTATGAGCATTTTGAACCATTTTTCTAAAATGGTAAATTTCATGTGGAAAACCCATGGGGTGACCATATAAGGGATGTTCATTTAATAAAACACTATATTTTTAATTAAGATATATCTAGATGCAAGGTTAATTTATACATGGAAGAGACACTGTTGAAGGGATACTCGGAAGAATCTGACATGCAGCATGATGGAAATAGTTACTAAATGATGAAGCTCAATAGGAAAACGTTGTGACCACCTACCTATCGATAAGTTACAATGCTTTTCAGAAAATCAGACTTAGATTTAATGAAGATTGGAAGAGATCTAAGAAACAGTATAATACCTTGAAAATAGGATAAATTCCAAAGTTTAAATAGTGAAATAGATTCAATGATAAACTAAAATAGGATCCTAGAGACTATGGGATATTACCAAGACAGACCCAATGACTCAAACAGATTGAAGAATGGAAACTAGATGATGGATCTAGCTAAAATCCTAGATGAGGGTGTTCTTGAGATCAAAGAGGTGGATAGCCCAATAGTTTGTAAAATAGTGGGAGAATTAAATGGAAAAACAACAGAAAAAACTAAATGGGGGGAAATCTCATTTCACCCTAAAAAACCAAAGTTCATGGTTTTGGCACACAGTTTGTCAAGTCGTGCACCAAAAATGCATGGTTTCCTATAGAGAAAGGGCAATACTACATAGTTTTTTCCATGGTTTTACTAACCATGCATATACCATGTGTCCCATGGCAGAAACCAGCAACATGGCCATGCACCCTGGGTCACACGGTTTTAGACAAACATTTTGAGCCGGTCTATTTTTCCCATTTTGGAACATCGGGCTACGAACAAGCCTTAGACACTCATATGACCTCCTTATCTTGAATAATCATCATTAGTTGGGAATTTTATGATAATTAAATTTAAAAAATAATTATTTCTACCTTTTTTAAAAATAAGGGTTGTTACATTCGAGCATCCAGATAGAACCATAAAATGTATTGTTTGGGAAGAGGTATCATATTCCAACCTATTGGGAAGAAGTCAAAGAAATAATGCTAGTTTTTCTAGAGCCTATAAAGGAGATAAATATTAAAATAAGAACTATTGAGGATCATATAAAATAATCCCAAATAAAAAAGGGTTGTGACGATAATCAAATAAAACACATTGAATAACAAGTTAGGGATCTTTTTTTATTGAATGTCTCACCATGGACTAGAGTTGTAAGATTTGTAAAAAAAGTGGAAGTAATCCCATGGTATATTTTTCCTCCTTAAATACTAGAAATAACTTGGTTTTTAGATTTCCGATTTATTATTATTCCAAACATTTCAATGTACACAATTTATTCCATGTTTCATTAATTTGGAAATACATGTCAAATCCAACATATGTAATCACATTTGAAGGAATATTGTTGGAGCCATACTCGTCTTATATTGATGAGTTGGGATATATTCCTGACACTAGGGAGAAAGTGATTTGGAATCAATAAACTCAAATTGTGAAAGTCCATTAATGAAATAAAAAAACTAGAAGAGAGACTAGGTAGCCTAAATAATCTATAATGATGTTTTGTCAGCATTTGTTCAATAATATATATATACAATAATTTAGAGGATAAAATTATTTTAGGATGTGAGAATTTAATCCTTTATACCCTAATGAAGTAGTTAAACACCATATCATGGTCTATTATAATCTAATGAACCTTTATTATAGAAATTATTTATAAGTTTAATTTTAAAATTTAATATTGAACAAGTTATCTTCATTTCTAAATTCATTATACAAAAATAAACTTAGTAAATATTTTTATATTTTCTGAATGGTAGGTTTTCATCGAAAAATATGGTTTCCATGAACTTGTAATTTTTATGATGTTATCATTATATATGGATGACCATGTTATTTAAAAAGCAATTCTAAATAATAATATATGAATTTAATAAAAAATAGATTCATTTTAAAATTTTATTTTAACTTATAAATCATAGGTGAAACTTTTCTATAACTAATTAAAATGCAACTTTAATAAAAAATATGATCTTTTTGTTGAATAAAGTATTTTCAAGGGATGTACATTTGTATATTTACTTGAAATCCTCATACCATTAATTTTTTTTAATAAATTTATTTATGTGATTAAAATTATAATCAAAGATAAATTTTTCTTATATATAAATTTAAATATTAAAATTTTATTATTCTAAAACAAATTTTTTCATGATTAACATTATTTATTTTAAAATTAATTTTTTTCTCATTTTCAAATTTTATTTTATAAAATATTTTGAAAATATTGAATTAAAATTATCTAATTTGGTAAAATTTTCTATCTTAATCTTTTTCATGATTATTAATTACTTAGGTTATAAGTAAATTACAATGGTAAAGGTAAATTAGGGTAAAAGTTAAAAAGTTATAACAAAAAGCTACAAAACACTAAGAGTTATCTACAAAAGGAGTGCTTTAGGTGATTTCTGATATATACTCTATTTTCACTCCTCTCTTTTTTCTTTTACACTTGAATAGTAACCTTACAATATTTTAATTATAAGGGTTACTCCAAAAACAACTCTTCCCTTCACTTCTAAAAAAGAAACTCATCAACACTTAAAGGTTCACGAATCCTACATATATTCTATTGAAAATTTACAATTTAATTCACCTAGAACCCTTTTTCAATTTAAAAACATTTTATTTACTATTATTTATCATAAATCATTCAATTTTAAGGAGACTTCCAACGAAAATTCAAGTCCACGATGTGAGTATTATGGACTGCTTAGTTTTTATTCATAATTAAATTCTATAAAATTTATTGTAAGCACACTAATATAATGATATTATTCTCGTATATATATTATAATTATAATATATTAAGGTTATTATCATTGTTCATTCATATACCATGTCCATTAAGAAAAATAAAATTGTTCTTCATGCACTGTGCAGACTTCCATCTCCACAACACAACATGTTTTAGTTTCCTTCACTGCATAACAGAGATAGATATAAGGATGGGATTAAAGGATAAATATGGATTTTATGACGTTATTAATTTTTTGTGATAAAAAATAATAAAACCTGTTAGTGATTTGATCAACAAATTCTCATTATTAATTTAATCATTTAAAATAAATGTACTAAGAGGATGGTATTTTATTCAAATTGCTAAATATTTTCATATAGATTAATTATTATTATAGGTCCTTAATTTTATTATATATCCCACTAATAAAAATTAAATAATATCATTTTTCAATTATAATTATATTAAAAAACCTCATAATCATTCATTAAATTAGGGTATATTCATATTTAGGTCGGTTTGACCACCTATATGAGAAATAAATTGAAATTATACCATTAATGACTATGGGAATATAATTTAATAAATAAAATTATATAAATTCTTAAATATTTTTTTTTGTTTTTGGAGATATAACATCAGTATCTAAAAAATCAATTAATCAAACACCCTTCGTTCGTCAAAAATCGCTACATCAAGCTTATTATCAACTTCTTATTCAATGATATGGTCTAAAACACTCGTGAAAATGAATTTGAGACATAAATAATTATTATAGAAATATCCATAACATTAATATTTTCAACCTAGTAATAATTATCATTGGATAAAGAATGAATATGTACACATCTATTTTGTAACAAGTATAAACGATCAAAACTACGAACACATGTATAGATAATCTAAAGAATACATTTTGATAATGAATATTTATGATATATACTAATGAAAATGTATATGAATAATGTTATAAATAATTTTATTAAGATATTTCTGTTAATGACATTGTAGGTTAATGTTTGTTCATGGAAGTCAAGATAAGAGGTAATGGTTTTCCGTCTAAAAATTATCCCATTAAGGAATATTCTGTATTATAAACTGAATCTCATTTTTTTGGTGTATATATTATTTATATTTGAGGTTTTATAACATCAAATAACATTATAAGTGTTATTTTATGATCAATTTTAAGAACTCTATTTTATGATGTTATGATTGAATTGTTACCCATTCCATTGGGGGGTTTCTATATTAATTTTCATTCTTTGAAACTCATGTTATAATCACCACATATTTTCTTTTGTGTGGTGTATAAATTTCTATGGAATAAATTTTTCCATAATACTCCTAAAATTTATGGTATTTAAAATTCAATATTTTTATCTATCTCTCATATTATTTTTATTCATGATTTTCCAAAATTGTTGTAAAAAATAAATATTTTCTTTGGTGGAAAAACCATCAATTGTTTTAGTAGAGTAAAATTATTTGTAATTTCCCAAAAAATTACATCCTAATATAGATACAGAAATGTGGATTAAGCTATGTAACAGATGCACCTAGGGGTAATCACTGTAAAACGTTTTGGTTGAGCATTAACTCAATCATCACCCTGATACATAACCACTGGGCATAAGGCCATAGATCTAGAGAGACACTCTCAGGGGATATTCTATGGAATGTTCCCACGCTCTTAGTAAACCTTCATAAAGTATTTTTCATACCACTACCTTGGACTCCTATCAGTGAAAAATATAGAACCCCAAAATAACTGAACACATTGAAAGTGCCATAACCCCTATATTTTATTATTGAGTGCAATTCATGTTTGTTTGACAATACATTAAAACATCTACATTGTTTAAGGATTGTTCTCAAAGATATACACATTATTCTATTTAATGGGGAATTATTTTATTTCCAAATTTATCATTATGTAGATAGAAAAGTTTTATTGAGATAGATGTTCCTCGAGTTATAGTATGAAAGTTCTAGATGAATCTATGTGGAATAAATTGGAAATAATCTGGTGATAAGTGATGCCCAACATTATATATCCCTTGAAAGCATCAAAAAGACTCATGAGGAAAAAATAGTTGGTTTTTGGAATACGCCTCATCTCATAATAAGAATGTGTCTTACAATATGTCCTTAAAAAAGGATCGATGTCTGGAATTATGCATTCTATCAGTATGTGATTAATTATTATTGTAAAACATGTTTTCATTTATAGTCTTGAATATAGAATGCCCTCAGTTTCAGTAGATTATTTTTTTGTTGTTTCATTTATTCCTTCTATATAACTTATTCCATGTTTATGTTATTAATGATATTTTTGTATGCTACTCTTGACATAGAATCTAATCTCACCCTTATTTGTTTTCCATTCCCCAGGAAACCTAAGGGAGGACTATGTTCAATTTTCAAGTATATGATCAAAGTTCTAATAATGTCCACATAATCTTTTAATACTGTATATTATGATTTAAAATGTGTTTAATATATGTATCCAAACTTCAATGACAATTAAGCAGTTTATACCTATAATAAATCTTCATTTCTATACCAATAATGTAATATAACTATATGTTCTGGGTTTCTAGAGTATGAGATATTTTATAATTCAATGTTCTTATGACATACCAGATAAAAGGTGCAACATTTATTATGGTTAAGAGTGTTTTTCTCATGTTCAAAGGATTTCATGAATATTTTTGGTGTTTTTCAAAATAACCTTGGCCGGGTACAACCGACAGGGAAAATTTATACCATAAATGTCTAATTTATGGTGTAAATGGGTCACGTGACACAAGATGTAAAAATAGTGTGCATTTTAAATCCATTTACACCGTAAACCCCCTTCTTATGTCGTAAATATGTTTTCTAGGATAAATCAACTCATTGAAATTTATTTCTCAATATACATGAGATATGGGGAGTTCACTCCACAAATATCTTATTTACAACATAAACCTCTCTTTCCCTATTAGTTTAATTCACTATAATGTGGAATCCTGATTCATTTGGTTTTATTCTCCCCTACCTCAGACCCTGGTCTCTTCTATGTGATTTTCGGTGTCTCCTCTGATAGTTCTCTTATTTTTGAGATCGATCTATATCATGGTTGTGTCACTTCTCTATAGGTAAGTGGCCATTCTATGTCTTTTATTCTCTTATTGTAGAAGCAGTGTTAGGATAAGGTTATGGATTTGTGATCATGTTGTGATTTTTGTTTGATTCCTTCTAGATCTATTGTGTGATTGACTTAGGAGTGACTACCTTGTGTTGGTTGTGTTGGGTCATGTGAAATACTCAAGGAATATTGTGATCTATCCTATCCATGGAATATTTTATTTTTGGAATCGATTCTAAAATATGGGTATTGATCCTCAGGCATGATGAAATTATTTTATTCAATTGCTTTCATATCATGGTTTGAATGAAATGTTTTTTAAATTTATCACATGGGAATCATTGGGTACTTAGGTGGAATGTGTATTAATAGGCCTAACTAATTGATACTATTAGGGGGTTCACTCATGGTTTGTTCCCCTTCTCCCTAGACCAAGTGTCCTAGGATCATTTTAGACACTGTTGAGTGTTTACTTTTTGGGGTTTCCCCTGATCTCTATAATTAATCCCCATGTATATGAACATGATGTGTGTGTTTTTCTATGTGGGAGTATGAATTCTCTAGCTAGCCTGGCCTATACTGATCCTTTTGATTATTAACCTATGATTTGTTCTATACTATTTTGGATTTAAATACCCTATTTGATAGATGTAATATTATTTGATACTTTTTTACCTAACTGGTTTTATAACTTTTGGTAAAGGTTGATTTATGTACCATGATTTTGATAAAAATGCTATTTAACTTCGTTCCATGCCATTTTTTCAAAAAATTTAGTATCTTGGGATTGTTGTATTGAGTCTTGATATGAAACA
The DNA here is from genome assembly GCA_963277665.1 of Viscum album. Lineage (NCBI taxonomy): Eukaryota > Viridiplantae > Streptophyta > Magnoliopsida > Santalales > Viscaceae > Viscum > Viscum album. Next base: position 1,426,919,399 of record OY728161.1, read on the forward strand.
CCTAGGTAGAATCCTACTTATTTTGTTTAGCTAATGCCATGCACACTTGTTCAGAAGTGTGTATTCCCTATTTTTTCATTTGATGTCTGAAAGGGAAAGGTTCCATAGTGAGGTAAAGTGGTTCATGAAAATTTGGTATGGGTATCTAGTCGTGAAATGGCGGGACATTTCCCACATATCACAGGGATTAGTGATTTCTTATTTTGGTCATCAATTTTTTCTATTAGATTGCATCTTTGGCTTTTATCTAGCATTATAGTTGAATCTCTACAATTTTTTCTCATTTTGATGGAATATATTTATATTAGTTTTCATTCCCTATTTGTTAACACTATTGATATTTTCCACATATCTTATTTTTGGATGAAAAATGTTTCCCTATAGTTTTTTATTAATGCCAGATGATAGTCTTTAGCTTGTAGAGATCAGTAATGGTCTTCAGGTATGTGGAGGATCGGGTCAGGTACCAGTACTAGAGGGTAACACAGGTTGGTTCATTAGAAAATGGAATCATAACATTGTTATGATCAGTCATGGGTGATTGTTAGATGAGATATAGGATTGTTAGAACTTGTTTGGTTAGTTCCAGTGAGTGTCTGGCCATCGTTTTCCATGATGAGCCTGAAGTTACCATGGTATGTTGGGATGCAGGTGTGTCTAGTGTTGAGTATTGATGATATTCTCAAAATTTCCTTATGTTTTCATGGTTTGAACTAAGATTATCCTATTTTCTAATTGTTTCTTTCTATTTTTTGTGTTCTGATTTTTTCCTTCAAGACATCTTTTATAGGTTCCACATGAGGATACAAGATATGCTCTTCTAAGGAATACTCATTTGGATCAAAATCTTATAGATAATGTCATGAAAGAATTTAGTTCCATAGAATAGAATATATAATGATTTCAAAAAATATCTTTTTAGGAATATCTATAATTTTGAGGCGATATAGATCGATCTCGATAATTCTTACAATAGAAAACCCAGTGTCATTTAAGGGAATGAATGAAACCCTATAGGGGTACTACTAGCTCGAAAATATTGATCATATATTTAAATCTCTTGATACAACTAACATTATCAATTTATTTTGTGAAACATTCAAACTCAAGGGTCCCATCCAAAGGATGCTAGATTCCATGGTATAGGAAGATCAATATGTGAGATTGGATTAGAGAGGTTTCAAGATACACTTATTTCAAAAGTGATTCCTAGAGTCTTTGATGATGGAAAAAATATGGATTTATTCTATTTATAGTAGGGAGATTGATTGATATCAGATTACACCAATCGGTTTATGGATCTGGTTTTTTTCTGTGGAGGTAGTGAAGAATGGTCAGATGAATGATCAGTGGTACCTATAGGGTTTACATCCAGATATGTTATCATGGGTTTATATGCTTAATATTTCCACATATACTGACATAATGTATTGTTATTTGATGTTAGAGATGGATATGATGGTAAATATCAGTTTTCCAACCCCTTCTTTTCCACCTGGTGGCAGTATTATTGGCATGCAGGGGAAGAATAGGAAGTGGAATGATAATTGTAGGAGTGGTGGAGGTTGTTCTTATTAGTATACCCACTCTATAACCACCTAGTATTTTGATACCAATAAATTACATCTTTTATATGAATAATTAATACATTCCCAAAGATTATAAATGTTCGATATCTTTAGATACTAGATACAAAATCATTTTATTTTATGAATGATATTCAACATCTTCCTTAAATAATATCCTACATAGTATAAATTCTAAACATAACCTACTAAAAATTATTCATCATATCCTAGGGAATGCAATCATAAAAAAAGGGAAAGATCAACTTCTCAGTAAGGGTAAATATGGGAGATATAAATGATCACAAAATCATAAAATGAGATTAAGTTAATGAGAACATGAAAATAACATTTGAAAACCATACCCTAAATCTCATAGATAATAAATAGGATTCATGCAATTAAACATGCTAGTTTATAAGACATGAATCATTTAGAAATTAAAGAAAATTATTCATGAGAATAGAAAACCTTATATTAAGGATATCCACTAAAAAAGTCATAACATGTTATTCTTGGGTCAACCACCTTTGTACTGGATTTGAACATGGGATAACCTCCCATGTACCCTCTATTGGGCTTGGGATAGTCTCCCATGTACCCTCCTATTTTATTCTTGGGATAATCTCCCATGTAACCTCATATTTCAGTATTGGGATAACCACATGTGTACCATATTTTATTGTTTTTTAGATAACCTTCCATGTACCCTCTTGTTTAAGGCTTGAGATAACATCTAGTGTACCGTTAATATCATAGAATATAAAATATAACCCAATTAATGGAATGGAGATACAAATACCACCCAAAATATAATGAAAATCAAACATATTTGTGCCACATGATTATAAAACATTCATAATATCATAACCTAGGAAAAAAATGGGTTTCATAATCATGTCATCATAGAACAACCTATGGAAAAGAAATAGGTTTCAAAAACATTTTTTCATCATTAATATTAATCATATATTGAAATAATAAGTATGGTTTAATTGGATCAAACAACTTTAAATCATAAGTAACATCAAAGGATTTCATCTTATGTGGAACATTATTTTTGAAAGATAACTTGGAATATTTCATGAAAAAAATATCCTTTCAATTTATAAATCACTTTTCTAAAATCTAAAAAATCCACAAATATTGAAGAAAGAATATTATTATAAAATAACCATAGTAACATTTAAATTAATATTTAAACCATTGATTTTTCATGATGGATGTAAATATAGTTCAACACATACACATTAAAATAATGATTTATTTCAAATTTTCAATAAAAGTCACAAGTGCCTCATTCAAAAAGAGATAATAATATTCCTTTAATTCAATTTTTTAAAAAGTAAAAGATGGGTAAAATGGATATTAAACCATCATATTAAAAGATTAAAAACTTTCTTGAAAACTTTTTGTTTAAGAATGGATATTAAAGAAAATGGATTTTCAACTAAATAGAAAAATACATTGGAGTTTACATGAAACATTATTTTGGAATATTGAATATATAAAGAGAGGGAATGTAAATTTAAAACATATTATTTTCATAAATATCAAATGAGGAAGAAAATTAATGAGTTTATTTAGAGGTACCTCATAGGATTTCATCATCATTCTAAAATTAATAATAATCAATCCTAATTAACAATTATATTATATCACAAAACCCTTACCAGTTTGGTAAAATTTGAACTGTAATCCCCAAAAAATAAAGAACACTAAATAGACATGTATATTCCTTAATTTTATGAGAATAATTATAAAATAAATTCATGGGAAGGATATACTCCACACAAAATAATAATGTGGTGTATAAGGCATGTGTCCAAAAAAATGTGAGATGAAAATCTCTTACCTACATTGGTAACTTTTGAATCAAAATAAAAATGAAATAAAAACATTAAAAATTCATTAAATAAAATGTGAATATATAAATTTGTGATATAACATCTCAAATGGTTTGTATATACACCTATTAAAAAAATTTAGGTGCATAATATAACATATGTCCCAAAGAATACAATTTGACATGAAATTACCTTACCTCTAGTCTCAAAATTATCCATACAAATTAACAAATCATTTATAATAAATATGGATTTATTATAAATATAATATAGAACCATAATCAAAAATATATTACAATATATGATTTACTTATAACCATTTATCACTTTTTTTAAGAATTCACTGTAATTTGATCATGGTTCCATCATATTTAGAATTTCAAAAATAATTTATATATCATATATATTCTTATATATTTATTTATATTTATCCATTAATTTTATAGATATAAAATTAATTACAATGTTCTTGGAGACATTAGGTCATAGGTAAACATAAATGTTGTTTCCAATTTCATAGTGAAAGGAATGAATATAAGGTAAATAATATATAACATATATATAATTATTTTTATTTAATATATGTCATATATATTCATTAAATATATCCTTATTACAATCAATGTAAAAATAAAATGAAAAATGTATAACATCACTTTGTGGAGCTGGTAGTCCACACGTACGCAGAAGTGACGTTGTCATTTTCAAACAGATTGGATGTTAAGAAGGTAGATATGATATTATAATTCTATAAGTATAATTATTCCATAAATAACATATATATAATTTAAATCCATAATATATCCTTCCATGATATGTGGTGATTTAAAATGAATCATGTCGATTCACGAGGCAGTAGTCTGTCGTACACACAATCGATAGTTTTGATTCCCACTTAATGGAAGATGATATGGATATAGGTTACTCAATAAACATAATAAAATATAATTATATAGGAGATAATTATGTTATAATATAATCTTATTTTAATAATATTTTAATGAGGTAGAAAAATAAATAAAATAAAAATACTCGGTTATGAACGATACGTCTTATTCAGACAACTTCCATTGGTCAGCACCAAATGTAATATTAGGAATATTTACTAATAAAATGCCTCTAAGATATTCTTATGGAAGTAATAATGGTATTTGGGTATATCTTGGATGAAACTAATGTTTTTTTAAGTGTAAAGAGAAGAGTTGAGGGGTTCCCTTTTATTATTAGGGGAGTGGACACACTAGGAATGTTTTAAAACAATAAGATATACCCACCTTTAACACTATCCAAAAGAATCAAAAATGAATCATTATAAAACATTATATGATTTAATGTCTAAATATGTCAATAAAATAGGAATTAGAAATGGTTTAGGTCATTTTAACCCTTATATTTTTAGTTTATCCCCTTGAAAAACCATTTTAACCTTAACCATAGTAATTAATTTCAACAATTTTTATTATTCATTTAGAAAAAATATTAAGCTTAACATATTATATAATTCCAATAATGTTATTTAAAAATATTTAATCCATTAAAAAAATTCATAGAATTTCAGGTATTTAATTTAAAATTAAAACCATAGCTGTGAAGAAAAAAATATTTTCCAAAGAGAAAATTTTTATAAGTATAAAACATTTTTATATAAAAATTAAAAATCAAATTTATTATAATGACCATAATTTTATTAATTAGAAAATAATTATCTAATTTTAAATTAAAATAATTGATAAAATATATTAATTTGTACATGATTTATGAGATGAGGCAGATTTCAATAAAAACCAATATTGTCACTATTCATTAAAAATTTAAAAATTTTAGAAAAATCCCTAAAAATCACTCTATGATAATTTTTACATTTCTTAACAAATATGATTTCCTTTTTTTTAAATAAATTGTTAAAATTTAGAAAATTAATTTTACTATTTTTTCATAACAAGAAATAGAAATCATTTTTTTAGAATCATTTATTTTCGAAGCATATAAAGACTTTACCATAAAAATTAAGAACTTATTTATAAATATATTTTATTAATCTAAACCCTTTATAATTAAATATATAATTTTTTTAATTTCTATTCAAACCGCCATTTTTAAAATTTTGGTTATAATGGTCATGTTTAAGTAATAAAATTAATATTACATTGTGGTTCACTTAAACTCAGTGTTGCGTGTAATGCAAGCAATCGAAGAAATTAAATTTGTTTGAAGAATAATTTCTTATGAAATCAGGGGGTGTTACATTATACCACCATTTAAATAAATTTATCCCTTAAAATTATATCACTCTAATACCAAAAAATGAGGATTCTTCTACCAAATCATATCCTCTGTTTCCCATGTAGCTTCATTGAGTTGGTGGTTTTTCTATAAAACCTTCACCAAGTGAGTGGTCTAGTTTTATAGAACCTTCTCTATATGATCAAAAATATCCATGGGTTGTTCTTATAATGAAATATCATGATCTAGTGGTATGAATTCTGTGTTTAGTACATGTGAAGGATCAGATATATACCTCTTCACAAGAGGTATATGGAAAACAACATGGACTTGGGGGTGGTTAGTGGAAGCACCAAGCGATAAGCCACTACACATACTCATTACAAAATATAAAAGCAGAAAATATACCTATGGATATTTTTTTTCATCATGGATCTCAAAACCATCTTCCATTGATAAATTCATTGAAACACCTTCTCAACAACTTCAAATTCCAGATCACATCGATAATTAACATCATAACATTTATGTTAACTCTGAGTTTCCATGATGTGTTGTTGAATATCAATGACTTTATCATCCATTTCATATACTAAATCAGGTCCCAATTACATTATTTATCCAACTTCATCTGATCATTTTGGATATCTACATTTCATTCCATGGAGGGATTCATAAGGATCCATCTAAATACTTGAGTGGAAAATATTATTGTCAGGAAACACAAATAAAGGAATGTGTTGATCCCAACCACACATGAAATAAATATAAAAAAGACAAAAGAATATCATCTAGTGTTTGAATTATTGTCTCAAACTGACCATCTATATAAGGATGATGCACATTGTTGAAACCTAGCTCTGCATCCAAGGTATGCTGAAGATTCACCCAAATTCTAGGTAAGCCTCAGATCAAGACCAGATACAATAGAATATGGTACCCCATGATACTAGACAGATTCTTTAATTTATATCTTGACAAGTTGATCCTTAGATAAATATTCTTCCATAGAAATGAATTGAGCGGACTTCATAAGGATAAAAAAAACTCATATATCATTGGTCACTTTAGAAATTTTTGGAAGTCTAATTAAAAAAATCATGGTGATGTATTCCCATTTCAATGATGGTATGGGTAATGGTTGTAACATTCCCTTTGAATTTTCTCTCTCAACCTTAACTTTTATACAAACCAAGCACTGAGATACAAAATTTTTAATATATGTATTCCTTCCATTATAACAGAAATACTATTTCAAATCTCTATGAATATTTTTATATCATGAATAAATAGAAAATGAATTGTTATGAGTTTTCTGTAACTCCTCATTCATCAAATATGGTATAGATAAAACACATACATAGTTTCTGAACATTATCATTCCATTATAATCAATGTTAAATTCAAGATCATTTATTACCTTATTCTTAAACATCATATTTTCCTTTTCTGCATCTTTTTTATTAACATGGATAAAAATTTAAACACTCATTTGATGAAGATAATATTCTTTACATGAAAATGCAGTTATCCTCATGAATCTATACCCACGGTTTATTGAAACTGTGGGTATATAGTGGATTGAATCACTCTATTACAATGATCTATTTAACCCATTGGTATAGACTAGGATATACCAATAGTTTTTAGAAAACCATTGGTATAGGTTGAGATATACCAATAGTTTTTTAAAAACCATTGGGATAGAGTTCTCTCATATACCTCTGGCTCCTACCCTATCCCATTCACTCATGAGACCATTTCTCTCCTCACCCGATCAATGGGTGGTTCTATTCTCCTCCAGCATTCTCCCATAATTAATGGATTTTTTGATTTTGAACTTCTTCTACATCAGATTAGTGTGTTCTTAAATACTTATTTTCTGCTACTGATTATTGATTTTATTTTTATCTATGTATGAAAAATTAAAAAATACATAGTATGGTCACAATTCTTCAAGATTATTTGAAACTATATTATTTTAGATTATTTTTATAGTATTTCATAATAAATATTTTTGTAATAGATATATTTTTTGTTTTAATTTTTTTATCTTATACTTTTACATAAATCCAATATAATATTTTTTAATATATATTAATGGATATTGTAATTAATTAATGTATTAATTTTTTTTATTAATGTATTAGGGGGTTATTTTATGTCTTGTGATTATATATAATATTTCTTGAGTTACCTTTACATAGATTAGTATACCCTATCATATCCTTTAACTTCTCCTTCTTACCATTACAAAAGTCAGTGTACCTTTACACATGTTAGAATGTTAGTCTCTCTTTTACATAGGTGTTTCTACTCTTGAAATCCCATTATGTAGATTATTCAATGGACTTTTCCCACCCTTACACATCCTTTATGCCATTATTTATGTACCTTTACATAGGTGACCAATGGATCTTACATAGTCTCTATAACCTTCATCATGAATCCTTCATGTAATTTGTGACACATAATGAAAATATAACTCATAACCTCATCAATTCTATAATATTTACATATTTATATATTTAAATCTCCCTATTAATACATGTTGTCATATTCCATTTGACATTTAATAAAAAATATCATTTGTAAATTATTTAATTCAACCTCCATTGAAACTTCATCTACTATAAAACTTTCATATATCATCTAATTTATTCTTTTTAGATTCCAAATAATTAATTAACCTCTTATAAATGACATATCTACGAAACCACTGAAATTAGTGAGATAGATCTTAGTGTGGGAAACAAGGGTCAAAGTTAACATTGATAATTTTGTCCCTATTTTACACTAAATCCATAAAAAATATTGAGACTTGAGTAGTTAAATATTCTAGTGATCATATATAGGTTCTCAAAAAATTATTAATACATAAAATTTAATGCACTTGAGTGAGGAATATTCCACTTGATGAGCTAAATAAAACCACTAACAATTCATTTCATCTAATTTCTCTAAAATAAATTCTTATTTCAAATCATCCAAATTATATTTTATGATCTAATTATCTCCCCCTAATTTTTTGAACCAATACATAGAACTTATTGAATCCACATTTTCCATAGAATTTTTTTCCATGTAGCCTCCATGTATCTTGAAAAATAATCATATGATACCAACATGTTATTTTCTAATAAATCTCTTTAATGGATTTCTAAATATATTAACTTAATTAGTAAAAATAATTCCCAAGTTTGAAAAATGAAGCAGTCAAAAATAGGCTTCAAATCAGATGTATCTTTAATATTTCACTAGATATATATATATATATATATATATATATATATATATATATATATTCCATCATGTGTGGTAAAATTCAAAATGTTATACGCTTAATTCATGATTTTTTCAACTTCAAAATTCCCTATAAATTTCATTTAATCATACACTCTTGTATTTGTAATACTCATTAAAATTAACAATTGGTGAATACTTCCCATGGATTTTTTTCACCCCTTTATCCTACATCACTTAATTTATCATATTTATCAATAAATTAAAATGGGATAGGGGTATATCTAACATCATAATGATAATTATTGTGTTTGTTCTTGATAAACCGAATCTTTTTTTCTACACTTACCCGAAGCCTTACTAGTGGTTGTTTTTTTGAAAAACCAATTTTTATGATTCCATTTTAGATGTTCTATATGATATTTCATTTCCTTATTGGATTTGATTTCATCACAATTAAGAGAATAATCACATTCATAATTGTCTCTTATTCTACTACATTTATCGTACACCATTCAACATTTTTCCTTGTCAAATGAATGGATATTTCACCAACGTTTTCCTCTTTCCTTATGGAGTGACATGGGATACCATTATGGTATAATATTTTATTTTCCCCTCCTTTTATATCCATAAGAGTCACTTAAAAATTATTATTACTTATTTAAAATGATTTTAATCACAATTTATGCACACACTATGTGAACGTAGACACAATTTACTTTGATTGTGATTGTTGAAAGTTACTGTTTGATTTATTGTATTATCATTCAACATTATTTATATTTATTGATGGCTACAAGTGTTATATTTTTTCTTTCTGATTAATGATGAGTAATTTTTTCTAAATGTTTTAAAATTTCATTAAATATATCATACAAATTAAAGATTCCATCACATTTATTACATTTTGGATATTTTTTTATAAATATTAGTTTATATGATATTATGTTTGTATTATTATTTATATTGAGATAAAATATGGTAACATTTCTAGGATATTATTATACCTTTCTTTTTGGCCTTGATGTAGGTGTTACATTATTTTAATTCTTGATTAAATTTTTTCCATCATAAATAAAAGTGTATTTAATTGGATTAATATTATATTCAAAACATTGATGTTTTAAAAAGGATTGTCTCATAAAGACATGTATTTAATTGTATTGTGTAACAGTAGTTTCCAATTATTTTTACTATACATTTTCTAGTTCATTATTTGTAGTCATCAATTATAGCATATATTATTTCTCATATTATTTTTCATAAGATAATAGTATGCTTTTATAAATTTCATAATAAAATTGATTTAAGTGAATTTACTAATTATTTTTTACATTTTTTATTTGAATATAACTTTTTTTCTCTATAACATAATGAATAAAAGTTATATGTATCATATCAATCATATTTCAACATTATTTCAAAAGAGTTTCTATTTTTTGATTTTTTATTTTACAATGCTTCAAATGAAGGTCGTATATAGTGTTCATGTAATGATTTTTCTAGAAGACCATGGTTATTTTAGGAATAATTTGGCTACCATATAACAAAATATAGATTTCAAATAAACTATAATGTTTTTTATCAAAATGTAAAGATGATATAATATTATAATGTTCATGAATAGAAAGAAAGATTTCATGTGGACAATTTGATATTTTAGTAGTTTTAATTTGGGTAAATTCATGAGAGAGATAGTATGAGAGTGAAAGAAGAAAATGATATCCAAAAACATGATTAAAATAAAAAAGATGATGATGTTGTGAGAGTGAAATAATTAATTAATGATGCCAGAACTCTTATATATCAGAAATTTACTAAAATGTGGATGTTAGATTTTTTAATGTGTTGATATTCTATAAAAGTCATGTATGGAATTTATTATACCACTATTTATTATACTCTTATATTCTTTAAAGAATTTCTTCCTAATGGTTAAGATATTCCAACAAATTATTATAATGCAAGGAATTTAATTAAGAATCTTAGATTTTATACTAATAAAATTCACACATGTATGAAAGATTTCAGTTTATTTTGAGTGGAAATAGAATACCATAATTAATGTAAATAATTTGAAACATATATATGGGTGGAGAATGTATATGTAAAACTAGCTAGTTCTCCACAAATACTCTTGTAAAACTTTACATTAATTCATAGGCATTAAAATCTCTCCATATCTGCAAAAATATAAACCATTCAATGATGGAATAAGGATGAGAGAATAAAATATAATGATTATTTGGTTCATCTTGAATATGGATTATCATGGAGTAAATTTGATACAAAAATCTGAATTTTTTATCGAAGGGGTGTAATATTAGGCATTGTCTATCTTGTGATAGTTTTAATAATTCTGTTCAGATGCTAACTTCTCAGAGAACATGGTTAGATTTTATTCACATTTATAATATTCTTCTGTGGATGTGTATGAAATAAACTTTAAATTTCATTAGTTTACTAATAAAAAGACCTTATTATCATTGAAATATATATAATTATAATTTCAACCATTAATAATATAGTTGAAGTAGCTCTGGGATTTTGGTGTGCAAATATTTTATGATTCTTTAAAAAAATATTTAAATTTCTTGCTGCCCTTTTATGGAATATAAATTATTTACATTATTATTCAATGATTTCATGTTGGATCCCAATGGAAAAATGATCATGTCCTGTTGGTATGAAAAATACATGATCAATAATTCTTAAATATCGTTGTAGTTTCGGTTTCATAGGGCATCGATGATTCTTTTCTATGGATTGTCATTATAGGAATAATTAATATAGGTTTGATAATATTGTTGATACAAAACAACAACCTAAATGTATGTTAGAAACTATTGTGGTTAATGAATTGAAAGATTTTAGTTTTTCATTTGAGAGAGTTCAGATGACATCCAAAATGTGGAATAATTTTGGCACTGAATCCACTAACAATTGGAAAAGAAAAAGTATATTACTTGAGTTCATTTATTGGTCTAACAATTTTTTAGAAGTAATGAGAATCAATAAAAATATATGTGAAATGATCCATTCAATTCTTCTAAATATCAAGGGTAAGGCCAAAGATTACTTATGATCTCATCAGGTCTTGTTGTATTGAGATATTAAACTAGAGCTACATATTGTGTTTATCATTGAAAAAAATGGAACGTTCCTTGGTCTTCTTATGTGATGACACATTTATAGAAAAATCAATTTCTTGAAGTATTGATGAATATCAAGGTTCTTGATGGATATTCTTGTAATATATCTAAACTATTCAATAGAATAATGTTGAAAATAAAATCTTCAAAACACATGATTATCACATCATTCTTCATGAATTTATTCAAATATAAATCTGACATTTACCCATGTCATTCTTGATAAAAATTTAGCAAGAGGTACCATTTATTTTGTATGAGTTTGAAAAACAATTCATCCATCATTTTTCAATTGCATACTGCATTTAACAGTTCATAATCCAATTGAAACACTTCTCTAGGGACCCAATTATTTTTTGGTGGATATATCCTAAGAAAACAAATTTATTCAAAATGAAATATTATTCCAAAATAAAAATCATCATGAAGTTTCAATTCTAAGACGTTATCTGGATCAATAATGTTAGTATTTTTTTTAATTTATTTTTCTAATGTGATCATAAGTCATAACCGGCCAATGAGAAACTAAGATGATCAATTTGGGAAAATTAAACCCTCATTTCCATATCTTCCCTAAATATGATTAATTACACGGTCAAATACAGTGACTACATTGAGCCTTAAAGAGTGTTATATAAAACATCACACAGTCATGTTTGACTATGGTTTGTTTGACGAATATATCAAGTAATTCGAATATTTATATGTTATATAATAATATTTCATTAAACATAATACTTAAAAATTTATTATAATTTTTTTATAGGGATCACAAATAAATTATATGTAGAGTTCATTGATCTTCTCCTTTGAAAACGGGAGAGTGTTTCATAGAAAATAGTTTCCTACATGGTTTAAATAGAAGGTATAACCATTAATTTAAATAAAAATAAATATAGATATTAATTTTATGTAATTATTTAAATATATTTCTGGAATTGAGTTTGCCTATTGAATATATATCTCAATAATTAATAAATTTCCCTTTTAGTCCCAATTATTTTGTTAATGAATTAAATCATTATTAATTAAGGGGTATAAATTTGTTAAAAATTATCGAGTAATGAATATTAGAACATAGTATGATGGAATTGTGTTAAATATAATGACAAACTACTTTGAAAGTGAATTATATAGTAGACCTTGATATAAAAATGTGACTTATTATGGACTTTTTGTGAAAATATATTTATTGGATTACTACTCCCCTGTTCGAGCCACTATGATGAAATGTTAATGTTTTGATTCAATGAAGATACATGGGACATTTATTAATGAATTTGGATTCATAGTTACTGACATGAATTTATTCCTAGCTACCAATAAAACTATATAATTTGGAAAAAATGGAAAAAAAAGAGTTTTATGTGAAATATCATCTGACACCAGATTAGATTTTTATTATTGTAGTAATCCTGAGACATATTTTTCATGATGGTGGGGTAAAATGACCCAATTGATTCCCCGAATGGCGTTGACCAAAATATTGTATTTGATTACTCAAATTTTCTCATTTTCATAATTGATGATGAGCTTGAAGTAGTGGTAGGTAATATATAGAAGTAACCATAAATTTTCATAGTTCATTTAGTTTACCTTGAAGTGGGTTTCTCATTTTGGTACTACTATAATTACTTTAATCTATTTTGAGTTTGGAAGGATATGTTTGTTTTATTATTGTTTAGTTTTTGTGGAATTTAATTATATTTATTTCAATTCATAAAACACGGTTTAAAATGGGTTCTTAAAAAATGTATAACTTGGTTTTACATTATAGTTTCTAAAACTTGTTATGGCATTTTTTATGATTTCCTTGGCTTCTATGTCATGTTTATAATTTTTAAAAAATATTTATAAAAAATATACATTTTTTTCAAAAGAATATTTTGAAATATATTGATTAAATTAGAAGGAAGATATTATTTGATAATGATCGATGGATACACGATCTAAGTCTACCTCCTTATGTTACCTTAGTGAGTATAACAATTGTAATATTTTTCTTATTCATTACATTTAATTTCATGTTCTTAATTTATATCAAACAAATTATGGACACGTATCAGGACTAGAGTTAACATCTCCTCATCCTACTCATATGGGTCTGAGTGGGGGTGATCCTAGAGCTTGAAAAAGTACCCATCGTACCCATTCACACCCTAACCCACCATTAGACAACATATTTGCCACACATTTTCATCATCCACCTGAGCCTTAGGAGATGTTCCCACCCATGCCTCCATCATCATCTTATTTAGCCTCTACTTCTCATACCATGACTACGTTTCTTCTAGGTATATTCCAAACTATACCATATCTATATCCTATGATGTATCCCCAACTATTATATCATTATCCCACCATCTTTTTTCTCCATTTCATACCATCCATCAAGGACATGATTATTCTTCTTCTTTAGCTTCCACCCTCATTTATATATATGACCAGATGCATATATTGGAATAGGCACATCCTTTGGAGTCTACCAATCTAGGATAACCCATATATCTATCAAAGCCTAATGAGAAACAATTATTAGGTTTTTAAAAAAAATTCTGTTAAATTAAATCACATCATTTTTTTCTATTGTACTTTGAATTAATTTGATTTCTTATTATTTTATCTTATTCTGTGAGCTATTTATTAGGAAATGTTTTCATACCCATATGTGTGAATCCTATAATCATCTAACACAAATACTAGTAGATTATAATGAAGAAAATAAATTTATTGGTCAAAAGTTTATGCAGTAAATAAGTTTTATGTCAAATTTATCAATGAAAAATGGTATCATTCTGGTGCAACTAGTCTCATGGAGGCATATCAGTATTGAAATCAAGGATAAGACATGGGTGGAGATACGGGTAGGAAATTTTGGTAAATTTATATATATATTATTATTGTATTTATATGAATTAACATGTTTTGTGTACTGTCAGTTTAATTTTCCCATTGGTGAAGCTGTTAAGTTTGCATGGTTGAGTGATATTAGGTTTTTGGGGTGACCATATATTCAAAAGTTATATTTTGGTTGGAAGAGTAGTTTCAGTTCTAGTTTATTTGGTGCACCAATATTTACTGACTTTATATCAACACAATGTCAATAAATGATTTCATATTGTATGACTAATTAGTTTGGGATATTCTTAATATTTAATGTTTAACATTTAAAATTAAATTATTGTTAATGGAATTGAATTTTTATTTTTAGTATGTATAGGAAAAAAATAAAAAAAGTTGTTGTGATGTATTTTCACAATTTGGTGCACACTACAATGCTCGATCATTAGAGACTCCATGTATATTAATATGAAGATAAATAAAATCTTTCAGGTTCATTATATTTAAATTACTTTATTATTGTTTCATTTTGTAAATTTAAAATTGATTTTAATAAATTTATTTCTTATAAACTAGAAAATTATCATAAATGTAATTCCCTATAGCCTATCAAAATCAACCTAACCATAATAGAATATAATCAAACAAACCTAAAGAGTTCATTTCATTTACTTTGTTTTTAAAGAAGTATAAAAACTTAAATATTCATAAAAAGGATATAAACTTAAAAAATCATATTAAAATAATCCTAAAACAAACTCAAGTACTTCTATGACTGAGGGCCAGAAATTCCATATTAATATAGAAGGCGGAAAATTCCCTATTTAGTTAGATATTCATACTGAAATTTATGCTTTTTTATCATGAAACCCTTTAATATAAGTCTGTAAATCACCATTTAATCAATAATTTTTATATTTAATGATGTCCTACTGCTCCCTCTAGGTTGTGATAACATTACTCATACAAACATACAAAAATTCAATTAAGATTATGAAATAACATCATTATTTTTTTAATTTAACTATGAAATGATAATTCAATATAATACTTCAAGCATTTACACCACTTTATGAATTTTTCATTCCCCAATGGATACATTTAAGAATGTCTCAGTTCAAAAAAACATTATAATCCAAATAAACTAACCCGAAAATAATCAATTGACATAACTGAGGATGAAGAAAATACCCTAACCCAAAATTAACTAATTAACCTAATACAGAGAAAAATAAATAAACTAACCCAAAATGATATAATTAACCTAAATAAGAAATTAACAATTGATCAAATGACCTAATCCCAAAAAAACCAGTTACCAAATGAAAAAATGAACAAATAACTAAATGACCAAATGACTAAAGGACAAAACTAAAATATAAAATAACCTAAAGATTAACCATAAGACAAAATGAACAAATGAACAAATAACCTAACTAAAATATGACATAACCCAAATATGAACCAAATTAACAAACCCAAAATTAAGCAATTGACATAATGAAAAATGAAGATAATACCCTTACAAAAAGAATCAAAATAACCTTCCCAAAAAAATTAAATAACCTAACCAAAAATTAACTAATTTACCTAACCAAAAAAACAAAAATTGTTCAAATAAACAAATCCAAAAAAACTAATTACCAAACAACTTAATGAAATAAATAATGAAATAACCCAATGACCAAATTACCAAATTAAATTACGACATAACCCAAAGATAAACCAAATGATCAAATGACCCAATGACCAAACTCAAATATGACATAAACCCAAGATTAAATAAATGACCAAATAACCAAATGACCTAACATAAATAGGACACATCAAAATGATGAAACAAATGACCAAACCCAAAATAAACCAATTAACATTACCCAAAAGGAAGAAATACCCAAAAAAAATTGAATAAAATAATCTAAACCAAAGAAAAATAAATAACATAACCCAAAATGAATTAATTAACTTAACCAAAAAATTAATAACTGATCCAAATACCTAATCTAAAATAATCTAATGATAAAATGACCAAACTAAAATATGACATAACCCAAAGAGGAACCAATTAACCAAATGACCTCATGACCAAATAAAAAAATGACCAAACTGAAATATGGAATAAACCAAAGATGAAACAAAAGTTCAAACCAAAAATTTACCAATTAAAATAACCCCAAATAATTAAAATACCCTAACAAAAATTGAACTAAATAACCTAAACCAAAAAAAAAATATCCTAACCCAAATGAAATAAATAACCTAACAAAAAAATTAAACAATTGATCCATTGGCATAATCCAAAACAATCTCATGGAAAAATGGAAAAAAATTAAAAAAAATGACCTAAACCCAAAAATTAACCCAAAAATGAACCAAATGACCTAACCCAAAATAAACTGAATAACCTAACATTAAATTATAATTTATTCTTGGTTGTGTTGAACTACTATGTAGCTTAAATTGTTTAATTTCAAATGAGATGCTTAAAATTTTATTAATATTGCATAACTTCCTCTTTACCTCTGATTTCTATTTAGTTTTGAATTTCACCTAATAACATGTAGATTCATTCTCTTACATATTCATCTAATGTGATAATTGAATTTAGTACCACATACTGACTCATGACTATAATTTCATCTAACATGGGAATGTTTTAACTTAATGTGAGTAGATAGTTAATCTCACATGTCTTTACAATTTTTTTGCGTTTTTTTATCAATTTTATATTATTTAATAATTTACTATTATAGTAATAAATGTCATTTCAAGCAATCATCATTTAGCATGGAAGACCATGTTCCCCAAGAAAATTTATTTATCTTCAGTAAGAGGAAAAAGGATAGAACTACTGTCAATGCACATACAAAAGAAAATATTGTAAGTATTTTATTGATATTTTAACTTTTGATACATAATTCATAATTAAATATAATGTTTATATTTTCAACACTTTTCCCTATAGTAACTAGATGATAAAGAAGATGAAAAAATTAGGCCAAATTATTTTTTGATTCAGATATCAGGTGAGGAGAAGCAGGGGAGAGTTTGTGGTCGACCTGGGAAAAACAACATCACCACTAGGTATTGGCCTACTTTTTTTGTTGAAATTAACCCCAACTCGATATTCCTTCCTCCCAAATGTTGTAGAACCTCCCCCATTGAATTATAGGTAAAGTCCCAGAAATTTTAAGGAAAACGTTTTCTTAAATATTTTGGAATTTTAAGAGTCTTCGGTTTCTGACGGCACTTGATTCCGGGGCCTGGTGTGCCCAGAATCAATTTCTGAAGTTTTTTTAGGTACGTTCAGTAAATGTAAATGTGGGTTTTTCTATATTTTGAACTGGTGCTTGGAATTGAAATCTGAGGACACTGATTAACTCGTAGCATCGGTATTCTTTTAAGGGGACATTTAACGCAGTTTTGTTTTATGCGGGTTAAGAGTTAATATTTGGGGATTTATAATAAAATAAATAAAATTTGTAGTAAATTTTTTTTTATGGATGTTAGTTATTTCCTCCATGAGGAAGTTAGGGGTTGGGCCCACATCTCACATAACATCCCATGTGAGTATTTAGTGTGGTGGGGGCCACATGAGCCCCTAACCCTTCAACTCCCTTGAATCACCCATTAACACTCCCCTTCATTTATTTCATTGACAACTCCCCATCATTTAATAAGTGGAGACTCTCCACCTTCCTCCCATTAAGATTGCCAACACATTTTAATTAATTAAATGTGATTCTCCAAATAATTAATTAGAGTGTTTAAATTTTGTAATAGGTGTGTGAATAAAATAATAGCATTAGCTAATATTTTGGGAGGAATTGTCATGTTGGGGAAAACATGGGAAAGATCTGGAGAATTAGAAAAGAAAAGTGTTCTTCTCCTGAAGAAGAACATCTCTGTTGAAGAACGTCATACTCTCTTGGCGAAGAACGCTCCATGACTTCTCCTACCTCATTATTCCTCTATGGCATGGGAGAAGACACTGCTCACGAGAGTGTCACCTATTACAACAACTCCTCCTCCAATGTTGGTGGGATGACACCGTTCTTCCGCGATTCCCAACTACCACGACGCTCGTCTTCTGCGGCTCGACGACGTGCAACGTCAATTTAGAGGTAGGGAATTTGTATAATTTTAGTTTGATAAAATTATAATCTTGTCGTTGTTGAATGCGAATGATATTCTATGGCCAATTGCTACCAATTAACGCGGAGGGTGTGGGCCGAATGAACACGGCCCGATAACCCTCTGTTGTTCTTGATTCTTAATTCGTAATGGGAAGCAGTGGCAAATGAAGGTGACGATGATCGAAGGCGGCGGCCGCGCGCCAGCTGTGTGTAGAAGAACTGCGGCCCGCAACCGCGGGCTGCTCGGCCAAAGGAGAATCGGCAAGCCGAAGCTGGCCAGGCTGGTGGAACCACAGCTCCCCATGGTGTCGCACTATGGAAGATAGCGTCCCGCATTCTGCGGGCCGCTCGGCAGAAAAACCAGCCGGCAGGGCTGGGAAGACCCGCGGTTCAAGGAGGGCGCTGTGCTGAAGGAACTACGGCCCGGCCATGCTGGCCACTCACGCCAGGAAGACTGACCGACATTGGCCAGTCGGACAGGAGGGCGTCGCCGGTTTGGGAGACCGGGGGCCACCCCCCCCCCCCCACATCACTCAGCCAGACGGGCCGAGCCGCATCCCGCCGGGCCGGTTCGCGCCCTCTCGGGCCAGGCCATGCCCCTCGGGCCGGGCTGTGCCCCACCAGGCTGGGCCGTGCGCTTCATCGGGCTGGTCCAACCCTCTACTGGGTTGGACCCGCCAAACCAGGCCAGTCCGACCTGTAGCCCACTGGGTTTGAAGGGTCGGGCCCTTTACACTTAAATGTGAATAACTTTAAGACCGCTCCTCTGATCGACGCACCATTTGGGGAATTGGTACCCTCATGAAAAATTGTTCCTTTTGCTATACTATAAGTGAGTTTTGGATGACTTTGGAAAACAGCCGGGTTTGGAATGAGTGTATTTCCAACCGGGCCCCTGGAACGGAAAAGCCAATATCTCTCAGACCGGGCATCCGGTTGACGCACTGTCTGTCGCGTTGGGTTCCTTTTGACGAGACAGAACTTCGGGATACATCCAATCTGAACTTCGTGATAGTTGATGTATCGGCCCCTTTGCTCGAGGAGCGGACCCTCCCAGAATCGATCATGCTGTGTGCGGGAACCTTAGAGCTGGCTGCGACTACAACGACAACTATACCGGAATCCTCAGTGGGTTCGGTAGCAACGACAACTGTACCGGAATCCTCCGTGGGTTTGGCAGTAATGAAAACTGTACTAGAATCCTCCGTGGGTTCGGTAGCGATGACAACTATACTGGAATCCTCTGTGGGTTTGGCAGCGACTACAGCTGTACTTGAATCCTTGGTGGGTTCGACAGCTTAGATAAATTAGTGACTACATCTGATCATATCTATCTCTACATGAAATATTTATACCTGTGTGAGCTGAGTCTTGACTTTTAATAATTATCCTCGATCTAATTGACTTTACTTCATGTGTGGACTGAGTTGTTCTTGGGCTCGAGAGTTGGAGCTGAACTGAGATTGATAACTTAGGTATATGAATGGGCATATACCTAAGTAGGGTTGTTTGATACTTTGTGACTGTATCTTTCCTTTTGGGGTTTATCCTTCATGGAATCTGGGAGACCTTTGGGGGTCTCGGGGTTCCTACTGAGAATCGTATACTCATCCATGCATGGGCTATGCATGCACTACGTTGTTTTGGATGCAGACGACGGACAACACTGATTAAGGTGGAGGCTTCTGGAGCTGGACCCTACTCGGAGGTGGACCACTTGGTGAGACATACATGGAGTGGATGGACAGAACCGAGGTGTTGAGGAGGCCATCTGTACCCACCCTTCAAGTGGGATTCCTGGAGGACGACTCGGTGGTTGTGTTTTTACTTTACTGCAGTTGTAATATCTTTTCAGTTGTACTGTACTTACTGTTGGGCTTGTATTTCCGTCCCCTTTCCTTTCAGCACTTACTTTTGTATTCAGTATTACTTAGTGCTTCTTTCTGTTGCAAACTATGTTTTGTTTCTTTACCTTTATAAAGGCAATGCCTTCCCTTTATAACGGTATTTATGCCTTTGATGCTAGTCTCCAGCCCCTAGCCTATGGAAGGCGGGCTTGGGGTAGTCACGGCACAGGCCCTGAGGACGGGTCGTGAAAAATTTTTATCAGAGTAGTCAGTTATACCATATAACTCAGGACTCTGATCAATCATTTCTGTGAAGCAATATTGTCAAGAGAATTGAGTGTGGTTTTCAGTCCAAGGATTCATGTGTTGGTGCGGCGGCGGACATATCCATACACCAGGACCGTGACCTCTGATTTACGTCTCAGTGCACAAAAACACTTATTGAATGTGTGATTCCATTTAAAGTTTCCTTTGTGATTACTTTTTGTCATCTCAAAAGGTATATTGTTTGACCATGGCGCACCTCTTTCTTTTTAGGTTTCCCCACAATGGTAGCCAGCTAGGGTTCCGAGTCACGTGCGAGATGGTAGCCCACCGAGCGACGACGCCTCGGTGTCGGGCCCCATCACAGCGGAGGCACCAGCGGTACCACTAACCATTGAGCCATCAATACTACCATCCATAGAGGCAGAGATTGAACGCTGCCTTAGTGTGTTGCATGAGTTTCAGCGATATAGTACAACCTGGTTTCACAGAGAGACGGACCCACAGGCAGCCGAGGATTGGATGGAGGCTGTCGTCCGGGTTTCAGATTAGTAGGGACACTAGCTTATCTTATGGTGATCCTTGATGCGAGTCTCCTATACGCAGTAGTAGGTAGATAGTGGAGCTTGATGCTCTAGGTGAACGACAAGGCATCCCTACTTTGGACAGACTTAGAGAGTCTCTTTCGCTCAGATTTTGTTCCCGCCACCCTTCGTGCGGTGCGAATCTATGAGTTACTACATCTGCAGCAGGGCAGCATGACAGTAGCTCAGTACTTGGTGAGGTTTACTGACCTCTCCCGCCACTCCACGGATATGGTATGAGACCCGTTCTTCAGGGCACAGACCTTCGAGCTGGGACTCAGGCATGAGATCAGAGCTTCGACGATTCCCCCCAGCATCCCGACATAGGTGGGGGTGGTGGAGAAAGCTCTTCTAGTGGAGAGTTTTCTCACTGACCATACACCAATGGAGAGAACCTCCATAGGGGGACACGTAGCAGAGTCTTCTACAGTCGGTAGTAGACAGATATTGCAGAGGTCCAAGCAGACAATTCCATCAGGTGGGAGACCTCTGGATAGAGGTTTGGTTGTGTGGGGCACATGGAACAGAGCCAGCTATGCAAGGATTTGGCAGTTCTATGCATGTGGCGGGCAGGGTCAAATGGCTTGGGACTACCTGACCTACCATGAGGACGAGCAGCAGATTATAGAGGGACCTCCTAGGCATAGGTAGAGGTTCGACCATGGTGGTCCACTTGGAGCGGGCGGATGAGGCATAGGAGCTGGCCAAGCAGCGGGTGGTGGAAGATGTATTATGTCTCTTCCACCACCACCACTACCAGGAGGACCACCTGACCACAGGGAGCTGGAAGACAGGGGAAGGCTCAGCTCTAAGCAGTCGATTTCTACGACCACGATGCACCTGAGATGATTAGAGGTACTATCTGTGTCTACTCCACAATTGCTTCTGTACTTATAGACCCAGGAGCAAGTCATTATTTTATTTTCGCTGCCTTTGTTCGGAGCTCGGAGATTCTGACGGAGCCATTGGCTATATCCTTATGGATAGAGACTTCTACGTGAGATGACTCGACGATTACGCACTGGTGCCGGTAGTGTGAGCTTACTCTTGGAGGTGAGAGATTCGGATAGGATCTTCTTGTAATGGTGTCTAGGAATTACGACCTCATCATGGGTATGGATTTTTTGTCTACAGTCCATGCTCAAATTGACTATATTAGGTGCAAGGTGCGGTATATCCATGTGGATGGGAGTAGGTAAAACTTCACCGACGAGAAGGGAGCCTTTGCAGCGTATGATGGACTTTCTCAAAGGAGAGGGAAGCTGATCACATATCAGTTGGCTAGTCTCCTCCTTGGAGCAGTTGATGTGAGGAGTCCTAGATTTCCTGTTGTGGTGGATCAGTATGCAGACGTTTTTCCTGAAGACATTTCAGGACTACTTCCTCGTAGAGAGGTAGACTTCTACATTGACATGTACCCTGGGACAACATCGATATCTACTCCAGCATATCGGATGGCTCCCGCTGAGTTTCATGAGCTAGGGGTACAGTTGGAGGACTTACAGGGGAGGGATTCATCTAACCTAGTGTTTCACCCTGGGCTTCTCCAATTTTGTTCTCCAAGAAGGCGGATGGGATCTTGAGACTGTGTGTCGACTAGCGTCGCCTGAATCAGGTGACCATGAAGAACAAGTACCCACTCTTTAGGATTGACAAACTCTTTCATCAGATCAAGGGAGCACGATGGTTCTCGAAGATAGACCTCAGGTCAGGCTATCACTAGCTCATAGTTCGAGAAGACTATGTTCAGAAGATGGCCTTCATGTGTCGGTATGGCCACTACGAGTTCTTGGTTATGCCCTTTGGCATAACCAACGCTACAGTAGTGTTAATGAGTCTCATGAACAGGATATTTCATCCTTACCACGATCGATTTGTCGTTGTTTTCATTGAAGAAATATTGATTTACTCGACCACTGAGGAGGAGCACCCCTACCACTTTCGGGTTGTACTGGATACACTCCAAGAGCAAAAAATTTATTTTTAGCTCTAGAAGTTCTAGTTTTTGATTTGAGAGGTTCACTTCTTAGGACATGTCATCTCAGAGGCTGGAGTAGCAGTGGATCTAGAGAAGATTGAGGAACTGATTTCTTGGGAGCCAACCAGGAGTGTCCCAGAGGTGCGGAGTTTCCTGGGTCGGGCAGGATACTATCGGAGATTTTTTCCAGACTTCTCTAGAGTTGTAGCACCGCTTTCAGATTTGATGAAGAATGGGAAACCATTTGTGTGGTCAGATAGATTTCAGCAGAGCCTTCATGAGCTGAGATAGAGATTGACCAGTGAGCCCATCTTTAGGCTACCGGAGGAGGGCGTTGGGTATGTAGTATACTGCGATGCATCAGAGACCAGACTTAGGTGTGTCCCGATGGAGGAGCAACCAGTGATCGCGTATGGTTCACGGCAGTTGAGACAACACGAACAGAACTACGCTACCCAGGACCTGGAGTTAGCAGCAGAGGTCTTCGCCTTGAAGATGTGGCGGCACTATCTGATGGGTGAGCGCTTTATAGTCTATTCTGACCACAAGAGTCTCAGGTACATATTCTAACAGAAGGACATGAACCTGAGACCGCGGTGATGGCATGTGTTCCTCCAGGATTATGACTTTGAGATAGTCTACACTCTTGGAAAGGGGAATGTTGTAGCTGATGATCTTAGCAGGAGATCGGGCATTCAGCTGCTAAGAGAGGTGACGGAGCAACTAGCCACATTGCAGATATCCTTTGTGGATATTGATGGAGTAGCCTTTCTTCAATCTCTCGCAGTCACTCCTCCACTTCTTCAGTGAGTCAAGGAGGCACAGCGTGGGGACGTTGACTGTGAGACACGACATGCTCAGATATCCTCAGGACAAGAACCTGATGGATTTTATGAAGGAGGGGAGCACGTCATCCTCTTCAAAGGATGTACCATGGTACCAGTTTCACTACAAGATGAGGTGATAAGGGAGTTCCACACTTCCCCTCTAGTGGTACATCTAGGAGTGGAAAAGATGTATCAGGACCTCAGACGACAGCACTTGTGGCAGGGTATGAAGAAGGTTGTAGCGGAGTTTGTTTCACAATACCCCACTTGTCAGCAAGTGAAGGCGGAGCACCAGGTACCAGTAGGCTTGGTACATCCCTTAGAGGACCTAGAGTGGAAGTGGGATGGAATATCTATGGATTTTGTGACGGGGCATCCACGTACATCCAGAGGACATGACTCTATCAGGGTTATCGTAGACTGACTCACCATGTTATCCCACTTCCTACAAATCAGAGAGTAGGGCTCAGTTGAGAGCTTGGGACGCCTCTACATTCAAGAGATCGTACGACTTCATGTTGTTCCATCTTCTATCATTTCCGATCATGATGCTCGTTTAACTTCCCATCTATGGAAGGGGTTACATGAGGATTTTGGTACGCAGCTACATCTGAACACCACCTTCCATCCTCAGACGTACGACCAGACAAAGAGGACCATTCAGAATCTAAAGGACATGCTCTGTGCATGTGTCCTAGACTTTGGTTGCAGCTGAGAGGATCATTTACCTTTGGTGGAGTTTTGGTACAACAACAGCTACCACTCCACCAACGGGATGGCACCTTACGAGGCACTGTATAACCGACCTTGTAGATCACCTCTGTTCTAGACTGACCTAGGGGAGTCAGCACTTGTAGGACTAGAGATGGTTCAGGCTATGAAGGAGAAGGTGCAGATCATCCTGGAGTGGATGAAGACTACACAGAGCAGAGAGTAGTCCTATGCTGATAAGAGATGGAGTCCACTAGAGTTCGATGATGGACACCACGTCTTCTTACGAGTCTCACCTCGACGGGGTCTATGGAGATTTGGCTGGGGTGGCAAGTTATCTATGTGCTTCATCTGGCCTTTCCAGGTCCTCATCAGAGTAGGCGAGGTGGCTTACCACCTAGCCCTTCCACCTCAGTTGCACCGGGTGCATGACGTCTTCCACGTATCTCAGCTGAGGAGATACATGCACGACCCATCCCACATCATCAATCATGGGGAGATGGACATCGATGATAGGGCGACATTCATGGAGGTCTTGCTGGAGATCGAGGATCGACAGGAGTGGGTACTATGTGGATGGTCTATTCATCTGATGTGCATTTGCTGGCAGTATGGGAACCTCCAGGAGAGCACTTGGGAGCGGGAGGCTCAGATGCATGTACAGTAACCCCATTTGATTCCCTAGTGTGTGTTTTTTCTTTACTGGGGTGTAAACCCCTGATGTGGGATTAATGTAACGACTGTAAAATTTCAAGGAAAATTTTTTCTTAAAAACTTTGGAATTTTATGAGTCTGCGGTTTCTGACGGCACATGATTCCGAGGCCCGGTGTTCCCGGAATCAATTTCTGAAGTTTTGTTTGGGTACGTTCAGTAAAAGTAAGTGCGAATTTTTCAATCTTGTGAACCGGTGATCGGAATTGAAATTCGAGGACACCGATGAACTCGCAACGCCGGTATTCTCTTAAGGGGACCTTTACCACGGTTGCGTTTTATGCAGGTTAATAGTTAATATTTGGGGATTTAGAATAAAATAAATAAAATTTTTAGTAAAGAATTTTATTTATGGATGTTATTTATTTCCTCTATGAGGAAGTTAGGGGTGGGGCCCACATCTCACATAACCTCCCATGTGAGGATTTAGTATGGTGGGCCCCACATGAGCCCCTAACCCTTCAACTCCCTTGAACCACCCATTAACACTCCCCTTCATTTATTTCTTTGACAACATCCCCACATTTAATAAGAGAAGCCTCTCCAACTTCCTCCCATTAAGATTTCTAACACCTTTTAATTAATTAAATGGGATTCTCCAATTAGTTAATTAGAGTGTTTGAATTTTGTAATTGGTGGTGAATAAAATAATAGCATTAGCTGTTATTTTGGGAGGCATTGTTGTGTTGGGTAAAACATGGGAAAGCTCTAGAGAATTAAGAAAGAAAAGTGTTCTTATCCCAATGAAGAACACATATGTCAAAGAACGTTAGACTCTCTCGGCAAAGAACGCTCCATGGTTTCTCCCACCTCCTCCTTCCTCCGCATCAAGTGAGAAGACACCACTCATGAGAGGTGTCACTAATGACAACTAATCCTCCTCCAATGTTGGCGGGATGAAAACATTCTTCTGTGACGCCCGAATACCGCGATGCTCGTCTTCGGCGGCTCGACGATGTGCGGCGTCAATTTCAAGTTGGGGAATTTGTATAATTTTTGTTTGATAAAATTATACTCTTGTCATTTTTAATGAAAATGATAGTCTATGGCCAATTGCTAATGCTTAACGCGGAGGGCATGAGCCGAATGAACATGGCCTGATGACCCTCTGTTGTTCTTGATTCTTAATTCACAATGGGAGTTGGTGGTGAACGAAGGCGGTGAAGATGGAAGGTGGCAGCCATGTATGGAATAATTGCGGCCCGTAACTGTGGGCCGCTCGGCCAAAGGAGAACCGGCTGGCCGAAGCCGGTCGGGCTGGTGGAACCGCGGCACCCCATGGCGCTATGCAGCAGAATACCGTGGCAAGTGTTCCGCGGGCCGCTCGGCGGACGAACTGTCCAGCATGTGGCCGACCAGGCAGGGAAGACCCACATTGCCAGGAAGGTGTCACACTGAAGGAACTACGGCCCGCCCATGCGGGCCGCTCGCGCCAGGTAGACCGGCTGGCTTCGACTGGCCGGACAGGTGGGAGGCGCCGCTTGGAGTCGCCGGTTCAGGAGACCAAGCCCCCCTGCAGCACTCGGCCACCCGAGCTGAGCCGCTCAGCCAGCTGGACCGCGCCGCGCCGGGCCACGCCGCGCCGGGCCTGGTCGCGCCTCGTCGGCCCGGGTTGTGCCCTCTCGGGCTGGGCTGCGCCCCTCCAGCCACACCGCGCCCCGCCGGGTCGGGCTACGTGCTTCATCAGGTTGGTCCGACCCTCTACTGGGTCAGACCCACCGAACCAGGTTGGGCCGACCCGCCTTCCCATTGGGCTTGACGGGTCGGGCCCATTGTGCTTAAATGCGAATAACTTTAAGATTGCACGTACGATCGACACACCATCTACGGAATTGAGACCTTCGTGACAAAGCGGTCTTTTTGCGATACTCTAAGTGAGTTTTGGACGTCTTTGGAAAATGGCCAGGTTTGGAATGAGCGTATTTCCAACCGGGCCCCTGGAACAGAAAGGCGAATATCTCTCAGACTGGGCGTCCGATTGATGCGTCATCTGTCGCGTTGGGTTCCTTTTGACGAGATGGAAATTCGGGATATGCCATCTCTGAACTTCGGGATAGTTGATGTATCGACCCCTTTGCTCGAGGAGTGGACCCTCATGGAATCGAGCGTGCTGTGTGTGGAAACCCCAGAGATGGTTGTGACTGTAACGACAACTGTACTGGAATCCTCTGTGGGTTCGGTAGAAACAACAACTGTACCTGAATCCTCCGTGGGTTCAGCAGCAACGACAACTGTATTAGACACTTCCATGGGTTCGGCAGCGACAACAACTGTACTGGAATCCTCTGTGGGTTCGGCAGCGACGACGACTGTGCTGGAATCCTCCGTGGGTTCGACAGCATAGATGAATCAGTGACTACATCTGATCATCTCTATCTCTATACGAAAGATGTATACCTATGTGAGATGAGTCTTGAATTTCAATCATTATCATTGATGTGATTGACTTTACTTCCTGTGTGTACTGGGTTGTGCTTGGGCTCGAGAGTTAGAGCCAAACTGAGATTGTCAACTTAGGTATATGTATGGGCATATACCTAAGTAGAGTTTGTTGATACTTCGTGATTGTATTTTTCATTTTTTGGTTTATCCTTCATGGATTTTGGGAGACCTTCGGGGGTCTCGGGGTCTCTACTGAGTATCGTATACTCACCCCTGCACAGGCTATGCCTGCACTACGTTGTGTTGGATGCAGATGATGGAAAACACTGATCGAGGTGGAGGCTTCTAGAGCTGGACCGTACTCAGAGGTGGACCACTTGGCGAGACGTACACGAAGCGGACGGCTGGATCCGAGGTGCTGAGGAGGCCATCTATACCCAGCCTTCAGGTGGGATTCCTCGAGGATGACTCGGTGGTTGTTGTTTTACATTACTCTAGTTGTACTAGCTTTTCAGTTGTAATGTAATTACTGTTGGGCTTGTATTTCCGGCCCCTTACCTTTCAGCACTGACTATTGTATTCATTATTACTTAGTGCTTCCTTCTGTTTCATACTATGTTGTGTTTCTTTACTTTTATAAAGGCAATTCCTTCCCATTATATCAGGATTTACACCTTTGGTGCTAGTCGCCAGCCCCTGGCCTATGGAAGGTAGGCATGGGGCAGTCACGGCATGTGCCCCGAGGATGGGTCGTGACATTAGAAGTGAGCTAGAGGAGTTTCTTCATGCGTTAATGTAAATTATTTTGTAAAGTCATCGTTTATGGTTGTTTTTCATGGGTTTTCATAGATCTACTTTCCTCCCTTTCTCAGTTTCATAGATCTAGTTCATTGGGGATGGATCTATGGTTTTTTATTCAAATCATGGTAATATTTGGCGTTTTTTATGACAGTGGAAGAGATCTATGGTGGGGTTTTTGAGATTCAACCCGATTTTTTGGGTGTTTTAATGTCATTCTTCATTTTCTCCATAATTATCGAGGTAAGTGGTTTCCCTCTCAACTCCTCTTCATTGAACATGGTGGCTTGATTTCTTATTGGTTTTTTTCTTGAATTTGTTAAGAAATGTTTTTAATGCTTGATGGAAACCCTCTTTAGTGACGATTTGTGATAATTTGAAAATTATGTTTTTTTCTAGAAAGTGAATTCTGTAAAATTATTTTAAAATGATTGATTTAAAATGGTTTTTTGGCTTTAATCCATGGAAAACCGTTCTCAACAAAAATTATGTTTTATAGAAATAGTTAGTTTGAATGGTTTTCTATGAAATAATGATTTTATTTAAATTAAATGAAATGGTTCTTTTGGATTTAGTTTTTGGAATAATGGTTAGTGTGTGTTCATATTTAATTTTATGAGGCCCAGTTGAAATATGACATTGTGATTGGTGCCAATGTTGTAATGGAACATGGGATGTAAATTTCCTTGTAATGACTTTTTAGATCGATGAGATACTACTCATGCGTATAGAACTATCATAATGTAGCATGCATGTGTGGATGCATAGGTTTGTGGATTGAAATGGGATATTCCAAAATGGAATTTCAAATAGTTTCAAGTATTTATTTGTTTATTTTCATTGAAAATGGTTTTGGTTTGTCAAACAGTTTTTTTAGAAATAGTTTTTGTTTTTGATAAACTATTTTAAATTGTTTTATATAAATTGTTTTTATATAAATGTGCTATCATGTTCTATCCTATTAGCATGAGTAGGGAAGTCATTTGGGGAAAGCTAACTGAGTGTGATTTCTCACCCCTACTTTGTCACTTTAGTTATTTTGTAGATATGATTTATCAGGACATGGGAAAAGGTAATGTATCACACTTCACTATTGGTTCATTATGATACATGGTATTTTTTAGAGTTAGATAAGGTAAAATGTTGGAACATTGGTGTTTTCTAAGTTTTCGTTGAGTTTTGTTGGTTTTGTCTTTTGATGTGTACTTTGATTCTAGTTTTCTTCCGATGTGATACTTTTTTGTAGTTTGTTTTTGATGTCAACGGTATTATTATGAGTTTTTTATATTGTTATCATGCATAATGTAGTGGAATATTATTAAGGTATGTCTGGCTAGGTTGTTTTATATTCAAAGGTAAAAATGTCCCCTATTTTTTAATGATGACATTGGAATTTATTATCATCCTTTTATACCTTGGATATTTTATTTAAGGAAAAGTAATGTATTTTATTCCTTTTAAGAGAATAAGGAGGGGTGTGATGTTACAAGTGGAATCAACTTGTTCATTCCTTGACTGAAAAGTGGTAATAAGTTTTTTCAGCCATTAAGTTGAATTTTGTTATGGTTTATTCCTTGAGTTGGAATGGTATAAAGGTGTAGGATTTTTGGGAAATGAAATGTAGATCACAAAAATATATATCCATCCTTTTTATACTAAACTTCAATTCACTAGAGAGCTGGGTACATACATGATTTGGAGACACTTATAGGGGTGTAGTCTCATTATCAGGCGATTAACCAATGAGACATGCATGAAATAAATTACAAAAGAGGATTCCCACTTGGTGTTAATATTTTATTTTGATTAAGGATTTATGATTTGGTGGAAAAGTATTAATTTTTTATAAATATTTAAGTTGACTTCAAATGTGAGATTTTATAAAATCACGAAATGGTTATTTTGAAAATTATATGATTTCCAAAAGCATGGTGAAATTATAAAAAATGGTTGAACTCAAAAAACATATAATTTTGGAAATAAATTTTTGATATGTGTGATGTTTTAAAATTTAAAATTGATAAGACTTTAGTTTCTAGAGAGGTATATATGTGGATTTTTTTTGTCTATATAGAAAATAGAACCCAGTAGGTGTTGTAGAAACCAACTGGAGGAAGATGTTGAGAATACTGTTGCACCTGAGCCATAGGTGAACCAAAAGCTGGTTTAGAGTATATTCCAGTCCTTTCATATTGTGGATAGAGGGTAAATGAGGAATGAAGAAAGGATAGTGGTTCATTCCATCAAGTTAAAAAAGAATAATCTACCGATCTCTTGGGGTGATTTAGAACCAAACAAGGTAGAGGTGTGGATAAATAGGATGAATTGAATTGTTGATTTTATAGGCACACCAATAGACCAAAAAGTCAAGTTGGAGAACTATATTCCCGAGGATCATGATCAACAATGGTGGGATTTAGTAGTTCAGGAAAAATTAGACCAATTCATGGCATGGGATAATTATGAAGAATTGTTCAACATACAATTATATGCTAGTATTTTAATGATCATAATAATTATAGACTACTTAATATTGAAGTATGAGAGACTCACAGTGAAATATTTTGTGGTTAAATTCATGAATTTAGTATGCTTTGCACCTGAAGTTGTTGTTAGTGTGTCCTTGAAGGCACACATCATTGAATTAGGGTGGAGGAAGGACATTCTCTCAATGATTTATGTTCTCTATATTACAGATTACACAATGATGGTCAATAGAGAGATGGTGGTATAAAGGGACATGTTAGGAGCTATGGTTGGAGGGATTATGCTAATACATATGAGAAACAGTGGAAACACTAATTTTGTGAGAAATAGAAATAGGGACATCTCTTTCCATGAAATAGGGATGATGCAGAATCAAATAGAGAGATTGGTGAATCTTTCTCCAAGACCCATGACTAATGATGGATGTTTTCAATGTGGTTTCTATTACCACATGAAGAAAGAGTGTATGAAACCACCTAGACAATTCCATAATTTCAACAAAATGGGGCATCTTTAGTTCTAGTGCCACATTTTTAAAATTTTGGGTGTTTTGGATGCTAATATATTGTCATAGGCATTGTATTCATTGAGGGGATGATGGTAGAAAAATATCACTCATCATCAGAATAGAGATAGCCTTTGTGATTGTAGGAATACCATGAATCCTCTAAAAGGGCTATCTCAATCGGGAAATAGAGAACATAGTTCAATGAGTAAGAAACTATATGGAGTAAATATTGTTATTTTTTATGATCAATATGGACCATCTACGGTGAGAGGTACAATTATTTTGAGTTCTATAGTCACACATGTTTTTTTTTGATTTGGGTGTTTTTCATTCATTTACTACTTCTCGTGCTATTGATTTGATGGGTTTAAATGTTGAGATGATGCCTTCTATGTTAAAAAAAACAAATTCTATTAGGATATAGAGAATGTCTATCCATTATGTGTATATAATGTTCTATAATAGCTGATAGAGCTGAGTTGATAAAGGATTTCTCAGTTCTTGAGATGGATGTCTATAACCTATTCCTAGTTATGGATTGGTTGACAATGTTCAAGGATCACATTGACTGTTAAATTAGAATGATTAGTTTTATGAATAATGATGGAATCGAGCATATCATTAGAGGGAATCCGAATATAAAGGAAGGTGAAAATGACTTGTTTGAACTAGTAGTTGGAATGATCTCATACCAGTTCATAGCGTTGAAATTGGATTTGTTGGGAGAGATCAAAGATAGCCATTTTCTATTGATTATGTATTAATTTCCTGGTTTATTTATTAAAAATATCTCTGGATTTCCACCCATAATTAAAGTGGTGTTTATGATTGATCTTTATCTAATGACCAAACCTATTTCCCATTCATCATAATTGATGGTAATTATATAAATATACAATCTTAAAGTTCAGTTGGAAGAGCTAGAAAGAAATTTTTTTGTTCAGAATATAACGTCTTCAGGGGTATCACCGGTCTTGTCTCTCAAAAAGGTGTATGGAACTCTTTGGATATGTGTAGATAATTATAAGGCCAAAAAAGTTTTGATAATGAATTATTATCCACATCCACGCATTGTTGATCTGTTCGATCAATTGAGGGGATCTATGTGGTTCTATAAGTTTGACATGAGATCAGGATAAAACCAATTGCATGTTCGGAATAAGGATATTCTAAATAAAAATTTTAGGAGTAGGTATTTACATTATGAATATGTTTCAGTGCCTTTCATTCTTATGATTTCACCAGTGGTATTTATGGAATTAATAAATCAGATATTTTCAAGATATCTAGATTCTTTTGCGGTGGTGTTTGTGGATGAAATATTTTTTATTCAAATACAAGGTATGATAATGAGGAACACTTGGATACTGTTTTGGGAATCTTGAGGGATCATTATTTGTATGATAAATTATGAAAGTGCGATTTTTGTATCCAAGAGGTATGTTTCGATGTCCATGTAATCTTTAAAAAAGTGTTTCTTTAGATCCAAAATATATAGAGGATGTTATCTATTAGAAACCAACAAATAATGTCTCTGAGATATGACGTTTCCTTTTACTAGCTAGTTATTACCAATGTTTTGTACATGATTTTTCATTACTACACACACACACATGAAATATTTGACAAGGAAGAATGTTCTATTCCATAGAACAATGAATTCCAGATGACTTTCCAAGAGCATAATTTTTTCGATACATTAGTACCTATCTTGATTTTTCTAGAATCAGGGCAAGGGTATGTTGTGTATTACGATGCTTCGAGATCATGGTTGGGATGTGTTCCCATTCTGGGAGATTATATGGTCTTGGCACCCCGACGGTTTGCTGGTGTTGTAGAACTGGGATCTTGTGGGCGCCCAGGTTATGCGTTGTGCTGGTAGGATGAGGGTCTGACAACGATGAAAGTAGCAAATTTTGATTCATGCTGAGAGGTCGCGGTTATCAGTGTTTCAAGCACAGGTCTATGACTTGTGCCCTGTTCAATATTGATGGTGCAATACAATGATTATAAGGAGATGAACACGTTGTCATGATGCCTGTTGCGCATGGATGATGACAGAAAATTTTGGTTGCTATGTGTGAGAAACAACGAGATAGGGTTGTTGCATGACTTCGGACATGAAGAAAGCACGTGACGGAGGCCCTTATTCGGTGGGGTGGTGGTCAGTCGAGCCGTTCGCGGTGCTCAGATGACCAGAAAGGTGTTTCGATTATCTCTAGTCTGATGACACGACGTAGGGAAGGTGGTATCCCGGTGGTACGACAGTATTGTAGGGACTTTTGGAATGACGCTCAGGGGGAGTTCCGGGGAGGTGAGTGGTCGTGGAGCATGGTGACTTCTGGCGATGAACTCGGGTGTAGATGTCATTGGGATTCGGTGTGTGAATCTTGGGATTTTGTGGTACTTTCAGTGATAGGTTGTTGGTGATTGACTGACTCGATGGTAGGTGGTGACTTTGTATGGTTACCTCAATATGGGGGCTTCCACAAGGGAGATTTTTCTTCGTTGCAAGATTTGTTGCGGCTGTAAGTTGATAATAGGCTGCATTGGCTGACATAAACGAATAGTGGGATTTATCTTGATTTTTCACAGGGGACTTGGGATGTTAAAGTGGGGATTGGGATGTTAAAAGTGGGACTTTAGGCTCTTGACAAGACTATGATATTTTTTATTTTGGGTCAACCCGTCTAGGATTGTTTTTGGATTTTGTTTCAGTTGTCTTGTGGACGGGTTTTGTCTGCCACCTTGTTTATTAGTGGTGTTTGTGTCACATATCTACATTTCTATTTCTATTTCTATTTCTATTTTACTTAATAAATTTTTGGGAAAAAGAACACTCGGATCTCTAACTTTCCTGGTAGGGTACAGTTTCATGAGAAAAAATATCCAACCTAAGATTTGGAGTTAGTTTTCATAGTACATGCTTCGAAAACATGACATCGTTTCGTATTTGG
This sequence comes from Viscum album, assembly GCA_963277665.1. Lineage (NCBI taxonomy): Eukaryota > Viridiplantae > Streptophyta > Magnoliopsida > Santalales > Viscaceae > Viscum > Viscum album. Next base: position 1,426,954,464 of record OY728161.1, read on the forward strand.
TGAGAAAGTTAATATGTTTAGGGATCATAAGAACTTGAAAATTATTTTCTCTCAAACATGACATCATTAAATATTTGGTGAGATAGTGAATATGTTTATGGATAATAAGAGCATGAAAAATATTTTCTCAAAAATTTATTTTAATATGAGAGAAAAGATATAGATGGAGTATCCCTAAATGTTCAAAATTGAATTGATATATACATTGGGTAAAGGAAATTAAATGGAATATGAATTAAGAAAAGTTATATTCTCATTTTGAAAATAAAGGCATCATATCAATGGTTGTTGATGTCCGTGATAAGATACATGCACTTAGAATGTTATGAACGATTTGATTTGGTGGTTTTATTTCTAGTTTTTTCTATTCCTAATTTAATTGAGATAGTTAAGGAGACACATAATTCGAATTCTAAGTGTGTTGTGGTGAGGTTAAATCTTAATGGTGGGAGGCCATTGATTGATGGAAGTCGGATGGGAGTCTAGTGTTGTGGTTTTGAAATTGTATGGTTGTAATTATAGATTTCAAGGAACAACTTATTCATTCTTACCACAATTAAAAATGTTCAGTTCATCCTAGGATGCAAAATATAAATAAGGTGTTGAATGAATAGTTTGGGTGGGTTGGAATGAAATGGAAATTGTCTGAGTTTGTTATGAGATAATTAACTTTTAAAATGGGTAAAGAATAGAATCAGTGACCAGTATGTATGTTGTTGTATTTACATATTACTATTTGGAAATGAGAGTAGATAGCCAAGGATTTTTTAACACGTCTCCCATGAATGGTTCATAAACACAATACCATATGTATAATAGTAGTGTCACGACCCGTCCTCGGGGCCCGTGCCGTGACTACCCCAAGCCCGCCTTCCATAGGCCAGGGGTTGGCGACTAGCACCAAAGGCGTAAAATCCCGATAACTGGGAAGGCATTGCCTTTATAAAGAAAACAAGCACCACAGAGTACAAGCGGAAGTAAAACACTAAGTACAAAAAGAAGAGCTGAAAAGTAAAAGGGGCTGGAAATACAAGCCCAACTGTAAAGTACAACTCAAAAAGGAAAAACAGCAACTGAAAAGTAAAGCTGCTACGCCGAGCTGTCCACTGGAAATCCCACCTGAAGGGTGGGTACAGATAGCACCTCTGCTCCTCGGGTCCCGCCGTCTGCTCCGAGTATATCCCGCCCAGTGGTCCACCTCCGGGTACCGCCTCGTCGTATAGTCCACCTCCAGATACCGTCCAGTCCTCGAACACTCGGCCTCTGTCAGCTCTGTTCGTCGTCTGCAACCAACACAACGAGGTGCGGGCATAGCCCGTGCAGGGGTGAGTATAACGATACTCAGTAGGGACCCCGAGACCCTCAAGGTCTCACAAAAACCAACAAGGATAAACACAAGAAGATCTCAACAGATAAACTCTACTTAGGTATATGCCCATACATATACCTAAGTTATCAAGTAACCCATCTCAATCATGAGGAAACACAAGAATTGTGAAATCGACGGATAACCACTACCCGGGTATATGCCCATACATATACCAAAGTTAGCAAGTGACCCATCTCAATCATAAAGTAACACAGGGTCAAAAGTCTCAGCTCAAACCAGGATTTTCATTATCGAAACCGTAACTGCTGAAGAGCTCCGTCTCTAGAGTGTACAGTGGTCCTGTCACGACTCCGAGGCCGCCGCTCACTAACCTAGGACTGCTGAGGTACTCCTCCTGTCGAGTACTGCGGGTTTGCGGCCAACTACCTGGCGCTCCGTCCGCTGAGGGTCTGTCGCCAAATACCGGGCGCTACCCAGATAGCCTACTGAGGTACTCCTCCTGTCGAGTACCGCGGGTTTGCGGCCAACTACCTGGCGCTCCGTCCGCCGTGGGTCTGCTACCAACTACTGGGCGCTCCGTCCACTGGGCTAGTCGACTCACTCCAAGTCGAGTCGGTCAAGCAGTCGTCAGGTCTCAGCCGGCTACACGGTCTCCGTACTCTGCACGCTCGTCTCCGGGAGGATCCGCTCCACGAGCTACTGGTCGATACTCCAAGTATCTCAAAGTCCCACGAAGAAGTGTCTCAAAGGTCCGTCTCGTCACAGGGGTCTCAACGCAACAGACGGCGCGTCGATCGGATGCCCGGTCTGTGAGTTATTAGCCTTTTCGTCCCAGGGGCCCGGTTGGTTTCGAGAGCGAAACCAATCCCGGCCGTATCTCAACTGTACCCCGAACTCCCATAGGGTAAACTCAAAGGGACCGTTACTCAACGTAACCACCAACGCTGCTGACGGCTCGTCAAGCGGACGTCCTGTCTGAAAGATATCAGCTTTCCCGTTCCAGGGGCCCGGTTGGATTTCGGGTACAATCCAACCCGGCCATACTCCGACTGTATCCAAAACTCGGGCGGAGTATGTCAAAAGTTCCGTCTCATCAAGAGGAAGTCAACGAAACAGACGGCGCGTCAATCGGACGCCCGGCCTGTGAGTTATTGGCATTTTCGTCTCCGGGGCCCGGTTGGTTTTTAAAGCAAAACCAACCCGACCGTACTCCACCTGCGTCCAAACCTTGGGCGGAGTATGCCAAAAGATCCGTCTCACTAAGAGGAACATTACGCGACTGACGGCACGTCAATCGGACGTCCGTAGCTCAAGATATGAGCGTTTCCGCTCCGAAGGCCCGGTTGGTTTCGTGAACGAACCAACCCGGCCGAACTCAAAGTAAACCGAAACCTTGAGTGCGATATACCTAAATGACCGTCTCGATCCAAGGATCGCGTTGCCGCAGACGGTTCGTCATTCGGAGGTCCGAGGCTCAAGTTATGAGCCAAGAACCGAATCTGGTCCGAAACGGGGGGTCCGGGTCCGGGCCGACCCGGCCCGACCCCCCCCTTCTGGACGGCGCGGCGCCGGGCGGCGGCGCGGCGGCGCGGCGGCGGCAGACGGCGGCGGCGGCTGGCCGCGTGGCGGCGGGCCGCGTGGCGGCGGCGGCGGGCCGCGGGGCGGCGGCGGCGGGCCGCGGGGCGGCGGCGGCGGGCCGCGTGGCGGCGGCGGCGGGCCGCGTGGCGGCGGCGGGCCGCGTGGCGGCGGCGGGAGGCACGCGGGGCTAAGCCCCGCGTTTCACAAGGCGGCACGGCTATAAGCCGTGCCTTGCAAAAGAAACGGCCCCCGCAAGTGGGGGCCGGCTGGATAAAAACCGGGGGGGCTTTGCCCCCCCCCCCCCTCCTTTAATTGAACCGCCCCCCCCCCCCCTCTCTTTAAGAGGGGGTTTTATATAAGTGGCCGGGGAATTAAATTCCCCGGTTTTAATGGTATCCGGCCGGCCAGCTGGCCGGCCGGTTTTTCTCTAACGGGACCGGAATTTCCGGTCCCCCTTCGGCTTCCGACGCCGGCGGCCCGGCCGCCGGTCTCTTCTTCCGCCGCGGCCCGGAACCGGCCGCGGTCTTCTCGTCCCGCCGCGGCCCGGAACCGGCCGCGGTCTCCACGTCCCGCCGCGGCCCGGAACCGGTCGCGGTGTTTGTCGTCCGGCGCGGTGCGACGGCACCGCGCCCCTTTCTCCGTGCCATGAATCCTTCCAACGCGGCGCGGCGGCGTCGCGTTCTTGAAGACTCTCCTCGGCGTAGTGCGACGGCGTTGCGAAAATTAAACGCACGGTAAACCGCGTGGTGCGACGGCACCACGCCACTTTGCTTCCATCGAAAGAATTAAACAAGAACGTTGGAGGGGGGTTCGGCCGTGTTCGTGCGGTCCGGCCCCCTCTCGTTAAATTAATAACGCAACTTAAACAATCAAGCATCAAGTTAGACATGCGAGATCCACGTTCAAGGAAAAGAATAAAGAAATAATGAACCAACAACCCCTACCTCGGGTATAAGATTCAAGGTTCGGCTACGCTCCACGGAAGACGGCGTCGCGGAGGTCGGGTGTCGCGGTAGTCGTTCGTCAAATCCGTTGACGAAGAGGCGCGTCCGAAGAAGCACGTCGTTGGCGAATCCTTGTACGCCGACGAAGGTTTTTCCGAGGAAGGTGCGGTGTTCTCTCTCGTTGACACCGAAGACGAAGAAGAGCGGAGCGGCGTTCTTCGTCGGAAAAAGAGCGTTCCTCGTCAAGTCTTGCGGAAAGTCAAATAAAAGGTAACATCGAACTCAAGAACCCTTACCTCGATAGTCGCACGTTGACGGAGTCGTGGAAAATCGGTGTCGATTCCTTTGACGTCGGAGGAAGAGTCGTTGTCGAAGGCGTTCGTCGCGGAAAACCGTCGCGGAAGGGATCGTGTTCTTCGGCGGAGAAGTTCTTCGTTGAAGAACGACGTTCTTCGCGTTCTTCGTTGAGGTTGAAGAAGAAGAAGAGGAGCTCTCCACCTCTCAAGAAGACAAACGATCAACCCAAAATAAAATAAGATAACATCTTATTTTATTATTACAAAACATAAAAGAATTTCAAAAGTTTGAAATTCAAAATGGCTAACCCCAAAATTAACTCACTTATTTAATATACAAGAGTTGTATAATTAAAAAGAAGTTAAGTTATCAAGCCATTAAGAGGGAGAGTGGGGAGTTGAAAAGGTGTGGGTTCGTGTGGGCCCCACCACACTTAATCCTCCCAAGGGAGGTTAAGTGGGTGTGGGTCCCACTCCCAACCTCCTTAGATAGGTTTTAACAAGTTAAAAATAAAATTGTTCTACACAATTTTATTTAACTCAAACTAAAAACCCCAAAACGAAACTCTCAACCCGCAACAAACGCAACTCCCGAAAAGGTCTCTTTAAGCGAATATCGGCGCTGCGAGTTCATCGGTGCCCTCGGATTTCAATTCCGAGCACCGGATCAAAAGTTAGGAATTCCCGCTCGTTCGTTCACTGAACGTACCCGAGCCAAACTTCGGAAATTAATTCCGGGCACTCCGGGCCTCGGAATCAGGTGCCGTCTGAAACCGCGCTCTTGTAAAATTCTAAAGAAAATTAAGAAAAAATTTCCCTTGAATTTTACGGGTCTTTACATTACTCCCACCTCAGGGCTTTACGTCCCCGTAAAGCTACATCAAAAACTAGGGAAACAAAAGAGGATATTGAGCACGCATCTGAGCCTCCCGCTCCCAAGTGCTCTCCTGGAGATTCCCGTGCCGCCATCTGTTGCGCAGAAGAGGAATCGATCGCCCATGTAGGACCCGCTCCTGTCGATCCTCTATCTCCACCGGAACCTCCGTAAAAGTCGCCCCATCGTCAAGGATGTGCGTCGGGTCGAGCACGCATCTCCTCAGCTGAGACACGTGGAAGACGTCGTGCACCCGGTGCAATTGAGGTGGTAGAGTTAAGCGGTAAACCTCCTCGCCTACCCTGCTGAAGATCAAAAGGGTCCATCGAACTTCGGAGATAACATGCCGCCTCGGCCACATCTCCGAAACCTCATCGGGTTGAGACCGTATAAGAACGTGTTCGTCACCCTCGAACTCAAGAGGTTTCCCTTTTTAGGTTAGAACTGAACTCAAACTCCTGCTGCCACAGGGGTAGGGTTGACCAACTCAAGAGTGATCGGTCACACCCTCTTATGTCTGAGTTTAACATGAGCTGCCCAGGGTTTCCTTTTCGCCGACCAAGGAAAACCCATTCCGACGTTTGCCTAAAACAGTCAACCGGGGTATGATTTGTGAATCAAAACCATACCCAGATCAACGTCGTAAGGCCTCTACGCTGCCACCAAGAGATTCCAACCGAAACTCTCGCCTCGAGGTCAAATCACACCGTCGGCGTAAGCGTGATTATCGAGTCTCCTCCCAAAGGTATCTCCAGACGTGAGGGTCAAGTCTACGGCTTACCCGGAACCTCTAGGTCTGGGACATGATTCGTGGAAGGGTAGAATGATTGGTTCCTATGTCTATAGATATGGCAGCTCGTAGTAGACATAATTCGTACCCCGAATCATTCTTAGAGCTCCTGGGTCACACTCCTTGACCGCAATGCAGCTATTCTCCTCCCCAGCCCTCCTGCTCCCTGAGCCTGGCGGGGACTACTAAGTCGGGTGGTCGTAACATGTCGAAATGTACACCACCACATGCTGCTCTCCAAGCTCTGCTTCCACGTCTGCTACCCTGCAGATTCATCTGTCCTTAGCACTTCCTCCTCCTGAAACATTTTACACGCCCGAGTCTCTGCTACCGGTACCGCCGGTAGTGTCTGCTGACCAACAGGTAGTGACATAGCTGGCGCTCTACCCGTAGGTACTAATCCAGGTATCGGTTCGCGTACCGAAGCCTCGTTACTATAAGGACCAACCTCATGGTCACTCTCTGGAAACACCTGGAGCTAAGATCATCATCCGCTCTACTAGTATCCAAGCTAGGCGTAGAACTCTAGCATTCGTCTCCATCCAGTCCACTGCTGCCTGGGAAATCTGTCTCGCCTCGTATCCTCAGAGGCCTCTACTGCTGGAACTCGTGCATCGCGCTCTGCTAGCGTGCACCGTCAGCTAGTGGCATCTGCTGCCTAACGGGTGGTGGTGCTGCTGGTACACCACCCGAAGGTGCCAACACTGAAAAAGGGCCCTGCACTGGAGTCTCGCTGCTCGGTGGGCCATCATGAAAGAAACAACGTAACACGATCAAACGATTATACCTGGTGAGCTGACCTGGTTTGAGCTGTTTTAAGGGGAAAAAAAACCTTTGAAAACACACACGCAATCAGTGTTTTCGTGCACAAAGTCGGAAATCAGTTGTCAGGGTCCTGGTGTATGGATACGTCGGCCGCCCGCACCAACACTGGACTCCCTGAACTGAAAACCACACTCGGTACTCTCAACACTATTGCTTCACAGAAAGAGACATCAGAGTTATAAGTTCTGCGGTAGAACCGAACTCCTCTGATACCAATTTGTCACGACCCGTCCTCGAGGCCCGTGCCGTGACTACCCCAAGCCCGCCTTCCATAGGCCAGGGGTTGGCGACTAGCACCAAAGGCGTAAAATCCCGATAACTGGGAAGGCATTGCCTTTATAAAGAAAACAAGCACCACAGAGTACAAGCGGAAGTAAAACACTATGTACAAAAAGAAGAGCTGAAAAGTAAAAGGGGCCGGAAATACAAGCCCAACTGTAAAGTACAACTCAAAAAGGAAAAACAGCAACTGAAAAGTAAAGCTGCTACGCCGAGCTGTCCACTGGAAATCCCACCTGAAGGGTGGGTACAGATAGCACCTCTGCTCCTCGGGTCCCGCCGTCTGCTCCGAGTATATCCCGCCCAGTGGTCCACCTCCGGGTACCGCCTCGTCGTATAGTCCACCTCCAGATACCGTCCAGTCCTCGAACACTCGGCCTCTGTCAGCTCTGTCCGTCGTCTGCAACCAACACAACGAGGTGCGGGCATAGCCCGTGCAGGGGTGAGTATAACGATACTCAGTAGGGACCCCGAGACCCTCAAGGTCTCACAAAAACCAACAAGGATAAACACAAGAAGATCTCAACAGATAAACTCTACTTAGGTATATGCCCATACATATACCTAAGTTATCAAGTAACCCATCTCAATCATGAGGAAACACAAGAATTGTGAAATCGACGGATAACCACTACCCGGGTATATGCCCATACATATACCAAAGTTAGCAAGTGACCCATCTCAATCATAAAGTAACACAGGGTCAAAAGTCTCAGCTCAAACCAGGATTTTCATTATCGAAACCGTAACTGCTGAAGAGCTCCGTCTCTAGAGTGTACAGTGGTCCTGTCACGACTCCGAGGCCGCCGCTCACTAACCTAGGACTGCTGAGGTACTCCTCCTGTCGAGTACTGCGGGTTTGCGGCCAACTACCTGGCGCTCCGTCCGCTGAGGGTCTGTCGCCAAATACCGGGCGCTACCCAGATAGCCTACTGAGGTACTCCTCCTGTCGAGTACCGCGGGTTTGCGGCCAACTACCTGGCGCTCCGTCCGCCGTGGGTCTGCTACCAACTACTGGGCGCTCCGTCCACTGGGCTAGTCGACTCACTCCAAGTCGAGTCGGTCAAGCAGTCGTCAGGTCTCAACCGGCTACACGGTCTCCGTACTCTGCACGCTCGTCTCCGGGAGGATCCGCTCCACGAGCTACTGGTCGATACTCCAAGTATCTCAAAGTCCCACGAAGAAGTGTCTCAAAGGTCCGTCTCGTCACAGGGGTCTCAACGCAACAGACGGCGCGTCGATCGGACGCCCGGTCTGTGAGTTATTAGCCTTTTCGTCCCAGGGGCCCGGTTGGTTTCGAGAGCGAAACCAATCCCGGCCGTATCTCAACTGTACCCCGAACTCCCATAGGGTAAACTCAAAGGGACCGTTACTCAACGTAACCACCAACGCTGCTGACGGCTCGTCAAGCGGACGTCCTGTCTGAAAGATATCAGCTTTCCCGTTCCAGGGGCCCGGTTGGATTTCGGGTACAATCCAACCCGGCCATACTCCGACTGTATCCAAAACTCGGGCGGAGTATGTCAAAAGTTCCGTCTCATCAAGAGGAAGTCAACGAAACAGACGGCGCGTCAATCGGACGCCCGGCCTGTGAGTTATTGGCATTTTCGTCTCCGGGGCCCGGTTGGTTTTTAAAGCAAAACCAACCCGACCATACTCCACCTGCATCCAAACCTCGGGCGGAGTATGCCAAAAGATCCGTCTCACTAAGAGGAACATTACGTGACTGACGGCACGTCAATCGGACGTCCGTAGCTCAAGATATGAGCGTTTCCGCTCCGAAGGCCCGGTTGGTTTCGTGAACGAACCAACCCGGCCGAACTCAAAGTAAACCGAAACCTTGAGTGCGATATACCGAAACGACCGTCTCGATCCAAGGATCGCGTTGCCGCAGACGGTTCGTCATTCGGAGGTCCGAGGCTCAAGTTATGAGCCAAGAACCGAATCTGGTCCGAAACGGGGGGTCCGGGTCCGGGCCGACCCGGCCCGACCCCCCCCCCCCCTTCTGGACGGCGCGGCGGCCGGCGGCGGCGGCCGGCGGCGGCGGACGGCGGCGGCGGACGGCGGCCGGCGGCGGCGGCCGGCGGCGGCGGACGGCGGCGGCGGACGGCGGCGCCGGGCGGCGGCGCGGCGGCGGCAGACGGCGGCGGCGGACGGCGGCGGCGGCCGGCCGCGCGGCGGCGGCGGCGGGCCGCGTGGCGGCGGCGGCGGGCCGCGTGGCGGCGGCGGGCCGCGTGGCGGCGGCGGGAGGCACGCGGGGCTAAGCCCCGCGTTTCACAAGGCGGCACGGCTATAAGCCGTGCCTTGCAAAAGAAACGGCCCCCGCAAGTGGGGGCCGGCTGGATAAAAACCGGGGGGGCTTTGCCCCCCCCCCCTCCTTTAATTGAACCCCCCCCCCCCCCTCTCTTTAAGAGGGGGTTTTATATAAGTGGCCGGGGAATTAAATTCCCCGGTTTTAATGGTATCCGGCCGGCCAGCTGGCCGGCCGGTTTTTCTCTAACGGGACCGGAATTTCCGGTCCCCCTTCGGCTTCCGACGCCGGCGGCCCGGCCGCCGGTCTCTTCTTCCGCCGCGGCCCGGAACCGGCCGCGGTCTTCTCGTCCCGCCGCGGCCCGGAACCGGCCGCGGTCTCCACATCCCGCCGCGGCCCGGAACCGGCCGCGGTGTTTGTCGTCCGGCGCGGTGCGACGGCACCGCGCCCCTTTCGCCGTGCCATGAATCCTTCCAACGCGGCGCGGCGGCGTCGCGTTCTTGAAGACTCTCCTCGGCGTAGTGCGACGGCATTGCGAAAATTAAACGCACGGTAAACCGCGTGGTGCGACGGCACCACGCCACTTTGCTTCCATCGAAAGAATTAAACAAGAACGTTGGAGGGGGGTTCGGCCGTGTTCGTGCGGTCCGACCCCCTCTCGTTAAATTAATAACGCAACTTAAACAATCAAGCATCAAGTTAGACATGCGAGATCCACGTTCAAGGAAAAGAATAAAGAAATAATGAACCAACAACCCTTACCTCGGGTATAAGATTCAAGGTTCGGCTACGCTCCGCGGAAGACGGCGTCGCGGAGGTCGGGTGTCGCGGTAGTCGTTCGTCAAATCCGTTGACGAAGAGGCGCGTCCGAAGAAGCACGTCGTTGGCGAATCCTTGTACGCCGACGAAGGTTTTTCCGAGGAAGGTGCGGTGTTCTCTCTCGTTGACACCGAAGACGAAGAAGAGCGGAGCGGCGTTCTTCGTCGGAAAAAGAGCGTTCCTCGTCAAGTCTTGCGGAAAGTCAAATAAAAGGTAACATCGAACTCAAGAACCCTTACCTCGATAGTCGCACGTTGACGGAGTCGTGGAAAATCGGTGTCGATTCCTTTGACGTCGGAGGAAGAGTCGTTGTCGAAGGCGTTCGTCGCGGAAAACCGTCGCGGAAGGGATCGTGTTCTTCGGCGGAGAAGTTCTTCGTTGAAGAACGACGTTCTTCGCGTTCTTCGTTGAGGTTGAAGAAGAAGAAGAGGAGCTCTCCACCTCTCAAGAAGACAAACGATCAACCCAAAATAAAATAAGATAACATCTTATTTTATTATTACAAAACATAAAAGAATTTCAAAAGTTTGAAATTCAAAATGGCTAACCCCAAAATTAACTCACTTATTTAATATACAAGAGTTGTATAATTAAAAAGAAGTTAAGTTATCAAGCCATTAAGAGGGAGAGTGGGGAGTTGAAAAGGTGTGGGTTCGTGTGGGCCCCACCACACTTAATCCTCCCAAGGGAGGTTAAGTGGGTGTGGGTCCCACTCCCAACCTCCTTAGATAGGTTTTAACAAGTTAAAAATAAAATTGTTCTACACAATTTTATTTAACTCAAACTAAAAACCCCAAAATGAAACTCTCAACCCGCAACAAACGCAACTCCCGAAAAGGTCTCTTTAAGCGAATATCGGCGCTGCGAGTTCATCGGTGCCCTCGGATTTCAATTCCGAGCACCGGATCAAAAGTTAGGAATTCCCGCTCGTTCGTTCACTGAACGTACCCGAGCCAAACTTCGGAAATTAATTCCGGGCACTCCGGGCCTCGGAATCAGGTGCCGTCTGAAACCGCGCTCTTGTAAAATTCTAAAGAAAATTAAGAAAAAATTTCCCTTGAATTTTACGGGTCTTTACAAGTAGATCATTTAAAAATTTCAAACCATTTTATCTCTATTCATTAATCTCATATAGTGGAATACTTTTCAAAAATCTATTTCTGAGAAGCGGTAAAGAGTAATGGTGAATCAGTTTTGATAGTGTCAAACATATATTTGGGGTTTCTGTCTTGTTCATGGAAATCATTACATAAATACATTGGGACAGAATCAAAATTGAGTATGTCATATCATCCTTAGACATACGTCCAATCCAAAAGGATTAATAGAAACATTGGAAGTGATATTTTGGGATTGTGTAATGGATTTTTGTGGCTCATGGGAAGAGAACGTATCATTTGTAGAGTTATCATATTAAAAAATTTATTAATCTTTAATAAAAATTTATACTTTTTAATAATTCGATGATAATCCTTTTATTTCACATCTTTTTTGTGTGGAAGTAGGTGAGACTTCTCAATTTGTTCCAATACTTGTGCCTAAAATAACAGAGAAGGTACAGATGATCAAGAAACATATGGAGATGTCTTAGAGTCATTAGAAATTGTATGTGTATCATCATTGATGGTTTTTTATAAGAAGTTAGTGATCATGTGTTCTTTAATATCTCTCTAAGTCTTAGTCAATGTCATTTTGGAATGAATTTCATGTTATCTCTTATATACATTGCCCCTTTTCAGATAATGGAACAGGTTGGAGAGGTGGCATATCAGATGGAATTTCCACCACGGTTCAGTACAATGAAAATTATGTTCCATTTATCTCAATTGAAAAAGTATCATCTTGATACTAACCATGTGATCTGATGGGATTACGTTGACCTTGATCTGGATTCGTTGTTGGATCATATCCAAGTACAGATTTTGGATAGGGAAGAGAAAGTATTGTTTGGAAAAGAATTGGACTAGTGAGGGTTTTGAGGAAACAAGGTCATATTCGAGAAGATACATGAGAATTTGATAAGTAAATGTTCAAGAAATGTCCTTAACTCTTTGAGGACTCCAATGGTTTTCTACTTTTGGGTATAAAAATTCCAAGCACTGGGAGAATTTAACACCCCAGTTTCAAGTAAGTAACTCTTAATTTTTGTATTATAAGTATGTAATTTATTTTGGGGACTTGTGGGATCGTTTAGATTACTTTAAGAATTATTTTGGAGATTTTATATAGGTTAAAGGTTTGTGGAAACAATGAAACTCCTACATGAAAATGTGCATAGTGAGACTATGGTTAAAGGGAAGGCGTACGGTCTGTCCAAACAATGCGGCCACCTAGGGGGAAGTGTTCAAAGTGGGATAGTGGGATTCTGCAAATTTGGTGAATGGTTTGTCTAAACATGTGGGAAAACTATGTGATATTCTTTTTATGGTAGCATATGATGCATGTTTTGTGAAAAAAATTTCCTAATCATGAGACAAACCATGCACAGTTTAAAAAATGATCCTAGAAAAGTGGGTTTGGGTTTCGATTACGTTTTAACCGCTATTTTTTCCAAATCGACCCATAAATTTAGATTCCTACATCCTATAGGCTGTAGAACCTCTACCCACTAAATTGTAAGTGATAAATAGGTGTTTCTTGGTTCATTGATGGTTGATTATCATGGTATGTCATCTCTTATGGTTGTTTTACATGTTTTTTCTTAGATCTACTTTCCTCACTCTCTTGGATTCATAGATCTAGTCTTCTACAAATAGATATAAGTTTTATGATTCCAATCTTGTTTATACTTCTACTTTTTTTTGATATGTTAAGGTATCTATGGTGGGTTTTTTGAGATTCAACATGACTTTGTAGATTTTTTCATATCATTATTAATTTTTTACATAATTTCCAAGGTATGTGGCTTCAATCATGATTCATATTCTTAGAACATAATGAATTGATTTAAAATTGGTTTTTTCCCTAAAAATTAATTTTGAAATTGATGTAAATTTTTTTATAGAAAATATCTTTAGTGATGGATTATTTAATTTTGGAAATTGAGTGTTTTGAAGGAAAGTTAATTTGGAAACATGATTATAAAATAATAGTTTTAAGATGGTTTTTTTAGGTTTTATTCATGGAAAAGTGTTTTCAATAAAAGGTTGGTTTTACTGATATTTTTTTTGGAATGGTTTTTAATGATATAATGGTTCTATTGAAATAGATTGAAATGGTTGGTTTGGATTTGGTTTTTGGCCTAATGGTTAGTGTGTGTTAATACTACATTTTACAAGGCCCAGATGAAATATGACATAGTGATCAGTGCTAATGGTGTAATGGAACATGGGATTTTAATTACCATGTAATGACTTGGTAGATCGGTGAGAAACCTCTCATGATTATGTAAAATTCATAATGAATAATTCATGTGTGGTTGTGTAAGTTTTTGGATTGAAATGGGATATTCTAAAAAGGAATGTGATTTGGTTTGAAGTATTTCCTAGATTCTATTCATAGAAAATGGTTATGGTTTATAAATATATTTTGTTTATAAATTGTTTTTGTTTTTGGTAAACTATTTTAATTTTATTTATATGTTTTATATATAAATGTGATAAAATTTCATATAGTAGTGTCTTGAGTAGGTAATTAACTTGTTGGATGCCTCTTAAGTTCCATTTCTCACCCCTTCTTTCAAACATTGGTTCTTTTGTAGAAATCATTTATCAGGACACTGGAAAAGGTAATGTATCAAACTTATTTAGAGGTGAATCATGGTCATTGGGATGTTTTGGTGATTTTGATAATAATGTTGGATCTTTGGTGTTATGTGGGTTTTCATTGAGCTTTTTTGGTTTTGTATTCCATTTTTTGCTTTGATGTTAGTTTTTTTTCACTATGGTACTTTATTGTAGTTCAGTTTTGATATCAATGGAATTATTAAGAGTTGTTTTACATTTTTTTCATGCATCATGTAGTTGTATTCTATTATGGCATGTTTAGTTTGGGTATTTTATCTTTAAAGGGATAATCATCCCTCATCTGTTAATGAATCCCTATGCATTTCTTTCCAACAATTAGCACCATGGGGATGTCTCTTAAGGTGAAGTAATTTCCTTCTGCCATCAAAATAAAATGAGGACTGGAGGGATGTTACACGAACGCAGCCTAGTATTTTATTTGATATATCACTATTGATTAAAAAATGTTCTCCACTGTAAGGTAATGTAAATATAGGTTCAATGACTAATATTATCTTTAGTTCCTTGAAAATTTCCCCACATTCATCTATACAAAGGAACATTTCTTTCTTCTAAGTTAACATGGTTGGTGGATTATATGGTCATTAGAAATTATCCTCCCGTAATTTATGATATCCAACTAAACCAAGAAAACTATGTATATTAGTCATAGTGACTAATATAGTCCAACATTTAACAACCTCTTTATTTGAGGGATCCATTGATATACCCTGACTTGAGATTATAGGACATAAAAATGAGACTTTTTGAAGAAAAAAACCACACTTATGAAAATTTTTATACAAATTATCCATTATCAAGGTCTTCAATACAAATATAAAGTGATAATTATACAACTTCCATTATCTTTAAATAGATAATAATATCATCTATAAATACTAACAAAAACGGATCAAGGTAAACTCTAAAGACATTTTTCATTATATCCAATAAGTTAATGGGGTATTTAGTAACACCAAATGGAATCACTATATATTCATAATGTACATACCTTGTACAGAATGTTATCTTGTCAATATCATTCTAAAATATCTTTTCTCTAAAACATGTATGACGCCAAAGGGTTGTATTTCCATAAAATTGTCCAAAAATATGTTTATTATTGTGAAAATATCATCATATAAAACCTCAAAAGGGGGTTCTAAGACTTTGAAATTATGATAATCCTTAAACTCACAAACCCACTATGGTGTACATAATTCAAAAGTTAATATTACATAAAGACATATATGCTTCAAACAATTAACAAAAAACATAGATTTTTTGTGGTCCTTATAACCAAAATACCATTGGAAAAAATACTTTTACAAAATAATTCCAGAATCCTAATACATAAATATTTCAAACATTCCACTTAAACAACTGACATGGCATAATTACTTCCTTGTCCTAGGAGTTAAATCATTGATTAGGTCCTTGAAGTGGATAATGCACATTCTCCCCAGACATGATACATGAACTCCTTGATAATTAATTGTGTTGAAGCATTTATTTCCTCACAAAAAAACATTTCTTGTTTCTTTGAGACATTATCATGGGTGTCTCCTTCGGAATTTATTGAATGATGATAATTGTTCTTTCTTTGCCCCATGGTCTCCACTTCTTGAGCTTTATGGGAACTCCAAACTTATCTTAATTGGTGAGTACAACAATATGTAATGTCGTGGGTTATTAATCATATTTATTGATAAATAATCTATAATTGTATCATCCTGACCTGAATAATCAGGTTTGATCTAGAAGGACACAAGAACTCATGTGAGCCTCCCCATATGCAAGAGGAAATTGACTATAAGTGAGGGAATGAATACAACAATATGGAGAATATACCATCATTATCATGTCATCGAGAGGGATAATAATGAATAAATTATAAAATAATGAGTAAATAATCATTTCAAAATGATAAAACATAATAAGTGACACAGATATAAGAATATTTCTCAAAGTGGTAAGCCTGTCCAAAGTATAAGTAGAAGGGAAAAAATACAAGTAAATAAAAAAACATCAAAGGGGTAATAGGGTGTCTATCCTAGTCTACTCCACCTCTATGCTCCACCGCTCAACTGTCCACTATATTTCCTTTTATGTTTTTCATAACTCTAGTTTTGAAATCTATAAGTTCACTAAAATGATCGAGTAGGGTGTGGGTACAAGACTCAGTAGGACACCACCAATGCATCCTTAATATAAGTGCATAATATATATTACAATGTATATCATGGAATAAGTATATTCCAAAAAGGCATATATTTACCAAGTAATTGTGCGCAAACCAAGCCACCACAATCCCCAACCCCACCTACTATGGCTCATTTCTAGTAAGAATGTCTAGAACACATGTACCATCATCATGTTCTCATAGATCACCCACCCAAAATATATTCATCATAGTAATTCTATATCTTACTCCATGTCAAGGTCTCACCCCCACCATTCTGGTGGTTTTCATAGGAATTTTTGCATGTTCAGTAAAGTTGATCCCTAACCTACTAAACTATTTAATAACTCATGATGCAATTCCATTGGATTCCATGAGCGGTATTTTCCATTTACCCACTATTCATTACCCTATAGGGGTAGCCACACACTTTATTAAAGACATTATTAATGCATTAGGTTTATTAATCAACCACAGAGTTGTATAACTCTCAAACTTAAGGATCCACCTATGTATCTCAATATCTTTTATCTAGACACTATTCTTTCCTCTCTATAGGGATTTCCATGACCATCTTTAAGGATTCTATAATTGTGTCGAGTTAGGTTACAAAATGTTATGGTTTTCCCCTATACAAGGTTAACCATGCCTTACTTTAAGGATGTTAGAACTGCATAAATCCTAACCTCATGGATCCACCTGAGTATCTCAATACATGTTGAAAAATTATATAGGTTATGAAACAAACAAACAATACATGTTTTATTAAGAAACGATATGACACACCAAGATCAATATCAGGGGCCACACATAATCACATGTCATAAAAAACGATCCCATGGCTACACATAAACCCATTTGAGATTCATCTAATGCATGATTTAGTCCAACAGAAACCTCAAATCCTGATAAAATCTTATATACATGGCCCAAAAATTGAAAAGATCCTCCTACCTCAAAGTTAACATCATCAACTGTAAGAATAAAAAACTTTGTTTGGTTCAAAAGCTATATTTGAAACCCCAATAGTTAAGAGAACTTCTTCATTGGGTTTATTAACATCTTTTCCAATATGTCAACACTCTATGATCTCTAATGGTTCCTAAACCAAAAGCCATAATTTTATTTAAAAAATAAATAAAATATCACATGTGGTGATACATTCTCTCTCTTTGATAATTTCAAAATTATCATTTTGGTCAACACATGTGATAGGAATGTTCTGATCAAGATTAATTATAAAACCAAATGTGATAATTTATATCTCCAAATGTATTAGAGAAAAAATTTCTATTAAATATATTTATTATTTAATAAAAAAAACTAGACAATTTACATAATTATCCAATGATGATTTTGGGAAATTATCTTTTGATATTTTTCATAATTTTTTTATAAAATCACAAAATTATCTTTTAATAATTTTATTAATTACACCTTAATAAACCAATGTAATTTTCATTTATAAATA
The DNA here is from genome assembly GCA_963277665.1 of Viscum album. Classification (NCBI taxonomy): domain Eukaryota; kingdom Viridiplantae; phylum Streptophyta; class Magnoliopsida; order Santalales; family Viscaceae; genus Viscum; species Viscum album. The sequence continues at coordinate 1,426,971,828 of OY728161.1, forward strand.
TCAATACATTATCCTCAGATAATTCATTTCAATTATCCTTGGATAATTTAGGTTTGTCTTCAATAATGATTCGAGGTAATTAACATTTCATGAATATTAGAATTACCTAGTAATAATTTGATGAAATTAAAATTTGTTAATTTTATAAATAATTATCATTAAATAATTTTACATATTTAGTCCTCAATAAATATTACAAAATATCCTTTGATAGTTTTTAGAAAAAAATCCTTATAAAATTTTTGTTTCATCATTATATTTAATCTATACATTTTTTTTGAAATATGAGATTATAGAAACTTTAAAAAATAATATATATATATATATATATATATATTATGTATCTATATATAAATATATATATATATATATATGTTTTTGTGTGTGTGTGTGTGTTTGTGTGTGTATAATACAAAAACATGGAAATAAAAGCGCCTGGAGGAATGTGTGGAATATCAAAGTCACTAGTGCAGAAAACGTTTTTTACGTCACCATTTTTTACGTCGGTTATATATAACCGACATAAAAATACGGTGAGTATATTTTTAATGTCGGTTATTTTAATAACCGATGTTACAAATCGCGCCTTTTCAGTTTTTACGTCGGTTATTTTATAACCTACGTAAAAAACCCATGTGCGGGGGTTTTTTACGTCGGTTATTTGGAAACCGACGTAAAAAAGGCGATATCTACGCGTTTTTTACATCGGTTATAAGATAACCGACGTAAAAAACCAATATGTGGGGGGTTTTTTACGTCGGTTATTTTGAAACTGATGTAAAAAACCTGATATCTACGCGTTTTTTACGTCGTTTTCCCAATAACCGACGTAAAAAAACCCCCCCGTGCTTTGGTTTTTTACGTCGGTTTCTAAATAACCGACATAAAAAACCCCCCGCACATTGGTTTTTTACGTCGGTTATCTTATAACCGACGTAAAAAACAATATCTCTACGCATTTTTTACGTTGGTTATAAAATAACCGACATAAAAAACCAAAGCACGAGGGGGTTTTTGACGTCGGTTATAAAAAACCCGTAGATATCTCGATTTTTACGTTAGTTATAAAATAACCAACGTAAAAAACCAAATCGTGGGAGATTTTTTATTTCGGTTTTAAAATAACCGACGTTATATATTTAAAAAATAGTTTATAACGTCGGTTATATAATAAACGATGTTATAAAACTTTTAAAAGGCCCGTGGACTGTCATTTACAATTTTTCGATTGACAGTCCGTTGGCTCGTCTCTCTCACGCGGTAAACCCTAATCTGCTCGTCGATCGACCTGCGTTAAACTAATTTTGGCTTCATTGTTTATCTTCTTCACTCCTCTTGGATCTATCATCTCAACTCGCAACATTCAAGTAAGCCTTCCACGAATTTATTTCATTCATTTTTTTTCACGGATATTCTATAATTATGTTTTGCGATTTTTCTTCATTGTTTATCTTCTTCATTGCTGTCCGAGGTGATCTCCAAGACCATCAGCCCTCGGAAGGGCACCGTCGAGTTGGGTGTGGCACAGAAGGTAAAAGAAGCCATGGCTTCCCTGGTCTACGCACCCCGACCGTCGTCCCTTCCATCTTCCTCCACCCCTGCCACCTCGTCGTCATCCTCCTCCTCCTCTCGGATCTATCATCTTAACCGAGAGTGTTTATTTTATTTCTTCTTTCCCATATGTAAAATATTCTTAAATTATTATGATACATATTATTCATTGATGGAAGTGATACAATTTCACATGGTGTAGGATGATTTATGGGCAGGGTGAGACCATGACATTAGCATTGTGGTGTGAGAGGAAAACTAGTGGAGAAGTGGTGTCCAAGAACCTTAATTTTAGTATATATATATATTTATATAATTTTTTATACGAAAAGGTTTATTTATAAGAATTATTTTGTGAGTGATTCATAGTGAGTATATGAAACTATTTTTCCTTGTTTAGGTGATGATTTAGATTCCTTTTTTCATAGGGCTTTAGTGTGCTTCCTCAACATTTTCATGAGATGTTTTAGGGAGGATCTTACTATGTATACATGTTATGCCCACCATACATAAATATAAACAATTTTTTTGGTTTTTAATAGCAATTTGTAGTTTTTTATAGATGTTTGTATCATGGAAGTGTTGTGGAGTAGCTTTCATGAGTATATCGAGTTTATTGTTTCTTCCTAGTTTTACTTTTAGTACTAATAATCTTCTTTTTGGTTTATATACAACAATACATGTATGAATTCATGCATAATTATCTAAATTTATTCATTTCGAACTGAGGAGGGTTACTTTTGGTGGGATCAGATCCTAAATGATATGGTATGAATTCATTCTATCATAACCATAAATAAAATATAGTTGTATTTTATTTATCATATACATAAACTAATACTCTTCTTTTTCATCACAAACCCTTTGAGAATAAAAAACCAAACTAAGGGATTTGGTATCCACATTGCCTTTTGTTATAGAATATGGGACATCAAAATCAAATGATTGAACATATTCCTCCCAAAAACACTTCCATTGATTTTTATAATTGTGTGAAAATTTTTACCAAATGGATTTAGGGTCTACAAAAACCATTAATAACATGTTAAATAGGTATTTTAGCTAATATATTAAAACATAAAAACCGCAATCAATATTAAACTATGTAGGCATCATGGTTTTCTTTGATTCAATTAAATTTAAAACTATTATATCTAACTATATTTTGTTTTAAAAATAATATTCAAGCATATTTTTTTAAATACCTATAGATTTGTTTTATATTTTAAATTGTTTTATATTCAAATTATGATTTTTTTCATATAAACATATATTTGTCTTATCTTAAAAATATATATTTTTTGTTGATATTTGTTATAGGTAAAAATGAGTCGAAGTTGGATTAAGGCACATCGAATGAGCAATGAATTTGAGGAAGGTGTTGATGCCTTTTTGGAATTTGAAAAACGAAATGTTCCAAGTAGTGACATTTTTTCTGTCCATGCCTGAAATGTTTGAATATGAAGAAGTTGAAAAGTATAGAGATAAAAGATCATCTGATTTTTCATGGTTTTTATCTGAGTTACAGCCCTTGGATTTGGCATGGTGAAACTGGACGGAATGTCACTGATGATGATGATTCGCAAGATGGTAACTCCGATGGAATTGAAGAAATGATTCGCGATATTGTAGCAGAACAAATTGAGATAGAACCGACAGTTGCGCGTCTATATGGTGATGCTGAAAAACCATTATATCCTGGTTGTATAGATTTTACAGTTTTGTCGGCGGTGTTAAGATTGATTAACTTGAAGGAGAAGCATGGATGGAGTGACAGAAGTTTTACAGAGCTGCTACAATTGATGAAAGACATTCTTCCAAAAGATAACGATCTTCCAGATTCACATTACAAAGCCAAGAAAATATTATGCCCGATGGGATTGGGATACAAGAAAATACATGCCTGTCTGAATGACTGCATTATATATAGGAAGGAATATGAATTTTTGTCAAAGTTTCCTAAATGTGGGACATCACGGTATAAGGTGAAAGAAAAATCACAGGCTGATGTAGAGATTAAAAATCTCCCTTCAAAGGTATTTTGGTATCTTCCTATAATTAATCGTTTCAAACGTTTATTTGCTAATTAACATGATGCAAAAAGGTTAAGATGACATGCTGAAGAGCGGGTATGTGATGGAAAAATACATCATCCAGCTGATTGTCCACAATGGAAGAAAATTGATGCGCAGTATTCTACATTTGGAAATGAAATTAGAAATCTCAGACTAGGGTTGTGCCCAGATGGAATGAATCCATACCGAACACTCAGTAGCACACATAGTTCATGGCCTGTTTTATTGGTAATTTACAACCTCTCTCCTGAAGTTTGTATGAAGCGCAAATATGTCATGTTGAGTATAATGATCTCTGGTCCAAAGCAACCCAGTAATGATATTGATGTTTACTTGTCACCGTTGATTGATGATTTGAAACTGTTATGGGCTGATGGTATTAGGGTGTATGATTCTTATAAAATGGAATATTTTCAACTGCATGCAGTGCTTCTGTTTACTATAAATGACTTCCCAGCATATGGAAATTTGTCTGGATACAGTGTTAAAGGGCATAAAGCATGTCCAATTTGCGAGCAACAGACGTCATATTGTCAATTGCATCATGGGAGGAAAACAGTGTACATTGGTCATCGAAAGGTTTTGCCTATGGAACACCCTTATAGAAGACTAAAAAAGGCATTCAATGGCTCACAAGAATTTGATACTACTCCAAAACATTTATCCCCTGATCTGTATTTTGAGAGGGTGAAAAACCTTGATGTGACATTGGGAAAGACACAAAAATCTGGTAATTATAGACATATTTGGAAGAAAAGGTCAATTTTTTTTGAGCTACCATATTGGAGGTATCATGAAGTTAAACATAATATTGATGTCATGAACATGGAGAAGAATATCTGTGATTCTTTGATTGGAACATTGTTAGATATTAAAGGAAAGAATAAAGATGGTTTGAATGCAAGATTATACTTACTATCAATGGGAATGCGTTTGGAGTTAGCTCCCACTCCTAAAGGAAGACGAACATTTCTTCCCCCGGCTTGCCATACATTATCGAAGAGGGAGAAAATTAGCTTCTGTCAGTGTCTTCATCATACCAAAGTGCCTCAAGGTTATTCTTCTAATGTAAAAAATTTTGTCTCATTGAAGGACTTGAAGTTGATAGGTATGAAATCACATGATTGTCACGTCATGATGCAACAAATTCTACCAGTTGCATTGCGTGGAATATTGCCCATTCATGTCAGAAAGACTATAATGAAGTTGTGTTATTTTTTCAATTCAATTTGTAACAAGGCGATTGATGTGAATGCTTTGAACATTTTGGAAAAGGATGCAATTTTTATACTTTGTCAATTGGAAATGTATTTTCCTCCAACTTTTTTTCATATAATGGTGCATTTAATGATTCATCTGGTTCGAGAAATAATGCTTTGTGGACCTGTATATCTTCATTGGATGTATCCTTTTGAAAGGTATATGAAAATATTAAAGGGGTATGTTAAAAATCTATATCGACCTGAAGCCTCCATTATTGAAAAGTATATTTTTTAGGAGGTAGCAGAGTTTTGTACAAGCTACTTGGCTGCGGCGCAACACATAGGTTTGCCTCCATCTTTCCATGAACGAGTTAATAATGAGGGAAACGGGATTCACGGCTTGAAATTCAAATCATTGTCAGCTGAACAGATGAAGAAGTTAGAATCATACATCTTGAATAACATAGTTGATGCTCAACCGTATATCACATTGCATATTAATGAGTTGAAACAATGTCATCCAAAGAAGAAAGAAATGTGTATTTTGAATGAGCACAACAAAACTTTTTTGTCATGGATTAAAAATACTTTTCTTGGTAGATCATATGTATCAGAGACATTAAAATGGATAGTGGGTGGTCCATGTTTAAATGTGATAACATGGTCTAGTTATGACATTAATGGTTATACATTTCATACAAAAGCTCAGGACAACAGAAGTGTAGTTCAGAATAGTGGTGTATTGGTGTTTGCAGAAGCAATGCATTTTTCGAGTGCTAAGGACAAAAACCCAATTTCTGCATCAAGTGCATATTATGGAGTGATTGAAGACATATGGGAGGTTGATTACTTTAAAATTAAAGTTCCCGTTTTTAACTGTAAATGGTTTAACGGTAACAACAGTGTCAGACACGATGAATTTGGAATGAAACTTGTTAATCTGAATAGATTGGAAGACACAACTGATTCTTTTATAATGGAAACACATGAAAGAAAAAATTTCTATGTAGTAGATCAATCAGATATGCAGTGGGATGTTGTTTTACAAGGGAAAAACAATATGTTGGTGAGGATGAACTTGATGAATATGCTGATTTATGTGAGATCCCTACTTCCATGGAAATATTAACAGAACATAATGATGATCATGTTGAAGACATAGTTTGTGCCATAAGGAACGATCACGACGAAGGAATTTGGGAAAAAAATCCATTTGTACATTCCTAAAATTATAGGTAACATATGTTTATTTCTTGTTTACATTTATTTTTTCCATAAATTTTAGATATTGTAAGTTTTTTATTTATTAAAACGTGTTTTAAAATAAAATAAGTATATGTTTTTGTTTGTTTTAAGTTTGTTTATTTACTTTATCATGTTTATAACCATTACATGAATTTTAAAATGCTTATTTTTGTTCACTAACAATTACTTTACCATGTTTACAATGTTTACCAGGTTTACCATTTTTACCATTTTGACCATCTTGACCATCTTTGTCATCTTTACCATTGTTTAACATGCTTACCATATTACCAATGTTTACTATTATGTAACTTAGTACACTTTTCTATTTTCTGATTACAGTAGTATTAAAATATTTGAATTTGTATATTTGTGAACTAACGTTTGTTTTTTTGATTTGAAGGATAATGACAGATCATTCAGATGATCAACCACATGATTCTGGAGAGGAGCATATTGCTGGTCATACCTCTGGGGATAAACATTCACATGCTCCTATTACGACAAAGAGTTCAAAGGTTGGTAAACGTGGGTGCACACGTTTACCAAAATTATCACTTTCCCGTATGCTGGATCAGAGGATAGTCATTGAGTTTGATGATGATGATATTCCTAGAGGTCCGAATGCCAAAGATTTTAAGAGTTTTGTTGCAACTCAAGATAAGACCAAAGTAAGCATTCTGTATGATGATTGGAGAGGTGTGGATAAAGCGATTATCTCTCAGTTGTGGGAGATGATTTTGGTAAGATCTTTTTTTATTGTTTGACCATTCTTTTAATGTTTATAGTATATATAATATGTTTAACCTCTTCTTTATCAGATGACATTTGATATTCCTGACACTGGAGGAGTCAGGAAGAAATGCTTATCGTTGGCTGCCAGGAGATGGAGGGATTTCAAATCAACCCTCTCATCTGATTTCATTTATGGTCATAGGAGTCACGACAATCCATGTCTTATATATCATTTTATAGATGAAGACACATGGAGACCGTTTTTTGAAAGTAGAAAAAAAGAGTCATTTATGGTAAGGGAAATGTAAACTTTTATAAACATTCTTATATAAATGATTTTATTAATGTTTTGTTAATGATTTCTTATTCTTAAATTACAGCAAACAAGGAAAGCTCATCAGGAGATCCAATCTAAAAATGTATACCCTCATAGTTTATCTCGGGGAGGGTATGCATTATTGGAAGAACAAATGATGGCGGAAAAATTTCAACAACTAAGAGCTGAGTCTTCAAGCTCTGGAGAGGTAGCCCCTCCATTCCCTCCATCTAGACATGAAAAATGGAAGAGAGATCGGAAGGTAAAAAAAGGGCAATATCTTTCGGAAGAATCGAGAATCGTAGCTGAGAGGATTGTAAGATATCTATTTAATTTATTTAAGTTATCTTTTTTCTTCATATAAGTTTCAATCATTACAGAAATGTTCAATTAATTAATAAAGGACTCTCTTGAGGAGCAGAGTTCAGAGGGGACATTTATAGCTACTGGGAGGGAAGATATTTTATTTGCAGCATTGGGAAGGCCCGAACATTCGTGTAAGAGGATATCCGGCAGGTGTATCGGTAAGAAAAGTTTTTCCACGTTCTTCAACTTCTAACATTGAGGGGGTTTATAGAGAAAAATATAATCCTTGGAGGCTAAAGATAAAAATATTAATGCGACGATGGAGGACAATATTAGAGAGTCGGTGCAGTCAATGTTTGTAGAAATGCAAAGACAATTTCAGACTGCAGCTCCCACTCCTCCACCTCCCCCTGCAGACCCCATTATTTATCCTCCACCTCCGCCAGTAGCTCCCACTCCCCCACCTCAGCCTGCGGACCCCATTTTTTATCCTACGCCTCTACCGCAGCTTCTTACATATTGCGAGTTGTATGTTGATGATTCTAAACATCATATAATAGCATACGGGTTGTTATATTGTATAGAAGATACAGTTCATCATCAACAATTAGAGGTAGAGAATCAGAGGTTCAATGTACAGGATATTATAGATAATTCAGCTAGGCTACCAATACCTTCAGATGAGGTGGTGACAGTTGGACAGAGTATCGGCCATTTTTTAGTTTGCCCATCCAGACTTCTTCGACTCATTACCATAGAGGTATGAATGTTATATCTTTTATTTTATTTGTTTATTAATGTTGTTTTTTCATTTGAAAACTACTATATTTTTCAATTTTTTTCACAGGAATACTTCAAAGGTAAAGAAATAATGTATAGGCAACAACAAAGACAACAGGCTATGACATCAGATACAGATTCCAGTGGTCTTGACAGATTGTCAAGATATTCACATTTGTTGTTGGGTTTTTATGAGTTTCCAATGGAATCTCATGTTTGTGGACGTGAAATAAGTGTGGGGATTACAAAAACTGATATCATGGAGCTTTTTACTGGAGATAAGTTGGGCATCAACGTGGTGTAAATTTTTTCCATGTAAGTCTTAACACCTTTTCCTTGCGTTATATTTATTAAAAATGTATACTTATGTATGTTTTTTATTAGGTATCTTTATAAAATTTGTGAGAGGAATGAGCTGATAGAAGTATATGGATTCATGGACCCGCAATTGATTTCCCCTGAAGCATGTGCATTGAATGAGGAACAAAGAATGGTTTATATTGCTGAAATATTTGAAAATAATATAATCAGACAATGTTGGATGATGCCTTTTTGTGAGAGGTATGAAACACATTTCTCTCAAAGAGTTAATTATCTTTTAACATAAAAAACCACTAACATTAAATTTCCTTTTATCAGTGATCATTTGATGTTAGGAATTTTTTGCCCAAGGGAGAAAGATCTTTATTGGATATGCTCTGTTCATGGTGATGTGCGGGAAACTTTTAAGAATATATTGGAAAAGTAAGTTTCAATTTCTCAATAGTTTTATATATTATAATGAATTTTAAATTTACCCCATTCGTGTTATTTTCTAACAGCGTATGGGTCTACTTTCGAAAAAACACAAAGAAATGAAATGCAAAGATCAAATATGTAAATGCGAAGGTAAATTTCCATTTATAATTTGTACTTTTTTATTTATTACATAAAAATAATATATTGAATTTACACTCATTCAAAACAGAATTTTCATGAACAACAAGGCCTCATCTAATGCGGATATTATATGTTAAGATTTATGTATGAAATAATAACAACTGGGACAGTTGTGAATTTTGACCTGGTACGATTTCCTCTTAAACTTTGCCATAATATTTCAATTTGATTTTTTCATTATACACGTTAACTATCTTCTTTTTCATTTGTATATTTTTGATGACCCTCAACCCTATACTACTGAAGACATCAAACACGTACAAGGGGAGTGGTCAAATTATTTTTCAGGTTTGATTGAATTTTAGTTGTTTGTAATGTAAAATGTAATTTTGAATATTGTCATTTAAATTTTGTATTTGGTATTTTTTTAGGTTGGATTTAGTTTTTTTTTTGAAGTTGACAGTGTAATTTTTGAATGTTATATAAGTGAATGTTTAATTTTTCTCTACTTCTTATTTTGGTCTACTTTTGATGGTTTTTCTGGTATGGATTTGGGTCTGTGGGGCAGGGATGTCCAGGGGTGTGGGAAGGCAGTCCAGGGGTGTGAGAGTGCTGTCTAGGGGTGGGGGGTTGTCCAGGGGTGTTTGGGGCTGTCCAGGGGTGTGGTGGGGGCTGTCAAGTGGGGTGAGGGGGTGAGGGGGTGCTGTTCAGGCGGGTGGGGGGTTGTCGAGGGGTGTTTGGGGGTGTCCGGGGGTCGGGGCAGTCCAGGAGTGTGGTGGGGGCTCCAATGGGGTGGGGGAGGGTTGTCCAAGGTGTATACATGAGGGTGGGAGCTCCAATGGGGTGGGGGAGGGCTGTCCAGGGGGTATACATGAGGTTGAGGGATTCAACGGGGTGGGGGAGGGCTTTCCATGGGGTATAAATGAGGGTGGGGGCTGTCTAGGGGGTAAGTTTTATATGTTATCTATGTACATGCTTAATTTTGATGTACTTTTGTTTTTGTGGTACGATTTCTTGATTTGTTTTCTGGTTGATTATGGTGGAGAGAAGATGACTGCATTCTATTTAAAAAAAAATTGGTTTATCAAATCGGTTATTAAATAACCGACGTGATAAAATGCCTGGAAAATAGTTTATCACGTCGGTTATTTAATAACCGACGTGATAAAAGGCCTGCAGAATGGTTTATCACGTCGGTTATTTAATAACTGACATGATAAAAGGCCTGGAGAATGGTTTATCACGTCGTTTATTTAATAACCGACGTGATAAAGGGCCTGGAGAATGGTTTATCACATCGGTTATTGAATAACCGACGTGATAAATGGCCTGGACAATGGTTTATCACGTCGGTTATTGAATAAATGACGTGATAAACCCCCCTCCCCCGGTTTTTCACATCGGTTTTATTTGAACCGACGTGATAAACCCCCCTCGCCCCTGTTTATCACGTCGGTTTTTTAATAACCGACGTGATAAACCATTTTCTAGGCCTTTTATCATGTCGGTTGTTAAATAACCAATGTGATAAACCCTTCCCATTTTTTTATCACGTCGGCTCTAAAATAACCGATCTGATAAAAATCGTGATTTTATGTTTTTGACTTCGGTTTTTAAATAACCGGCGTCAAAACCCTTATTTATAACGCCGCACGTATTAACGTTGGCTAGAAACCGACGTAAAAAATGTAAAATAACCGACGTAAAAAACGTTTTCTTCACTAGTGAGTAGGTATCTGAAATGCACGAAATGGTGTTCTGGAATCATCCAGACTCAATGGGTTCAACTAAAATCCATGATAAAATGGTTATTCTATATGAATACACTATACCATATACCCATTTCCAATCCAAATCTAATGAAATCAAAATTGTGTTATAAAGCAATATTTAACTAGGAATTCATTATGGAGGCTTTAATTTCACCTAATTAATTGGTTACTAACATTTTTGCATCAAAATATATTAAAATAAAATGTTTTGGAAAACCCCACCATGAGAGAATGGTGGTTTCCTCATGTGTGCAAAATGAGAACCAATAAAAACAAATTTAATAATAATAAAAAAATTATAATAATGTAATAAAAATATTCCTTAAGTGAGATGTTATAAAAAACTTGTGACAAAAAATGCTTATATAACACCTTCGGTAATCCCCACATCCATGACCTAGTGTCGGTCTTGTATTTCTCAGAAAAAACACTATTCAAGAGATGGATATTTTTTTCTAAAAAATTATAATAAAAATATTAAATAAATTACTCTCCCATGCGGTGTTACCAAACACATGATGCGCACCAGAGTTAGGTTTCTCCTAGGAAAATCCCCACATCCAGGACCTATTGGTGGTATTTGATATCTCATATGACACATCATTTTTGTGATATTCAATAATTTTCAAAAAATATATAATTACAATATTAAATAAGTTATCCCTATTTGCGATCTAACCAAACGTCTGACGTGCACAAATGTTATGTCTCTTGTAGGGTAAACCCCACACCCTAAACCTAACAGCAGCTTCATATTTCTCATATGATTCATTTTTTGGGGTATATTCAACTATTTTTGAAAAATTGCACAAGGATAATATAATATATTTTATTTTTCATATTATTTTAACATTGAGGCTCTACGGGCCCTATAATCTCATGTTATCTCAGTTCCTGACTCCAAATATATTTTATAGAATATTTCAAGGCATTGACTGGATTTTTTTCTTTAATAAAATCCTTTAAATCATCTGTTGAGTTATTTTTATTCAAAAACTATATTCTCACATTAAAATAATCATAAATTATTATCAATGAGGGTTATTAATATATTTAAATTTTTTGATATTACAATTCTCCTCCTCTGTCAACATAGTGTCCCAAAGAAGTATCTCTAGCTGTGTTTCTCGAACAAATCTAGACATAGAGTTTTATCATCAGACCGAAACTCCCACATCTCCTCATGGATCCATACATGCTACCATTAAATCCAGACTAGTGGTATTATTTTCCCTCAGAGGATATTCTCACTCTGATCTGTAATCCACATTGGATTCTTCTCATAAGATGAATCATCATTTAACTTAACATCATCACAATCGATAACATGCACAAGATCATACATGTACCTCTAAAGCTGATAAATTTGGAACACATCAAGAATGCCTTAATAACATGGTTCAGGGTCCAAATGATATGAAAAAACCACCACTCATTTTGGGATATTAAAGTTGTCTGACAAAACATTGTCCTAGATTTCCCTTCTTACTCATACATCTTTGTCCAAACCAAGGATTCACTCATAACAAAAACCTGATCTCCCATATTGAACACCAAATTTCGACTCTTAAAGTCAAAATATGATCTTTTCCTACTATTAGCGATGTCAACCTCTTATGTATCATCTTTACTCTCTTAGATGTATCTTGACATAATAAAGGCCCTGAAACTGCAGCCCCACCAGCCTCATTAAATCCAGTCAATGAATGAAACAACCTCCCATAAAGAGCTTTATAAGGTTCTAAGGCTAGGTTATCATTGCATGTTCCACTAACATATAACACATAAGATCAATTCATATCTTATAATATTCATGTATTCCTCTCATATTGTCCACATGTATGATGATGGTATGTTGTGATCAATATCGACTAAGTCTCTAGGTGTTTGTTTAGTTCCTACAAAAATCTCAACATAAAATTCCTATCTCTGTTCAAAACAATGTTTAAAGGAACTCATTGTAGGTGTATGGTTCCTCAGACATGGATCATCCATAACTCCTTTACTAAGTGAGTACCTCATAAATCATTCAGTAATGGAATAAATAACTACTACTTTCTCATATAATAGGGTTTCACATCATCATTAAATGAATAATCAAAGAAATTTAATTTATGAAAACATAACACTACGAATAGGTTAGGTCATGAAATAACTCGATGATATATTAAAAAACAATTATTAAACAATTAATACGGTCAAAAATACATGTTTAATACCATACCTTGCATAGTTACAACATCCTCATTATCATATGTTGGATCTTGATCCATTGTATATACATACCTACATCAACTCCACGATAATGTTCTTAACTCACTAGATTAATTGTCATCATCAGATTTTGTATCCTCTACCGGGGTCTGTGACTTCAACCATATCCTTACCTCTTATAACCCCTTTGGGAGGCCATCGAGAAAAAACATTGAAGCTGGCCATCCTTTCCCCACTAGTGGCAGTCCACTTATTTCTTTCTACCTGTTTTACTATAATTAACACTTATCCTGTAGTTGTAGCACCTACCTCTCATAAATGGTACATGAGAATTCCTTCTCTAAACAAAATTGTTTCCACTCTACTACTCTTGATCTGAATTTATAATCCTACTATCAGATGTTATTCATATGTTATTAACGGAAAACTCAATCATTGGCCCTCCGTGATTTGAATGTAATCATTCTACATCATCCTATTGCATCCCCTTACCAATGTACTAGGATTTATAAAGAACCTATGAGTATGTCGTCAGGTCAGATCCTCTAACCTGAAATATGAGGTCCATTATAAGGATTGTCTCAAACATTATATCATTTTGTCCCTCATTTCTAGAAAAAAAGATCAATCCAAAGTAACTTTTTCAAACACAAAATGTATGTAGAGACAATCATAGAACCTTATAGTAACTCCATGAAATCTTGTGCACAATCCATCTTCATCAGGTTAGGAATTTAATTTTCAATAAAAAGACTCCATGAATTTCATCTATGTAAGACTCTATCATCTCACAGACTAAGTCATGGTAGTCAACAATCTCTAGGTAGGACCGTGGAACATGAGGGCCTTAAGAATAACTCATCCTTTCTTGGGAATCTTGACCACCTTGAATATACTCTTAAGGAATTCCCAGAAATCTTCTTTATCCTATGGGCCACCAATACCTTTTATTTTTAGAGTATGTTAATATTGAAAATCATGGCCATGGTTAGTCATAGTTTGATGAGTGACTCCATCTTGAACATGTACTATCTAAAAGAGTCATATATAAACATGATATATAGCCTCCATCATCTATATTGGTACATAAGCATGTTGGGGAGCATCCTCCTACACTATGGGTGGTGGTACAAGGATATATTGGGATTCCTCTTATGGTTTTCTTATCAAACATATTTGATGTGGTATTTTTGTATCATTATGTACATTAAGTATATAACAATTCATAACCAATCTTTGTGATCACAAAAGGTCTTCCTAAGATTCTACTATAATCTCAAGGTATACCCCACCTAATACCAACTATGGCCACTATCCCTACACATTATTTATAGTTATCATATATATATAATTAAATAAAACCATTATTAGTTCAATTAATTGATTCCTACAATGATATATAATAATGGAATGACAACATAGATATATCCCACAATAAAGAGACTATCCTAAATAGATTGTATGAATCATGGAATTTTATTAAATAACTACTATGAAACATAGCAACAAGTATATAGATATGGTATGTAGAACTATCTACATAGACATGATTCATGTATGTAATCAAATCATATATCAAAATAAGGTGCATCAACTGAGGTGAATTAAATCAATGATTATAGAAAAACATAATTTCTTATTTATTTAAACTCTTTGGTCCACTATACTATGCTTTCCAGAAACTAACATGGATCCCCTACCCAATTCCTACCCATAATATAATCTATCTATAATATCATATCCTAAGGAAAAGAGAATAATAAGATATTGAATCTTGAACCTCTGATACCATTATGTTACATCTTGACCCGAACCATTGGTTCTGATTTGGAAGGTCATATAAAATCATACACTTCTCCTCATAAGAAAGAGACTATCGACTATAAGTGGGAGTCTAAATCTTATTGTGGGGATACTATACACTATGTATCATGTCATCAATCAGTATAATAATGAACAAAAATAAAAATTGAATAATTAGTGTGAGTAAAATGCAAGTATTGAATAAGTGACAGATATAAGAATAGATCCCAAAGTGGTAATCCAATCTAGAGTATAAGAAGGTGGTAAACACAATACATGTATATAAACAAAAAAATTTGGGGTACCGTGAGATATATCCTCATATTCTCTAACTAAAAGATACACCACTCAACCACCCACCATGGGACATTTTCCCTTCATCATATCTCTTGTAAGGAAATCTACAAGCGTACCGAAATGCCCGAGTAGGGTGTGATTACAATACTCATTTGGACACCACCAATGCATCCATAAAAAACACACAATATATATAATAGTTAATATCATGAAATAAGTAAATTCATAATAAATGTAAATGTTTCAAGTCATCGTGTGGTGACTAAGCTGTCATGAACCTCTGCCTCACCTGCTTTAGTTCATTATCAGTAAGAATATCCATAACACATGTACCTCAATCAAGATCTCATATCTCACCCCACACCTTCAGTGATCATCATAGGAATTTTGTATGTTCCTCCATGTCAATAGCTCAACCCACCTTTTTGCTGGTTGTCACAGGAATTCATCATGTTCCATCAAGTGATCCCTTCCCCACATTACATTTTAATCACCCATGACCCAAGTATGTAGGAATCCATTACTAGTATTTTCTAGCTAGCCACTCTGATTTCCCATATGTTGTGTAGCAATGCACACATTTAATGAAGTTTTTATTGTGTCATTTTGGGTAACCTACCACTATGACACATAACTCCCTACATAAATTCTTTACCTGTGTATCTGAGTACCTTCTAGATAGCCACTATGCTTTCCCACATATAGAGGTATACATTCCCTCGTTTAAGGATGTTAGAAATACATCAGGATGGGTAATGGGATACTGATTCTTTCCCCTGTATAAGGGTAGCCACACTAACCATTAATGTCGTTATGACCATATAAATCCCAACATTAAGGCTCCACCTGAGTGGCATGGTAACTGTATCACAATTCCACATGCTATGAAATGTTCAAATAATGCATGTCCTAACAAGGAATGATAAGACACACCATGATCAATATCAGGAGACACACATAATCACATGTCATAAACAATCGATCCCATGACTACACACACACCAACATGAAACACATCCCAGGAATGGGTTAGTCTAACATAATACTCACATCATGATAACATCACATATACAATTCCAAAAATGGAAAGGACCCTACTACCACAAATTATTCAATGTCAATGAAAATAATAAACCACTCTGTGTGGTTCAAGAGATGGAGTGGAATCCTCAACATTCAAGAACATGTCCTTGTGGGCCTTTATGTAGTAGTTGTCTACATGTCAACACTTGAGGTTTTCCAAGGGTTACTAAAACCAAAAATGACTAATTTATTTCAAAAATAAATAAAATGTCACTTGTGATGATACATTCTCTCTACAGGATAATTTTAAAATTATCATTTAGGTCAACACATGTGCTAGGAATATTCTTCTTAAGAGTATTTATAAAATCGGATTCAATAATTTATATCTCTATATTAATTTGAGAACAAAAGTTTCATTACTTTTAATTATTATTTAATAAAACCATAAAATTATCCTCCAGAATTTTTATAACTATCCTCTAATAATTTGGAAAAATAATATTTTTGTAATTATATGTAATTTTATTTTTGAAAACTAAAATAATTATCTTTTGGTTATTTTATTAATTATACTTATATAAATAAAAAAACATTATTTTATAAATTTCAATAAATTTTCCCTTGATAATTCAATGTGGTTATACTTTGATAATTTAGGTTTATCTATAATAATAATTCACGGTAATTATCATTTCATAACTCTTAAAATTATGTATTGATAATTTTATGAAATTATCAATTGATGAATTTTTCATAATTATCCATTCATAATTTCACATAATTATTCACTGATAAATATTATAAATTATAATTTCATAATTTTTAGAAAAAAATATTTAGATAATTTTGTTTTTCTCTTCTTATTTAATATCAACATTTTTTCAAAATTTGAGATTAAGGAACATTGATGAAATAAAATATATATGATTGTATATATGTATATATGTATATATGTATGAGTGTGTGTAACACATAAACCTAGCATGTAAGTATACGCAGAACATCATACGTGGTATCTCAAACACGCAAAAGGGTGTTATGGAATAATTTGGACATATAGTGATAAACTGAGAACCAAGAAAAAAAGGTTTATCTATACGGATATCAAAAACTATGTACCAATTTACTTTCTAAAACTGAATTAATCAATACCCTGATTTAAAACAAGATTCATCTGAAAATTCATTAAATATGATTTAATTTCACATAATTAGTGCACTATTGAAGTTTTTAGGTCAAAACGTGTCCAAATACATGGTTTTGGATGACCCTGCCATAAAAAATTATGATTTCTTCATGTGTGGGGAGAAGTCGGAATAAAAATAATAAAATAATAATATTTATTATTATATAATAAATTATTTTATAAAAATAATTCCCAAGTGCGATGTTACCGAAAACCCAAAACACACTATTGTATGGTCACACAAAGGGTAAACCTTCCATCCCTAACCAAATGGTAATAGAAGAATTCTCATATGATACACCATTAGAGAGATTAATATTTTTTTGTAAAAAAATATAATAAAAATATTAAATAAATTTTCCTCATGAGTGATGTTACCATACACCCAACGTGCACCATGATTATGTTACTACTATGGTAAAACCCACATCTTTTACTTAATGGTGATCTCATATTTTTAATATGATGCACCGTTTAAGAGATATTCAAATTTTTTTGGAAAAAATACAATAAAATATTAAATAATTTATATTTTTGTGTGTTCTAACCAAATATACGATGTGTTCAAAGGATATGTCACACCTAGGTTTAATCCCACATCCTAGACCTAATGTAGGTCAAATATTTCTCATAGGATGCAACATGTGGGAGACATTAAAAATTTTTTGAAATATAAAATTTTTCATAATATAGTATATTTAATATCTGTTTTTATTATAGAACCCAACCTCTACAATCCTCTCAATATTTTGTTATCCCAACACATAACACTGTAAATATTTCATAGAATATTCCATGGTGTTAACTGGACTATTACCCATGTGAAAAGCCTTTAAATCATCTAAAATATTATTTTTATTGAAAAAATAGATTTTCACATAAAAATAGTCACTAATAATTATTAATGTGGTTTTTTATTTTCATTAAAATTTATGCTATTAAAGTATTTACCACAATATATTTCAATCCAATCATTGTCCCATTTATTTCCTCATAATAACCATATATTCCCCCAAATTCAACATTACCACGAATCCTTCGGGTTCCAGCCATTGACTAAAACCAAAAAACAGAATGTGAGCTGCCCTAATCATAGTGAGAAACCAAATAATCATGAAAAATTGATTATAATATAATTAAATCATTACATATTATTTTAAATCTATGACACCTAATTTTAGACCTAGGTTCTTCAATTTCATCATCTATTTAAATCCTTCAGGATGGTTCATAATGATTTTTTTGAATTTCAAAAACATTTCCCCTCAGAGTGTCAAACCATGTGTGTTTCAAGGCTTAGGTTGTGAACCAGGTTATAATAAATTCTCTCTCAATGCACCCATTTCAGAGTTATTACCCCTAGCTATAACTATGTTAGCCCAATATCCACAATTAGTATCCATATAGGGATTTAAATTCTCAGAAACCACTCACTGTATCTTTCATCAAAATTATAGGATATTTTCATATAATAATACTCATACCTAGAGATATAAATAATTTTCTCTAATCCTAGTTTACAAATTTTAACTAAACCATTCTTATGATTCAAACTATAATGACCCTCGATTTTTAAAAATAAATATTCTAATGAATATACAATAATTTTCACAAATACATGCTTGAAGGCCGTAAAGGTTTAGTTTCCATGGAGACTAGGTACACAGTCTTCTTATTTCATGAATTTTCTTCAATATCTCCCTAAATATATTACAACTTAGTACATTTCAACTAAATTACCTACTTAATACCTTTCTTCATATCCTAGAGAAATAAACCTTAGAAAGGGTTTAATCAGATGATCAGTATGGTTAAAAGTATGAGATATCAATGATAAAAGAATAAAAAAATGATCATAAGTGTATGAGAATATAAGAATGATATTTGAAAAGCGTACCCTATATTTTATAGATCAGAATTTTGAGTCATGTAAAAAATATTGTCATTTCATAAGACTTGAATCATAAAGAAATCAAATAACATGAGAAATGATAACATAAAATTATCATAAGACATATAATATTGATATACACATAAGAATAAAAAATATTATGTCAAGGATACCCACCAAGGCTTTCACAACATTTTTGTCTTGGGATAACCACTCGCGTACCAACTTCGGGATTGGGATAACCTCATGTGTTCATTTTATTGGGATTGGGAGAACCTCTTGTGTACCCTCTTTTCAATCATGGGATAACCTCTCATGTACCCTCTTATTTTGATCTTGGGAGAACCTACCATGTAACATCTTATTTTGATCATGGGATAACCTCCCATGTACCCTCTATTTTCGGGCATGGGATAACCTCTCATATACCCTTTGATCTCATAGAAAATAAATCATTAAAAAATGAAATAAAGGGAGATATATGTCCCACATATCACATGAATAAAATAATAAACATGTGATCTACAATATTATAAAATATTCATCATATCAGAAACCAGTTAAATAAATGGTTTTGAAAAAGAATTTCATCATAGAATAACCCATGGAAAAGAAATGGGTTCTATAGACTTCATGGAACCATGAACATAAACCATTTAGAGAAACAATAATGATGGAATCATTCCCTTGTATGCCTAGTATATCTTAAATTATTATCAAACTATGTATTCTTTTATGTAGAATGATTTTTAAAGGACACTTGAAACATTTATTGAGGAAAGTATCCTTTTTATTTTGAAATCATTTATTTAAAATAATAAAAATTCTAAAATATTATAGAAAAACATTTATTTTAAAATAAACATGGAAATTTTGAAATTAATATTTATTCCATTAAGTGTTCATGGTGACAAAAAATACCATTCATGTCTTACACGTTAATACAAATATTCCTTTTATATTTTCAATAAAAGTCAAAATTAGCTTGTTCAGAATGCAACAAAAAGAAATATTTTAAAAAAAATTGAAAATCCAAACATGGGTAAAAAAAATTATCCCATAACAGTATAATATTAAGAACATTCTTGAAATTTTTTTAGAAAGCATGTATATGTGAGAAAAAGGGTTTTCGGACAAAGAGAGAAATAAATTATGTTTTTCTTAAACTTATAATTTTGAAATATTGAGTACAAAAAGAGTGTAAAATGAAAGGAAAACATGTAATTTTATTATAAAAAACTAGTGAATAAAAAAAAT
This sequence comes from Viscum album, assembly GCA_963277665.1. Classification (NCBI taxonomy): domain Eukaryota; kingdom Viridiplantae; phylum Streptophyta; class Magnoliopsida; order Santalales; family Viscaceae; genus Viscum; species Viscum album. The sequence goes on from OY728161.1 coordinate 1,426,992,363, forward strand.
CATGAGTTTATTAATAGTTTTATCATAATATGTTATCATTGAAAATGTAATTATAAATATTCCGGACAAACAATGAGATTGTAACATAAAACCCTTACTACTTTGGTAACTTTTGAATCATAATACCAATGAAATAAAGAAACTTATATTGATATGTATTTTTATTAAATTCATGATAATAATAATTAAATACATTCATGGTAAATATATACACAATAAAAACGAAAATAGTTGTATATAAGGCATGTGTCCAACAAAAAAATAGTGGGACAAAAATCTCTTAACTGCATTGGGAACTTTTGAATCATAAGTACAGTGATAGAATAAAATTTAATGAAACATTTAATATCATGGTAATAAATAAATTCATGTTATAAAATCTCAAAGGGTATGTATGTATATATAATAAACTTATATATGTGTAAAACCAAACATATGTCCCAAAGATGACAATTTGAGATGTAATTTCCTTAACTCATGTCTTGACCTTCTTCATCAATGTTCACAACTCCTGTATAATAAATATAGGTTTATTATACGTATATTCCAAAACAATAAAAAAAATCATACCATATAATATATATTTATAACCATTTATCAGCTATTTATTCAAAATTCATTTTTAAAATCACATTTCGGTTAATAACTGCTTCTTTTTTCATGTATGGTTTGGTTTGTAGTTTCGATCCTTTTACATTGATCATAGTTCCATAATCACCATAATGATAAAAATAATGAGAAAACAATATATATTCATTATAAATGTTTTTATAGTAACCCCTTAAAGTTATATATATGAAAATAAATTACATAATTCATGGAACTATTAGGCCATACATACGCATGAATATTGATTCCATTTTCGCAATGAATGGAATTAATGAAAGGAAAATAATATATCACGTATAAAAAATTATATTTAGTATTTATCATTTATATTAATTAAATATATTATTATTACCATAAATGTGAAAATAAGATGAAAAATTTGTCACATCAATTCATAGAAGCAGTAGTCCACACATATGCATATTTTCATTTTCCAATGGATTAGAAGGTAAGAACATGGATATAATATTATAATTAAATAAGTATAATTATTTCATAAATATTATACATATACATTAAATACATCATTATTTTCATCTGTTTGAGGTGTTTATGGAAAAATAATTACATCGGTTCGCAAGACAGTAGTACATCGCACACTTGATCGACGTTTTTGATTCCCATTAGATAGAGGAGATGATAGAAATAGGTTATGACATTAACATAGTAAAATATTAGTATATGTTTTATAATTATGTTATTATATAATCTTAGTTTAATAATATTTTATGTTGGTTGAAGAATAAATGATATAAAAATGCTTAGTTAAAAATGATACCTCTTCTTTAGAAAACCTCCTTTGGTTAGCACCAAAATATTTCTAATGAGGGTTTAATAATCAAAAGAAATACTATAAAATATGGGTATGTATGTAAGGAATATATTTGGGAAGTTATTGGATAAATAATTCTTTGTAAGTGTAAATAGGAGAGGGTACGGGGTGCACTTATTTAAGTGTGTGAGAGGATAAATGTAAGATTTTTTTAAAATTAATAGGGATACCAAAATTTTAAACATGGTAAAAGTCTAAAAAATGGTTCATTATCAGAAATTTTATGAAATTAGGTCATAATATGGTCATTAAATGAGAATTGAATATGTTTTTAGGTCATTTTATCCCTTATATTTTTATTTTAACACCTGGTAAACCCGTTTCAAAAGTAATTCATTTTAATTAATTTAAACTAATTTTATTGTTAATTAAGACCAAAATTTAAGATTAAATTATTATATACTATTAATTATTAAGACTAAAAATATTTAATATATTTTTTAAAATGATATTCATATAATTTCCATAATTTAATTTAAAATTAAACTGGAAGAGGCAACAGAAAAGCAATTTTCAATGAGAAAAGTTTTTTAAGTATAAAAAACTATTAATGTTAAAATTTGGAATTAAATTGGATCTAATTACCTAAATATTATTAATTATACAATAATTGTTCTCATTTTACTTTTAATCCATTTAAAAAAATATAACATTTTACATTATTTAAATAAAAATGTATTTTTCAATAAATACGTGTATTTTTCACTATTCATTAAAAAATTAAACATTACCAAAAATACCAAAAATTTATGCTAAAATAATTTTGACAATCTAATTAAAAATTATTTTCATTTATAAAAAAAATTATAATACTAAAAAAAATTATTTTGTTATTTCTTCCAAAAAATGAAATTAAAATCATTTTTTGAGAAAAAATTATTTTGAAGAATATAAAGACTTCACCAGAAAATTATGTATTTATTTTTAAATATATTTTATTTATCTAAAAAAATTATACTAAATTATAAAAATTTGGTTATTCTTATTCGTACCTATAATTTAAATTTCTATGTTATAATGGTTATGTTAAAATCATTATATTAATAATATATTGTGGTTCACTAAATCTTGGTGTTGCATGTAACACATGTTTTCAAATAAATTATATTTATTTGAAAAAAAATGTGTCCTAAAATCATAGGGTGTTACACCCTCTACACCATCAATTGTGTCTAATAGTGTGACCCAAAGCTAATATCAATGTTGAATGTTATGTCACACCCAATGTACTAGTCATATACACCCAAATATGTGAAATTATTGTGTCCTCAATGAATATCTATACTGGATCTTCAAAGCCATGTCTATGTATCATTTTGGTAATGGATATTTAAATCCAAATTCCACTGCAAAGAATTCATATTCACTAATTTCTGAAGTGATCTAGCCATAAACCTCAAGAATAAAGCTCCTTACCATAATGGATTAGTTTCTGATAGAGGCTGATGCAGGCCCAACTATAAATAAGGGTACCATTTTTGTTTCATATTGTAAAAAAATATAATCTATTTGATTTAGGTGCATCACACTCATTTAGATCATCCTATTTTATTGATGTTCTAAAACATCCATAATATCTCCTTTCCTTCTGTATGGAGATGGTGGTACGGCTTGAAAAGAGTAAAGTGTATGGGTTCAATGTTCTTTTTCATCACTGTTGATATTTGAGGTAGATTTGGTTTAGGATATTCTTGTTCTTGATTTGGATTTCTTTGATGTCATCATCATGATGGATTGGATAGTTTTCAATGTGTTGATATTTATTATTATAATCAATGTGTTTCATTTTTTACTCCAAATGTGATCTCTCAAGTGTTTTAGAGAGAGTGGGATTCGTGGTCTAGTTTTGCAGGCCCTCCACACTTATATTTTAAGAGATTGTTGTCTTTTCCTACAATCATGTCTTATAATGTATCCTCTTCTAGGAATCCTTCCATGGTTATCCTAGAATGTTAAAATGTATTACCGTATAAATTTTCTAGTATTCCTCAAAATAGTGAGGTGGATTTTATGATTTATCAGGTGTTGAATATTCAGTCAATCTCAATACCCACTTATCATATGGAACTAACTGAGTTGAATGATCTCAAGATTTAGTTGCATTACTTGATGAATAATTTTTTTGGCATCCATAGAGTTTCACCATGGTAATCACAAATCTATTTTCCATTAAGAGAGCTGGTTTACTTTTTTTGTGTGTGGAATATCGAATGTTGAATTCAGTGATGGATAAGAATAACTACTATTTTTCTTGTGCATATGATTTCTTTGATCAATTAAAAGGGGAGAATTGATTTTCAAAGATCGATCTTTAGTCAGGTTATCATCAAATAATGGTTTAGTGGTATTATATTCCAAATACATTATTTATGTGTATGTAGGTTCATTGTGAATATCTTTTGATTTGTTATGGTATAACTAATGATCATACAATTTTCATTACTTTGATGAATCACATATTCCATCAGTATCCTGACACCTTCATTTTAGTGTTCATATAGGTCATCTTGGATAATTCAAGACTGAAGCATGAGCATGAGCACCAACTAAATTTGATTTTGGAAATATTTATGAGTCATTGACATTATGGTAATCTATCAAGATGTTGTTTCTGGATCTGAGAATTGAAGTTCTTGAGGCATGTGATTTATGAAAATTTCATACTAGAAGGTTAACGTTGTATTGTTGTCGGAGGAAACACAAAAAGTATCCTAGATTTCAATCATCTTAGATAATTATATATATTAACTATTTTTCTTTAATGATTTATTTAAATTAGTGACACCCTTAACCTCTCTTACAAAGAAAGGGGTGAATTTAACTTCAGATTAAAAATGTCAGGATTATTTTTATGAGATGAAACAGCTTCTAGAAGCATATCTTATATTGATCTTACCTGATCCCCGTAAGGGGTATATGGTATAATGTGATTCCTATAGTGATAATATAGGTTTTATTATTATATTGGATGATCACATTGTGGCCTATTATTCTCTTCATCTTTTGTATTATGGGAAGAATTACCATATTCATGATTTTAAGATTTCGACAGTTATGATTGTGATTAAATATTGGTGGTACAATCTTTTTGGGAATAGGTGGTCAAACCTCTATTTTAGGACCACTTACTATTCAATATTTGTAATCAAGGATACATTATATATGTTGATTCTTGGTTATAACTGTAAAAAATGTAGATTTTATAAAATATGTTTTTTCAAATTTATTTAAATTATTTGATAGTAAAAGTTACATGAAATGAACAGTTTATATTGTGTTATATGCAACACCAATTTTTTCTTGAATTGAATGTAACATCATGTTTATTAGATAAGTTTTGTTACACGAAAGGCTGAGATTTACCGAACAATAATATACAATTTATATTATTATTTAATATGGATGTTACAACCTGGCCTTTATATTAGAGGATCTGAATAAGACTAACTATATTATGTTTACATAGGTTTATAATTTTTTTACATTCATCCAATATATTTTTTAGGAATAATATAATAATAAATCTAGTTTTATGCATAAAAATTGTACACTCATCTGATATATTTTTTATGCATAATAGAAGATGAAATCCAGTTTTATGCTTAAAACTGTATTTTTCTGAAAAACAGTTTTACCACCTTTTAATGGAATACTTGTATGAAAACTAAATCTTAATAGTTTTATATAATTTATTTGAAAACCTAAACTTTTTTTGAAATTGGTATATAAAAGTTTACTTAGTTTTATTTCTAGTTAATTTTATGAGAAGTTTCATTTTTTTTATGAATAGTGAAACCCATTACGTTTTAATTGAAAACATTTTGTCATATAATTTATTTATATAGAAAATTTATATTTTAAATTGGGTTTAAAGTAAACAATTTTCAATAATAAATCAATAATTCCAATTTATTTCAATGGGTTCATTTTCACATTGAAATTGGATATATAAACTTTTCAAACATCTAAAATTTTCTCATTAGAAAATAGTTGTCTCACAACATCTATGCGATTAATTTTAAATTATTTTTAGAAACGTCTTTGAGTTGAATTTGTAAAAAAAATATGTATTAGTATTAATTATGAAAATTGTATTCTAATAAGATCAAAATTATATTTTTACCAAAATTATTAGCTAAAAAAATTTAAAAATAATTACATTAATTAAGCTAAGAACAAGCTTACATAATGATTAAACATTGATAATAATGGGTTTAAATGACCCAAAACTAGTCCAACGCCAATTTTATAGACATATATTTACCATAACCACCTTATTCTATATTATTACGAGTTAATAGGATTCTATTTCATGAAGGTTTCTTATATAATAAGGTAAGAATGAAAAAAGACAAAAAATGAACTTTCCTGGTCTTTAACACTTATAAAGCTTTGAAGTAGGGAAGAAACTACATAGGTTTGGTTTTAAATATTATTTTGGAATATAAATGAGTTATTTTTATAATGATAATTTATATTTAGTGTTTTTAGATGATATAATTACATTAAATGCGTAATAAAATCCTATATATGGATTTCATAGTAAATAATTAAATAAAACAAATGATATTTTATTAAATGAATTAAAAATAAAAAAATATCTAATGAAAATTTACTTTCATTTATTAATAAATATCATATTTTTCCATTCATGGTTCAATTAATCTTTTATTATTAACATATTAACCCATAAATAGTATAAAGGTTTTCAGCGTGGTTATGGTTAAATAAGAGTTTTTGTGCATTACATGCATTTCTATTAAAATTAATATCAAACAGAAATGTGATATTTAATTTTATAAATTATATTTCATATTTTATAATAATTTAATATAACTTTTCAAATAATTATCACGTTAATTTAGTATTAATTGATTAATTACATAAGTTAGAAAACTAGCTACCTAAATTAAAACCCCAAAATAAAAAAAACATAAAGACTAAGATACAAATGATATAAAAACATTTTTTGTGGTGTGAGTGTGCATCAACCATAATTAACCTTAAGTAAATTATTTTAATATTTGAAGAACATTAGGTAATTCATACCCCCCAGTAGTTTCTACTTTTGGTAATTATAAGAATTCTATTTCTCCTCCACTATAAAAAGGAATTAAATATTCTCCTCTCTTGAAACCTCTCAAGACTTTTTCCTCATCCAAAACCTGAACCATAAACTAAAAATATCACACATATAATTCTAAAAGTCTCACTTTAGGAATAAAGACAACCATCGAATCAATTTTGTGAAACCCAAAAGGATTTACCCGAAAAGAGGTAACATTCTTCCTAGATCACTTTTGTTTAATCTAATTCTAAAACAATTTAATTATTCATAATTAGTGATTATATAATAAACTATGTATTATAAATAAACTTATATGTTGTTATGTTATGTTTTATGCCTACACCCTCACACACTTCAACTAAATGGGTAATGAAATTACAGTTCGTATGTACCATGAACTACCACCTCACGAAATGATGTCGTCCATTTTTTTCTTTACCACCTCTCAGGGATTGGAATTACAATGGAAATGCTATTTGGATATGATATATATTACAATAACGTTGTCTTAATACTTCTGGAATTTTTATATAACACATACCTTCATGCTTCCCATCATGTTAAAATATGATAACATCAATTGTGGACGTGTGGACTGCCGCTTCTTCAAAGAAATAAGATATATTCACATATTACATATAGTGTATTATGTATTTTTTAGAAAAAATATGATATAAACTTAAATATATATTATATTAATGACATAATTACTTATTTGGGAATAGAATATATCATTTCCTCTATTACATTTTCACACACTGAAAAAGTGATAATGTCATTCGTGGATGTGTGGATTATATCCTCCTTGAAGCAATGTGATTCTTTTACATCACTCAAATTATATATATTAGTCTATATTATTAAATATTATTGTATATATGATATAATTATCATTATTTAATTATAAAAATTCCTTAACTTCTCTCCCCAATGATCATTGAAAAATTGAAACGTTGCTCGTGCATAGGTACTGCATACCGTCTCCATGATTGTTATATTGGTTCATTATTTATAAACATATTCTATTATTTGTTATAAAAGTATAATTTATTTATAAACATAATAATTATGGAATTATTATTATTCTATAAATTTTTATATAATAACCAACTTGTCCATAGTCGACGATCCTTAGTTATTTTGATGCATAAACCAACTATAGTCAAAGAACCCGACAAAGAATTAATTTTTTAAGTAATTGTATAAAACATTTTAATAAGTGAAATAAAAGTAATGATAAAAATGAAAATGTTTCTAAAGAAATTAAATTATTAACATAATTTTATTATTCAGTAAGATAAAGACACATGTGACAACTGACACTCATGGTAACGGATTTTTTCTCAATCTCCTTTCATTGAAGTGTTTCTTGATGATGTTGAACTTTATTATATTATAAGGTGTATATATAACCCATTTCACATTATATATCCATATTTTATCCATTATCATGTTATTTTATGTTTTTTTAATTTTTATTCATTCATGGGGCTTATGATTTAAATGTTCAATGTGGCATTAGAAACATCTAATGTTTAAAGATTTAATTTAAAAATCTTTTTTCAATGTCAATATTTTTTATATTATTTTAAATTTATATTTATATTAAAATAAAAGTGTTATAAAGTAAATTTTATGTCTATATTGAGATTAATTAAATGTTTTCGAAAATGAATATTTTTAAATGTTTTATACAGAAAATTTTGACATATGAAAAAAGGAATGTTCTATTCAAAACATACACAACACTCGACATTATTTCATTTTTGGATTAATTTTCAATATTTAATGATTCCTTAAATGAATAACCATGCTTATATTCTGACTATTTTAGAAATTAAAATGGTTCTTCGAATCAAATGATGTTTTTTTATTGAAAATGGGTTATTAAAATAAAAGGGAATTCTAATCTGAAAGTGTTTTCCATATGGGTTTAAAAATTATTTTTAAAGGGTTTTATGATGAGAGTATTTTACTATTGATATGGTATTAAAGAATTATAACACCATGAGATTTTATGAGATAAATTCTTTTTAATTTCTTCAATGTCTTGTGTTGTAGGCTATACCAAGATTTACTTGCACTATACACAACATTGTAATAGATTTTACTATACACACCACTATTATTGGATTTTTTTATACACAATTTAATGTTATTTTGATGGAATTAATTTCAAACAAGATTTATTATAAGTGAACAACAAAGTTTTATGAACTATTCATTATAATGGGGGGTATGAATAGTATTAACTTTCTTCTGAAAAACTATTTAAAGGAAAATAAGTGAGTCTATTAAATAACAAAATCACTCTTTATGGATTCAATAAAAAGTTTAAAAATAATCATATAATTTATCTAGATGTGATAGGATAACAAATTAAATTTTTTCAGAAAAAACAAGTAATTTTCAAAAAAATTAAGTATTGCCACGTTTTGATGGAACACCCATTTTAAATCAATATTGTGACACTTTTTTAATTTTAATTTTTCAAAATAAACTTCTTATTTTAATTTGGAATATAAAAATTTACATTGGTTGAATTTTTTAAATATTTCAGATAAGTTTCATTTTATATTAATAGTGAAGCTATTGATTTTTATTTAAAACATTATTTTCTTTTAATGTCCATACATAGTAAAATTATATATTTTTTGTTTTAAATTTTAATTATAAATTTCTTATCTAATTATGTATTTTGGAAAATAATTATATATTAATTTATTATAAAAATATTTTCCATTTAAAAATGCATAATTTTTCAAAAAACTATTTTTTTGACATTTTACCCTTTTTATTTTATATTTAATTTTTAAACATATGTGTTTTTAATTTTTAAAAATATATGTAAAATTTGGATTCAATAGGTCTCAATTTTGGAAGTACTTCCCTTTTATTTTTGACCAATATGAAAAGTAACAATGGTAAATTTTGTTCCCACAATAAAGGGTAAATTAGGTAATTTAGGTTAAAAATAAAACTATAATGACTATAAAATGACCAAAAAAATGGAAAAAATTTATTTGATGAATTTAATTTGACCATTAATACTTAAGGATATAACTTATGTTATTTAATAGACACATTTACATAAAAATGTCTTCAATATTATTTAAATTAAATAAAGATCAAAGTTTCATTTTCTTTGTCTTTAATATCTATTATGTGTCCACATATAGACGAATGGGTGGAATCAATGAATCTAAAGGGTAATTATTAAATAAATAAACATATCTCTATAATATAATTTTATGCTTGACATTTAGGGGATATTTGGTAGATATAATGGTATTTAAAATATTTTACTTGATCAAAAATTAAAGATGTTATATTAATGTTTCAAATAAAATTTAATTTTTAAAATTTTATTAAATATAAAATATATTTGATTATTAATAAACATTTTAAATCTAAAATATTTTTCATTATCATGGTAATTTATTTTTAATATTTAGTAAATAAATATTTACCATAACCTCTTATAAATTGATGATGTAAAAGTTATTTAACTGATGAAAAATCAAAACATTAATTTTATTAAAATTATATTAAATATTAATAGACTATAACACTTTTTTAAATCTTATTTATCGATTATATATTAACTTTAATCATCCAACCCATAAGTTTTTGAGAATTTTGAGCCTTATAAAAGATATTATGGCACTAATATTATTCTATGTAATGTGATGTTAAAGTTATCAACTTCACAATTTTGTAAGTTTAAACTTTTAAATGCTGGATTTTTCAATAGATAAATTCTACTAAAAATATTCTTAAGAAATATAGTATATTTACCATCATCATGGTATTTTATTTTTATTTTTATTCAACAAATAAGTGTTTTAAATAATTGCACAAAAATGATGTTGTAGAAAAAATTATTATTGGAAATATTTAATTAAAGTTATTAAAAATATTAAAATAAATATAATTACATATAATTAATATATACAATAATTTTAGATGACCTATAACCCATATTTATATAATACAATACTTGGTTAGTTTATAACATATTATCTTGATATTTTTAAAACCCCATGAATTGAATATTTTCAAAATTGACACTATTGTTGTTTTGATAAAAAACAATTATTAAAATATTTGAAAATAATAATTTATTTTAAAAAATATATAATAATTATTATAAGGTCTAATATTTTCTATGGTAATTATTTATAGTCTAATTTTCGTCAATTAAATGAATATTTCACCTTTTTAATATTGATATGTTTTTATCATAATTAAAATCTAATATAATAAGTAAAAGTTAATTAAAATGATAATGTTTAAATTGAAATAAAAACTTGTCTATAATTTATTAGTTTTTTATATTACAACCCTATCTAATCTCATCTTTAAAATAGGTAAATTCTGGTGGCTTTTGAGTGGGGATTAATTTTATTATAAATTAATATTTTGGATGTTTCCAAAAGTGTCCTTCAACTCAATTATAAAAGGGAATCTCCTACCTCACTTCTTCACAACAATATGAGCTTTCAATATTGGACATACCCTATAGTTTTAACTTCTCAACTTCCCTAGTTACATTCTAGAGGTTCTTTTCTTCCTCAAATACCAACTCTAGTGCTCTAAGATAAAATTTAGAGGAAACAAGTCGATGAAGAGGTAATCTTCTCTACCGATTCTGTCAAACTTCTTTCTTCATCTACTTCCACTTCATGAATTGTTTCATTATAAAGTAATAACTCTTGTATCACTTATATACATAGATTTTATTATAATTATGAAACAATCATATTCCATATTTTATCTATCCTACGAATAACAATATCACCATGCATGTGTACGTATGGCTTACCATCTCTACATCTTGGTGTAATTTTTTATTCACCACTAATTTATTTATATGGATAAAAAATGAATATAAAGGATAAAAATAATTAATATGACATCAATATTATTTTTTTATAATTAATATACCATCCAATTCCGTACCATTTCATAATTAAAGGAATGATGCCATCGGTACTGTGTATATATGGCCTACCATCTCCACAATGTGATGTCATTCATTATACATGATATATTTTAAATAATGAAAATATAAATGTACATAAGAAATAAATATTATAGTAATGTCATTTTTTAATGACATAAATATGACCTAAGAATGAGAACCTCAACTTATTCAACAAAACATGCATGAGAAAATGAAGCAGTTAATACCCTAATAACGAGTAATAATGAAATATTATTATGGAACATATTATAATATGTTAATATATGATATCCTAAAAATGGATATGATTCTGAAATAAGTCAATGACATTATTTAAATCATTTTAAAAGATTATTGGATACATAAAAATGATAACGGACCTAAGGTAAGAGGTAATTTTGCAATCTCATTATTATCTGGTATTATTTATACAAAATTATTTATTGAGGTATATTTATCATCCATGTACATGTTTTCCAAAAAAATCATAAAATTTTTACAATTATCCTATGTATTTTTAAATTCATATTTACACATTTTTTCTCTTACTCCATGTTTTGGAAGGAATCTTTCTTTCTTTTTCTATACGAGGTACTTTTTGACATTTCTGTCAAAAGTATAAGAAGAATGTTTTTTCAACTTATACAGCATGAATGGATTTTTCCAAATTACTTCCATGTAGTTTCATATACAAGATTTAAATTTTATATTCTATTTAACACTTTTATTTTATGATCCCACAACATTTTTAGAAAAGAAAATGTTTTTGAAGAAGAAATGATATTTTACTCAAGAATTAATTTCAAGTGTTTTAATGAAATTATTTACAGTCTAAGAAGACTCTCTTTAAATAGGGTTATTTTTATATCCCTATTATTACTATGATTGGATTATTTTAATGATGTAATGATAATTTATATGGATTATGTTATGATGGAATGATGTTTAATAATTAAATTTTATTTCTTGGGTAATACTACGATGAATGATTTATTTTTCTATGGAACATGAAAAATGATTTCATTATGAGATGGGTGGGACCTATATCTCTATCCAATTCATTAGGTAAATATTTATATCTCATTAAAATAAATATGACTGGAATGACATTTAAATCCAATTCTGTAATACAAGACTGGAAAGACATTGAAATCTGGTCCAGTAATACAGTGCTAAAACGACTAGTAAACCCAGTTAAGTAATGGATTTTTTTCCATTATGATAGTCATATAAATAATCCTTGGATAATATATAATTTATTTTATATGATTATTTGATTTCCACAATTCCTTGTTTTATTTCAATTATTTTTTATAATGGTTCGTGTTCATTTATTATTTACATATAACATACTACTAAGATTTGTATTGTGACTCAAGATTTTGATATTCCAAATATATGTGCATGGTTTTACATTCTTGTGTATATATTATCTAGGTTTTATCTTAATAATCATTTTAGATCACCATTTTTATGTTTTTATTTCCCAAAGGATATAAATAATGGTTTTAGGTAGGAAAACTAAAGGGGAAGATATTTATGGGAGATATTGATGATCTTTCACCAAGCTAGAATAACGTGTTCTGAGTTTCCAAACACACTAAACTAATATGGAATTTGGGAGTATCTTTTTTTAATGTGTTAGTTTTTCCTCAAAATAAATGTAATTTCTATGTTCATCCGTATTTTATAATTAGAGTTTGTATCATAGTGATGGGTGAATGAACCTTTGTAAACTAAAATTTTATAGCGTTAGTGATATCCCTTGATATATTTCTATGGATATGTCTACGGTTGTCCTAAGGAAAATTATATGTATAGGTTACAATCCTATAGTTTTTATGATGATGATGACTAACCTATGGTTAAACATAAGATATCATAGATTGAAATATTACAAGTAATTTACCTTATATATCTATTTCTAATCTATGATATGTAATTCTCACACTTTGCTTCCTGGTCATAGTCAATGGCCAGAATTACATAAAACATAGTTAACCATTGAATGTTTTTGATTTTTAAATTATGGACATTATGATTATCTATTTCCTAAGTGAAAATATTATAAATAGAACCAGGATGAGGGTATTATTATTGGTCATAATGTTGAAGATAAAGATATTTTAAACGACAAGTTAAAGGTATGTGATGTTCTTCCAGTATTTTTTACATTAAACCTAAGAAGCTTGATGTTGAGAATCCTGAAGAATTGATTTATATTTTTGGAAATATGAAGATGTTGGATCCTAAGTAATGATTTAAGAATAAAGTAGAGGGATTAAGGTGTATATGTTTAAAAATTCAAAGATTATGTTATATGAATCATGATACAAATAAGTGCTTTCAGTATAAGTTTTTTATTCCGGATAGTAATGGATATATCGAATAGTTCTATGGAGCCAAAATAATTATTTAATGGTATGTTGATATACATATATAACAAATGATTATAGGAAAGATAACCCTTAATATGTCCCTTATGTTAATATAATGATGTTTGTATAAAGATATATTGGATTTGAATAAGTAAATTGGATAATTATAGTTTCTTGGGAAATAATTATAGAGTTGTTAACAAGAGGGTTATATTATCATGGATGAAGTATACCATTTTTTGGGACATAAGGAATATATCCAATAAGGTTTGTAATAAAGAAAAATTCATATTTTCAGTAAGGATATCAAATAATTCTAGTTGTTATCAGGACTCAAGAGAAAAAATAATTAAGGTATTCACATGTTCAGAATGTGACAACCAAGAACTTCCTAATGATATATGGGAGATAATTGCTAAGACAATTTAGTTCACCTCTTTTTAAGTTGTAGATGTTTAGTATTGGATGAATTTTAAGGTTATCCGTTTATGGATTGTTTAATTTATACTCTGTTTTATTTTTTTAGATTAATGTATTATCTCACTATAGGAGGGATTATTCATATTTGATAACCTATGCTATCCTTTTTTTGAGACAGATGGAATGAACAATCATTATATTTATGGATCGCATGATATGCAAACACTTCAGGAATGAAAGATTCAACTTCATTTCTCTGAATAATAAATGAAGTAAAAATTGTTTAAGGCATGAAAAATAGTGAGATTGTATTGAAATCAAGTATGTATTTCTTCTCATTCTCTTTAACTTTAGGGAAAGGATCTTGAAAACAAAAATTTTCTCTTAGTACCTTCTTATCTGATAAATTTTATATTCCCTTAAATCATCGTATATTTATTGATTTCTTGTTGATAACTTTCTATAATCCATGCTCTATATCGCTCTCCATCAGAACTTGATGCTAATATTTTCTTCCCTATCCATTTTTTTCACTTCCCACCTATGTTTATATATATTTAAACCCAGGTATGAGTTACTTTGGGTAAACGTTATGGTTCTATCTTTCCTTTTTAAAATGAAGTTTTAATATTGAGTTTTACTATATGGGTTTCTATGAATGAAAATTTCATGTGTTAATACTTTTATAACTCTGAAAAGTTTTGAGGGTGAAATTCATTTAATGGGGGGTAGAATGTAACACCCTGAGATTTTATGAGATAGATTCTTTTTAATTTCTTTGATATCTTCTATTGTACACTATACCAAGATTAACTTGTACAATATGAAACACTGTAACATATTTCGGTATACACAAATCTATTATTTCCTTGTGTTACACACAATTTCATGTTCTTTTGATAGAAATAATTTCACACAAGACCAAGTATAACTGAACAACTAAATATTATAACCATGTCATTATAATGGAATTTAAGAATAATATAATCATTCTTTTGAAAAAATATTTAAATGAAAATAAGTAAGTATATAAAATAATAAAATAACTCTTTATGGATTCAATCTAATGTTTAAAATTCCTCTTATATGTTTTCTATACCTAATATAAGAACAAATTCAATTTTCTCAAATAAAAGAATTGTTTTTCAAAAAAAGGAAGTATTGCCACCATTTGATAGCACACCCATTTAAATCAATTTTTTGACACTTTTTTTATATCCAATTTGAAAAAATATACTTTTATTTAAATTATTAATATAAATATCTACTTTGGATTAAATTTTTATATTTTTCTGATAAGTTTAATTTTTTGATGAACGGTTAAAATTATGATTTTTTTTGAAAATATTATTTTATTTTAATGTTATTTAATAGTAAAATTATATTTTTTTAGATTTAAATTTTAATTCTATATTTTTATCCAATTAGGTTTTTTGAAAAAAAATATGAATTTATTCTAAAAATATTTCCCATTAAAAAAGGTGTATTTTTCGAAAAAAAATGTGTTTGTGCTATGTTGCCGATTTTCTTTGAAATTTAATTCTCTCACTTATGTGTCTTGAATTTTGGAAAATGGACTTCAAATTTGGATTCATGTGGTTCAAATTTGGTATGTATTTCACTTTTATTTTGGACTAATATGGATAGTAACCATGGTAAAATATTTTACCTTAGTAAAGGGTAAATTAGGTAATTTAGGTTAAAAATAAAATAATAATGATTATAAAATGATCAAAACAAAAAACAAAATTTTTATTTGATGAATTTTATTTGAACTTTAACACTTAAATATCTAAATTATATATTTTAATTGAATCATGTCCATGAAAATAACTTAAATAATATATAAATCAAAGAAATACGCAATTGTGATTTTCTTTGTCTTTAATATCTATTATGTATCGACATATGGACAAATGGGTTGAATCTAAAAATTTAAGTGATAAATTTTAACTTAATAAACATATATCCATTATATAAATTTGTTTTGGACGTTTTGGGGATATTTAAGAGATATTATGGTATTTATTATAGTTTATTTATTCTAAATTTAAAGATGTTACATTCATGTTTTAAAAAGATATATAAAATTTTTCAAATACGGATATACAGAAGCTACATTCGACAATAAATAATCATTTTAAATATAAATTTTTTTTATTTATCTTGGTAATTTTTTTATCTTTATGAAATAAATAATTACCTTAAAGGCTAATAAATTGACGATATAGAAAGTATTAAATTGATAAAAAATAAAAAAAATTATATTATTAAAATGATATTAAATAATAAAAGACTAAAAAACTTTCTTAAATATTATTTTTCGAGTATAGATCGACCATAAGAATCCAAATATTGATTTATTGTTAATTTAAATCCTTATATAAGAGATTGCGACACTTATATTATTTTATTTAAAGTGATGTTAAAGTTGTCCCATTCATCATTTCATATGTATAACTTTTTAAATGTTGGATTTTTCTGAAGTTAAATTCAACTAAACATATTATTATAAAATATAGTATATATATATATATATATATTCATAATATTATTTTATTTTAATTTTTTATTCAATAAATAGTTGTTTAAAATAATTACTCAAAACTGATGTTGAAAAAATGTTATTAAGGGAAATATCAAATTAATGATATTAAAAATATGGAAATAAATATCATTTGATCTAATTAATATTAAAATTATTATATAAGAAATATAACCCATAGTTATATAGAAAAATAATTGGTTTTATGATAACATATTATCTTGATATTTTTAAAAATCTATGAATTGAATAGTGTCAAAATTGGAACTATTGTTGTTTTGTCAAAATAATGTGTTATTAAATTACTTAACTATCATAAAACATTTTTGAAATATATATAATAATTATTATGTGAGATAATATGCTCTAAAATAATTATTCATGGTCTACTTGACATCAAATAAATAAATATGGCAGCCTTTTAATATTGAAATATTTTTTATCTTAATAAAAATAAAATAGAATAATTAAAAGTTAATTAAAATGATAATGTTTAAATTGACTTAAAAACGTTTTTTAAAATTATTTTTTGATTATATTACATCCCAATATCATCTTAACATCTAAATTGGGACATTTTGTAGGTTTTTGAGTCCGTTTTTATTTTAATATAAATTAATATTTTTGTGGATCCCAAAAGTGCCCCTCACTTCAATTATAAAAGGGCACCTCCTCCCTCACTAATTCACATCAATTTGAGCCTTCAAGATAGGAAATACCATGATTTTTTCCATTATAAACCTCCCTAGTAACATTATAGAAGTTATGTTCTTATTCAAAGATGAACTCTTATTCTCTAAGTGGATATTTTGAGAAAGCACGTAAATGAAGAGGTAATCTACTCTACTAATTCTTCTAAACATATTTTTTCTTCTAATTACTCTTCATGAATTGTTTAATTATAAATTAATAACTCCGATATAACTTATATGTAGAGATTTTACTATAATTTTGAATCAACCATATCCCTTCTTTTATCCATCCTATGAATAATGATATCACCATGCATGCATACGTACGGCTTATCGTCTCCATGTCGTGGTGTAATTTGTTATTAAACACTACATTATTTATATGGGTATAACGATGAATCTAAAGGTTCAAAATAAATAATATGACATCATAATGACTTTTTATAACTAATATACCTGCCCATTCTATACCATTTCAAAATTAAATGAATTATATCATCGCTTGTGAGTACATACATCCAAATGTATCCACGATACAATGTGATTCATTATACATGATATACATTAAATCATGACTATATAAATGTAAATAATAAACACATGTGATGTTAATATCATTTTGTAATGATATAAATATGACCTAAGAAGTAGAACCTGAACTTATTCGACAAAACATGCCTGAGAAAATGAATCAGTTAATACCCGAATAACGAGTAATAATGAAATATTACTACCGAAAGGATGATAATACCATCATATATGATATCCTAAAAATGAATATGATTCTAAAATAATTTGGTGAAATTATTTAAATTATTATACCAAACATTTGGATACATACAGTGGATAGAATACCTATGCTAAGGGATAATCTTTCAATCTCATTATTATCTGATATTGTTTATACGTAATAATTTACTATGGTATATTTATCATCCATGTCAATGATTACTAATTTTTTTCATAAAATAATAACTGTTATCCTATGAATTTGGAAATTCATTTTTACACATTTCTAATTTTACTACACGTTTGGGAAGGAATCTCCCTTTCGTTTTCCCTACAATGTAATTTTTGAATATTTTGGAAGAATTACAAGAAGAATGTTTTTTAAAATTATACGGCATGAATGGATTTTTATGACTTATTTAAATGAAGATTCCTATAAAATATTTCAAATTTATTTTCAATTATATTATTTCCTTTTATGATTTGGTAGAATTTCGAAAAAAGAAAAAAAAATTCAAGAAGAAAGTTCTTTTAGTCAAGAATTTATTTCTAGTATTTTATCAGAAATATTTTCCACATAAAATGATGATATTTAAATAACATTATGTTTATATACCTTTTATTAATAT
The DNA here is from genome assembly GCA_963277665.1 of Viscum album. Lineage (NCBI taxonomy): Eukaryota > Viridiplantae > Streptophyta > Magnoliopsida > Santalales > Viscaceae > Viscum > Viscum album. The sequence goes on from OY728161.1 coordinate 1,427,011,231, forward strand.
GATTTTATTATGTTAGTTATGGAATTATATTTTATGTGGAATAAGTTTTTAAGGAATGATGTTTAAGAAACCCATTTTTTTCTTAGGTTATGCTATAATAAATGGTTTATGTTTTTGTGGCACGTGTAAGTATGATTTCATTATGAGATGGATGAGACCTATATCTCCATCCAATGCATTGGGTAAAGATTTATATCTCATGATATAGACATGAAAGGAACTAAATGTAAATATTGTTCAATAATACAGTGCTGGAACGTCGGGTAAATCAAGTTCAGTAAAAAAGGGAAGAAACGACAAGTAAACCTGGTTCAGTTATGGACTTTATCCACTATAAGGGTCTTCGAAATTAGGATTGTCTAATATGGAAATTATTTTCTATTCTCATGTATTTTAAAGAATTATATTTCATTTTATCAATGAAATTATATCATGGTTCTTGTTCATTTATTATTTATGCCTTACGTACAGAAAAGATTTATTTTGTGACTAAATATTTTGATATTCAAAATATAATTTTGTGTTTCTGCATTCTTGTGTTTATTTTTTCCATGTTTTTCCTTACTAAAAATTTGAGATCATCCTTTTTATGTTTTTCTTTTCCCCAGGATTTAAATAAAGGTTTTAAGTTGGAAAACTAAAGGGGAATATGTTTATGGGAGATGTTGAAGATCTTCCACCAAGATATAAGAATGTGTTCTGAGTTTCCAAAGTCACTAAACTAATACAGTATTTGGGAATATATTTGTGTAATGTATGAATTATTTTGAAAAAATAATTTAATGTCCATGTACGTCAATCCTGGGTAATTAAAAGAATTTTTTGAAAAGGTTGATCCTAATGTAGATTATACGAAGGATTGAACCCAATTATAGCTCACAAGTGAGCCCGATATAGCTTATATGAAGGGTTGATTCTCGTAGTTTATACAAAATAGGTGATATTAGTATAGCTTATACAAAGGTTTCATCCCCATCATAGATTATGGGAGAGACCTATATATCTTATATGAAGAGTGATAATCATTATAGATCTCCAATTCTTAGGGAAATGATAATGTTAGATGTCAACTTTATGGTTATTCCAATAAAAAGTGTTTTTAAATGGTTAATGTATATAATTATCTAAGTAACAAAAACATTTTTAATTGCTTACGATAGGTTTTAACGATTTTATATGAATAAAATGTTTGCGTTTTTATTCTTGTGAAATTTTTTATTTTATACATTCAAATGACATTGAAGATAATGGTAAACATTATATGATTTATCATGTTTTACCAAACTAAAAATTCCCTTACTTTTTATATCCCTTACTGGGATTTTTTACTCATCTCATGTTTTTAAAATGTTTTAAAATGGTTTAAGGATGATTAAGGGAATATATTTAGTCATGTAAAAAGTTGTGATGAGTCTTATTAAAAGGTAAAATTGTTTATTTTAAAAGTTTTAGATTATAGAAAAATGGGATACAATTCAGAAATGTCCACTTTGTATTTTATTGTTTTTTATGTATGAGTTATGGATTATTTATATAAATCTATAAACATGAAAAGATCCTCCATGTGAATGAAATTAATTGCATGACTAAAACTAATTATTGTGTAATTTTTATGGTCGGGTTCTTATAATAAATAAAAGTTGGAATAAATCATATATGGGTCATCAATGTATTCCTTAATAATTTTCCATTAGTGAATGAGTTTTATTGAATTCATTTCTTCAGTTCAGTCATTCTCATCCAGAGAAATTGGGAATGAAGTCTCTAATATATGTTGAACCATAAGAGGTCATTGTGTGTCTTAGGAAGTTTTCTTAATTGTTGAAATTGTAGGCCTATTTTATAGGTATTCATAATTTTTCTACATATCTCAACTCAGGAAGCACCATCTCAATCCTTCCCATGGTTCTAGTAGGTAAGAGATTGAGTTGGATCCATATGTTTATATTATGGAAAAACTAGTGGATATCATTGATACCCAAGTAAAAGACTTTTATGGGATTTCCATTCCATTTTTCAGAGTGTTATGTTGACATAGATCAGATTATCACAAGACAAGGCAACATGAATCTTCCGTAGATAATAGGTGGCATAACCACTTTCCAAAGCACTCATCATCTACATAATTTTTCTGGGATAAACATTTCTATGGGGGGGAGACTTTGACATCATGGATAAATGCTACGATCCAATTTTATCATTAAGAGTGTGTTTCTATGGTTCATAGGAAATGAAGAATTTTTTTTATTTTTTGAATAGATCTTGGGATAAACACTTCCTAAATAGAACATTTACATCGTAAATCTCTAATTTACAACATAAATGGGTCATTGGGTGCATGATCTGAAAATGGATTGTTGTGTAAATCCATTTTGGCTATAAACCCCTTTTTAGATCATAGAAATTCTACCTAGGATAAATTAACAAATGGAAATTTATTTTTCAGTATACAAGAGTTATGAAGAGTTTACACCAAAAATTTATTATTTACTACGTAAACCCCTTTCACCTAGTATGTTTTATTGACTACAATCCTAGATCCAAATTCGTTTGGTTTTACTCTCCCCTACCTTGAACCCTAGCCTCTTCACAGAAATTTTATGGGTCTCCTCCTCTTCAAGATAAATTTATTTGGTGCTCTATCTTAGGTTTGGTTGTATCACTTATCTTTGGGTAAGTTGCCTTTTTTCTACTTCATTTCTCTTGTTTTAGTGGTTCCCTTGGGCTTACTATATGGAAATGTTATCCTATTGCTATTTTTATTGTTATATATAGATTCATTGGGTGATCATATTTTGTGGTCTAACCCTTATTTTTATTGTTCTGTGGCATACGAGTTCATCAATGTATATTATTATATATCATCTCTACCACCATATCATGTATGGAATCGATTCTAAAGTGTGGGAATATATGTGAGGGACTTCATCTATTTTTTTTCATTACTCCTCATGTATATATCCCTTCACTTTTGGTGTGTACCCTAGGATTTTGGTAGGTGGTTTTGTGACTAACCTATGTTTGATGAACCTTGAATGCTTTGGCTTTATAAATTTTTGTTATAAAAAATTGGAATGATATATTGATTTTTTTACATGTAAACATGTTTTTGAGAAAATATGGTTTCCAATTATTTTCATAAAGTAAAAGTTCATTTTCAAGGAATCATGAAATGTATTCATGAAATGGTTTTCGAAGCATGGTTTTGATTAAATTATTCGGGAAAAGTATCAAATGGGAAATTTAGGGTACTTAGGTTGATGGTGTGGAAATAGTCATTGTCTATTTTTGTTATCGGGGGTTCACCCATGGGGCGTTCCTCATCTCTTGAGGGTATGTTTATAAGGACCCGGCCTTAAAACATTACATAATCTTGAATTAAATGAATGATTCACATTGAAGATCTTTTCAGGTTTAGAGTTTTAGAGAATTAGGCCATAACTAATATATAAAAACATGAATATTACATGTAGACAATACTACTCAGTATCCATTTTATCATAAAATAAAAACTCTTAGAAATAAACTTGTCTAGTTCCATGTTTTAGATAGCATAACTTTTCCTTGATCCCATCCTTGACCCTATTCATCTCTAAGTCCTGTGGAAAACTTTTCAAAAACATGGGATGAGCATAAAAAGATCAGTAAGGGTTATAAAATAAGGAAGAAAACATTAGCCCAACAATAAATACAGATCCATGAAACCAAACTTTTCAATCATAACATACCTTATGAAATCATAATATTTATGAATAACACACACAAATCATAAATCATCAAGGTTACTTATGGCATCCATATCAAACATACATTGTCGTTATCAAAGCTATGTAGAGAGTTACACATGGAATACCCATCACAGTATATTCCCTAAATCTCTTAGGAGAAACATCATGTTTACCTCTGTCACGTTACCCAATGCATTGCAGAGCTATCTCGGGCTCACCCGCCCTAGGTTTATCACGGAACCACCCGTATACATAAATAATGCCCAATAACCACAAAATAACACATAAAACAAGCATAAAGGAAAGATAACATTTCCACATTCCAATCATAATAAATCATTTCAAGATATTGAAATAAACAATGCTTTATCAAACCAATTTCATAACCATTTAAAACATTTAATAAATAGATTTTTGAATCAAATTATCCCATACCACTTTGAAGATTTTAAAGAAATTAAAATTTTAAAACATTAATTTCCATATAAATAAATCCCAAAACTATTTTTAAAAAATGGAAATTGATGATAAATATTTAGAAGAATAAATCTTCAAAACTTTTAAAATGATATTTTAGTTAAAAAGTTTTTAACAAAATGAGAGACGCTTGAATACAAATAATTGAGGAATAAAAATTTAATAATAACATTATAATATCATGAAAATAAAAGGATTCATGATATAATATGTCAAAGGACAGTATATACACCATATAAGAGTGAATTGGTGCATACAAATAATTAAGTCTCAATGGAATGTAAATTGAGACGCAATCCCTTATAAAGACGGTATCCTTAGATTAAGGATAATTCAATGACATAATTTATGTGCGAAAAATATAAATTCACATCCAATATAAGTGTACATTAAGTTTAAAACAATCAGAGGTCATTCACACATATTTATATCACGACATAATCAACAAGTAGAAGTTTAACCCAAAGAATTGAAATTGGGTTAAGAAGTCCCTTTAGAAAAATTCGACAGCTTAACGACGTCACTTTAAAATTTAGAAAATGAGTTTATGAGATAAAAAGGGTATATCATCACTTGGAAATAAAATTTACATCAATAAGGATATAGAAAAACATATCCCAACATAATAATATGTAAATTAAAAGACATAACAAAAGGAAGTCTTTTAAAAAGAGGAGGGTGAAAGGTTCCCTTACTGATTTGGTAACTTTCAAAACATACACCACATGAAAGAAGGATCATAAAATGAAGATGTAATTACCCATAAATTAAAGTGTATTAAACAGGTAATACATTCATGGTAAGTATATACACCACATACAATAAATAATTGGCGAACAATGGAAATCTCATGGATTTGAATGTGAGATAAGAAATCCTCTACGAAAATTTGGCAGCCTAACGGCGCCACATAAGAATTATTAAAATTAATTGATGAGAGTAAGAGGGGGTCTCTCATCATGTGAAAATAAAAATTACAGTATTTTTAATATAAAATAACATCCTCCAACATAAGAACATGGAGCAAAGAAGAAATGACATAAAAGAGAGTACTTGAAAAGAAAGAGAGAGGTCGGATCCCTTACCTCGTGTCCGACTTGACTAGATCGTTCTTTAATCTCCTGAATAATAAACTAAAGTTAATTTATACTTTCTTAAGAATTTTTTTCAAGTTTATTATTCCTTTTATATCACTTATTACCATGTTATAAACATTATGTAATCATTTAAGTTAATAATGTTCGTTTTGTTGATATTTGGTACTTGAGTCAAAAATAGACTTCTTATAATTACATGTTGTTCATCTGGTCAAAATTTCATTATATCCAGAATTATATTAATTATTTAGATATCATATATATAATATATATCGAATATATACATGTATTTATAATAGTACATAACATTTAGATGTAAGAGATGAAATGCACCGTTCATGGAGACGGTAAGCCGTACATACGCATGAACGCAACTTTCCTTTCTATTTCTTATTTTAATGGAATTAAAACATATTGATAAATAGGTATATTATAATTCCAGTATAATATCATATATAATATCATTAACTCTATCCTTTATACATCCCACATAAGGCATTAACGAGTCACATCACTTTGAGGGGGCTGTAGTCCGCACTTCCACTAATGAGATTATCGTATTTACCCACTATAGAAATCATAAAGGAATAATATAAATGGGAAGTACAGAAGTATAAGAAAATAATAAACATAATATATATCATATATAAATATAGTTCCATCATAATTGACACCATGAGAGGCGGTAATATATAATTGAACAATCATCGTTTTGTGAGGCGTTAGTTTTCCATTCATAGAAACATTATGTTCTTCATCCATTATATGGAGGTATGTGTAAGTGTAGTTCGAATCCTTATTATAACAACATACTAGTATATTAAGGATAATGGTTTTGTTAAAAAATAAAGAAATAAAAAGAGTTTAGGGGTTGGAGAAGTAAAATAAAAGCAAACAATTTAAGAGAAACTGTTACCTTTAATTTGGGTAACTCCCTTTGGTTTGAACCAAAGGACTTCTTGAAGTGCCTTATGCCTAAGTTAAGGCTTCTAAAAGGAGTAGAGGGATGTTGAGATCTTAATTTGGCAGAGTTTGGACGTGCCAAATGGCTTGAGAGGTGTGTGGAATTGGTTAGAAGTGGTCTCCTTTTATAAGGGGGAGGAGGGGCTCTTTAGGAATGTGTGAAACTAGTATTTTATTATATAATGATATTCAGTTTCTAATGGTCCAAAAATAATTATATTAGAAGATAAGATGATTCATGGTATAAATAAAATCATCCAATCAGAATTTGACATGTTTTGGATAATATTTTAATCATTATAATCTTATTTATTTAAATCAATTATTAATGAGGTAAATACTGCATCATTATTGTGTCATAAATAATTTAATTTATTTGATGTCTAAAAATTGTAAAAAGATACCATAATATAGGAAATATTTTTAGATTTCCAAATAATTATTATATTCAAAAATAGTACTTATATAACACCATATAAAAATTAATTACTAAAGGATTTTTGTTTATGTCATTTTGGCCTTTACTTTAATTTAATTAATCTTAACTGTCATTATCACTTCCAAGTGGATCAAAGGGGTCCCAAAATAGACCCAAATATTCCCATGGTCGTTAATAACTCAACAAATACGTTTAGGACAAGTTTTAAGGTAATTTTGAATTATTATAATATTCTTTTAACCATGAATTACCTTATTTACCTTTAACCACGGTAAATAAAAGTCAAAAGTTACTATTCACCAAAAATTATTTTCATCTTAATGAACCACATTTTACTTTTTGATAAAAATCATATATGTCGGATTTTTGAAATTCAATTCACAGAAGTGGTAAATTTTCATTTAAATGAAAAAGTCCGTTTTTTTAACTACCACTAAGTGGTTTCAATATTCATCAAAAATTGAAGTTTTTCAGAAAAATACCAAAAATTCAGCCTCAGATATATTTGATATTATGAATTCAAAAATGATTTTCATTTTTCCAAATTAAAAAAATAAAAGTGGCATTAATTAATTTAAAAATTATTTACCATTGTTAAAACAAATAGCGTGTTTTTAAGAAACAATAACTATTAAAAGATGGACAACTGATTAAGTCCAATTTCAAAGTGAAATTGTTTTCAATGACCAACATTGGATTAAATGGTAAAAATATATTTTAATTTCACTTTAAAACCAATTAATAAGATAATATTACCATATAAATAAATTAGATTAAAAGGCACTTTTGAATTAAAATACAATATTTTTCACTATTCATTAAACTTTGTCGAAAAAATTCCAAAAATTTACACAAAGTAAATTTTGATGTCCCTATTCTAAAGAAAGATTTTATTTGGTCTTATAGAATGTATTAAAGTGACCAAAACTAGATTTAAAAAGGCTTCTCCATTAAAAGGCAATAAATCGGTATTTTAATGTAAATTATGCTTAAAATTATATTCATTCACATTTTAAGCCTCTAACTTTTATTATATATATATAAATACATTTAACAAACATGTATAATCATATTTTAGTTAATTTCATTAATTCCCGCCAATAAAACGGCTAGGAGTTAACTACTGTTTAAAATAATAATATATAATTAGTGTGCAACGTAAGATTTCAAAGAAACCCATTGTTGTGTATCGGGTACGCAATATAACATAGAAAACCTTTTAAAGTAAAATTAATATTTAACTAACAAATATTAATAAATATGAAAAATGTCTTATTCTTCATTTATTCGGGATGTTACATCCTTCCCCCCTTTTGGGAATTGCATCCTCTCAATTTTAAAACTGGGCTTGGAAACTTCATTAAAAGTCCCACATCGAAAAAGAGTCAGTAAATATATCACTTTTAAAGAAAGAAAGAAAAGTAAAATGGTCACCCTAGTTAACCCATACTAAGATTCCATGAAAACATGGGTATGGAGTAGAAAACAAATGGTCATGTTCTGATGGAGAGTGATAGGAAACATGATTAATAGAAAGTTAACCACAATAAAATCCCAAACATGTGATGGGTTAAACAGAATTTGATTCCCTAGAAGGAAAATTTAACAGACAAGGTTTTTGTTTAAAGTTACTTTTTGTTGATGAATTTATTAATGAGCCTAACAAAAAACATAAGGAAATATACTTACTTTTCATGTATACATTCATCTTTTACTAGATTTCTAACACAAACTCATATTTTCTCCAAACGATGAATATTCAGGGTGACTTTTTTTTACATTAAGAGCACTATAATCAACTTCTAGAGAATCACATAATCCATAAAAGATGAATTATATATTTTCCAAGTCTTCAGATATTAACTAAAACCAAAATGTTTAGTATAAGATCAGATAATCACCAAAAGGATAATAATTTATAAAAAGAAATACTACTCTTAATCTCTAAATTTCAACAAAAGAACCCAAGGTTCAAGAAATACCATTAAATAAATAGTTATCCTTAATATTTTTCAATGCAATCCCAACTAAGATTGAAACCCAAATCTCTGAAAGATTTAATATCATAGTTTTCCAAGGTAAATCTTAACATTTATCTTCAAATAACATCAGTTACTCTTAAAGTCTCATACTGAAAAGTAATTAACCTAATCACATATCCTCTATGATAGGATAATCATTTCCATAGATAACCCAAAATAAACTTATTCCTGATTAATAATATCATATAACTAAAAAGAATTAGTCATACTAACCAGGGACTTCACATAGTCCAGTGGAAGGCAATAAATACCAGTCGCACTTTGGTTATGGGTTCGATTCCCACAGCTTCGTCTGACGCGACAGGTTGTCACACTGTTTGGGTGTTGTCCCTTTTCAAAAACTACATAATTTTATAACATTCCCAAAAGATATAAATTCATCAAAAATAACCATAACAAATTTTAACCACAAAGGTTATCTAATAACTTTTGTTTTGCATCCCAAAATGTATTAACCGGTAATTTCCTAAAATTCAAGGATCATATAAACCCAAATTGTTCTTTATAACTATATCCACATAAGAGAAGATAATTATTCCTTGAATAAAATTTTCATATTTCAAACATTCGGGTTACACATACTATAAAAATTCTTCTAATGTAATCCCATCATCAGAAAAGCCTTAATACTTTTAAGCATTTCACCATTCTAAATTATACTATAACTCTTGAATCCCTTATATGTTGAATTCTTACTCATTCAACATTCTTCTTGATCTATTAACCATTCCATTCCAACTTATTCTGAAGTACTTCTTTCCTACAAACAAAATCATGAATCGTATCCTAATATTTCAATAATAGGAAAACATATGTTAAGAAATAATTCATACCTTTCATTGGTCATTATCATTTTCTTCATCCTCAATCGGAATGGCATTAGGTATTGGTAAACAAATATTTGTATGATCCTGGTGATCCAATTCCCAAAACTTCTTCGTAGGACATGTGTTTTCATAATGACCATGCACACCACATTTAAAACATTCAATTGATCCCTCAGAAAGGACTTCTTTCCCTTTCCTAGAGTCAACTAGATACTTCCTTTTCTATGGAAGGTTATTTCTTTATGACCTTCATTTCCACATCTATAGCATCTTTCTATCCCTTTGAAACATTTTCCTAGGTGTTTCTTTCCACATCTCTGACACATAGGTTTTTGAACACACTTACCTTTATGATTATTACCTGAACTTCCATAGGGATTTTTTTCTCGCATATATGATTCCTTATAAAGATCACTAAGGTTCAGGTGGTCAATAATTACTCTAGATAGTTGGTTGAGAATAACCACAAGTGTTCTAATTTTAGCTCCCATTTCATTCTGTTTCCCATTCAGAAATACATCACAGTTTTCTTCACATCCACTATTACATAGGTTCCTTCTAGATCCAGCCATTTACTAAAACCAAAAAGGTCAGTGTGAGTATATCAATAAAACAATCATATAATATCTTATGAGGAGGGTAAACACTAAGATATACTTATTCATGTTATATTAAAATCATTAACTTTATCTAAAAAAACCATGACTCTTTCTGAAATCCTAAACATTATGGTAATGTCACTTATGCTTAAAGAATTCCCTAACCTCTAAAGTTATCTAAACCAACCTCTGATACCAACTATAAGGATCCATCCTTAAAACATTACATAATATTGAATTAAACTAATAATTCACATTGAGGATCTTTTAATTTTTAGAGTTTTAGATAATTAGGCCATAACTAATACATAAAAACAAGAATATTACATGTAGATAATACTACTCAGTAACCATTTTATCATAAAAGAAGAACTCTTAAAAAGAAACATTTCTAGTTCCATGTTTTAGATAGAATGAATTTTCCTTGATCCCATCCTTGACCCTATTCAGCATTATGTCATGTGGAAAACATTTCAAAAACTTGGGATGAGCATAAAAAGCTCAGTAAGGGTTATAAAATAAGGAATAAAACATTATCCCAATAATAAATACAAATCCATGAAACCATACTTTTCAATCATAACATACCTTATGAAATCATAAGATTTATGAATAACACACACAAATCATAAATCATAAAGGTTAATTATGGAATCCATATCAAACTTATATTGTAGTTATCACAGCTACATAGGGAGTTACACTTGGAATACCCATCATAGTATATTTGATAAATCTCTTAGGAGAAACCTCACGTTTACCTCCTTCACGTTACCTAATGCATTGGGGAGCTATCTCTGGCTCACCCGCCCTAGGTTTATCACGGAACCCCCCGTATACCTAAATAATGCCCAATAACCTTAACATAACACATAAAACAAGAATAAAGGAAAGATAACATTTCCACATTTCAATCACAATAGATCATATCAAGATATTGAAAAAAACAATGCTTTATCAAACCATTTTCATAACAATTTAAAACATTTAATAAATAGATTTTTGAATCAAAGTGTCCCATACCACTTTAAAGATTTTAATGAAATTAACATTTTAAAACATTAATGTCCATATAAAGAAATCCCAAAACCATTTTGAAAACATGGACATTGATGATAAATATTTAGAAGAATAAATCTTTAAATCATTTAAAATGATATTTTAGTTAAAGAGTTTTTAACAAAATGAGAGACGCTTGAATACAAATAATGGAGGAATTAAAATTTAATAATAACATTATAATATCATGAAAATAAAAGGATTAATGATATAATATGTCAAAGGAGATTATATACACCATATAAGAGTGAATTGGTGCATAAAAATAATGAAGTCTCAATGGAATGTAAATTGAGTCACAATCCCTTATAAAGACGGTATCCGTAGATTAAGGATAAATCAATGACATAATTTATGTGTGAAAAATATAAATACACACCCAATATAAGTGGATATTAAGTGTAAAACAATCAGAGTTCATTAACACATATTTATAGGATGACATAATCAACAAGTTGAAGTTTAACCCAATGAATTGAAATTGGGTTAAGAAGTCCCTTTACAAAAATTTGACAGCCTAACGGCGTCACTTTAAAATTAAGAAAATGAGTTTATGAGATAAAAATGGTATCTCATCACATGGACATAAAATTTAAATCCATAAGGATATAGAAGAACATATCCCAACATAAGAAGATGTAAATTAAAAGACATAACAGAAAGAAGTCTTTTAAAAAGAGGAGGTTGAAAGGTTCCCTTACCGATTTGGTAACTTTCGAAACATACACCACATGAATGAAGGATGATAAAATGAATATGTAATTACCCATAAATTAAAGTGTATTACACAGGTAATACATTCATGGGAAGTACATACACCACATAAAATAAATAAGTGGCAAACAATGGAAATCTCACGGATTTGAAAGTGAGATAAGAAATCTCGTACGAAAATTTGGCAGCCTAACGACGCCACATAAGAATTCTTAAAATGAATTGATGAGAGTAATAGGGGGTCTATCATCATGTTAAAATACAGATTACATTATGTTTAATATAAAATAACATCCTCCAACATAATAACATGGATCATAGAAGAAATGACATAAAAGAGAGTACTTGAAAAGAAAGAGAGAGGTCGGATCCCTTACCTCGTGTCCGACTTGAATCGATCGTTCTTTAATCTCATGAATAATAAACTAAAGTTAATTTATACTTGATTAAGAATATTTTTCAAGTTTATTATTCCTTTTATATCACTTATTACCATGGTATAAACATTATGTAATCATTTAAGTTAATAATGTTCTTTTTGTCGATATTTGGTACTTGAGTCAAAAATGGACTTCTTATAATTACATGTTGTTCATGTGGTCAAAGGTTAATTATATCCAGAATTATATTAATGATTTAGATATCATATATATCCAGTATATACATGTATTTATAATAGTACATAACATTTAGATATAAGAAATGAAATGCACCGTTCATGGAGACAGTAAGTCGTACGTACGAATGAACGCTACTTTCATTTCTATTTATTATTTTAATAGAATTAAAACACATTGATACATAGGTATATTATAATTCCAGTATAATATCATATATAATATCATTAACTCTATCCTTTTTTCATCCCACATAAGGCATTAATGAGTCACATCACTTTGAGGGGGCGGTAGTCCGCGCTTCCTCAAATGAGATTATCGTATTTACCCACTATGGAAACCATAAAGGCATAATATAAATGGGAAGTAAAGAAGCATAATAAAATAATAAAAATAATATATATCATATATAAATACATTTCCATCATAATGGCCACCATGATAGGCCATAAGATTTAATTGAACAATCATCGTTTCGTGAGGCGTTAGTTTTCCATCCACAGAAACATTATGTTCTTCATCCATTAGATGGAGGTGTGTGTAAGTGTAGTTCAAATCCTTCTTAAAACAACATAATAGTATATTGAGTATATTGGTTTTGTTATAAAAGAAATAAATTAAAAGAGTTTAGGGGTTGGATAAGTAAAATAAAAGAAAACAATTTAAGAGAAACTGTTACCTTTAATTTGGGTAACTCCCTTTGGTTTGAACCAAAGGACTTCTTGAAGTGCCTTCTGCCTAAGGTAAGGCTTCTAAGAGGAGGATAGGGATGTTGAGAGATTAATTTGGAAGAGTTTGGATGATCAAAATGGCTTGATAGGTGTGTCTAATTGGTTAGAAGTGGTCTCCTTTTATAAGAGGGAGGAGGGGCTCTTTAGGAACGTGTGAAACTATTATTTTATTATATAATGATATTCGGTTTATAATGGTCCAAAGATCGTTATATTATAATATAAGATGATTAATGGTCGAAATAAAATCCTCCAATCATAATTTTACATGTTTTGGATAATATTTTAATCATTATAATCTTATTTATTTAAATAATTTATTAATGAGGTAAATACTGCATCATTATTGTGTCATAAATAATTTAATTTATTTGATGTTATAAAAAAAATACCATGATATAGGAAATATTTTTATCTTTCTAAAGAGTATTTATAGTCTAAAATAGGACTTATATAACACCATATAAAAATTAATTACTAAAATAATTTTGTTTATGTCATTTTGGCCTTTACTTTAAATTAATTAATCTAAATTGTCATTATCACTTTCAAGTGGATCAAAGTGGTCCCAAAATAGACCCAAAGATGCCCATGTTCATTAATGACTCAACCAATAAGGTTTGAACAAGTGTTAAGGTAATTTGGTTTATTATAATATTCTTTTAACCTTGAATTACCTAATTTACCTTTAACCGCGATAAATAAAAGTAAAAAGTTACTATTCACCAAAAATTATTTTCATCTTAATGAACCACATTTTACTTCTTCATAACAACCATGTATGTCGGATTTTTGAAATTCAATTCACAAAAGTGGTAAAATTTCATTTAAATGAACAAGTCAGTTTTTTTAACTACCACTAAGTGGTTTCACTATTCATCAAAAATTGAAGTTTTTCAGAAAAATACCAAAAATTCAGCCTAAGATATATTTGATATTCTGAATTCAAAAATTATTTCCATTTTTTCAAATTAAAAACATAAAATTGTCATTAATGAATTTAAAAATCAATTCCCATTGTTAAAACAAATAGCGTGTTTTTAAGAAACAATAACTATCCAAAGATGGACAGTTGATTAAGTCCAATTTCAATGTGAAATTGCTTCTAATGACCAACATTGGATTAAATGGTAAAAATATATTTTAATTTCAATTTAAAACCAATTAATAAGATAATATAACCATATAAATAAATTATATTAAAAGGCCCTTTTGAATTAAAATACAATATTTTTCACTATTCATTAAAAAATGAACTTTGTCGGAAAAATTCCAAAAATTTACACAAAGTAAATTTTGATGTCCCCATTCAAAAAAAGGATTTTATTTGGTCATATAGAATGTATTAAAGTGACCAAAACTAGATTTAAAAATGGTTCTTCATTAAAAGGTGATAAATCGGCCTTTTAATGTAAATTATGCTTAAAATTAGATTCATTCACATTTTAAGCTGCTAAATTTTATTAGATAAATGTAAATACATTAAAAAAACATGTATAATCATATTGTAGTTAATTTAATTCATTCCCACCAATACAATGACTAAGAGTTAACTACCGTTTAAAATAATAATATATTATTAGTGTGCAACCTAAGATTTCAAATAAACTCGTTGTCGGGTATCGGGTACGCCATCAAACATAGCAACCCTTTTAAAGTAAAATTAATATTTAATTCACAAATATTAATAAATATTAAAAATGTCATATTCTTCATTTATTCGGGATGTTACAATATTTATAAAGGAATTGTTAAAAACTATTGTGGTGTTTACTTTCTAGGGTGTTTCTATTCTCCCTAGATTCAATGAATATGTCTAGAAACTTGGTGCGTGTAGTTTTCTTTAGAGTACAAGTTATCTAGCTATAATTAACTGTATTGATCATTAGTTTTATTTATATGTTCTTTAGTTTGTATTTTTTTGGCTTTCATTACCTTATTTTAAAGATATGATATTTTACAAAACATCCCGTGTACCCTGGTACCCTATAACTGAGTCGGTCTAGACATAGCCTGAAGGGCATTTCCGATCCCCCCAGGTAGATGACTAGCACCTGGCATCATTTCAAATGAAATTGGGAACAAATTCTCCACAAACATAATGGTTATAATATAAAAAATCATTATGAACACAATTGAAGCTCCACAGGGAGAACTATACTACAACTAAAATAGGTATAAACAGCCCAATGTACTAAAAAAATGTACCAAAAATGAAAGAATAATTGAATCCACATCAAACTCAACTCTCCAAGCCCAAAGTTCAACAGTTATAACCACCTTAGAGTGGTTCTTTTCCAATGGTCGAACCTAATAATAAATAATCTATAAACATATGAAGTCATAGGTAGGGTGTGATCTAAAATTAGAGTAGGGTCTCACCAAGGATTCCATAAGAGAAGCCATATTTAATTAACCAAATAATGCGTTCTATTTTACAAATAAATAGATTTGTGATTTTAAAAAAATAAATTTAAAACATTCTTTACATTTAAAATAATGGAAATACTTAAAAAAATCTCCACATTTCAATTCCTAGAATATTTCAAAACAAATGGATCAATTCTTTTATATAAAATAGTTTATATAAATTCATAAGTCATGTAAAATAGTTTTAAAAATGATGGAATATATTCAAAATATAAAAAAGTGGGCAACATGTTCATATTTCAAAAGATACGATAGTTCAAGGCTGTGATAAATCCTTGGCACTCAAATTGACTTGGAAATATTTGTATATACATTTCCCATTGAAATTGGTCAAATAGACTTCATTTACTTCCTATTGGAGATGTGATGTGATGTATTTATGTTTTGGAATGATATAAATCATATAGTGTTATCCCAATAACTCACTATCTACCTAAGTCTTTCTTTTACTCTAGTACAAACCCATGATGGGAAATTAATCGTAAGACTACTAAATATAAAATTCATCCCAGTGTCAATTTCAAATATTAAAATTTTAATTAAAAAACCAACACATGGTTTTATAATAAATAGCATGCCTTTACGAAGTTAAAACCAAAAAATTTCTATCAAAACCATTTTAATCCATTTTAATAAAATAGAATTTGAAATAAATTTCATCAAATCAATATCCACAATTAAATTCCAAATTTTTTAATCAACCCAATTTTACAATTCAAATTATACCAATTTACATAAATTTAAAAAACAAACTACATTTCAATGTAATTGGGGGTTTCCCCTATTTCATGCCAAAATACAATTTCACAAATCAAAACCAGTAATTTAATGGAATTGGGGTTTTAAAATTTTAATTTCATAAGAATAAAATCTGAAACATTCAACTGAAATAAATTTAATCAAATCAATTTGTTTAGGGATAATTAAATTTTCCAATAAAAATAGACCCACCTACCTTGGGTTCACTAGATCTCAAATAACAACACCTTAAATGGGATTCACCATCGAAGAACAATGACAGCTGGAAACCAATAATGAAACCTATGGCCAATAATCAAAAAATAAAAGACTATATCCTCCATCTAAAATAGAGATATAAACAACCCAAGTTAAGAATACAGAAAGATAGTGGGAGATAGAGAATTTAAAGAGGTTACCTACCGGGTGGAGATTGAATGACATTCGTCAAGCTTCGATCTACTTCCGTGCGGGAATAAAGGGGCCAAAAAGTGATCTTGGGAGCTCCTAGGGAAGAAACAATATCTTGGGTGTTGTATAGGTCTGGAATTTTTTTAAAAATGGGTGTTTGGGATTTTAAACAATTATTTTAGATTTAAAAATCCCATACACATGGTTTCTTAGGTAGAGCTACACAGTTTAGACAAACCATGAAGCCTGGTCATTCGCCCTTGATTTCTAGGTGCATGGCTAATAATAAAAAGGTACATAGTTTTTCAACCAATCTGCCGACAATTAAAAAACCCACAACCTCATCTTGCATGATTTTTTCTAGTAGGGAACACATTTTGAGAAAACCATTCACCAATCATGTATTGCCCTAGAATTTCCAAAAATTTCATCATTTTCACCTGAATAAACCCCAAAAGAAACCCAACCAACGAACGATAAGAAGTGGGGATTATGCATACCTGAAAATATTAATAGGATGTTACAACCTCCCTAACATAGAAACTTTTTGTCCCTAGAAATCCTATGAAGAATCTTCCATGAAATAAGATGAGGTCACTACTCTCCCAGAAGTGCCTCTCTATCTCATGTATTATGATTGACAGAACTGTTTTGGATTAAAATCTGGAACTATGGTAACATCCTCCCATGAATCAACTTGGTTTCAGAATCAACTATCCTAATCGAATTCTTAGTCAATGATAAATCAGGTTCAACCTTGATATCAATGTATCTGAGAATATGAGATGGATCAAATATATACTTTTGTATATGATAGAACATGTTATATATTAACATCATCTGTGGTGGAAGTTATAACCAATAATCCGCTTTCCCCACCAACTCAATGATCTCAAATGGTCCACCAAAATTAGAAGCAATCTACCGATGACTTCCATGTCATCGAAGACTGAAATTGGTTGAAATATTCAAGAACACCAATCCCCCATCTAAAAATTCCAACTATCTATGACAACAATCATCATAAGATGTATACATGATCTATACCATAAACATTCTCTAATAAATCACCTGAATATTTGATGTCATCTCTTAAACCAATCTTGGCCTGACCAAGTTACTTTCACTGATCTTCAACCAACACAATGGAGATCTATAAGGCCAGTCAAACAATGCCCCAAAATGACCCATTCTAATCATACATTGGTAACTATTATTATAAGAAAATTCAACCAGACCCAAGTGATCATCCCATGACCAACCAAAGTTGAGTTCAAAATCATTAAGCATATCCTCAAGAATATATATAGATCATTCTATTTTTAAATACAACTACAGATGTTATTTTGTACTTAAATGACGCTAATATCCATGTGCCTCTTAAAGGCCTCTCTAAAAGAGATAAGTGAATTGAGGATCCCTATTAAAGACTAAAACATATAGATCTCCATGGAAATGAACAATTTCTAAAACATCCTAGCTTATAAATTATATCACTAGGATAGGTAGAGGTGAATCAATTATACTTTTTCTTTAATGTTTCCTCATAACATCCTCCTCCTCCTATTAAAGATTTAATTCCCTACTGAAAAAAATTAGACATACATCCAGATGAACACAAGTATTTACATGGTTAATTATTTAATAAGAATAGATTCGTTATTGATATGGTTTGGAAATGATCCAATGCCACAAAATCCATTATAAAACAATCCCATGTGTGGAATACAATAAGTGGGATATACCCTTTTACTAATGTATCTCTTTGAAGAAAAATCCAATAATTCTTGCTCCCACTTAGAAAAAATAGTGCAATACAATGTTTGTGTAACATCTCATGTTTCATGTGCTTCTTTTTCAACATCCAACAATGTATTATTTATAAATAAATTCTTCATCTTCTTACAGAAAAATTGGTAAGAACATAAAGGACATTGATATACAATTCAGTCTGATTTTCCAGTCTGATCTGACCATTCCGATTCTTCTGATCAAATATTCAAATCTGATTTCCAAATATAATGGTTTTGACTTTGATAGAATACAAGTGAGACAATTCAAAACTCTATCTTCTTCAATTCTAAAAAACCAATATGGAAATCTAGATTCGATTATCTAGCCTACTATGATGACCATATTAATATGATGAAAAGAATAATATGATAGATAGCTGAATACAATGATCACTGAATACAATGATTGGGTGATAAATATTGCAATCATTCCTCTTATCCTTTCAATTATCTCTCTCAAAACTTCTCCAGTAGGGGACTAATACCGAAACATATTTCTCTCCCTTTAGAATTGGAGACTCTCTCCCTTCATCCATAAACAGTTCAACCTTGTCAATCATTAGAAAAGTATGATGTATTTCTCTACTATTATAGGAAACCCATCAAAGGTTTTTTTGGGTATCCTAAAAACATTCCTTCTCAACAAAATTACTCAAAATCTCGATTTCCATTGAATTTTGGGTCCATTTATGACATCGTCAAATCTTCTTGAATCTTTTTTTGACTTTCTTTTTCAGATTATATTCTGATTTCAATTACCAATTCTGATTATAATGATTTCACTTCTGATTATCACTATGAATTTTCTCATTATAATAATGAAAAATAAAAAACAATATATTCTTTTTTTCCTCTTATCTTGAGCCACCTAAAATAAAAAACATCTTATTCTTTACTTATCTTGACCCGCTTGTACAAAAAATAAAACAATTAAACTATTTTTAAATGTCTGAAAACATTGTTAATTAAACTTTGAAATTCCACTTCATATTGGACAATCCATTATTTTATTTTCATTGCATTCATCAATTCTAAACAATTCTTCATCTTCCTTTGCGTCTGATTAGAGGATTCTTTCTCTTCTGGATATGAAACCACTAAAAAATCATTATTTTTTAACTTCATTACACAATGATTTGTTTCTTTTCTCTTTTGGTATAACTAAAAACTAACACTTTAGGTTTTTCACATTTGACACAAACTATCTAAGCTGTTATGAATCTAATGAACCCATTATGATGATCTAAAGAATAGAATTCTTCATCTTCACAAAATTTATTTTTTCAAAAACAACATCTTGTATCATGAAATCCTTCATGAATTTGAATTCATGGAAGACAATATTTATAATCAGCTGACTTACATTGTAATATATTGTAACTTCACATCGATTTCAGAAATAATATTTATTTTCCAAATCAACCTAAATATGATTGTCCATAATACAATCGTCCTGATTAAGATTGTCCAGAATATGATCTCCAAAACATTTTCTCTCTTTCCACCCAGATACGATTAATCTGAGTATGGCATACAATAATGATTTTCCCCTTTTCTTTCATCAAGCATTCATCACATGTTCTATGAATACTATTGATTTATGATAACTTTAATATCATAAAAGCATCATTACATTTTTTATAGTTGTCCTAGATACTTGAATTATGATTAATCCTTTAGTACTATATTTATTTTCAATTTGATGAGCCTTATCTTCTATCCAGATTCTCTTAAAAATGGTGCACATTTTCAATAATTGTGTGTTTGATTCTCTTGAGTACGAAACTAAACACAATTTTCACTAAATACAAAGTGAGGTTATTTTTCCTTTCATCTAAAACTTATTTGACATTAAAAAACACTTAGATACAATCACAATCCATATCATCTAGGTTTTAAAAATCACCCCATTTAGATTTTTTTTCAACCATGTTTTTTAAATCAACTAACATTTTATCCCCAAGGAGTGAATTACTTATCAACAATTCAAATCCTACGTGAACAAACTTGTTGTCAAAAACATGAATTATTGAGAGAAAATTGAAGTTGTCAAAAATAGTCAATATAAAAAAAAATTCAACTTTATTCATCATATTTTCTTCCTAATCTCTTAAACTTTCCTAGAATTCAAAAATTTTCATTCCTAAAACCACTCTAATAAATAGTTATAATAGTACACACACTTATAATTTTGAATTCACGGCTTACCAAAACTCCCCTATTTTAAATGTACAAAAGGATTGATTAATGAAAAAATTGATATCTCTCATATTCCAATACTATAAAATGGTAAGATGATATATGGGACAAAAAATCATACCTAAAACTTGATTATAAATAGGTTAGATACCCATAGTCAACCTTAATTTAGAAAAGGATTCATTCGGTAATGGTTTTTTAGATAATGTCAACAACTTATTCCATCTTTGGGACATACTCCAATAACAATTCATTCTTCTCCACATTCTATTTGATAAAATGATATTTGATATCAATATATATTGAATGAAAATTTTGGAATATATTTATGATGAGGTTGATTTTACTTTTATTATCACAACCCAAGAGTAAGGGTAACTTCACTTCAACAAGTTAATCTTCTAATTGAGTTTTCATCCATATAAGTTGAGTAGTGGTATGAGTCGAAGAAAAATACTAAGCTTCCACCATATTTATAGTTAATGAATTCTGTTTCTTTCAATGTAGACTAACACAATTATTTCCCAGAAATAATACTCCACTAGTTTCAGATCATCTATCATCAAAATTTCCTTCCCAATCAGCATCTAGATACCCAAAAAATAATAATTTTTTAGCTTCATACATGATTCTGAAATTTTTTGTGCATTTGATGAATCTAAGAAATATTTTTCTCTCGATTAAATGTGATTCTTTAGGAGAACTATGAAATATGGCACATAATGTAACAAAATAAACAAAGTCGGGTATTGAGGTAGTAAAATACAATAATATTCCAATAATCTTCCAAAATCCATTATAATAAACATATTTTCCCCCTCCATCCTTTATCAACAATGTTTCCACTAAAATTGGTGTGGAAAATGGTTTGGATATTTCAATGTAGAACTTTATTAGAATATCCTAAGCATGTTTTTTGTGAAAAAGATATGTTTTTTGTTTTGAAAAATTTATAACCCAAGAATTTTTTTCCATCCCTCCTGTATGGAAACTTAAAAGAAAATTTTAATATATCCATTAAATCATAAAAAACATATTTCATAATTCCCATCAATGATAATATCATCAACATAAACAATTATGATGTGGGAAAACTATTAAATTTCTCTGATATAAATATTGTTATCAACTCTTCCTTTCGCGAAACTCATCTTCCTTAAGAAATTATCTAGTATGGAATACCATACCCTTGGAGATTGTTTTATCCCATAAAATTCCTTTCTCTATCTTCATAAATTGCTTTGATCTTTCCCAACAGCAAATCCAAAAGGGTGTTCATTGTAAACTTCCTTATCAACATCACCATTCAAGAATGAAGATTTCACATATATTTAAAGGATCATGTAACCACATTGTATATATATATATAGAAAAAATATGATTATTTATATTCTAGAAATCGGAGCAATTGTTTCATCAATATGAATAACTTCAATTTGGGAACACCCTTCACAAACTAATATTTCATTATTTCATATCACTTCACCTTCTTCATTTATCTTGTTCTAGAAAACCCATTTTGTAAAAATAATGGTTTTTTTCTTGATTTGGTACATGTTAAAATGTATCATTCTTTTCAAACTGATCTAGCTCATCATTCATGTCCAAACACATTCTAGATACTCAATAATCTTCTTTCATATCACTCGACACCACTTTTGAATACAAAGATGTATGCATAATAGAGTTTATTTTCTTCTTGTATAAACCTTTTGATTATGATCCCAGATTATATTCTGAGCTTCCACTTTCTTCCTTTTCCTATGATAATATTTTCAGGTATCATTCTCATCATTGGAAAAATATGAGCCAGATTCTTCTTCTTGAGTAGAATGTTAATTGTTCGTATCCTTACCAGAATTGTTTTCATTATCCTTCTAAACCTCCTTATATTATTTGGTACTTTTGCCTCCATTAACCCTTTAAATAACATTATCATAAAAATAATAAAAAATTATTCATGTTTCTTTGATGAACCATCTATATCCTCTTCCTTCCAAATCAGAGAGAAGAATGATTCCATCTCCACCTTTCTCCTAAAACTTTCCAATGTTTTCACATTTCTTATTTATAATAAATGGAGTCTAAAAAACTCTTAATTTTTATAAACATGTAGTTTTCCCATAAAAAGATTAATATGGAGTCATATCTGAATTAGTCCTATAAAAATGGTTCTGAATATAAATAGTAGTACCCATGGATTTTTTCTAATAGAAATGTGAAAGTCCTTGTTCAAGTAACATGGTTCTTTCTATATCCTCCAAAATTAAATTCATTCTTTCAGAAACCCTATTTTGTTGAGGATGGTATGTGGAAATATACTCAAGAATAATTCTATGATTATATAGATTAATTTAAAATTCCTCACTTTGGTATTCACCACCATTTCTTATTCTAAAAATCTTTACTAAATACTCACATTCATTATCATCTTTCATTCTGAAACTTTTAAAAAAATTCAAAGCATTTGATTTATGTTTCATATACACAATAAAAGTAATGAGAGTAAAATAATCACTAAAAGAAATAAATTAGTTATCTAAATTTGTTTATTATTTTCTCATTGCACCACATATATCAGAGTAAATCAGCTCCAGTGGTTGTTTTGATCAAATCTCGACTCTCTTATGAATTGAGTTTATAATCCTTCCTTTTTGACATATAGTGCAACACCAATATCTTATTTGTGGAAAATTAGGAATGTATTAGACACTGTTTATTTGGGATAAATTCTTCATGCTTATTTGGCACATGTGTCCAAACCTTTTATTCCACAATTTATTCTCTTCCACCATACTCATGTAGCAATTGTTTTTAATTTTACCAACCTGAAACATGTTTCATTTTTTACATTGTCCTCTTGTAACAATATTTCCATATTCATCACTTTCCACAATAGACCCATATTTTCTAAAGATAACATTTTTACCCTCATCACAAAATTCTGAAAAACATAGAAAATTGTGTTTCATCCCATCAACATACAATGTTTTTTGGGATTTCATCTCTTCTTTCCGAATGAATGTTGATCAAATACCTTTTAATTTCAAGGATTCATCATTTAAAAATATTATTGTTCCTTATTTATTGTATTTAAAATTATTGGAAAATTTTAAATATCCTATCATATGAGAATAAAACCCAACATAAAAAATATTATTTCATTATCCTTTTGTACATTTCAAATCAGTTTATAAAACAATAGTGTTTTATCCTTCTCTCTCTTTCTTAACCTTCAGATTTTGAGAGTTTTTAAGAAACTTTTTTTGAGTCGATAACAAAACAAGACATCATTTTTCTTGGTTTCTAGGTTGTTCACATATTTCAAAATAGTTTCCAATTTTTAGAATCTATTTTTAATCTTTAATCCATCCTTATCAGGTTTCTTCAAAATAACTTTCTCATGTCTCATTCTTTGAGGAGATTGACTCCCCATAAAATATTTCCTTTAAAAAAATGTGGAATAATAGTAATATTTTTTGTTGAACCAACAAACATTTTTTATATGTTCGAATATTCTAAATATCATAAGTTTCCATAAAAAGTGTATTTGACTCTGAAATATCCAAACTGACTAGAATTGTTAATATATTTCTCAAAAACCTTATTTTATATCATTTCTAAGTAACCAGCCATTTTATTATCAATTAGAATCATATTATCCTTTTCATACATAACATCATAAAAATTATTTGAAATATTTTCTGATCTAGATTTAACATTTTTGGAATCATGGTATTTTGAAACATATGAATTCTTCACTTTGTCAATCTTGGCCACATACATAATTTTCCCAGCTTTCTTTTTCTCAAAAACAGTTCAATCCTTTTTCTAAATCTTTGAATTTAAATTTTGTTGATACTTAAATGGTTTCTGAATACATGAACTTTCACCAACTTCACAGATAGTGTTTTTGAAACATGTACCTTTATCTTCAACATTTGAATGGTTTTGCTGCACCTGTTCCAACTGTTCTTCTTTTTCTTTCAAATTCACTTCCAGATTTTCATTATGATTCTTTTGTTCTCAAGTTATTTCTTAAAACTACCAAGTTCATTCTTTATATTCAACTTATCATTAGTAAATCATTCTTTATTTCTTATTGAGGATCATTCATCTTCCAAATTTTTGTTTTTATTTTCAAGCCTTCTTATAATGATCATACATTATTTCAACTATTATTTCAAATGAAATTCAAGGTGAGTTTCTTATTCTTAAGAATAGACACATTTTAATTACTCACCATTAACTATTTTAATAAAAATATTCTCAAAACCATTCTCCACATATTTTTTTTGGTTTCAGCATAACTGACTTCATCTTCTTCATCTTTTTCTAAGAATATTTGTCATTTCTATTTGAATAATTTCTACATTTTCTGTATAGAATAAAAATTTCCATATTATCCCTGATAATTCCATGATCTTCTTGGACTTATTACTTCTTGATCACTATCCTATTCTTATATCATTAGTAGTGGTTTTGGGATTTTTTTTGTCTGAGCGGTAGGTTTTTCTAAGAGCAGCTTCATCTTGTGGATCTGATGGTCTGTGGTGTTTCATTTTTGTGTTTTGTTGTATTTTTGATGGACTCTATAGGTGACATGACTCTGGTAGTTATTTATCTTTATGGTGTGATGATAGGATGGTGATGAAATATGTGGGGGCAGGATGGAAGTGATGACGATGGTGAATCATCATGGTAGGTGATGTGATGTTGCAGCATCGATGGATTTATAATGGAATTTAACATGCCATAAGTAGGTTTCTTGAGGATTTCATCAGTATAAGATAATGGTTCTAGGTTCAATGTTTCTTTTTAGACTTTTGAACTATTTTCGATGACATGAACCTCCACGGTTTGGTTGAGAATAAATTTTTAACATTAAATTTCAAACTTGTATTATGAAATTTGGGTTTAGTGTTTCTTCTTTTTAAATGTACTATTACCACTAAAAATTAAATAATTTTTTTATAAAAATCACAAAAAATTGATTTAGAGCGAGGATAAAATATCATAAAAAAAATTCCATACATCATTTTCAGGATCGGATACACCGTCATCATCTACAGTAAGAATCTTATTTTACTTTTCTTTCTTAGTATACTTGAAAGAAATTTCCCAATCAACTTTGGTTTTTCCTCTCATATATTTCTCAATTATCATTTCATCCTTGATGATAATTCTATGCAAATCTTCAAGAGATAATGTTTCTGGATTACTTTCCACCAATGAATAAACATTTTTATCAAACTTGTCAAGAAGGATTCTCAAGATCCTTCCAAAAACTATAGAATAATATAATGTTTAATCAAGACATATGATAGTGCTAACAATATCATTCACCCTGGTAATTAATTCACCAATAGATTTTTATTCACCCATCTTAAAATCGTAATACTTCAATATCCAGGTTTGTAATTTTTCTTTCTTCACCTTTGTATTGCCTACTTATGTGTTTTTAACCTTTTTTCATATACCATGGGTTATGGAAACACCATTCACCCTTAGGAATTCACTTTAATAAATTGATAATAATAAATCATTCATAGACCTTACATCATTCTCAATATTCTTATTATAATGATATGTAAGAGGAAAATTATAATCAATATGAGGAAATCCATATATTTCAGCTTCAAGAACATCATATCCCATAGACATAAGATAATGAAAAATTCTATCATTCCATATATGATAATTATTTCCATTGAAAACTGGAATACCTTTACTATTCACATAATTCAAATTCCTTATGATCTTCTCTTCAAAACATCAGTAAAGAATAATCGAAGGGAACCTCCCTATGATACTAGTTGAAGGTGCTCATCCTAGATAATTGTATCACTGAAAGTGGTAGTGGTGAATTAGTGAAACTTTTCTATTTATGTTTCCTTGAAACAACCTTTTCCTCCAATTAAATATTTTATTCCCTATTGAAAAAAATACAAAAACACATCAATAAAAACACAAGTATTTAGAAGGTTCAATATATAAAAGGAATAGCTATGTCCATGGTATGTTTGGAAATGATCCAGTACCACAAAATCCACTAGAAAATAATCCTTTGTTTGGAATACAATGAGTAGGATAAATTCTTACACTCATGATGCACTTTGAATAAAATCCAACAGTGTGTGTACACCCTCTTAAAACAAATATGGTAATAAAATATTTGTATAATAATACATATTACATGTTCTTCTTTTTAAACATCCACCAATGTATTATTTGGAAAAAATATATTTAATTCCTTACCAAGAATATGTTAAGAACATCAATGACTTTGATATTCAACTCGGTCTGATTTCCATGTCCAATTTGACCAATCTTATTCTTCAAATCCAATATTCAAATCTGATTGAACAATACAACTGATTTAACCTTTTCATAATAAAATTGAGACAATTCATAAATCATTATTCCTTAGTTCAAAAATCAATAAATGGAAATTTTTATCGGATTATCTTTCTAACCATGATGACCATCCAAATATGATGACAAGAAGAATAAGATAGATAGTTGAATAAAATGATGAATTTATACAATGAACATCTAAATGACGTTTCAATGTTGTCTCTTCTCCTTTCACATCTCTTTGTCTTAACTTATTAAACATTTTATTAATAAGAAAACTTCATTCTCTCCCTAAAACATCAGAGCTTCTCTCTCTTCATCCATGAATCATACACCTTTTTTAATCATCATAACATTACTCTCCACTTCTTCCCTTTAATAGGAAACCCAATAATGTATTTAGTTGGAATCCTAAAAAAAATCATGCTCAACCCTATTAAGAAAAATCCAGATTTTCTATTGAATTTCATGTGCATTTATGACTTTTTAAACTATTCTTGAATATTCTTGAATCTTCTTCAAACTTCATTACTTCTTTAGAAATTATTTTTCATATGCTAGTTTGATTTAAATTCTCCATTATGATTACAATGATTTCACTTCTAATTGTCATTTTGACTTTTCTCATTATGATGAGGACATATGTAAAATAATAGATTCTTTTCATCTCTTTCCTTGACCCACTTAAAATAGGAAACTTCCTCTTCATCTCTTCTCTTAACCCACTTGTACAAAAAACAATGAAATTCAACACCTTTTAAATAGTTGACAATAATATTGATTATATTATGAAATTCATCTTCATATTGGTAACACATTTATGAATCTTATGAACCCATTACGATGATCTTAATATAAGAATGCATAATATTCACCAACATTATTCTTTCAAAAAAATTATCGTGTATCATTACTTCCTTCATGACATTAAATATATTAAAGACTAGTTTTATCATCATTTGAATTACATTAGAAATTATTGTAACTTCCCATCCTTTTCACTAATAAACATTCTTTTCCAAATCATCATAAATAAGAATAAGTTGAATATAATGTCCAACACATTTTTTATCTTTACACCAAAATATGATTATTATGAGAACGATTGAGAACACCTCTTCTCCCCCTTTATTTCATCAATATTCAATCATATGTTTTTTTAATACTTTTGATTTATAATAACTCCATGATCTGCAAGTCATCACCAAATTTTTTTAATAATATTCATGAAAATATTTATTACAATTAAACCTTTCATACCAGATTCAATGTGAATCTGATGAGCCTTCTCTTCCAGTAAGCATAACCTAAAAATAATGAAATTTTCACGCATTTTGATTGTAATTCTTTTGAATATAATGGTTAATATGATTTTCACTCAATAAAATGTGAGGTGATTTTTTCTTTCTGCTAAAAATCTTTTAACAACCAAAGAAAACACTCGAATACAATCACCTTACATATCAACCAAGTCCTAAAAATCTCTTCCATGTAGAGATTCGTCAACTCCTTAACCATGGTTGTATCACGAATAGGTATAATGTGATCTGATTTAATCATCCTATCAATCACAACCCATATCACATTCTTCATTTTATAGTTATGTGATACCAAAAATTCCATTGAAATCTCGTCCCACTTCTAAGTGATGGATAGAATTGGTTGAAGAAACAATAAAGGCTTCTAGTGCCCAACATTAATCTATTGTACATATAACGGTGAGAGAAATACTCAGAAATTTCCATATCATATCAGGAAAATAGAACTTTCACTGCATGTCATAAAACATCTTTTTGGTTCCTAGGTTCACAACCCCCTGAGAATTATGGAAATCCACCATCACAAATTTCCATATAGCTAATGGCACAACAAATCATTTGTGATAGTATAGAATTCTCTCAATGTTGAATGGCCGGTAAGGTACGGTCTCCCCACTAAAAAGAGAGTATCTAATGCTAAGAAACTCATAATAAGATATTTATCCTAAATAATCATCTTTAGAAGAGTGGATGTAAATTGAATACTGGCCATGGGAACCTTGGCCCCTAATTCCTAAACTCAAATAAAGTACTATGCAAAAACGTTCCTTCAAGTTCCACTTTTCCGATGATTCTTTCTCTACTTGGGTTAGAATATTTCTATTAATAGTATCTATAATGACATTCCCTTTCCCCAGAGTTCAAGAGATGTCAAATTTGAAATATTTTATTTATTCCACTCAAAGCCTCTGATGGAGATTCAAATCATTTTGAGAGATGATATAACTCAAGATATTATGGTTAGAATACACGGTATACCTTTAAGTAGTTGCAGAAACACTTAAGTGTGTGAATCACAGCTTCAATTTCAAGGTCATGGGTTAGGTAATTATCTTCATTGGGCCAAATATAATGATATCCATAAGCAGTATCATGATCACGTTTCAAAAGAATGCAACCCAATCTTGAGCCCAATGTATCAGAGAGGTCAACATAGCCATGCCCAACCTTTGGAATATTCTACACTAGAACAATAATTAAAAGATGTTTTATCTCCACAAATGAACTCTAAAATTCCTCATCCTATATAAACATTACTCCATCAATGTTAGTGTAGCCATTAGATAATCCATCATTGTGAAGTCCATAATGAATTGAGGATACTTCCCAACCAAACCCAAGAATATGTAAATCTTGAAAACATTTTATAGCCCTTCCCTTGCCATAATATCCTTCACCTTTTCAAGATCAACTAAAATACCATTTTCTTTCACCATGTGTCCTAATAAAATCACTTCATAGATTTAAAAATCACATTTCTAAAGCTTCACATAATGATTTTTATTTCTCAATAGTTCTAGAGAAAATCTCAGATGACACACATGATCCTCTTTAGACATAGAATAAACAAGGATGCCATCCACAAAGTCTACCATGAAGCTATCAAGCTAATCTTGGAAAATATTTTTCATAAAATCCATAAAGACTAAAGGAGAATAAGTTAAACCAAATGGAATTAAAAGGCACTCTTAATGGTCTTACCTACTCTGAAAGGTGGTTTTATTAATGTAGGATTGTTTTATACTCAACTAATGGTATCCAGACCATAAATCAATCTTCAAGAACCACTTCTTCATTTTCAACGGATCCAAAAGTTGATCAATGAATGGAAACAAATAATTTTTATTTATTGTAAAACGATTTAGTTTTCAATAATCAACAAAAATGAGAATTGAACCATCATCCTTCTTATAAAAGAGAACCAGCACCACCAAAGGTGACACAATTGGGCGTATAAAGCCTTTATCTATAATCTCATCAAACAGAGCCTTAAAATCATTCATTTCAATCGGTTCCATGCGGTAAGATGGAATTGAAACTACTTTATTAATAGTCACTAAGATGATATAAAAATCCACATCTCTTATCAGTGGTAAACTATAGAAGTTAGAAGGGAACAAGTCGGGAAACTTGATAACAACATGAGGGGTATCACAACTCAAAGATTCTAGATCCAGATCAAAAGTGAACACAGATATCACTTTCATCAAATATGGATGATAAATTATGGATCTACTCGACCTTAGTTCCCATTCTCCTTGAAGGATTCAACAAACCTCATCGGGTGCATTATAGGAGACCCGTTGATAATAACAATCAAAATGGGATTTATTAGTAATTATCTAATCCATCCAAAATTTGACATCAAGATGTTTCATGTACAGAACCAAAAAAATACATGAAATATAAACATTTGATAGAGATAAAATACAAGTGGGACTGCGGAGACCTGTTTCTCTCTTCATACTAAGGGGTGTAGAAATATCCATCACTAAAAAAAATATTTATAAGACGATTTAGCATATTAAAAATCTGGGTTTAAATAAATGAATGAGATACACCATAATTAAATACAAAATTTACTAATGATAAATCTATAGTAATGGAACTTCTCACATTTACTGGACCAATATCATATTCCTATGGAGACTCTTCCAAAGTGTGCAGAAACGTTGTTCTGGATTCTTATGGTTAAAACCCTTTTTATCATTAATGATTTAATTTCCCCACAGTTATGGTAGGTTTTGATGATATAATTCCACTATAGGGAGTGTAATAAACATGTAATAACTTCTCCATGTGACTATAGAATCCACAAGAACTACAAACCTTGGTTTCCTCAGTGCAAATCATCTTTGAATTCCATGGCATTCCACACTTGTAAAAATTAAAGGACCTCTTCCTGGAAATTCAGGAGGTCTAGAATGACCATGATGTCGAGAAATGAAATCATAATCATCATGTTTCCTCTTGCACTTTGAGTAATTCACACTACCATTATGAGAAAAAATATCTACCATCAACCCTTACTTTTCTGCCATGTCTATTTAGACCATCATCACCGTAACCATCACATCATCGTAATAATGAAGATTCATCAATAAAATATGAGAATGAATATCTAGTCTAATTCCCATCTTGAACCATTAATCCTTTATCTTCTCATTCGATACAATATCATGTGTATATTTCATAAGATTAGTAAAATGGTTTGCATATTCTGTCACGGTTCTTTCATCCTACTCAAGTTTCAAAAACTTACTAGCCTTGGACAAAAACATTGACTATGGTTATAACTAGTTGGTTAAAAGAACCATAATATCTTTCCACTCTAACCCCTTGTGTTTCTTCTCCATCATAATTTTGTCCCATCGTCTCTTACTCATCCCTTCTATCATGAATGTGGAACACTTCACTTTAATTTTCTCAAGTGTCTCTAAGAACACAAAAAAATAATCTATCCTACTCAACCATTTCTCAAACTCTTAAGGATCATTTGAACCTTTTAATTTTGGTGGAATATAGATAAGTGACTCATGAGAAGTAATCCAAAAAACAACTCTATGAGGATCCACAGCTAGAGACTAAAAGCGAATTGGGGGTGTTTTCTATCCCAGATCATGGATAAAACACATGATCACCCAAACCAGACTTAGGTCCACAAGAGGATTCACTCATAGAGGTTAATCTATAGATTCCTCTTCGATACAATTTTCATGTCTTTTCAGATGCATGATGCTATACAACATCAGTAGGAAACATATAATACATAAAATTAACACTCAAATTGAGAAACATGGAAATGCAATCCTAACAAATAGAACAAAAATATTTGTATTTCAATCCACCCAAATATAAATCAAGGAAATGACAATAAGTAATGTCTATTACTTCCTTTCCAAGACACCCCTTGCGAGTTAAGGTTCATTTCGGTGAGATTTGGGTAGGCACTCAATCATAACTACCACCTGAGTCTCAAAAAGATTACACCAACTGTATTCTGACATAAAGGAAAGATACAAAACCTGAAACCTCTAATACCAATTTATCAAGAACCAGCCTGAGTACCCTGGTAAAACGATAACTAATCTAGTGATAACATCACCCAAAGGGAGTTACTAATCCCCACGGGTTGGAAACTACCACCTGGTATCATACAAAATTAATGTGGGAATTAATTTTCCACTAACACAATGGAATCAAGATAAAAAATCAGTATTCACACAAGAGTAACTATATAGGGAGAAGTGTACAAGGTTTAAAATGGGTATAAAAATACAAAGTACCAAAAAAAGTACCAAAAAATGACATAACAATCCAAACCTAGTGGACTCAACTCCCCCTCCCAAATATCAATAGCCAGAGTCACCTCTATGTGGTTCTTTTCCCCTACAACAACCTGGAAGGATATAATCTACAAAAAATTGAAGGAACTGGTTGGGTGTGAGATAAAATATCATTAGGTTGTCACCAAGGATTCCATAAAAGATTCCACATTTGATTAACCAAATAAATCATTCAATTTTATAAATAAACTTATTTGTAATTTTAAAAGAATATTTAAACAATTCATGATTTATATTTTAAATGATGGAAATACATTAAACAAATGCTTTATATTTCAATTTATGGAAAATTTCTAACCAAATAGATTAATAAATTTTTTTATATAAAACATTTTATATAAACTCACAAGGCATGTAAAGAAATTTCATCCAAATGGAATATATTTTAAATATAAACAAGTGAGGAACATAGTTATGTACCAAAAGGTATAATAGTTCTAGTCTACGAAAAAACCCTCACACTCAAAGGGAATCAGCAATATGTGTATAAACCTGTACCATTTAAACAATTAAAAGAGACTTCATCAGCATCTTATTGAGGATGTGAGGTTCTGCATTTATGTTTTTGAATATTGTAAATTGTAGAGTCTTATACAAATAATTCACTAATTACCTAAGGATTTTATATTGTCTACTACATTCAGTTATGGTAAATTTATCTTAAAAATTCTTGAAATAAAAATAATCACATTATTCATTTAAAATATGAAAATTTATATTTAAAAATCAATACATATATTTTTTTTAAAAATCATGCCTTTTCAAGATAAACATCAATGGTTTCTATCAAAAAAAAATTAACCCATTTTCATCAAACAAATTTTTTAATAAATTTCATCAATTCAGTATCCACAATTAAATTCCACAATTTTCCATAAAAAAATTAAATATTTGAATTCAATATTTCAAATTACACCAATTTCCATAAATTTCTCAAACACACCCAAATTCAATTGAATTGGGGATTTTTCCAATTTCATACAAAAATCTATTTTAACACGTCAAATACCCCATTTAAATGGAATGGGATTTTTAAAAATTTTATTTCATAATAATAAAATCCCAAAAATTTAATTTAAATCCATTTTATCAAATCAAGTAGTTTATGGTTTATTAAATTGGCCAATCAAAATAGAACTACCTACCTCAGGATCACGGGATCCTGAATAACAACATCCAAAATGGGATTCGACAATGAAGAACAACAAAAATGAAGATACAAGATTCAAACCTAGGTTTAAAATTAAAAGGAATAGGTATTAGAAACTATAAACAACACAAATATCAAAAAAATCCTAGAAAGGAATGTTGATAGAAAGCGGGAGATAGAGAATGATAAGAGGAAAACTTCCAGGTGGAGATCAAACTACATTCATCAAGATTCATTCCAATTATGGGAGGGTGTGGAGGGAAAAAAGACTACTCTTTTCATCTCCTAGGGTATATAAAATTTTTTGGTGGATATATAGGTGTTTCGAGGATAAAAAATGGTTTTTGGGATTTTAAAACATAATTTCAAATTAAAAAAAACCCATATGCACGGTTTTCTAGGAAGAGCTGTGTGGTTTGGACAAACTATATGCCCTAGACATGTGTAATTTATTTTAAAGTGCATGGTTACTACTATGTTGCTGAACGGTTTTTCAAACCATGTACAAACCATGCACAATCTCATTGACTCATATTATATAGTTTTCTCTAGAAGGTTTCACAATTTGGGAAAACCAAGCATCAACTATGAACAACCCCATAATTTCCAAAAAAAATCAATTTTTTCACATAATGAAACCCCAAATCAAACCCAACAAAATCATGATCAGAATAGGGGTTTAAGAGTATTTAAAAAATTTAAAAATATGTTTCATGATATTTTTTTGAAAAAATTTTACTTAGAAGGTTTTAAAAATATAGAAAATGGTGGATTCACTGCTGGAATTTTACCCTTTACCCACAGTTCTGAAACATTGGTAAAGGATGTGAAACCATTGGTATATTATATACCAATGGTTTCCCAAACCATGGCCAAGTAAGTCGTGGGTATAGGGTTATACCAATGATTCTGGGTAAACCATTGGTATATGTGTTCAAGTATGAGATATACCAACAGTTTCACAAACCATTTGTATATGTTACCCTCATACCAACAGTTTATAACCGTTTGTATATAGTGTACAATATACATCCAAAGGATATACCAACAGTTTTCAAAACCATTGGTATAAGTTTATACAAATGGTTATAACAAAACCATTGGTATAATATACATCAAAAGGATATACCAACGGTTTTGAAAACCGTTCGTATACATATGTTGCATCTCCACATGAGCCAACAGCCACCTTCAAGCTGCAACTGTCCATGACCTGCAAGAACACTTCATGACCTGCAAGAACACCTATAGCCAGAATCCAAAATCCTACATGGGATATTTAAAATTCATCCAGAATTCATAAGTTTAGAAATTTAAAATCCATTCCTCACTCAAACCACAACACAAGAGAAAAATCCAAAATCCAATACATCCAAAATTGAAATGAAATAACACCCATAACACCAATAGAAAATTAAAATCCAATACATCTAAAATCCAATACACATAACAAGATTAAAAATTTAGAATTCATTACCAATACAGCCAGAATCCAATACATCCAGAATTCAAAAATTTAAAATTGAAAAGCAATAACACCCATAAAAGTATTCAAAATTTATAATTCACTCCTCACTAAAACCACAAAACCAATACACACAAAAGAAAATTTCTACATGTTATAGGAAGCACATGGGATGTTTACTCGTGGTCTTGGGTTGACTATCTTTAAACCAATAGAAAAACATGGGTATAATGGATAAGGGTCATGATACCCATAAGATAGACAATGGTAGTGGTCATGTTCTTAGACAAAGGATGAGTTACAGGAATCACATGAGATGTTTATATTCCTCTAATGACTATGTATCCATGTATAAATGGTTCCTGATGTTTTAGTGGGAAACATTTTCCAATATTGACATATGAGATGGGTTACCAGAATAGCCTAGATGTTTTTCATAGACTTTTCAATTGGAATAAGGGGGTATGTGGCCAATTATAATTTGGTCTCCTAGCAGTGATGTGAGATGAATCCCCATTTTTTGTAGTGGGTATGAATATTCAATTATTTCTTTGGTATTGGGTTCCCAAAGGGACTTTGGTTTGGTCCTAGAACCTGCTGTTTGAGGATGGGATTAGCGTATTAAATGTCATGTGTTTTAGAATAAGGGTAGGAGTTCTTCACATGAGAAGTGGATTGTGCGAGGCTGGACCATGGATCCTTATGATAAAGTATCAACACAATCCGAATACATTTGGTCAGTTTTTTGTATGCAAGTTTTCATTTTCACTTAAAATCATGTCCATTTAAAATAAAAGTGAGATAGTTTTAGTGGTTCTAGCCACACCGTGCCTCATATTGAGGCGAGGTTGACTCGTACACGTTATAAATGACCCATGTATCATTGTCATAAATTATCAATAGAATCTGAACATGTTTGGTCAGTTTTTTGTTTGAATGTTGTTGTTTTCACCTAAAATCCTATCCATTTCAACTAAAAGTGAGATAGTTTTGGTTGTATCAGCCACACCGTGCCTCAGACTCAGGCGGGGTTGACTCGTACATGTAAAAACTGCCCCATGGATCTTTTTCATAAAGTATCAACTGAATCTAAATGTGTTTGGTTGGTTTTCTATATGCCAGTTGTTGTTTTCACTTAATATTTTGTCCAAATAAAATAAAAGTGAGACACTTTGTGTGGTACCAGCCAAACCGGGCATTGGATTGAGGTGGGTATGACTTGTACACATCTAAAATGAACCATGGGTCCTTGTTCTAAAGTATCCGAACAATCTGAATCTGTTTGGTCAGTTTTCCGTATGTCAGTTGTTTTTACTTAAAAGGGTGTCCATTTTAAACAAAATAAAGACAGTACGAGTGATACCGGTGACACCATTCCTCATATTGATGCGGGGTTGAATATTACATGTCACATATGACCCATGGATCCTTTTCCTAATGTATCAACAAAATATTAATGTTTTTGGTCAGTCTTCCATATGTCATTTGTTGTTTTCACTTAAAATGTTGTCCATTTCAAATAAAGGTGAAACACTTTGAGTGGTACCGGCCACACCGTGCCTCGGATTGAGGCAGGGTTGTATCGTACATGTCACAAATGACCCATGGATACTTGTTCTAAAGTATTAACACAATCAGAATGCGTTTGGTCAGTTTTCCGTATATCTATTGTTTTTATAGAAAACATTGTCCATTTCAAACAAAAGAGAGACAGTTTGAGTGGTACCGACTACATTTTGCCTCGGATTGAGGCGGGTTTGACTCGTACACGTCAAAAATGACCCATGGATCGTTTTGAAAAAGTATAATCAGAATCATAATGTGTTTGGTCGGTTTTCCATATGCCATATTTTGTTTTCACTTAAAATGGTGTCCATTTTAAATAAAAGGTAGACACTTCGAGTTATACCGGCCACACCATGCCTCAGATCGAGCCGAGGTTGAATCATACACATCAAAAATGACTCATGGATCCTTTTGATGAAGTATCAATAAAATCCACATACGTTTGGATGGTTTTCCATATGCAATTTGATATTTTCACTTAAAATCCTATCCATTTCAAATAAAAGTGAGACCGTTTGAGTGGTATCGATCATATCGTGCCTCTAATTGAGCCAGGGTTAACTCCTACACATCAAAAATAACCCATGGATCATTTTCTTAAAGTATCATCAGAATATGAATTCGTTTGTTCCGTTTTCCATATGCAAGTTGTTGTTTTCACTTGAAATGTTGTCCATTTCAAATAAAAGTGAGACACTTTGAGTGGTACCATCCACACTGTGCCTCGGATTGAGGCGGGGTTGACTCGTACACGTCACAAGTGACCCATGGATCCTTTTGCTAAAGTATCAACACAATCCGAATATTATTGGTCAGTTTTACGTATTCCAAGTGTTTTTACATAAAAGTATGTCCATTTTAAACAAAATAAACACACTTCGAGTGATATCGGACACACCGTGCCTCATATTTAGGTGGGGTTGACTTGTACATGTTAAATATGACCCATGGATGCTTTTCTTAATGTATGAATAGAATCTGAATGTGTTTGGTAAGTTTTCCATATGATAGTTGTTGTTTTCACTTAAAATGTTGTCTATTTCAAATAAAAGTGAGACACTTTGAGTTGTACCGGCCACACCGTGTCTCAGATTGAGGCAAGGTTGACTCCAACACATCACAAGTGACCCATGGATCCTTGTGATAAAGTATCAACCAAATCCAAATACATTTTGTTGGTTTTCTATTTTTTAGTTGTTTTTACTTAAAAGGGGGTCAATTTTAAACAGACGAAAGACACTTCAAGTGATACCGGCCACACAATGTCTCGGATTGAGGCGGGGTTGACTCATACACGTCACATATGACCCATGGATCCTTTTTATAATGTATCAACATAACCCCAATGCATTTGGTCAGATTTCTATATTCCAGTTGTTGTTTTCACTTAAAATGTTGTCCATTTCAATTAAAAGTGATACACTTTGAGTGGTACCGGCCACACCATGCCTCGGATTGAAGAAGGGTTGACTCATACACATCACAAATGACCCATGGATCCTTGTGCTAAATTATCAACACAATCCCAATATTTTTGGTCAGTTTTCCATATGCATGTTGTTTTTACTTAAAAGGGTGTCCATTTTAAACAAAATAAAGACAATTAGAGTGATACCGGCCACATCATGCCTCAAATTTTGGCGGGTTTGACTCGTACACATCACATATGACCCATGGATCCTTGTCCTAATGTATAAATAGAATCCAAAAGAGCTTGGTCGGTTTTTCGTATGCCATTTGTTGTTTTTACTTAAAATGTTGTCCATTTAAAATAAAAGTGCGACACTTTGAGTGGTACCGACCACAACGTGTCTCAGATTGAGGTAGGGTTGACTCGTACACGTCAAAAATGACCCATGGATCATTGTGATAAAGTATCAACACAATCAAAATATGTTTGATCATTTTTCCTTATGCTAGTTTTTTTTACATAAAAAAATGTCCATTTTAAAGAGAGCTTTGACTGGGATCCATGACACCGAATTAATAGATCGATTGTCTCTGGAATCAAGGTAGGTGGTCCTTAGCCTTTCATTTATTGTCGTGATGTTTTATATTTGCCGAATAGCCGCTCTCCCAATGTTTGGATTTCGGGTCGAGGGGCTATATGAGGTCCAGGGAGGAGGGTGGGGTCTGTTTGTGGTCCAGGGAGGAGGGTAGGGGCTGTCCAGGGGGTTGTCCGGGGTCTAGTGAGGAGGGCAGGGGGGCTGTTAGGGGGTTGTCTTGGGGGCTGTCTGAGGGGCTGTCTGGGGGCTGTCCGGGGTCTAGGGAGAAGGGTGGGGGTTGTACAAGGTCTAGGGAGGATTGGGGCCTGTCCAGGGTCCAGGGAGGAGGGTGGGGGTGTTCTGGGGGCTATCCGGAGTCCAAGGAGGAGGGTGGGGGCTATCTAGGGGGTTGTTCGGAGGCTGTCTGCGGTCAATGGAGGAGGGTGGGGGTTGTCTAGGGGGCTACCCGGGGGTTGTTTGGGGGGCTTTTCGGGGGATGTTCGGGGTCCAGGGAGGAGGGGCTATCCAGGGTATAGGTAGGAGGGTGGGGGCTGTCCGAGGGCTTGTCCAGGGTCTAGGGAGGAGGGTGGGGGCTGTCGGGGAAAGTATGGGGGCCGTCCAGGGGGCTATCAGGAGGCTGTCCGGGGTCCAGAAAGGAGGGTGGGGACTGTTCGGGGTCCAGGTAGGAGTGTGGGGGGGCTATCCACAGGGCTTTCTGGGGGGGCTATCAGGGGGATGTCTGTGTGGCCATCTGGGGGGGTGTCTAGGGTCCAGGGAGGAGGGTGGGGGTTGTTTGCGGGGCTGCCCGGGGGGCTGTCTGGGGGCTGTCCATGGTCCAGGGAGGAGGGTGGGGGCTGTTCGAGGGGATATCCCAGACACATGGGATGTTATTTATATATTTTATATGAAAATTCATTCAAGGTTAAAAAAATAATTTCAATATATCAACTTCTAATTCGACCATCAATTTTCTAAATTCCACTAAAAATTACAATTTCATTAAAATTG
The DNA here is from genome assembly GCA_963277665.1 of Viscum album. Taxonomy (NCBI): domain Eukaryota; kingdom Viridiplantae; phylum Streptophyta; class Magnoliopsida; order Santalales; family Viscaceae; genus Viscum; species Viscum album. Next base: position 1,427,051,291 of record OY728161.1, read on the forward strand.
ATAAAAATTAAAGATAATGTGTCTAACATCCCGAATAAATGAAGAATATGAAATTTTTCATATTTATTAATATTTTTGAATTAAATATTAATTTTAGTTTAAAAGGGTTGCTATGTTTGATAGCGTACCCAATACGCAACAACGGGTTTCTTTGAAATCTTACGTTGCACAATAATAATATATTATTATTTTAAATGGTAGTTAACTCCTAGTCGTTGTATTGGCGGGAATGAAGTAAATTAACTAAAATATGATTATACATGTTTTTTAAATGTATTTACATTTATCCAATAAAAGGTAGAGGCTTAAAATGTGAATGAATCTAATTTTAAGCATAATTTACATTAAAATGCCGATTTATCACCTTTTAAAGGAGAACCCTTTTTAAATCTATTTTTGGTCACTTTAATACATTATATATGAACAAATAAAATCCTTCTTTAGAATGGGTACATCAAAATTTACTTTGTGTAAATTTTTGAAATTTTTCCGACAAAGTTCATTTTTAATGAATAGTGAAAAAAATGTATTTTAATTCAAAAGTGCCTTTTAATATAATTTATTTATATGGTTAGATTATCTTATTAATTGGTTTTAAAGTAAAATTAAAATATATTTTTACCATTTAATCCAATGTTGGTCATTAGAAGCAATTTCACTTTGAAATTGGACTTAATCAACTGTCCATCTTTTGATAGTTATTGTTTCTTAAAAACACGCTATTTGTTTTAACAACAGGAATTAATTTTTAAATTAATTAATTCCACTTTTATGTTAAGAATTTGAAAAAATGGAAATAATTTTTGAATTAAGAATATCAAATATACCTTAGTCTTAATTTGTGGTATTTTTCTGAAAAACATCAATTTTTTATGAATAGTGAAACCACTTAGTGGTAGTTAAAAAAACTGACTTTTTTGTTTAAATGAAATTTTTACCACTTCTCTTAATTGAATTTCAAAAATCTGACATACATGGTTGTTATCAAGAAGTAAAATTTGATTCATTAAGATGAAAATAATTTTTTTTGAATAGTAACTTTTGACTTTTATTTACCGCTGTTAAAGGTAAATAAGGTAATAAAAGTTAAAAGAATATTATAATAATTCAAAATTACCTTAAAACTTGTCCTAATATTATTGGTTGAGTCATTAACGACCATGGGCATCTTTGGGTCTATTTTGGGACCCCTTTGATCCACTTGGAAGTGATAATCACAATTTAGATTAATTAATTTAAAGTAAAGGCCAAAACGACATAAACAAAAATCTTTTAGTAATTAATTTTTATATGTTGTTATATATGTTCTATTTTAGACTATAAATATTATTTGGAAATATAAAAATATTTCCTATATCATGGTATTTTTTTATAATTTTTAGACATCAAATAAATTAAATTATTTATGACACAATAATGATGCAGTATTTACCTCATTGATAAATGATTTAAATAAATAAGATTATAATGATTAAAATTTTATCCAGAATATGTCAAATTCTGATTGGATGATTTTACTTCGACCATGACTCATCATATCTTCTAATATAATGATTTTTGGACCATTAGAAACTGAATATCATTATATAATCAAATAATAGTTTCACACTTTCCTAAAGAGCCCCTCCTCCCCTTATAAAAGGAGACCACTTATAACCAATTACACACACCTCTCAAGACATTGGGATCATCCAACCTCTGCCAAATTAAGCTCTGAACATCCATATCCTCCTCTTAGAAGCCTTACTTTAGGCAGAAGGCACTTCAAGAAGTCCTTTGGTTCAAACCAAAGGGAGTTACCCAAATTAAAGGTGAAGGTTTCTCTTAAATTTTTTTCTTTTATTTTACTTATCCAAACCCTAAACTCTTTTAATTTATTTCTTTTGTAAAAACACAAGTGTCCTAAATATACTATGATGTTTTTATAAATAAGTATTTGACCTACACTTACACACACCTCCATCTAATGGAAGAAGAACATAATGTTTCTGCGGATGGAAAACTAATGCTTCCCGAAACGATGATTGTTCAATTACATATTACCACCTCTCATGGTTTCCATTATGATGGAACTATATTTATATATGATATATATTATGTTTATGATTTCCTTATGCTTTTGTACTTCCCATTTTTATTATGCCTTTATGGTTTCTATAGTGGGTAAATACGATAATCTCATTTGAGGAAGTGCAGACTACCGCCCCCTCAAAGTGATTTGATTCGTTAATGCCTTATGTGGGATGTATAATGGATGGAGTTAATTATATTATATATGATATTATACTGGAATTATAATATACCTATGTATCATGATGTTTTATTTCCATTAAAATAATAAATAGAAATGAAAGTAGCGTTCATGCGTACATACGGCTTACTGTCTCCATGAACGGTGCATTTCATTTCTTACCTCTAAATGTTATGTACTATTATAAATACATGTATATACTGGATATATATAATATATATTATATATAAATCATGAAATTATTCTTGATATAATGAACTTTTTACCACATGAACAACATGTAATTATAAGAAGTCCATTTTCGACTCAAGTACCAAATATCGACAAAATGAACATTATGAACTTTAATGATTACATAATGTTTATAACATGGTAATAAGTTATATAAAATGAATAATAAACTTGAAAAATTTTCTTAAGAAATTATAAATTAACTTTAGTTTATTATTCAGAAGATTAAATAACGATAGAGTCAAGTCGGACACGAGGTAAGGGATCCGACCTCTCTCTTTCTTTTCAAGTACTCTCTTTTATGTCATTTCTTCTATGCTTCATGTTCTTATGTTGGAGGATGTTATTTTATATTATCCATACTGAAATTTTTATATTCACATTATGACATAACCCCTCTTACTCTCATCAATTTATTTTAAGAATTCTTATGTGGCATTGTTAGGCTGCCAAATATTCGTACGGGATTTCTTATCTCACTTTCAAATCCGTGAGATTTCCATTATTCCCCACTTATTTATTGAATGTGTTGTATGTACTGCCCATGAATGTATTCCTTGTGTAATACACTTTAATTTATGGGTAAATACATCTTCATTTTATGATCCTTCTTTCATGTGGAGTATGTTTCAAAAGTTACCAAATCGGTAAGGGAACCTTTCACCCTCCTCTTTTTAAAAGACTTATTTTTGTTATGTCTTTTAATTTACATCTTCTTATGTTGGGATATGTTATTATATATCCTTATTGATGTAAATTTTATGTCCATGTGATGAGATACACTTTTTATCTCATAAACTCATTTTCAGAATTTTAAAGTGATGCCATTAGGCTGTCGAATATTTTTAAAGGAACTTCTTAACCCAATTTCAATTCTTTGGGTTAAACTTAAACTTGTTGATTATGTCGTGCTATAAATATGTGTGAATGACCTGTGATTGTTTTACATTTAATATCCACTTATATTGGGTGTGTATTTATATTTTTCACACATAAATTATGTCATTTATTTATCCTTAATCTAAGGATACCATCTTTATAAGGGATTGCGTCTCAATTTACATTCCATTGAGACTTCATTATTTTTATGCACTAATTCACTCTTATATGGTGTATATAATGTCCTTTGACATATTATATCTTGAATACTTTTATTTTCATGATATTATAAATTTATGTTTAAATTATTCTTCCTCAATTATTTATATTCAAGCATCTCTCATTTTGTTAAAAGCTCTTTAACTAAAATATCGTTTTAAATGATTTAAAGATTTATTCTTCTAAATATTTATCATCAATGTCCATGTTTTCAAAATGGTTTTGGGATTTATTTATATGGACATTAATTTTTTAAAATGTTAATTTCTTTAAAATCTTCAAAGTGGTATGGGACACTTTGATTCAAAAATATATTTATTAAATGTTTTAAATGGTTATGAAAATGGTCTGATAAAGCATTGTTTATTTCAATATCTTGATATGATATATTGTGATTGGAATGTGGAAATGTTATCTTTCCTTTATGATTGTTTTATGTGTTTTTTTATGGTTATTGGGAATTATTTATGTATACAGGTGGTTCCGTGATAAACCTAGGGCGGATGAGCCCGAGATAGCTCTCCAATGAATTGGGTAACGTGACAGAGGTAAACGTGAATGTTTCTCCTAATAGATTTAGGGAATATACCATTATGGGTATTCTAAGTGTAACTCCCTATATAGTTGTGATAGCTACAATGTAAGTTTGATATGGATGCCATAAGTAACCTTTATTATTTATGATTTGTGTGTGTTATTCAAAAATCTTATGATTTCATAAGGTATGTTATGATTGAAAAGTATGGTTTCATGGATTTGTATTTATTGATGGGCTAATGTTTTCCTTCCTTATTTTATAACCCTTACTGAGCTTTTTATTCTCATCCCAAGTTTTTGAAATGTTTTTCACAAGACTTAAAGATGAATAGGGTCAAGGATGGGATCAAGGAAAATTCATGCTATCTAAAACATGGAACTAGACATGTTTTTTTTAAGAGTTTTTATTTTATGAAAAAATGGATACTGAGTAGTATTGTCTACATTTAATATTCATGTTTTTATGTATTAGTTATGGCCTAATTCTCTAAAACTCTAAACCTGAAAAGATCCTCAATGTGAATTATTCGTTTAATTCAAGATTATGTAATGTTTTAAGGCTGGGTCTTTATAATGTGACCTACCTAATCACACAAATATTCAAGCACAACAAAAAAATAAACATCAAAGGGCAGTAATATCAGTCAAAAATGTCAGGGATCAATCTCTCCCTCATCACCATCACTATCATCACCATCACTATCATCACCATCATCGTCACCCTCACCCTCATCATCATCTTCATCACCATAATCATCCCCACCCTCATTCTCAGCCTCGGCCTCCTCATCACCCTCCTCCTCCGCCTCGACCTCCTCCTTGCCATCCTCCTCCTTCTTGGCCTCCTCATCGCCCTCCTCCTCCTCTGCCTCGGCCTCCTCTTCACCATCGTCTCAACAAACACTATAACTGCCACCTATTGCACCATATATATAATGAATTGATGATATATATTCATCAAAAGTATTGATGGCCTCTAGTTGAATTGTTGGATGTAAAACTTCTATGAGTTTCATAAATGCAGTGTTTTCCCTAGCAGACTGTTCTGCTATCTATGTGGCCCTTTTTCAACCTTTTATGCATGTTCCTTAACCTAATGCCACTAGGTGGAACTAAAAATCATTCTTTAGGGGGGCCAATACCTAATTGGAACTATACTCTTCCCAAGTCAGCAGCGTACTCTACTAGGGTGCTCATCTCCCAACACCTGATGTAAGTGATTGTTTGGCCCAAAATTGTTATGTTCCTGGGAATCAAGGGCCTCTAAAGCAGCCTGTTACAAATATAAATAGATTATTAAGTTAAATATTAGAGATTAAAATTTTAAATATACAAATTAAAACTTACAATCTGCTGCTGAGTCGGTTCATTAACTGTACTTCCATCTTTCTTCTTTATACTCGAGAAAAATAGTTTTCTTGGAGGTACATGTCCTACAATATTCAATTTATGCCTCTCTAATGATATTAAATGTAGAAAACTATAATTAAAAATAGGATACAGAAAAAACATAGTAATTGAATAACTAAAATTATATAACAACTTTAGAAATTGAATTAATTATGGAGGAAGCAATAGAAAGTGCAAGTCGTAATGAAAGATTATAAACTGTCATACCTATTGTCTCTCATTATCTAACATTGTAGTGCGTCCCAATGTGTGGACGTATTTTATAACATCAATTTTTCTTTTATTTCTTCCAGTTTCATCCTATATAAAATTAAATAATTATTATTAATGAAAAACATGAAAATTTTCATTTAAATATCTCTAATTTGATTAATAACTTAAATTGACTAGTCTTCCAATGAGTAGTCATCTTTCGGTACTATTCTAACGGAAAATCATCCATGAAAGGGACTGAATCAAACTTTGTGCCCACTCTAGCATGCCAACCAATGTACAACTCGTTCTTATAAGCTCTCTAAAGCTCACTTTAATCCTTTAGACGTGCTGGCTGTGCACCCTCACCATTGGGGAAATTAAACTGTAGCTGAAAAAAATATTAATTCATATAAAAAAAATATATATGGCATTAAATACAACAGATTTGTTTACTCATATCTCTGCACATGCTTAATCCTTGACTTCATTTTCTAGCTATCTCCATGAGAGCGGGCTAACAATAATGATGTCAGAGTATTTGGCAAGCATCAACCAAAAACTCCGACATTTCTTCCTTGATTTTTCAATCATCTAACTATCTTCATTATAGTCGACCATCATCTGCGTGCGGTGGTTCCACACTGAACGCATGTGTGTACTCCCTCGCCCCCGCCTCCTATCATTAGATGTATCTGTTATGAATGAAAAACAAATATTTTATCAATAAATTTTATAATGAAAATAAATAATGGTGTAAAAATTTGTTAGGGTTTTAAAAGTATACCTGTTGTAGTCTGATCAATGGGTACCACTGGATCTACAGAAACTGAAGGAAGACCATTTACAAATGGAGTGGGTCCCAATGTATGCTCCACAGGGACAGACTCTGGAGGAGAAGTAGTCGAAGAAGATGTAATATAGAAGATCAGAGTGAAGGAATCATAAGTAAAAGAAGATGACAGGAATGGATGACCAAATGCTAGATGGGGTGTGTGAATCGTCATCAGAAATGGTACAGACAGGTGAGGAGGCTCAGATTTAAAGGGTGGTGAAAACATGGGAGGTCTAAATATATCGTGTGTCCCTAATGGAACATTGGGATCAGAATGTGGGATGGATGGTTTGTTCGTGGGGGGTAGGGTCTAATCGGGTATGCCGACCAGATCGTCTAGCTCTCGTACCACCCCCCTCGTACAAACACCCCATGTACTGGGACCACTACTAGGCTGCTCATCAAATAATTGTCGCCTAATAGATTCATACTGAAAAAATATTTAAAAAAAATTAATCACATGACATTATATATTATTTAAATAGATATATTTGAAATAAAAAACTCACTGCAGGCACTAGTGGTGGAATTCCCAACTCAGCCATGCAACGACTGTTGTCCATAATCTATTTTCGTTTCCTCTCTTCAATTGGATTCATTTCCCTGCATTCGAAAAAAAATATGGAAGTAAATTGAACTGGATAACTAATTGGTAACCCAAAAAACAAAATAAATGATAGGGAATAGGGGGATTCATGGATAATTTAACTAAAAATTGTTTTAGGTGAGCTTGAACAAATATATAATGAAGTTAATAAATCCAACAAGATTAAATAAATAAATTTAATTTTTAGTAGGATGATTATTTACTAGGTGTCATCAGTCTATTAAAATAATGGAACATTGATTCTACCAGATTCATAAGTGGTGAAGTAGTTGTTAAAATTAAGGAAAAATTTAATTTCTTTAGCTTAGGTAAATGATGCAGGTTTCAATACATGTTTTGCAGAAGAATACAAACCATCATGTTCATTACCTGCTAAAATGTTAAAGAGAGGTCTTAGAGTCATAAAATTTTTGTACAAATCATAGTTAAAGCATTGAAATGTTCACCATGTTAGAAATGTTGGTTTTGTAGGTTTAAATACAGTTCCATTCCAATTTACAAAATGAAATTCAAAAAAAATCCAACCAATAATTATTGAAAATGCACATAACGGTCAAATAAGATACAAAATTTTTGTAATAAATATTAAATCAATTTGAATAGTACCAACCTTAACAACCCAACTTGAGGTAAACCAAAATAATTGAGAACATGGACGAATGATTCTATATATTTTGCACCACAACAATAGGGTCAAAATCAACTCTGAAAATTGAGCAATTAGATTCATCAAAAGAAGTAAATGGATTGGTTCCAATGGTAGTAGGGTTAGTGTCAATTCCATCATCACCATCATCAAAAATATGTCTTGGAATTACTTCAATAATGAAACAAAATTCAGGTCGAAGTTGGTCTCTGACATAAAAAATTGTCCATCCATTGATTCCAATACATATGGTTCTTTGGTAGCAAGAGTGTGAGTCATATTAATTAATTGAAATCCACAATCATCAATAAATGTTCCCTATCTCTTCATTGAATAAAACTAATGTCATTTCTTCATTGTGACTCATCCATGAGAGTAATAACACATTATTATTATTTTTTCAATGACTCCATAATAAACCACATTTTCAAATTGTGGTCTACAATTTGATTCACTAGCATAATGATATATTGTGGCAGTAACCATGACACTATCAAGTTGTGTTCTCATGTTATTTTCTCATTCAGTGATAATAAATTTGTACCCATTTATAACAATTGATTTATAGTCAAGAACCACGGTATTAGGACCAAAATCCAAAGCTCTTTTTTCCTCAGAGACAGAGTCAGCAGGAAAACTCAATACCTATAATATAAATGAATATTAAACTTAATTGAATATTTATTTAATTATTTTAAATAGTAATATATTTACCTTCAATTTTAACCAAGCAGAAAACTCTTTGTTATGAAAAGTCTCCCTTCTTCTCAAAGATAACGTATGATTCTTTCTATTTATCATGGTTTTATCTTCCATGTAGATACCAAATATGAATAGATTAATATAAATATATGTAAGATATACATATTCAATTTAGTTGCCTGGTTTAGTCATTGAAAAAATCACAGTTTAACAAAATTTTGCGATTTTCCATCTCCCACTCTTCAAGGCTTAATGTCTTCAATGTTTATAATCCACAAATTCCTCCTATTTGAGGAAGTGATGGAAAACTGGGTTCAATTTTCTTATACTTTTCTTCTTCATATCTCATTGGTCTGTTCATTATTGTTGTAAGATCAAACAAATACATTGAGCAAAAATCCAAACATTCTTGAGCTAAGTAACTATTCATGATAGAACCTTTGGGATGCTTCCTGTTTCAGACATAAGATTTTAATGTGTACATATTTTTTTCAGTTGGATACATCCAACAAAATGAAATAGGTCCTCTGAGATGTATTTCAGTGGGAATATGGACAGTCAGATGCAGCATGCATGTGGAAAATGATGGAGGTAATATTTTCTTCAACTTACACAAAATTAATGGGGCATCTATCAACATTTTTTACATGAAAGACTTGGAAAACTTCTTAGCACAAAGATCTCTAAACAAGTGGCACCACCGAATAACTATCACCCTAACATTATTGGACAAAATATGATGGATTTTTATGGAATAAACTCATGCCGAAGAACGTGATAATCATGAGTCTTCAAAGATTTTAACATCAACTCTCTTTTGTTGACCCATTTAGATATGTTGCTTGAATAGACATCAGGAACACTAATATTCTCTAATAATTCTAGAAATTGTTTTTTTCGTAGGTTTCATCACATAAGGAGGACATTGAACTTGCCATTTATTTTCTTAGATATGCACAGGATGCAATTCAGCTCTGATGCCCCAGTCCACAAAGTCACGCCGAGACCGTAAATCATCTTTTTTCTTTACCTTAACATTTATAAGTTTCGAAAGAAACATTTCACATATATTCTTTTCAATGTGGATTACGTTATTGAAATGACTTAACAAATTGGTTGACCAATAAGGAAAATCAAAAAAGATACTCCTCTTCATCAAATTGTAATAGGTTTTAGTGGAAACATTCTTTCTCTTTCCAGATTTCATTTAACTCTTCCCGAATGAAAAAATGAAAACATTCAATTCATTAAGCACATCAGTTACAAGCATACGCTGAGGTGGATCATCAGTCTCTATGGTATTATCAAATCATTGATGATTATTTCTATATGGATGGTCCATTGGCAAGAATCTTCTATGTCCCATAAAACTAAAACTACAAAAATGTTTTAGTATTTTGGATCTTGTATTCTTTATACAAAGATGACATGATAGTTTTCCCTCAGTGCTCCATCCATACATCATTGCATAAGCCAAAAAATCACTGATCATTCATATAAGCACAGCACACAACTGAAATATGCCTTTTGAATATGCATCATATGTGCCCACAGCCACATCCAAAAGATGTTTCAACTCTTTTATTAAAGGTTTCATGTATAAGTCAATATCAATGTCGGGATCAGAAGGGCCAGATATGAGTATACTCTTTAAAGTGAAAGGTTTTTTCACACACAACCATGGTGGAAGATTATAAATGTGGGTAAAAATTGGCCAGGTGTTGTGCGAAGTAAGCATATGCCCAAATGAATTAAAACTATCGCATGAAAGACCTAGCCTCACATTAAAAACTTCAACTGTAAAATCAGGATAATGAGCATCAAATCACTGCCATGAAAATCCATCTGTAGGGTGAACCAACTCATTATTAGTCTTCTTTCTCTCAGTATCATGCCATCTCATTTTTATTGATATTTCACCAGACATAAAAAGATTCTGGATTCTAGGGATCAATGGAAAGTGACACATTACTTCTTGTGGCATGCGGGATGGTGTTTCATCAGATTTTGAATTCCAGCGGGATGTGCCACATATTATACAATCATTTTGTTCAGTGGTTTCCTCCCAGGATAAACTGCAATCTTTCAGGAAAGCATGAATTATGTTTCTCGAAAATCCATGTTCCTCAACTAACTTCCATTCCATATACTTGTTTGAGGGAATATCTGAATCATCTGGAAGTAAATCCTTCAAGAAGGTAAGAATGTAATCGATTGCTATATTAGAAATTACATACATTGTTTTCCCATGAATCAATCGAATTAAAAATTCCAGCTTTTTCATTTTACCACATTGTCGATATACTCGAGTCGTGTCAGCATCATTCAATTTTTTCATCCTGAAAATATCATCATATTCATTAGATGCATCATCTGTCCTCATATTGAAGTCTTCTTGAGTCGAAATCCTTTCTTTTTCATGATGATGAACAAATAGAAATCAGTCATCTAACAAATTATCCAGTCCAGTCTTTTCATTTTGATCATTAGCAATTTGAGATTTCATTTTCTCCCCATTGTGATACCACACATTGTTGTTTTCTTGAAAACCATATTTGGTTATGTGGTAGTTGACTTCTTCATGGCTCAATCATGGTCTACCAACACTATTGGAACATGGGCAGTGTATACAACCACTATCTGAAGCATTATGAAGTGGAAAATATAAAAATCTCTCCAAATTGGTTTGAAAATCGCTTGAGATCCTATCGGTTTAATACATCCAACTTCTACCCATTCTATAAAAATAATTATTATAAGTTATTTTGTCATAATCAATTCAATAATATTAAAGTTTAATTGAAAATATATTTATGGAATAATGATAGTGATCTTTATAGATAGTTAAATAAATGGAGAAAGGTTGAGAATTGAAGGATATCCTTATAACTAGCTCTAGTGGGTGGGGGTTGTCCAAGGGGGTGGGGTGGTGTCCAGGGGGGTTGTCCAAGGGGGTGGGAGGGCTTTCCATGGGGTGGGGTGGTGTCCAGGTGGGGTTGTCCAAGGGGTGGTGGTGTCCAGGGGGTGGGAATGTCCAGGGGTGGGGTGGTATCTGGGGGGGGTTGTGTAATGGGGTGGGGTTGTCCAGGGGTGTCCGGGGGGGTGTCTAAGGGGGCTGTCAAGGGGGAGGGTGTGGGAGGAGTGTCCATGGGATGGGTTGGTGCCCTGGGGGGGGGGGTTGTCCAGGGGTGGGGTCTGTCTAGGGGGTGGGGTGGTGTGGTGTCCAAGGGGACTATCTGGGGGGGCTGTCCCGGGGGGTGGGGTGGGGTCAAAGGGGGATTTCTAAGAGGGTGGGGGTGTCTATGGGGTGTGGGTGTCCAGGGGGTGGGGTGGTATCTAGGGGGCTATCTAAGGGGGTGGGGGTGGAAAACTCCCCTCCCTCCCTGGACATACCGCACCCCCCTCACAAGTGAAATTTTCATAAGCAAATCATCATCAATTTTCTTATCCCATCTGACAATACCATACCACCCAAGTAATACCCTATAATTCAGAAATATCCTAATGTTATACACAATCCAATTGAACATAATCGATATATGCCCAATCCCATCATCCACCCTCATCCACATCCCAGTATAACACCCCTCTAGGTTTTAACCATACCCTATAGGCCACAAAGAACTCACTTAACAATTTCCAACTTACCCAACTCACTCAATAATATTACCCCAAAGAGTCACTCAGAACCTTATCCCTTTCAAACACATTCCATTTACTACATGAATAAAAAAACTAAGGATGTCACTCTATATCTTCTTATGAAGAGGTATCACTACAAAAAGTCTACCCAAAAAACCACACTAAGACAACAACTTACATTTATCAATAGTGATAGAAAGATAAATAATAAAAATCAACAAAACGGGTTATTACATTATACATGAAACCAATGAATCATATTTCTACTACACTATACATGATGTCCTCTATAAAAATAAATTCATTATAAAACCAATACCTCCCATTATTGAGATAACATAACCCCCCAAAAACAAACCCACAATTATTCAACACCTAAATGGGTTTTAACTATCCACATGGCTCACTACAATGCCTTACTGTACAAATGGAAAGGATTCCCACTAGAAGGAAGTTCTACCTAAGGCCCCCATAACATTAAATAACATAAAACTTCACTCTCATGATCAGATCTTGCAGAAGGGTCTTGTGTCAAGAGAACATGATAGGGTAAATGGAAATACCGGAAGAAGCATACCACGCGGATCTCGTTTAGGCGAATCAAAATATATAACAATAAAAAATAGATGAACTACATTACACTTACATATTAGAAGTGTATAAGTAAAGAATTGTCTGATTGATTGCTAAGAGATCTTCAAGAGATACGTTGGGGTGGAGAGAGAGCGTCGGGAGAGCGTCGGGAGCGATTGTGTTTTTGGATGCAATTGTGTAGAGGTATTCTGGATATGCTGCTATTTGTGGGAAACTTTACCAACGGTTTGTTAAAACCATTGGGAAAGAGTGTATTTACCAACAGTTTTTAAAATTTGATGGTATATATATATATTACCAATGGTATGAGTAAACCATTGGGAAAATCTTGTTCTCATCCCATTATCCCAATTGTTTGAAGAAACCATTGGGAAAAATTAATTATACCAACGATTTATTCAAACCGTTGGTATACAAGTGTTGGGAAAACACACTTTTCTAGAAGTGATTTATTTACCCAACATTTGATATATAAACCATTTAACTGATTATTATTCCATGTTTTCTATAAATTAAGATTGTCTGGATTATTTTAAAGATATGTGATAGGGAACACCTAGGTGGGATTCTACTAAACCTATTTAACTAGCACCCTACACACCTTTTCAAGGGTGAGTAAACCTTTTTTGTCTTTTGATGCAGCAAATGGAATGTTATAGAAGTGAGGATGTGGGGTTCATGTTAGTTGGGTATGTGTATATAGTGGTGATATGGTTGTACATTTCCCAAATATTACATGGATTAATGGTTTCTTTTTTTGGTTATCTCATTTTCTATTGGACTCCAACCTTTTGGTTTTATCTGGTTTTCTAGTTTTATCACTTTTGTTATTTAAATTTAGTTTTGGAATACATTTCTTTTAGTTTCATTCATTTTTCATATATTCCATGTATCTTTTTTCTAATTAGGTGAAATAATACCCTATTGTATTTATTTGATGTATGGGTTCTAGTCACCAGCCGGAGGGGATCAGGAACACCCAATGAGTATGTGGTGGATCGATTCTAGTACTTGTACGAGAAGGTAACCCAAGTCAGTTCATAACTAATATACCCATATACATAATTATTTTTTTCCAATAAAGCACCTATTTCACACATATGCATTATGTTTTTTCCATTAAATACTATTAAAATATAATTTCATAAAAATTAACTATTAATAAAATTCATGAAATTTTATTCCATCTAATAATCTAGAAAATATCCTTAATAATTATTTTTATTTTTATCCTATTTAAATTTCTCTAATTAACTACTCATTTAGGATTATACCCCATGATCCACATATCAAATTCCACAAATTACAATGAAATAAGTTACAACTATTTAAATTAAATTCCTTATAATTTCTCCGACTTCTATCACTAATGATAATCCTAAAATAATTGTATTTGAAAATTAACAAAAATTTGAATTTATCGAAAAAATCAAGTGTAAATCCTAATAAAAAATTATCTAGTGAATTTTTAATTGTAGATAAGCAAGGCATCATCCATGTAAATTTAAAGAAGTATTTTTTGGAATTCCCCCATCCATACAAAATTATATAATCATGCAAACTTATGTCAAAAAACCAATTTTTTACGTAGAAAAGTGTGAAAAAATGTATCTTATGTACTAGAATAAATATCATTTTTATTGAATAATGAAGGTATGGAGGCACACAACAGAATCCTGTGGGGCACTTATTTTAGAATTATCATCACCAGAGTAACATAACATAGTAAAATCTAGTGATCTTAGCCTGATTAGAGGTCTAAGGATCCCATGTGAACAATTCAAAGAAGGAAAATAAATAAATTGTTACATAATATGATTCTATGTGTGTATTACTTGTTCTCATTTATGGTGACCGTTGCATGAATGATCAAATTTCCAACCCCAGAAGATCATCCATACATGCTTCAAGAGTCTGTGTGAACAAAAATCATTGAATTTCATCCACTAGCACAGATCTCTAATGATTCCTTTGTTGTCACGATGATCACCTCGACTTTGTTCCAATGATCCATGAATATGTCCTTGGATCTATATTTTTTGTGATGTTTTTCTATATCATGAATGTGGGAAGAGGGTAGAAGATCTCGCAACTGGTTTGAATAAACTGCACATAGAAAATGAGCTCTGCATCTCCTTATATAGTGGATATCTAAAATGTCTAGCTAGGGTTCCCCAACCACCATATATTTAATGTTAAATAAATAATTAATAAATAAATAATTATTTTAAACCAACTACTTCATAAATATTATTTATATATTATAACCTAATTTTAAAATATATAAATATATTACTTGATAAAACCTGATTCATTTACTCAACTCATCATTCTTATTAATATTAAATGATCCTTGAATATTAAAATAATATTATTTCATATAATATTATACCATTTATTTACTTAAACACTTGTAAATACTTTTAATAAATTAATTCCACTTAATTTTAATATACTTTAATAATAATGAATAAATTTATTTTTTGGTGATCGATAAATCTTCAAAAACACTCAAACCCCGTGGTGGATCCTTCCATTTCCTATATACATATTCACTATAATAGGTTATAATCTTGAATGCACTACTTTTTGTGACACTCTATTCCATTATCTCAATAGCAGTGAACACACATACCATGAGAAGAGTCTAAAAACACATGAAGGAACGTAATGATAGACGGATCAGTCATAGTATTGAGAACCATCCTACAAACACACATTGTGTAATATAATCTCTTTGTCATACGATATCTTATAATGTAGGATACCTACTTGTGTCATAATCCATTCCTTTATTTATTATTTTTTGATCTTACTGGATAGATTTACCTTCAACTACCAAGACCATGTATTTAATGAAGTTACTACCATCCTGATAAACTAGGTTCGACATATAACTTCCTCAATTCAAAAGTTACAAAGTATATCTTTATCATTCAACCAATATCATACCACCAATGAAAACCCCAACATAACCTACCTCGCAAATACTACATTGTCATGGTCTTTTTCCTTGCATCAATGTACATGATGAAATGACACATATTGATAATGACCTCAAGTCATGATAAAAATGCACGTGATTATTAATAGGAACAACCAATGACACCCAAAATATGTTAGGTTCCTATCAGAGGGTATGTACTCATGATATTAACTACTAGACTTCACGAAGTGAAAACTTCATGAGTTGAAGTATCAATGCTTATGTGACCTAAGAACCTAATAGTATAACATCAACATTGTCTAGTTAATATTATGTATCTATACCGTAGTAAATATATTTAATATCAATGTCATAATATAATGAGGTTCTCATTATAGCCTGGGAACGGATATATCCATTTGATATAAAAATTAATCTATAAAAATTACCATTTAAATGGTCGATACAGAAATATCAACTACATTATGGTAAGTTTACATCATGTATAACTCACTATATCCATGATAAAGTAATCAAAAAGTAATGATCAAGATGGGTCTAGGGAATCCACTATTGAAACACACCCACTTTCACTAGAGTCAACTTGTTAACAAACTTTGTCAACTCTCACATGATAAAATCACGTTTCTGCTAATTTATGGATTTAGTCATGGGCCTATCACATTTCAATCACATGAAAATTCTTCTATCTACGACTTCACTTCCTTGAGTAGGACATCTCAAGAAATGATATCCCCTAGTTTTAACTTGTTTCCACTTTCAAAAACTATACATCTTGGTTTTTATGAGTATTATAATTATCATAATAAATATTTTGACAATAATTTAATTTCCATGTAAAATTCTATTAACCTGAAAAAATAATTTCAAATTATTTACTACTTCTTTAGTTATCACTAAATCTGAAACGGACTCAATATTTCAAGATATTCATACCACTATCTTAAATGAGCTTGCCTTTCTAATTACCATAGATTGAATGTTATATTAGATCATGATGATCCAAGGAATTATAGTTTCATCCCCCTAATACTAGTATCCCTTCCAATCCACATACCAAGTATACATGTCATTTGTACTTGATTTTATACAATTTGATAGTTTTGAATACATCCCATGCAGTTCTCCTAGATATAACGGATATATTCCTACCATAATGTATATGTTGGCAATATAATTTCTTGTAGATAGCATGGAATATGAGATTTATCAATCTTAAAAGTGTATAGAATTCAATATACCAAATTAATCTCCTATTATGTGCCATATATGTCTTTTTTGAGACATTTATGTTTTGTTAAAATTGTAACAATTTTTTTTGAATTGTTGCAACTTGGGTTTTTTTAATAAATTATCAGTATATTTAAAATTTACTAGGTCCAAGAAATAGTTTTATCTATCTCAATAGATCTCATTCCCTATATATAATGTTGCTACTTTGATTCAATCTCTAGAGAGATAGTTTCATTATGTTCTTAACTAACTGTATGATAAATAGTTGTTTTCCATATGTTATCAAACATATTTTAAATTGAAAAAAATTATTCTCCCACAAACCTTTTATAGAGACATGGAAAAATTCATTCTTATTAAATATTATGTGATCATATTGCTTAATTACATCATAAACTAGATTTTAGTAACTTTCATCCCTTATTATGATTCTATGGTGTCGCCATCTCTATCTAGTTGTGTTGTATAAATGGATTCCTTGATTGGTGTATTCAAAATCCAATGCTCAATAAAATGATCAGATAAATTATCAAGAAAAAGTAAAATTCAAATATATTTTGGCGTAAAAACTTGTTGTAACCAATCAATTCTTATTTGTACCACACTTGTACCGTCCATGTATAATTGTACAAGAATAAATTCCACAATATTCAAGAAAATAATCCCATGAATGATGATGCATGGAATCCATTATTGAATTTAATTTGATATTTTCAATAAAAGATAATTTCTATATACTTCTTACTCATATGGATTATTATTCTCAAAGAATAATGTATCACCGGCTGTAGTGAATGAAATACTAATACCATGGTTTTGACCTTCCTACAGAGTACGTGTCACTAGAATATTACATTTCCATAGGCACCTCTGGAACATGTTCCTATACTATCTTCTTATACATCTATGGCATTGACTAAACCCAAGTCAACCATGATCCCACAATCTCAAATTGAGATGTGCACCCTTTTATAGAAAAATATAGTCTATAACTTGACTATATCTTTTCTATCTTAGGAATTTTTGTATTATCCTTAAAAAACATAAGTATGGTTACTATAAATATGCATTGTGTTTTTTCTTGATGCGAGTTTGTTTATATCCTCAAAAAAGAACTTTGCATTAAAAAACAATTATTTTATGAAATAATAAATTTATATCATAATATAACTCATATGATATCCATTTATCATTATAATTGGAATATGGTTATGGGATAATGAATTTATATCATAATATAACCCATATGATATTCAATTATCATTATAGTTGGCATGGAGAAATTTCTAATCACATATTTCATTAAATTTCATGTTGATGATAGAATTATGAAATAACCATCATATGTTTCATACATTAGTATCTTGTATGATTTTTTCTCACTCTTTCTTTCTAAAGGGTTTAATAAGTATCAGGGACACAGGCACTTTGAATTTTAGATATTGTAGTACATTGTGTATGTGTTTGTAAAAATCGTCAAATTTCATAATAGATTGGACATTTACATTGTCCAAACATAATCTCAATATATATATGTGGTATTAAATTACATTTTCTGATGAAAAAATGATATAAGATTAGTAATTTTATTGTTATTGCCGGTTAGACATAACCGATTAATTTATATCATTAAATGTTTCCAACGATTTTATCGAACATTAGAAACCCTATGTACTAGAATTAGAGTACTCATTCACATTAGTGTTCTAGCTGAAAGTATATATAAAACCTCTTCTCATTTTCTACTAGTATTGGGTATTAAACAAATAAAAAAAGTCCAAGGTAGTAATTTCACTGGCCAACGATATTAACCCATGGCTTTTTAAAATATTGAGCGAAGTCGCAACATTGAAAATCATAAAATTATTTACTCAATGATTTACTATAAAGATACATCATACTTTATTTTGATACCTATTTGATTAGAATTATTTTTATGTCAACCCATTTCCCTCATAATAATTCCTTGGTAGAAGGTGGTACACACAAATTTGGCTATTCAAGCACCTCGTATACAAGGTTTTGTTCAAATTAAAATGATGGAAGGAAATTGTGAATTAATATTTCTTTGAGGGTTTTTTTTTTGAAAAATGTAATAATTTTATATTAAATATGTTTATACTGTGTTGTGGTGCTCAAAACTAAAAATTTATTAAATAAACTACATTCATCATGTTTTTAGGGATTTTATCAGTTTATTATTTTATGTGTTCTCACAAACATGAAAATGTATTAAATAATAAACAATTAATAATGGAAATAAAATTACCTGAATGTTCTTGAGGATTAAAAATAGTTGATCCATTAAATGATAATGGATCCATCATGGCCTTGTAAAATCATTCCCGATTCATGTCTTGACTCATGATGTAGTGTATCCCTAGTCTAGTGTGTCCATGACTCATTGAGGGTAGTTCCATATCTTGGAAGGGTCCATTCAATACTATGTAACCGTCAAATGTACAAGTATACTCACACATAATCAAGAGGGTATTGGGAGAACAATATACAACTAATAAATTTGAAACACATGCCCTTTTAAATATTAAATGAAAAGATGATAAATTCTTATTACAAAAATTTCACGCATGTAGTAAATGAATAAATGAAATTAACCAAATATACACAAGTTCAGTCAATTATACAAAATCAGTAGATATAAAAATTAAATTGATGATAAAGCTAAATTGTAGTAAAATTTAAATCTAGGGAGTAACTATAAAATAAATTAACTATTCAATTCAAATAATTTATCTTCTTATGTCCGGAGATTTAATTAATTTCCATTCCCAAATTAAATTAATCAATTAATTTAATTTAATACCAAAATTAAAATAGAAATTTTAAATAATAAACAATAAAATATTATTATTTTAAACTAATATATTAATATATTAATTTTTTATTATATTAAAAAATTCTCAAGACACAAAAACCCCACCCATACCCAGTGAGAGTTGGGGAAAACACACACAAGCATGTTTCGAGAAAGAAAGAAACCTACCAGGGCCTTCACGTGTCGAGCAGACATTGTGTAGAGATATTTCAGGCTAGAAAGAACCTCCATCAACCATTTTAGGCTAGGAATATCCACCTAAGCCTTTTGTGGGGTAGTCAGGGTCCAACATGACCCATGGAGTCCATGGTAAATGGGTCAAGAAGTCACCTCATGGTTGGGGCATAGACACGGTGACCAGGATGAATCGGGATGGTGGTTGGTTGTGCATCATGGGATTGGTGGTCTTGAACAAGGTGTAGCTAACAGCTAAGGATTAGTGGATAATAGCATTTGGCCTCAAACAGGGGTATAAGTAAAGGAAGATGGTGCTAATGGTTAGTCCATGTGAAGAGGCTGGTGGCTCTCGTTCAGTTGGATAGCATTGGAGGTGAAGAGGGAACCTAGATAAAACCAAGAATGTATAGTATGCTGATAAACTAGAGGAAAGAGGATATGGGTGAATGGATGTAGCTTGGGAAGAATATATGATAATGGGATTCAGCTAGAAAATGGGATGACTATGAGTTGGTGACTAATTTTCCAAGGCAGTGGGGTTTCTGTCAGATAGAGTCGGAGGTGGTAGTGGGGTCTAAAAGGTGTGGTGGTACAGGCAGAAACAATGGGATTCAGATGAGGGTGGAACAACTATAGACATCTCGAACCAGAGGTGTGTTCCAACAAGAACATAGGTGGCATGAGTGCATGGGTGCATGGTGATTAGTGAGGAAGGAGGGTGGCTGCTGGGATGAGATACTAAGGGAAGCTAGTTATCATTTTTTTAACATAGAAAAATAAAACATTCTCCCATATTATATGTAAAAGTATTTTACCTTTTCATTCCCAAGATCCTAGCCCACCCTGACCTTTTTTCATTATTTCAAAAATAATAACAAATAGAATTTTAAAATTGTTTTTATTTATTTTTAATAACAAACATCCATGGGAAGCAATGTGAAAAATGATCTAGCTGGTGGAATTTCAGAAATCTAATTTGGGTTGGAAAATGGACTGGAAATGGATTCACTATAACTCATCTAAAAAATAATAAATTAACCAAAATATATCATTATATTTTTTTTATCAATTTTAAAGCACAAAAATCGCGTTTCTAATATATACCAAAAATTTGGGATGGTCATAACTTGGCTATCTATAATCGGATAGATGCACATTTTGTTCAGTTGGATATGATTTAAAACCCTCTACATAATTTAATAAAAAATTATTATTCATGGATTAGAAAACTTAAATGAATTCTCTGATACCAATTTATAGTATTAGGGTTCATAACAGAAGCCATTAGATTAGGGTATTTTCACATTTTTGTAACATGAGTGAAATAACATCATCATCTCTAGAGATCTAAGCCTTGGTAAAGGTTTGAGGATCTCATGTGAATCACTCAAAGAAAAAAAAAATAAAAAATTATCATGTTTGATTTGATGCACATTGAATTAAATCTCTTTTTTGGTGATTTTTTCATGACAGATTTGAAATTAAACCACTCTAGATCATCCACAAACACTTCAAGAATCTATGTGAACAATGAGCATCAAATTTCAGGTGATATAATGGATCTATGATGATTACTTCAATATTATAATAGTCTCTAACTCTATTCCTGTGATCTTTGAGGATTTCCTGGGATTGATTTCATGGATGATGTCTTTCTCTCTCAAGAATGTAGGAAGATGATAGAAAAATTCTCAATCTGTTGGGATGAATTGCATAGAGGAATTGATCTCCCAATATTTTTATATAGTGGATTTCTAGAATTCGTGGTTAGGGTTCCCCAACCCCATTATATTTAACATCCAATAAATAAGTAACAAATAAATAGTTATGGTGAACTGAATGAATCATAAATATTATTTATTTTTTATCGAATAATTGTTATGTATATATTAAATATATTACGTGATTAAACCTGAGTCATTAACTCGACTCGTAATTCCCGCTTATATTAAACAAACCTTGAACATTGAAATAATATTTTTTTCATCTAATATTATTCCATGTATTTACTTGAACACTTGTGAATACATTTAATAAATAAATTCAACTTAATTAATCTATAACAAAATAATAATGAATTTATTTATTTTCCAGTGATTCATAAATCATTGAAAACTCGTTGATATCATGGTGGGGCTCACCATGTACTATATACATATTCACCAAAATATGCCAAAATCCTGAACCTTCTATTGTGTGTGGCCCTCTAGGCCCTTATATAAATAGTAGTGAATAATATTCATAGTCCCATAGCATGGTCTAACAACCCGTCAAGGCCCCGAAAGAGGAAAGAATCGTCATAGAAATGAAAAATATCATACGAAAACGTATTGTGCAATGTAATCTATTTTCATATGATATCTCATACATCATGATGCACACTTGTGTCATCATCCTTTCCATGCTTTATTATGTTTTTATCTAACTGGATGGAATTACCTTAGACTACCATGACTATGGATTTAATGAAGCTACAACCATCATGATCAACTAGTAATGAGATATTACTTCCTCAATTCAAAAGTAATATATTCTGTCTTGATTATTCAACCAATTCAATACCACCAATGACGTACCCAACACAAGTTACTTCCCCAGTACATTATTATGAGGTTTTCTTCCTTTCACAAAAGTACACGATCAAATGGGACAAATTTATAATGATCTCATGTTAGTAGACTAATACACATGTTCATAGATAGGAACAAACAGTGACACCCTAGACATGTGGCATTCTTATTAGTGGGTCTGTCTTCATGATCTCAACAATTAGATTTCACTATGTGTGAACTTTACGAGAACAAGTATTAATTATTATGATCCCCTTTCATCTGATATTCTTATATAAACTATGTCTAGTTAGTATGATGTTTCTAGACCATTATAAATATATTTAATATTTTTGTAACATTTTCTCGAGGTTCTCATTATATCCTGAGAAGTTATCTAACTTTTTATATGAAAATTAATATAAGTAAATTACCATTTTAATAGTGTATTCATAAATGTCAACACTATTATGGTATGTGTACATCATTTATAATTCACTATATTAATGATATTTGGTCAAAAAGTACTAATCATGTTGGGTTTAGGGAAACCACTATTAAAACACATAAGAATTCTCACTTCCCCAAAATTTTACACTTTTCTTAAAAAGTATTTTAAAATAAATTTTAGACCTCTTATGAATCCATAATATATTATGTATCATATTATCTTAATTCCTTTCCTATATTTACAAACAATTTGTACATAGTATATTATACATCATATGTATCGGTGAAAAAAATTTTCCTTTGAAAATATTTAGTTAGCTCAACATCGAACATTTTATGTATTATTGTTCATCATATATATACTTAAAAAATCTTCTTATGTAGACCTTGCCTATTCCATTTTCTGGAATTTACTCAATATACTTCTTACGCATCATCTTGATATGATATTATGTATACAGGGAGGGTCATTTCCATTATTAATTTTTTGTATCCCATAATATTTAACATGTTCTTTGAAAACATCTAATGTATCAGTGACATAACCCAAATTTTATCTTAAACACTAAATTATAGAATTTATGAAATAAAATTTTAAAATCATCAATTTTTTTCTTTATTTCTCATATTATTCGAACTAAACATGAATAAATTCTCAAAACATCATGATATGCTTAAATTTTATCCAACTATACATCCACAAATTGTTGAAAAAAATAAAATCCTTCAACAATATTCTTGGGAATTTAAATATCCTCCATTTTTTTAAATTTACTCAACACTTTACAAAACACAAAAATTCATCCCATCTTCATCAAATAACAAACTTTCTAAAATATATCCTTTATTGAAATTTTGATACTAGATAAAGAAATGTTTTTTATATAATTAAATCTCTCAGTGATAATAAATTGTAGCCATGTGACTTAGATGTTCTCACCCTTAATTCATAATTTCATCTCTTGCTGATTGTGAAATAATCATAGCATTAGATTAACAAAAGAAATATAGAATAGATGTGTACTCATTCTCCCTATTTGAGATAGAGTTATTCACTCATTATCCCATCTTCACAACATAATACAAAGAATTATGGGGGTATTCATTCATAAATCCTCAATTTATAGGATAAGGGTAAAAATGAATCTGAATCTTAAACACAATAAATATATCTCTTGGAATACATTTTGTAAAAAAATATAATTTGATTCTTTTGATTAATTTATTCTAGTTTCACATAACTATTTTCAACTATTTATTGGATGAATTGATCCCTGATATCAATGTGTTTAGATATTGGAAACATGATAGTATTTTCGGAAAAATTCATACCACATTATTTTTATAATAAATTCTCAATGGAATATCAACATCAATATTCAGATAATCCAATTTATCCTTCAACCATTTAACTTGAGAACTTATATGTGTTGTAACATTTATTCTTCTTTTTTTGTGCTTAATATAACATTTTCTTCTATTTCATCTCACACAGATGTCACCTAAAAATAATGTACCAACTAGTGTATCTTTTATGTCACCACAATAATTAGCCTAATCTAAATTAACAAAACCCAAGAGATTTTGTTATGTAAACCATAGCCCATTGTACCCTTAAAATATTTAATAAATTTTTTAATTTCCATCATGTGATAAATTTTAGATAACTTTGATATATTTAACTGAGAGTTACATATATTATATCTTTCAATCATGATGTTATATTAAGAATAATACCAATAATTATTTTAAATTATTTCTAATTAACATTTCTTCTTGTTTCATCCCATCCTTATTTTATTCCAACTATTATGGGTGTCAAGACTTCCTTAAAATCATATATTCAGAATTTATTAAACAATTATATTGAATATTTTTCATGTGATAAGAATATATAATCATATTAATTATCAATATGTAGTCCTAGAATATTATTCATTTTATGCGCATTTACATCTCAATGTACATCTTCATCTAATTTGAAAATTATTTAAAATAATTCTCCTCATCAAGTATAAATAATATATAATCAATAAAAACAATGAATATAATATTACCTATGTTAAAATCCTTTATATTAATTTTTTTGTCTAAATTATTTTTATAAAATATCAACTTCTTGAAGAAGCTATCCAGTTTAGAGTACCATGATCTGGGGCATACATTACAATATAAAATTCTTTCATTAATTTTCACACCATTTTTATATCATTGTCATGTATAGATACATTAGGATTCAAAATAAAAAAAATTATTCAAATTCATCATTTAGTAAATTATACTTCTCATCCCTTTGATATCCCTTGTAGTTCAAGTGCTCTTCTACTACAAGAAACATTCTAATAGCCTCTAGTCTTGAAATTACTGAAAAATTACCTTCAAAATCTATTTATTAAACCAATAAATAACACTTTTAGACCAATATAGTACTATTTCATGACACATCAGCTTTTCTATATATATTTTATCTAAATAACCACTTGGTACTTATAATATTTTTACATTTATTTTTATGAAAAAGTTAATAGATGGCATTTTTTTCTATCTAGTAAATTTATTCATTCATGGCATTGATCCACTATTCATTCTCAACTACTTCTACTACATGATAGGGATCAATATATGAAATAATTTTTGTTTTTTTTCTAAAGTCATGATATCCTTGTTTTCTATACCAGATCCTATTTATTACCAATAATCAATTTAGATTCAATATGTTTCTTCAATATATAATGTCTTAAATTTTAATTTCTAGTAAATCCATCTTCATCATTGGTTTTTTTCTAAGCTAACATCAATAAAATTCTACTCATTTTTAATTTTCATAATTTAGTTTATAAAAAATATACATTGTGTAATCTTTAGTGTTTTCAAATATTACTTTATTTTCCACATCTTATTTTGGTTTAATCTGAATTATATTCACATCAAAACAATCAACTAACTTGGGAGACCTTTTACTCCAACATATATAGCCTCTATCATTGGATATGTAGCTCATGAAGATAAATTCATAAACATTTTCCTCAAATTTTCCTATATATTCCTTTTAAATATTCATATAGTAAGGACTATTGAAAATATTAAATTCCATCACTGTTGGCTGTCTATGATATCAAATTTCATACGGTGTAAGATTTTTTTATAACCTCAATAAATGATGGATTTGGTTCCCTGGAAAGAACTTTTTTTTACATTAATATTACCTATATTAATAGTTTTTAATATTAATAAATTCATTATAACATCATGATTATTATTCTATATAATATAGCATGTGAAAATTTTCTAATAGTAGTTATCACACTAAATGTTTAAAGAAGTTCCATGTTATGATGAGAACCAAAGAGGTCCATGATTGTATTAATAAAAATATATGTTAAAATAAATCATTTGAGGGACCCAAATGATATATTATATAAGGGTTGGAGACTCATAGTACATTGAGGTACCTTCTCAAGGTGTATAACCTTATTAATTTCTAGTGTATTAATTTTAAAAAATAAGACCCACCAATATGAAATCAATAGTTATATGTGTCATTGGTTATTCTTATGTATGGACGTGTGTATTGGTATTTAGAGTTTATGATTATTAGTATTAATGGAAATTATGAGTAGCTTCCTTTGTTGAATTGATGAAAACTATGACTAAAGATGTTCTTGGTGAAGTATGATATGTTGGGTGCATCACGAGTGATACATCATTATTGAATAATACAAGAATGTATTTTTCCCTTATTATTTTTAATATAAGTTTATATATAAATACCTTTGATAGAAATGATATATCCTAATTAAATCCATAATCATGTTGTTCTATAGGCATGTTCAATTTCTAAAAAGCCAAAAAATATACATTAAGAGCATAGGTGGATGGGACCATCATGCAACCTTCTTTATCTTTAATATCATGATAAAGGAATTATATTACATGATTAGTATTTTTAAGATGTTTTATGTGATTATGACATTGATTTATTTATCATTGTGTTCCTTGGATTATTTCTTGATGCTAACATTGGACTTTTGGCTACTTCGCCTAATGCCACTGAAAAACTGGTCTAGAGGGCCCCACACTAAGTTTATCTACAACATTAATTAAATAATGTTATTATTTATTATTTATTATGTTAAATAAATATTATTTGTGAACATTTTTTAATAATTAATCATAGTTTCTTCATCACATATATTCCATTACTAGTTATTTGAGAGAAAATTTCATGAACAGAATATTTAATAAATATTTATTTTCTATTTAGTGAATATAATATTCATTTAGTTTTTGTATAAAAATTAATTGATATTTATTTATTAAAAAAAATAGTCCTTATTCAAGGCCTGATAAATATTGTGTATGAATTATGGACCATGATTAATGGTCCGGTGAGAGATAATATATATTAAATATTATATGAATAAAAAATATTTAATTTAACTACCTAGATTTTTTCAGGTCAACATATAATAATAGTAATAATATTATTATTATTATTATAGACATGGTGTTCTGTAAATATTAATGAAATAATAAGGGGGTTCTTCTGAAGTTATTATTTTCTAAACTAGGAGGTATATATTCCCAATTATATTATTTTTTTAAAGGGGTTTCATTTCTTTTTTTAACACAAAAACATTCTAAAAAATATATATGAAATACCTAAAGTGATTACTCTCCAATAAAACTATAAATAATGGAGAGATGTTTCTACAACACCTCACATATGTCTATAGAGATCAAAGAGAATCCTTTTTCAAGTGATTATTTGGGTAATCAAATATGAACATCACGCGCATCAGGATCTACAGCACTAGCACCTAGAGATTTTTACACGTCCATTCAGAGGATTGGGGAACATATCTATATCATTTTTGGATGCAATAAAATATTTATTCTTATAATGAAACAATGATATGTTGTAGATAATTTTTCTAATCCATCAACAAATAAGGAATTCATCGCATGGTAATTCTTTGTTTTTTTAATTAATTATAAATAATATGTAATTATCTTGCATCTGGGATCTAGATTTCAATTATAAAATATTAATTGGTTAAATTTTGTTGATTATTGAATTTATCATCATGAAAAACTCATATAATAATTTATTATGAAAAAATATGGGTTTTCCATGACCCATCTGGTGCTACAATTGAACCAAAAACCATCAAGTGGTATCGTAGTGGTTGTATAATTATAAAAATTATTTAAATATCCTTGATTGATTTATAGATTTGTCATTATTTTTCAATTAAATTTAAATCATTCATTAATATATATCACTATATTTATACTACTTCCTTATAATTCTTCTATATAAAATCAAATCAATTAATTATATGAATTAAATACATTGAAAGGCCTCATCCGGAGGTGCGGATAATATCGGTCAATTAACATAAGAGTACACACCATGTAGCATGTTCGTACATTTCATGTACCCTTATTCACTGCATCTAGAATTATTTCATATGAATTTATTAGATGTGGTGTATATTTAAAGACACTATGTGTTGACCAGACCATGAAAGTGCATGGTCATCCAGACTACATGACACGTAACATTTATACATTATTTGTATTCTATTAGTTAGTTATGGGAGATGTATTATCTTCTATAGCTTACATGACTAGTGACCATGAATCTAGGATAGTACATGTATAACTATCCAACCCATAGGTGCCTTCCTGACCGGTGGATGATTGTGTCACAACCCCAAGACCACCTCCATAGACCAGGGGTTGGAGACAAGTGTTGGGAATGCATAAATTAAATTGGATGAATTTTCATAAAGTACCGTTACACACACAGTCAACCATATCCATGTAGAATTGAAGTGGAATAATAATAAATTAGAGTAATATATAGAGTAAAACCATTCATGTAACAACCTCTAGGTAAAAAAGAGTTTGACACTGTAGTCCAAAATCTGAAGGAAAAATTACATGCCCACCTAGAAAATATGTTCACGCGTGAAAACCACTGGAATATAAACTAGGATGGAGAGCCTAGATCCTTATCATCAATCCTCGACCACCGCACATGGTCAATGCTCCTTAGAATCACTTTTCTCATCAGATATCACTGTTGATCTATCCATCATTGGCATAAGACCTGACATGTGTAGGGAAAGTCCAATGTAAAGGTAAGTATATGTATAATCATTATAAAACCCCTAAAACTGAAGAGGGATAAATATATGACATGATAAAAGTAGTACAATCAACCCAAATAAAGAGAGAGAGAAAACCCAAATACATATATATATTCTCATAATGAAAATAAAATGAGACAGAAAGGGTATCTCCATCCATATCCCGACCCAAGTTGATTAGTATGCCTACATCTCCAAGTTCCATCATTGATGTCCAGCATCTTGCTTGTCTTTTTGATGATTTCATGTGGAGGTTCTATAGATCACCACTACTCCATATCCTAATGAAGTGAAATATCGAAATGATATAGGACCCACACCCTTGTACTACAAGAGGATTCCACTCAATGTATATGAGAACTACACCCTAGCACGATAGGGGGTGCCACTTGGTAGATAGAGGACCCACACCCATGTAGGAGAGTGCCATATATTTTGGTGTACATAATTTAGGGACTGACACCATAGTGTTATACCTTCCACATAGAGAGGACTCACACCCTGAATATGGGAGTACTATTTATATCTGGAATAATGAGTTTGGGGGACCTATGTTCTAGTGATACTAGGGAGTATCATCCCTACTGATAGAGGTCCCACACCTTGAATAGGGAAGTACTATCTCTACCTATAATAATGAGAATGGGGGACCTGATTCATGGTGAGAATGTGGATTATTCTCTCTATAGATAGATGACCTATCCCATAAATAGTGGTGTACCATCTCTACCTAGAATCTCTATGACGATTCTACTCGATCTCTTCTATCATCAATCATCTCCCAAAGAAGTGTCATGCTCATAAAATATTGAATCATATCACAAAATCCACTACCAATACCATAATCATGTTCTACATGGAAAACAATTAAGAGAGGCCCCCCATAGGCCAAAATCCAAGAAAAAATAAAGGATATACAAGAGGTAGAGGTTTCTAAAAAAGGAGGTACATGGAGTGTATGGGGTAAAGGAGTGTGTGTTCCCACTCTGCTTCTTGATCATGTTCTTCTCTGGACACACCTCATGAATATGTGTCTCTATACATTGTTTTTCCTTCGGGATACATGGAGTGTAGACAGCTTGGGATCCTGGTTGTCCATCTCAACATGTGTCGTGCATTCCATCCTGTGACCATGTACAATAGTTCATGGTGTGTCTATCCACACAAGACCCGAGGCATGTGTAGTTGGCACATGGATTAGCAACATGGACAGGGTCACACAACATGTAGGCCATCGATACAACGTGAAATATTTTACATCATCTGAAACCCTAGCCACCATAGAAATTTGAAGAATGCAACATGTGTTCTTCTACTTTACATGGAATGTACTTGTATTTTCCAAGGAAAAATTAGATATCATCATGAATCCTATATCTTTAATCACTATCGCTATCTATTCTAGTTGACCATCGAACATTGATGGGGTCTTCCTCTATTCATTGATTCAGGCCCTCCATTTGTTGGAAATTGGTAACTTATCATTTGTACAAAGCCTATACACTACCCAACACCATTACTAATTGATCCATTTACCACTCTGGATCATACATCCCGGAAGCATCACCCAAAAACTATCGCACATCCCACTCCATACTTGATTTTCGAATATGATCATCACATCTCAATTTTCCATGAATCTAGGGGTTCGATCATTCTTGAAACCTAATGAAAATATCGATTCACATCCCCATGGGACAATAGATAACAACACAAATAATATATGGGGATAAGGAACATAAAAAATGTGAATCAATCATTATACAAACATTTTATGATAGTGATCATTATTCAAAGATTAATATAGATTATATCAAGTTCAAAATGATATATTTATTAAATTTACAAAATAATTTTCCAAAAGGATCATGGTAAGGAAAAATTAATCATAGATTAAGGAATGGTATATAAGAACATGTTCAATATTTTTAATCGAGGAAACTGAAATTGATAGGAAGTTCCTTGATTTAGGATTGATCTTCGTAGAAGAATTTGTTTGTCAGTGATGAGGATGATTCAATGCATTCACTATATTTTAATCCTCCTCTAACAGATCACCGATCACTATTCGATGTCAATTCTATGACAAAGGACATCATAGGTCCTATTAATTATACTAGGGTTTATGCAGATAACCCTGGAGATTTTTTATGAATGATTATTTGTAATGGATTTCATATATTTATTTAATAAATTAATTAATAATTTAGTTATATATTTTAATTAAACACATCTTCCAATGACTTACTCAGCCAAACTTATGACGCTGACAAACCTTATGTCACACTAAGGGTAATCCCCAGGCTATGGATTCAACCATGGACTCAGATTTTATATTTTTCACATAGTTCAAGAGGTATTACATTATTTCTGAAAAATGTTTCACATTTGATATAATATTTATTTAATATTTTTATAAAAAATAATTCTGGTCTCATCAGGCCTTGGAATGTCATCTCGTCTTAGGCCCAAGTACTAAAAATATTTCTAAATATTTTTCATAGTCTAATAAGGAAAAAAATATTCCTTACATTATTCCTTCTTTATAATATTTCCATCCTAAAAAAGAACGAACTAAACAAAAAGGTTGGGATACTGATCTTTCATCTGGATAACCCACTCCTAGGAGCTCTCTTGCATGATCCCATATTAAAATGGAACACAAACCAATGGAATGGTTCATCCATATGGGATCCTCTCCTACTGATCCTCGATTATCATCAGGTACTCTGTGAAGGTTTCTCTGTCCTCGATGTCCACCTATCTCCAATAAATAACTTGAATAGTAGCATACATTTATCTTCTCAGTTGTGATATAGGGATGATGTCATGAATATTCTCCAACAATGGTTTTATGGTTGGGTGGTAAGAAACTTATACAACCCCATACAGGATCTAAAATGACCTGATAAACCTCAGGGTATGTTTTCCACCAAATTTTAATCTCCAAAATGCTGATCATGGGGAGATTCTTAGGAAAACATGGTCTCACTCCTCAAACTAAAATGTCCTATGATGTCGGTATTTGTATGATTTATACCATAATTGGGATTTCCTCATCTATCTGTGGATCACTTGAACCCTCTCCATCATCTTACTCACTATCTCTGTCCAGAAAAATAGATGTCTAACCAATCTCAGTCAAACATAAGGGTGACTCGAAGGGTATCACGTAGAGGGTATCAAACGGTATCATACTAATAGTTGAGTGACAGATATTATTATAATCAAACTATACCAAATTTTAGTGATGCTATAAACAATGGTTGAAGTATAACATGCAAGAACTCAACATATACTCCAACACCTTGAGAGTGCGCTTGGTATTTTCATCTATCTAGGGGTGAAATGTTGTACTCAATATCCAATAGATATCATATTAATTTTGTTGGACTCTCTGCAACCATAATGGGAAACAGAAATCATGGTTGGAGATAATCATCTAGGGAACCCCATGTAGTTGGATATTCTCTCACACATAAAACTATCTCAAACTCTCAACTAAACTTTTATCCATAATAGAAAGTAAGTGTGCCAATTTGGTAAGTCGGTCAACTGTCACCCAAATAGAATCATGGACTCGCAATGTCCATGGAAGAAGATGTCCCAAAACCCATGTATTTTTCATATCATTTCCACTTGGGGAATTCATGAGACTGCAACAAACTTATCCAAACCTGATGCTCACCCTTCACCTGTTGACATGTGAGACATTGGGAGATGAACTTGTCTATGATCTGTCTTATTCCAGACCACCAAAATATTTAAAGTAGGTATTTTTACATCTTATTTACATCAGGATATAAAACTAATGAATAATAATGAAACTACATCATCAACTCCTCTCACAATGTGACCAGAACCATTGTATTTCTTTAGAAAAGGAGGATATGATTCCCTCATTCGAAGAATCCATATCATGAATCTCTTAAAGATATCTAATCATGTAGGAACTCACAATTGATGTATTATTACTGAAAATATCTCACATTCTATAGAATAGGAGTCAACACCATTTACATAATATAAGTTTTACCCCTTTCCTCTACCAATGTAAGCTACAACGAAGCCAACTTCTTAGATGCCTCCTCCACCAGATGAGAACAAGACATCCTGCTATGGGAAACTACCACCATGTTTCCCTTACTAGGAGTATAGATTTTCTCAATTTAATAGTCATAAAGGAACTCCAAATATTGTCTCTGTCTCAGGTTTATATCTCTCTATATGAAGACATAACCAAGATTAAAATGGTATAACTCAACAAAAAAAATGATCTCCCGTAAGATAGTCCCTCTACATCCTCAGAGAAAAGACTAAAATTTCCAACTCTAGGTCATGAGGCATGTAGTTCTTTAAATAAATTCTCAACTACCTCAACCCATATGTGATTGAGGCCTACCTATGAATGAATACGGAACCAAGATCATCTCTAGAAGAACAAAAATAAACTTCTTACTCCATACCCTCCTCTAGTAGTCTCAAAACATGAGAATTATTCATCCTCATCCTCAACCCCTTAAAGGATCTCAGGCACTAATCATTCCAGGTAAACGTATTACCTTTCTATTTCAGGGAATTCAAATGGGTTGCAATCCTATGGAAATCATACATGAACCTCTTATAGTAGACTATCAAGATATGAATACATTTCACCTTTGAAACATTCATGAGTTTTACCAATAAAAAACCATATCATTCTTTACTAGGTCCATAGCTAGTCAATTCACAGAAATGAAATTCCCTAGAATGTGAACCTCACAGATCCAAAATTGGCACTTTGAGAGCTTAACATTATGCTGGTGTTCCCAGAACAAGTCTATGACCATCCTAAAGTGCTCTACATGCTCATCTTTTGAGGCATAGTAGATGATTATATCATTAATAAATACAGTAACGAATCAATCTAGGTATGATTGGATGATCTGGTTCATCAAATCCATAAACATCATGGTATAAATCATTATAACAAAAGGCATAAACATGAACTCGTATTGTCCATTGTGATATCATAATTCCAACTTCATGATATAATTCTCATGAACCATCAACTTTTGGTAGTTATACGTGAGATAGGTCTTCATGAACCATCTCATGACTCACCACTTATCAATGTTTCCATCAATCCTCAATAAGGGGTACCTTTTCATTATCAGGTACCAGTTCATGAAAATATAATCAAAACAATGTCTCAAGCCCCTATCTACCTTTTTCATGAACGAAACCATAGCTTCCCAGGGAGGCATGCTAGGTTTGATAAAACCCTTGTCTAAAAGGTTATCCAACTACACCATGAGCTCTTGGATCATGATAAGGTCCATATGATAGGCCTCAAAAGATTTTAGAGTGGTCATAAGGTGAAATTTGATGAAAAACCCTAGCCTCCACCTCATAGGTAGTCTTGGGACATCCTTGGGGAAGTCATCTATATAATCCACCATGAATGAAGGAATATAAATGCTTGAAGATACCATTGAACTAAGTGATAAACTCTATATCCAATGGGTGATGGATTGTAGATTCCATCTCATAAGACCCACTCATTCTTCCATGAAATCTCTCTTTCCTACAAAGGAGAATCATGTATCATCTATCTAATGGAATCTGAATCATTTGAGGTGAAACTAAATCTTTTCTAGAACCATGAAAAAATATTCTATAAAAAATGATGTTATAAGGTATCACTATAATGACCAAGATGTCCAAAAAACTATTTCCACCAAGTGAAATATCACACTTTTGGTAGACAAGAGATGTTAAAAAAGTGTTCACTATAGGAACCTAAAGATAAATAGTATTTTATTATGCCTCTGTGGGGATCACTTGATCTTTCACTAAGAGAAATTAAATGAAGGAATGGATCAGATGTGTGTCTACTGTTATTTAAGATTAGAATGAAAATATTTTGTACCTCTGATCATCCCATGAGCTACTAGGCCATAAGACATTATAGCATGTTTCTTCACATGGCCACAACTGCCAGCTCCTTGAGCTAGACGTGGTCCACCTGGTAGTTTTGTTCTATGTATCTCATAAATTCTCTATCCACCACCACCACCTCCTCATAGAGACCCACCTACTCATCTTCCAGCTTCCCCTCCCACAGGGCTTCCTTAGCCACACCTGGGAAAACCCTTAAAATAGAATTGTATTTTTGTGATGGTTTATCAACTACCTACCTTCCAACCTCTGGTAGGTTGGTTGAGTAGTCACATTCCATGTGACCACACAAGTTACACACATAACATTTCCCTTCGATGGGATTCTCTTTTCCTCTACTCGGTTCCTATGCGGCATGACCATGTTCTTGATTTTGGTCATGGGTATGCCTTCTATGCCTCGACCCCTATCATTTTCCAGTCACTACAGATGAATCATCCCTACGATGCCCATTTCTAGCTCTATGTACATGAATTCCATCATATAGGAATATACTTGTCAAAAAACCCACTCTATCACTCCATCATATGTGGGAATTCACCTGGGTACCACACTGGCATGAATGTATCTATGGATACCCTGCTCAAACTTTTGTTCCTGGAAGTAACCATCTGGAATCATGTTGAGGGAGTACCTTATAAGTTTAGGTAACCTCGTGGAATACTCATTTATTCTCATAATACCATATTGTAGCTCCAAAATCTCCTAAATACTAACTTAGTGTAAGAACATGGGGTAGTAATCCCCATGAAATAGCCATAGAAAGTCAAACCATGTGATTGAAAACCCATCATTATTTTAGATAACTAAACTCCACCAGTGCCCTGCTACTCCATATAAGAGACTGGATTCCAGCCCAACCTGGTGAATTTTTGTTTTCCACATAAGAATAAAAACTCTAATCACTACGTCAAACCAATCCTCCACTACATGGGGATATATCTCACTATGGAACATTAGTGGTCTCTACCACTAGAACTCATAGAATGTTGTAAGGCTATATGTGTCCTCATCTTTACCTATTGGTAAAATCCACTACTCAACAATAGGGGTGTTGATACCTTCTTTCCTAGAGGAAAGATCTCGTGATATGGCCCCAAACTATGGCCTCAACACTCATCAGATCATCATCAAATCCTAAATTTGTTACCTATATGGATATCTTCATAGAGGAACTCTAAATGTAATCAAGACATACCATAGTCAGATGACCATATATATATATGGGCATCTAACTCAAGAATGATAGTAAAAAGACTCAATCATATATGATGCATCTACCAATGTTACCTATAACCAATTTCTCTATATATTGAGTCGAAAAGAAGATGGACAATGTCCTGTAATATGGATATGTTATTAACTGCATAAACAGTATGTTCGCGGGCCTAAAAACTAAACTCGAGAAACTTTGAATTTGTTTTCTTATGTCCCAACCAATTCTCATATGGGAACAACTCCAAAACCTGACCCAAGGAATGAATTGTTCTGATACCACTCTTTTAAAACTAGACCCATCAGGTCCCGCCTAGATAATGTAAGACCAAGATTCCACAAAGAGAATTCTAGTTCATCATAGAAAAGACAACAGAACTAA
The DNA here is from genome assembly GCA_963277665.1 of Viscum album. Taxonomy (NCBI): domain Eukaryota; kingdom Viridiplantae; phylum Streptophyta; class Magnoliopsida; order Santalales; family Viscaceae; genus Viscum; species Viscum album. Next base: position 1,427,087,923 of record OY728161.1, read on the forward strand.
CAACCACCTAGAAGGTTCATCTAACCATTCCCCATCCTCATGATGGATTTATCACCAAAAAACATCCAATATAATAACATATCATCAAAATCATAACAAAAAAACCTTCCACTATCCTTTCCCCACAGATTTTTCTTTCACACACCCCAATTTCAAATGTCATGTTCTCTCATCTATTCTCTACAAACCACATCAAATCATATCACATCACAGAGAATCTCATGTCATACATATCTGAAGGGGGCTGAGATGAATTCTTACCTACCCTATTATTTAAAGTTCTTACATCCAGTGTTAACATTAACTAACATCACATCACATCTCGTCCAATGACAGATGGGACATCACAACACATCTAGATCAAATACACTAATGTCCTCACATATCATCACATCCATAATAACCATAACTCATCCAAAGACTCCTAGTATAACATTGCACATCTCTCACGTATACACCTAGGTTATCACTAGTTATGGAAGAAAAAGGAAGAGTGGCTATCTAGAAATAAATATCACCACCATCCTGGATCATGGGGAAAATAGTTAAAACCCAAAATCTTAGAGCGTTGGTAAGGTTATCAAACTAAGGTTGGGTGCGTATAGAAATAGAATAAACATACATGATATATATATATATCACAAAAAACTAAACCGATCGGTTTATATCAACTACACTAGAGCTCAAAACAACACCACCAATGCACCACACATCAACCATAAGAAATTATTCCACCACTATATGAAACACATCACACAAATACCACACAAGACATGTGATTCCCCATTCATTTATAAGCCCCTTCATTGAAATTTACACAAAATCCTTTATTTATTAAATTCATTTATCTAATTTGAAGACATAAATTCCTACCCATTCATATTAAATTACCACATTATAATTATTTCATACGTAACCAGTAAACTAACACAACCACATCACACAAAATGTGGAATAATGCACACAATCATCAACACATATGTTTTCAAAGTGTTCATAGTCAGGGTGTGCACTATCATAGTGATGTGTGTTTCCTTCCATGCATTCTCTCTTTCCAAAGTCTGAAGGGATATACCTCCAAGGATTGTGAGGTTGGATCCATGATCAAAATGGGATAATGGGATGGATTCATCCTTGGATATCTTCTCTTAGTTTAGGTATCCCTTATAGATTTCAGTCATATTCATGATACTGATTGACAAGGTCATCTCAAGGTGGAAACTAGTTAATTACGATACTTCTGTATCAACATGGTAGACAACTTTGGTATGATTTTTAATTTTTTTTTTCCACATGATCTATTACATTTCTAGTTTTTGTTAATGGAGGTGTTTGAGGGATGGTTTTTTGTGGTTTTGAATGAATATGGAGGTGCAAAAAAACTACTACAGGAAGTTTCGGCCATGTAATAATATTACATGATGTGTACTGGTGGTTCAAGGAATGTGCATGTATAGTTCACTATGTATAGATTTTTAGGTTTAAATAATAAAAAGGTAATGTTTTTTTTGTGAAACTGAACACTGAGGATTACATGAGGTGAAAGGTTATTACACATCATGTAAATACCCAATTAATTGTTGTTTTAAATGCTCTCTCTGGCCAAAATTTCCATTCACTTGGCCATATATTATTCTTCCTCTCATTTTGGGTGAACCCTAAAAACCACAATGGGTTCCTCAAACCACCTTCCTCCCTATTTGATCTGTTGTTCATGGTGGATGTTTTTTGGAAATCATTGGTAAGCACATCCTTCATCTTGGATGGGTTTCTTCAATTAATATTTGGATTTTCAATATAGTGTTGTGTTTTTTTGTATGTTTTTGGGATAAATTTTGATGGTCTTTGAGAGATATGTAGCTTTATCCATGATTTTTTGAGGTTTGGATATGGTTCTGGGGCTTCTTCTTTTCCGTATGGTGCATAATAAGTTGGAAAAGATTCATTGAGGTAGGGATTCCCTCATTTGTCATTATTGTGTTTCATAGAGGAGGGGTTTATTTTTGTTAATCTATGGATTACAGTCATCCCGGATTTATAAATGATAGAGAATTGGTTAAATGTAAATTGAAGTGGGTAAATGGGGTTTGATTCACATGATTTTAGAGCATTGATGTTATTTTTTATATTATTGATTATACGGGCATGTGGACCAACTGAAAATTGGGGTCATTGGGGGATTTTTTTGTGATGGATATATGTGTTATGATTGATTCTTTGGTATTGATTGATGTGGTACCACCCCCAAAATGGAAATTTATTAACCAAATATAATTGACTAATTAAATGGTTACCCTGAGAATATACCTTGTGTGATAAAACCTCTAAAATAAAGTGAAATGTGTTAAAACCCCCTTTGTAAATCGGTAAAATGATCTTGATGTGTTGTGATGTTTGGTCATGATTTTTAGAAATTTATTTGTGGTAGGGTAATGTGGTGATAATGGTTTGTGGGCCATGCTTTTGGGGTATAGAGGTGGTTTGTAGGCCATGATTTTGGGTTTGTGAGGTGGTTTGAGGGGCATGCATTTTGGGCGGCGAGGTGGTTTACTGGATATGATTTTGGTGCAGTGAGGTGGTGGGTTCTATGTTTTAGATTCCTAATTAATGATGGAATAAATGAATAATAATGATTTAAATGACATGGTTTGGATTGGTTAATCGAATGAAAATGGTTAATGAATTATTAAACAATGTGCTGTGGGGTTAAATGTTGATGGTGATAAATAATGAAAATAATGAGTTGATTAAATGAATTTTGTTGGAAACATGAATGTAGATAATGGCTTATTGTATGGTGTTATAAATTTAGAGGTGAAAAAAAGTGGTGGTGTTTGGAGTTGTTTCTTTTTGTTTGTGAACCCATAGGTTGGTCTTGAGTGTTTGATATTATATATATACTTTTATATTCTTGTGATTTATATACACCCCCCACCCATGTCGATCACTACATGTTGACACTGACATAGTCATGTTGGTTGTGTCTTTTAGATATCTAGTGAGGAGTGAGGATGGTTGGGAACTCATTCTTTCACATTCTCACTTCTAGGTGAGGTAGGTATTACACAGGCTCTAATGGTCAGAGGTATGTTAATTCATTATATGGTGTTTGTGATATCCCTTGTGTTTTTGGATGAGTTGTGATCATGCTTGGGGTGGTGGACTAGGTATTTTCTAGTGATATGTGATGTGACCACGCTTTTGGGGTGGATTACACTGGGTGGCATGCATGGTAAGAGGAGGAAATGAGTTTGATTCCCTACATGTTCACGACACCCCAATACTCTTATTTTTGTAGTGGTTGTGTTGTATCCCAGGTGTTTTTTGGTGAGATGTCTTGTGGTTGTGCTTGTGGGGCAGTGCACCCATGTGTGTGAGATTGATGTGTTTTTTTACCGTTCTAATGGGGTTGTGTGGTATATGAAATATATGGGGGTGACAGGACAATTGAAAATGGGTGTGAGAGTGGCATACTAGTGGGAAAGTAGAGTAGGGTACCCTTTATAGAGGTTATTCATATTATATTATATTACTTGGTTTTTATTATTTGTTGAGAATTCCTTGGTGAGGTTGGGATGGTTATTATACCTTGATAGGTTCTGTTTGTTTCTTCAATTTTCTCACTGGTGAATTAGTATACTTCTTTCACATTGGTATGGGAGAGTCTAATTTTTTCTACAGTGTATACTCATATGGTCACCCAACATATATAAAATGGTTTCCATGTTTCCATGAGTATTATGTGGACTATATTAGACATTACTTTCTTGGATCCATGATAGTTTTTATGTCGCTAATTTATCCTTACTTTTAGATATTTACTTTGGAGAATTTAATCTCAATCAATTCTATTTATATATGTATGTGGGATGGTTTTTGGAATTATTTTTATATTATGTCACAGAGTTTATTGTGGATGATTCCTCTTATCACCCAATATTATATTACCATAGTGTGTAATGCCTCCCATGTCATGAGATTTTTATACCCTTATTTCTAGTCTCCATCCCAGAGCCTACTATAGGAAAGGCCTGGGGGTTGTTATATCTCTCCCCTCATTGAGATCTCTTTGGAGGGAGAGGGTCATAATAGAGTGGTATTAGGGGAGTGGTTGAGAGATATGAAGGTATTTGGAGTTAGTCATAGTGATGATTTCAGGGGGTGGTATAGAAATAGTGTCAGTTGACTTTGGTTCAAGGCATAAGCTAGGGAGACTATCATGGAAATGGGATTGTAGGGCCCCCGTGATCCTGTTTATAGACTCCAATCATATTGAATGGCGAAGTGAGATGGGCCAGCTAAAGGGTAGATACCTAGGAATGGTAAATGAATCATGAAGACTTGTGTTTTTATTTTAAATGGGTTGTTATGATATGACTAAAGTGAATAATTTTAATTAAAATAAATATAAACAAACTTATACTACTGTGATTAATAAGTTATTTGTTTTCCATATAGCTAGGGATCTTATTCATCATCGGCATGTTGCTCATACACTTCAGGTTTATCATGATGATCTGGTTGACCACCACTTGGTTGATCCAATATAGGATGATGAGTCATAGAGAGGGAATTGTATTATTTCTATTAGTAGGCTTTGTGGAAGTACAAGACTATTGTTTCAAATGTAATGATAGAGATCTGGATGGAGGATCTTGATATTTCTTTCAGTTTGATCTGGTCCGATATGAAGTACTGAGTCCCTTTGGTAGTTAGTCATATGTGGGGATCCGTTAATCAGTAAAGGACATCATATCTAGGAGAGAACAAGGATGAAAATGTTTTGTGGGTCGACTTTGAAAAATAGTTATCGTCGGTGTTCCTTTCATCAACCAGAAGGAAGTAAAGAGGCATGAGCTTCTTTCTCTTCAGTAGGGGAGAATGCCAGAGTGGGATCTGTGAATTAGCATTATGAACCTTCGTTATTTTTTCCTATATCATTCTCTAGATGAATATTCTTATGCAATACTTCATAATAAGGTACTATTTCCTTCTATCCAGTATGCAGTTATTCTTTTTACGTTGTCGATGTATTTGGAGATTCCGAAAAAGGAACTAGTGGTCAGGGGGATTCCCTCACCATGAGAAATTATACAATATGGGAAACATCATTATTCCTCTAGGAAAAGGTCTCTCTTTAGTAGGTCTCAAAAACTAGGATCTGCCAGGGTTTGACCGGTAGGGATTCAACCTCAGCAGCTTCCTTTCCAACCTTCTACAGTTAGATGTTTCTATGCCTTTCCTAGGAGCTTTGTTCTAGTGTTTTCTAGTTGTGGATTCATGTCCATCCCCATAATTAATTTCTTGAGGTTCCCCAAGATAAGTTTGGTGTAGGTGGATAGTTTCGACACTAGCCTCACCAGCTGTTTATAGTGAGGCCATTTTAGCAAAAGATACAGTAGGTTTTTTCTTTACAAATGGGATATGGAATAGGTAGAGGCCTCCCTTAGGATGTTTCTCGCATTTGGATACTATGACCCGAGCATTTCCATGAAGGTGGTCATTATAATAAAGGTAGAGTAGCTGGGTGTGGTTAGTTTCATGTAGTGGAGGTTGTAGTTCCAGAGGCTTCAAAGATCATTAGAGGTACGATCAGTTTATTTAGTACCTGTGTTTGTGAATTTTTTTATTTATGAGATTTTAACTCCTTTGTTGCACCCTCTCAAATATGTGCTATAGGAATATATGTAGAGAATTTTCCAATTCCCTTGGATTTGACCATTATAGTTGGAGGCTAGACTTTCTTGTTAGATGTGTTATGGGGATTAAGATTAATTATTGGGCCGCATTAGTCCCATGTGGATATTTACATATTACAATATATGATGTCATCCTAATTATCTACTAGTTGTATTCTATACATGATGTTGTTTACTAATTCCATAAGAGATTTCTGTTTTCATATGTGGATGGACAATGTTTGGTTTTTTATTTTCTTATGTGGTTCTCAGGTGTGGTGTCAGCAAATAAAGCCCCTTATTTTCATGTCGGCTGACATTTTGGTAGAATTCATGAACTCTCAGATATTAGAGGCTCCCAGGTTCATTATGATGTTCCTAAATGTTTTTTGTAGAGAGGTTGTAATGATCCCCCCATAACGTGAAGTCAAGTTCCTGATTGACTTGTTTCCTAATGGTTCTGTGATTTCATTGGATCTTTATGAGATGGAACCTTCTATGTTGTGAGAGTTTATGATTCAAATATATAATATGATGTAGAAGGTATTTTTCTGGTCCCGTGTGTTTTCATGGGATGAGGTATTGTTTTTCTCAAAGAAGGGAAATGTTTTTCAATGTTGTGTATAGACTACCAAAGGTTGAATCAAGTGATGGTCAAAAATGTTACCCATATCCGAGGATAGATGATATTTTTTAACAAAAGAGCTGGGAGAGTTTGTTTTCTACAATCAATCTATGGTATGGATATCACCAATTTTGGGTGAACGAGGGTGATATCCTGAGGACTTCCCTCAGATGAAGGTATGAGCACTTAGAGTATGTATTCATGTCATTAGGTGTTACAAACACCCCATAGGTGTTTATGGGGATTATGAACAACTTGTTCCATGAGTTCTTGTATTATTTTATATTGTATTCATTGATCATTTCTTGATCTACTTGAAGTCATAGGAAGAGATTTCCAAGCTTCTCATAACTATATAGCGGGTTCTTCAACACCACAAGCTCTATGGAATGTTTTCAAAGTGTAGGTTTTATACATGAGAGGTTCATTTCCATATTAATGTGGTGTCTCAGTAGGGTGTTGATGTAGACCTATTGAAGTTTGATGCAATTTTTTCATGGGAAACACCCAAGAATGTGGCTGAGGGTCATAGTTTCCTTTGTCTTGTAGGCTATTATCAAAGGTTTGTACCCGATTTATCTTGATTTGTAGCCCTATTGACATCTTTTACTAGAAATGAACATGAATTTGTGTGGAGAAATTAGTTCCAGGAAGTGTTAGGTTACCTAAAGGAGAAGTTGGTGAGTTCTATAATGCTTTGATTTCCTGATGAGGGGGTGTTTTTTGAAGTGTTTTTTGAGGTGTTTTGTGATTCTTCTCATCTGGGATTGGGATGCATGTTGATACAACAGTGGGCGGTGATATCTTATGGGTCTAGGTAGTTACTTACTCATGAGCGTAACTACACCACCCATGATCTGGAGCTATCGTTATTTATGTTCGCATGTAATTTTTAAAGAATTACCTCTTTGGGGAGCGATTTATTGACTTCAAAAATCACAAGATTTTTTGTTGTATCTCTTCCCAGCATGGTTTGGACTTGCAGCAGTAGAGGTAGATGGATTTTGTTATGGATTGTGATTTTGAGATCTCATGCACCTCTAAAAATTGGTATATTGCGGTCGATGAATTCAGAATGAATTCATGGACAGGTTTTGTTTAGGAATATGTGGATTCTTGGAGAGAAATAGAGGATTTAGTGACCTTGCACTTAGATGAAAGGTGGATGATAGTAGAGGGTGTTTATTTCAAATGACAGTGTAGTCTTCCATAATTCCTTAGGTAGAGGAGTCTTAGTGGGGAGACTCAAATGAAGAGGTGATGTACAATAATTTTGTCTATGGTCATGCATCCGATGGATGGTTTATGGATTGTTGGAAGTATATATTGTTTAATGGGAGGTGGTTTTTTCTGTTAGCAATGCATGAGGGTTTCCTTTCTGAGTTCCACAAATTTCACTTGGCGGTACACCCTGAGGTTTCTATGGCTTGAAAATTTATTTTGTGTGACCTGGAATGAAATGGGAAGTGGCGGAGATTTGGGAAGGGTTCTTGGTTTTAAAAAATTTAATGGCTGATCATCATGTGCGTAGTAGTTTTTTGCATCCCTTGGATGTTCCAAAGTCGAAAAAGGATAACATCTTGATGGATTTCAGCACAGGGTACCCCAGAATATAGGGAAGTTAAGATTTTTTCTAGCTGTTCATGGATCGGTTGATGAAATTGTCTCACTTCTTAGAGATCAAGGAGTCAGGCGTAGTGGATTATTTGGCTAAGAAGTACGTGGATGAGGTGGTGCGTTTGCATGGATTCTTGAGGTCCATTGTCTTAGATTGGGATGAATTTTTTAAACTATGAGTTGGGGAGGATTTAGACCTGATTATGTCACTTATTTATTCCTCATCACTACTTTCCACCCTCAGATAGATGGGAAGATAGAACAGACTATACATACATTAGAGTATATGTTTTGAGAATTTGTATTTTACTTTGGTGGATCTTGGGTATGACACATACCATTGGTAGAGTTATATTATAATAGTGGTTATCACTCTTCCATTGGCATGGCCCCATTTTTGGCTTTTTAAGGGAGATTGTTTCATTCACCATTGTGTAGGATGGAGGTTGGGGATATAGAAGTTTTTGGTCTCGAAGTGGTGCACAAAATGATAAATAAAGATCGTCTTGTTCATGAGATGATGATAGAAGCACCTAACCTAAAGAATTCATATGAAAGTTGTAGAAGTAGTACCTTTGAGATCAAAGATGTGGACCATGTGTTTTTGAAGGTTTCCCCTCGATGTTGGAAAAGGAGTTTTTGTAAGAGAGTAATATTTCACCCTTGTTTTTCAGGCCCTTTGTGTTGTTGGGGTGATGTGGCAGGGTGGCATATTGGTTGGTGTTTCCACTATAGTTATAGAAGATCCAAGATTTCTTCCATGTCTCTCAGGATCAATGGTATATTCATGATGACTCCCTTGTCATTAACAAGTGGGAGTTAAATATCGAGGGAGGTGAAACATTCGTGGAGCGATCAATACAGGTCTAGGATCATCAAGATAAGGTTTTATGTGGAAGGAAAACTTATTTGGTTCATGTGATGTGAAGGCATGGTGGACTGGATGAGAATACTTGGGATAAGGGGACGCAAATGCGTTCCTAGTACCCAAAGTTTTTTTGAGTTTAAATTTTTTATGTTTTTTTTTTGTGATGTGATTTTTGAGACATTTTCATTTTACGAGAAGATCTATTTTCCCGGTTTTGTAATGTGTTTGGTGTGACATGGGTTATAAAATCCCAAAATTTTAAAATCGAATGACCTCATTCCTAATAGTGATGCATTAACTGCAATGTGATTGAACCGATGAGGGTGTGTCATTGTCACCCATACTAGATAGTATCTCTATAAGGAGTATAGAATTCCATGATTCGTGGGTTCAGGATAGTGTAGTTTGTTGGTTTTGGTGGTTTTTATTTTATGTTGTGTGGAGGTTGACATGGTTTTGAAATGGTTTTGTGGTAGTGTTATTTTGTGAGAGGATATGGTTGGTGGTTATGGTTTTGTGGTGATGTTGTTGTGCAGTATGTTTGTTGTTCATTTTTTTGGTGTGTTTGGATGGTGGTAGAAGTTTAGTTATGAAATATCATTGAGAGGTATCTTGAATAGTGGTTGTTTGGACACATTTTTTATCCTGGATTTTTTTTGGATTATTTAGGGAGATAACTATTTGAGTGGTATCAGATGTAACACCCCCCCCCCACACACACACACACACCACCACCATCCATTTCTTTTATAGTTTTTGTAGTTTGAGATGTATAGGGGAGGTTACATGTTTTTTGGTAGATCCTGGGGGTACATCCGAACTGATGCTCAAATTAAATGTTATGTAATGGTGGATCATCGTTGGTTATAGTCCAGTTTAAAACTTATATATTTTTGAGTTTAAATAATAAAATGGTGACACAAGTTTCAGCGACACTACAACAAATTGGCCCTTTATCAGTGCTAAAAACCGACATTAACAGCACTATAAAAGCACTGTAAATGCTGGCGAAGATAGGGGTCCCCTTTATCAGGGCTCTGAAAAGAGATGATAAAGGCGACCTTTATTAGTGCTAAAAAAAGTGCTGATAAAGGCCACCCTTTATGAGGGCTTTTTTTAGCGCTGATAAAGGTCTCCTTTATCTGTACTTTTCTGAGAGTTGATAAAGGGGACACACCCACCCCCCCCCCCCCTTTATTTATTCCTACATTTACAACACTTTTCTAGCGCTGATAAAGGACCATATTATCAGCGCTCAAGATAGCGCTGATAAAGGGTCCTATTATCAGCGCTCAAGATAGCGCTGAAAAAGGACCCTATTATCAGCACTCAAGATAGTGCTGATAAAGGTGTCCTTTATCAGCACTCAATATAGCACTGATAAAGGTTCCTTCATCTGCACCTGCATAACCACCACCTGTAAAAACCAGCACCTGCACCTGTACAAAACAGCACCTGCACACCTGTACAAAACAGCACCCACACACAATATTTTGACAAAAAATCCTATATACATTTACTTAACATGATGAATACAAAAAAAACACTACTATATACATTTCAAACAATGTTTTACATGGTTATAATTAAAATTATCCACCAACAGCTATAAACATTAATGTTTCATCCTTTGATATCCATGATCCTCTCTGAAGAATTATCGTCCACGGTATTCGTTGCCGAACAATGCATCTGAACTCAAGGAAAAAAATTCACCTATATAAGAAAACAAATATTATGTTAGTAATAAAATAATAAAATAAATTAAAACATTAATATGAAAGAATACATTAATATTGAAATGTGAAACTAAAATATGGAAATGATAAACTCAAATGTTTTCATTCTGATAACAATGAAAGGGAATAATGTAAAATCAATATGTTTTTGGATGATTTATCTCATTTAATAAATACTGATTCTTTATCTAATGAAAATATTTACCATTCATACCGTGCATCAGATTGAGGTGTGGTTGATTCTTACACCTCAAAAATGACTCATGGATTGTTTTCCTAAAGTATCAAAAGGATCAGAACGTGTTGTCATGGTATTCCGTATGTCAGTAGTGTTGTTTTCTAAAGTTAATGTCAATTTGAAACTTGTATCAGACACTTTTATCCATAATAGTCACATTGTGCATCGGATTTAGGTTCGGTCGATTCGTACACCTCAAAAATGACTCATGGATCGTTTTACTAAAGTATCAAAACAATCCTAACGTGTTTTCTTGGTTTTTTGTTTGTCATTTGTGTTTTTTTCTAAAGTTAATGTCAATTTCAAACTGGTATCAGACACTTTTAGCCATACCGGTCACACTGTGTGTCGGATTGAGGTGCGGTTGATTCGTACATCTCAAAAATGACACATGGATCGTTGTCCTAAAGTATCAAAACAATCCAAAAGCATTTGCTCGGTATTCCGTATGTCAGTAGTGTTTTTTTAAAAAGTTATTGTCAATTTCAAACTATTATCAGATACTTTTAGCCACACCGGTCACACCATGTGTTGGATTGAGGTGCGGTCGATTCTTACACGTCACAAATAACTCATGGATCGTTTTCCTAAAGTATCAAAACATTCCGAACGTGTTTTCTTAGTATTCCGTATGTCAGTAGTGTTGTTTATTAATATTAATGTCAATTTGAAACTGGTATCAGACACTTTTAGACATACCGGTCACACCGTGTATCGGATTGAGGTGTGGTCAATTCGTAAACCTCACAAATGACTCATGGAGAATTTTCCTAAAGTATCAAAACTATCCAAACGCATTTTTTCGGTACTCCGTATGTCATTTGTGTTGTTTTCTAAACTTAATTTCAATTTGAAACTGTTATCAGACACTTTTAGCCATACCGGTCACACTGTGCATCGGATTGAGGTTTGGTCGATTCGTACGCCTCAAAAATGACTCATGGATCATTTTCCTAATGTATCAAAATAATCCGAATGCATTTGTTCAGTATTCCGTATGTCATTTGTGGTGTTTTCTAAACTTGATGTTAATCTAAAACTGTTATCAGACACTTTTATCCATACCAGTCACACCGTGCGTCAGATTGAGGTGCGGTCAATTTTTACAACTCACAAATGACTCATGGATCATTTTACTGAAATATAAAAACAATCCAAACGTGTTTGATCAGTATTCTGTATTCCATTTATGTTGTTTTCTAAAGTTAATGTCAATTTCAAACTGGTATCAGACACTTTTAGTCATACCGGTCACATCGTGCGTCAAATTGAGGTGTGGTCGATTTGTACACCTCAAATATGACTCATGGATAGTTTTACTAAAGTATCAAAACAATCCAAATGCGTTTTCTTGGTTTTCCATATGTCAGTAGTGTTGTTTTCTAAAGTTTATGTCAATTTGAAACTGGTATCAGAGACTTTTTGCCATACCGGTCACACAGTGCATTGTATTGAGGTGCAGTCGATTCATACACCTCAAAAATGAATCATGTATCATTTTCCTAAAGTATAAAAACAAACCGAATGTGTTTTCTTGGTATTCTGTATGTCATTTGTGTTGTTTTCTAAACTTAATGTCAATTTGAATCTGTTATCAGACACTTTTAGCTATATCGGTCTCACCGTGCGTCGGATTGAGGTGTGGTCGATTCGCACACCACACAAATGACTCATGGATCGTTTTCCTAAAGTATCAAAACAATCCGAACGCATTTTCTCGGTATTCCGTATATTAGTAGGGTTGTTTTCTAAACTTAATGTCAATTTGAAACTATTATCAGACACTTTTAGCAATACCGGTCACACAGTGCATCGGATTGAGGTTCAGTCAATTTTTACACCTCACAAATGACTCTTGGATCATTGTCCTAAAGTATCAAAACAATCCGAACACATTTTCTCAGTATTTCGTATGTCATTAGTGTTGTTTTCAAAAGTTAATGTCAATTTCAAACTGGTATCAAACACTTTTAGCCATATCGGTCACACCGTGCATCGGATTGAGGTGTTGTTGATTCGTACACATAAAAAATGACTCATGGATCATTGTCCTAAACTATCAAAACAATCCTAACGCATTTTCTCGATTTTTCATATGTCAGTAGTGTTGTTTTCTAAAGTTAATGTCAATTTCAAACTGATATCAGACACTTTTATCCATACCGGTCACACCGTGCATCAAATTGAGGTGTGGTTGTTTCTTACACCTCAAAAATGACTCATGGATCACTGTCCTAAAGTATAAAAACAATATGAACGCGTTTTCTTGGTATTCCGCATGTCATTTGTGTTTTTTTCTAAACTTAATGTCAATTTGAAACTGGTATCAGACACTTTTATCCATACCGGTCACACTGTGCGTCGGATTGAGGTGTGGTTGATTCGTACACCTCACAAATGACTCATGGATCATTTTCCTAAAGTATCAAAACAATCCGAATGCATTTTCTCTATATTCTGTATATCATTTGTGTTGCTTTCTAAACTTAATTTCAATTTCAAACTATTATCAGACACTTTTATCCATACCGGTCACATCGTGCGTCGGATTGAGGTGCGGTCGATTCGTAACCCTCACAAATGATTCATGAATCATTGTTCTAAAGTATCAAAACAATCAGAACATGTTTTCTTGGTATTCCTTATGTAAGTAGTGTGGTTTTCTAAACATAATTTCAATTTGAAACTTGTATCATACACTTTTATCCATACCGGTCACACCGTGCATCAGATTGAGGTGTGGTTGATTTGAACACCTCACAAATGACTCATGGATCATTGTTTTAAAGTATCAAAACAACCCTAATGCGTTTTCTCGGTATTCCGTATGTTAGTAGTGATGTTTTATAAACTTAATGTCAATTTGAAACTGTTATCATAAACTTTTAGCAGATAAGTTATGCTTTACTAGAAATAAAAATCATATCTAAAACCATTTTTCATAACCTAAGGATATAAAACATAATAAAGGGTGATCATATATGCTCAGTAAGTGTAAAAAAGGGAGATATCAATGATCATATATAGATAACATTAGTAGGAATTCACCTTCTTCCTATTTTTGTACAATATCCCATCAGGTATGTTGCCCATTCATTTCTAAACACATCTATATCATCTTTTGAATATGTGTTTTTGCGACAGTAATGGAAGTACTGAAAAAATATAAATACACAAAGGATTAATAAATATTTTAAATGAACTCATAATTATTTTCTAAAATACCTCATCAGGGATGATAGTTTGTTGATGAAATACGATCTCTTTCATAAATTTACAAACATAATAACCACAGTCCTTTCCATTTGTTTGTTTTGGATAATAATGAAACATCGAAAACAATAAGTAATTTGTTTTGATATGTGTTTGGATAGTGCAATGTTATTATATATACCCGAATACATTTCCAATTGTAGATCTTGTAGGCTTGCTCATCCTTATGCCCTGGATTCATTCCATGCATTAGATGATATTGATGCACCACCCTATCATAATATAATCCTCATTAAAATATAACATAAATTATATAACTATATGTTTAGTTTTAAAATTTTGGATATAGTGTTTTAAAAATTAACAAACGCCATCATGTTTGGTCTGTTTGTTGGATATCCATGCGTTGAATCCAGAAAATAAATCATTAGAGTATTCAAATTGAAAGTAATCAGCATCCAATGCTCTCTAAAAATAAAAAAAGTAATAAGTAAATAAATAAATGAAAATATAGATGATATGATTAAATTGTAGAGTTTTTCCCCTGCATCATTGGTATTAAAAAGAGTCTGTCATCCGAAATTTTGTTTTCAAACGATTTGAGTAGGGATGAAATTATTGAAACCTCTTTATTAGAATATATTTCTTCTTTTTAAGAGGTGGTGTGATGACTAATGAGTCCAAATGTTTGTTCATGGGGAAATCTCTTCAATTTTTTTTCATATATATGACTGCAAAAAATATAAAATGAATTTAGTCATTATTATCAGAGTATATCAGCTTTTGTAAAATCAAATCATGAAAACATACCTCATGTATACATTTATAACAAAGGAGCCTAACCATTCATACTTGAGGATTTCATTTACATTTTCAGCACTAATGAAATCTGATGTTTCCTCTCCGTACATATTTTTTTCAAAAACAACTGTCTAAGCATTGTTGTCTATCAACTTTGTATCCACATGAGCCTGAAATGATATTAACTGTGGATATTGAACGGGTGGGGTTAAGGTGCTCTTAGTAGACCGTTTCAATTGGTTGGTTGATCCTTGAGATATTTTTGAGCTGATATATCGTTTCACCCCCTTCTCTTTTTCATTTTGTAATAACATTCATCGGTTCAGACCTTTTTTCATTAAATGTTAAAGGTCCAGTATGAAAAATAACTTGGAAATGGATACCTCCTTGTCGACATGTTTTTTACAAGAAGTGACGACCATGCGATGAATGTTCCAACAGCTTGTTCAACCATATGAATGTCTTCATCATCATTTGGAATAGGTAGCTCAGCACTCGGATCATTAGATATGTTAATTGACACTCTGAAATGATCTGTTGAAATTTGTCTATTGTGTAGCATGTCGTTCAGCGTATTGAACACTGTATCCCTCGCTACAAGGCGATATGTGGGAGTTGCTAGATATAAATCTTAGTCATTTTCACCCTGTAGAATATTATTACAGTAAAGGAATCAGTGTCTATGTTAATCACATTTCATAGAAACAATTATTAAAACATTGATTACCTCAGCTAAGTCGGGTTTTTTAAGGGAATGGCTTGCCTCAAAGCTGGTGGGGGTGGGGTGGGATCGTCACGCACGGGTTGTTGTTGAGTTTTTTCTTCTCTTTTCCTCTCCCCCATTAATGTTTCTATCATCTCTCTATGGTATTGTAATTATGATTGAAAAATAGCTAATTTTTCTTGCAGCTTTTCCATTTTTTAATTTTCATCGTCCACTTGTTTTTGTTTTTGAAAATATGTTCGGGGTGTCACCCCAAAACCCACACCTCTGACACGGCCATACTGGTATGGCCGCTTCAAGGCTGCTGAAAGTATGTCTGCATCTAGTGCGGGTGTTGTTGATTCTTGTGACTATGTCAGATAGAAAATATTGAAAAATAAGTAGTCGTTGTAATGTAATAGCGATTTAAAACAAATCAAATTTATATTATGTCATACTTACACATGTTTCCTACACTTTTTGTGTGTTTTCATCTATTAGTATCCCTTCTTTATTTACATGAGACTCCTTCCATTTCACATGGTGTGGGATGGATTTGGCTTTCGATTTTGATTCATCAACCTGCATATAAAAATAGAAACATCTTCATGTTGTTGTTTTATGTCACATATAAGTAGTAAGGTAGATTTAAAATACGTACCAATTTTTGCTCAAGTGAAGCATACCCCAACCTTGCTTTAAGGTAAGGGTACGCTGGTTCTGCTGCGCATTTTTTATTTTCAGCACTCAGTTGCAGTTTGATAAATAAAAAACTGTCTATCAAAGTGATGAATACAAGAAACGTCAAACAACGTATTACCCTACACAATGTACCTGAAAAGTCTTCTCCCCATGACGGTTGATAAACGCGTCCCACGCTCCTTGGGATATCAAGTGAGCATAAAGAGGAGGTGGGTACGACTTGATTTTCCTTTCAGCTTCTTTAAGATGATATTTCATTAAAATTGTGCAGAAACCTCTATGAATCCTTCCTACAACTATTAATATATATTCCTTGTGTGAGTCATATACTATAAATACACTCTTCTGTGGTTGATGAAGAGTAAGTCAATGTTTTGGTATTTTATTTTAATAAATTAAAAAAATGATATCATAATATTATTATAATCTCTTCCCACATTAGTGTCTTAATACCAGTGATAACATGATGCCACGATTGTAAAACAATCGACATGCATTGCTGAGTAAAGATTCCAATGTAGCTACTAAAGATGGCTTTTTGGGGGTTAACATGTTTGCCTCGCTTATTCCATCCCACCTCATATTTGATGTCTTTTTCTTTTCCCTTCTAGATTTTGGCTAACATTGTCAAAATATAGCATTCTTGTTTTTTTTTGCGCTTTCAGGGTTTCATTTCCGACCATTTCCTCAAAAGTATCATTAATATCTTTCTCTGGAGCACTAGCATCAGCACTGGGACCAGTAGCAAAAGGTTGAGAAACTTGTTGTTTCTCTACACTTGGACTAGCAACAACAGGTTGAGAAACTTGTTGTTGCTCTGCACTGGGACCACCAATAGCTGGTTGAGAAACCTGTTGTTGCTCTGCACTGGGACAACCAACAGGTGGTTGAGAGACCTTTTGTTCCTTGGGATTGGGCACATCAACAGGTGCAGAATTCATTATCTGTATAAGTGGTTTAAAATTTAATTTATATTACATAAAAGCTACATCGGACAGATAATAACATAACGTAACACAATGTATATTACAATAAACAAATAACCTGATTATTGTACTCACTTTTTTTAAAGGCTGAAGAGATTTGACTCCTCTATCGACTATGTAAATCTCTTCATTGTGGTCTCCAATGACATAAAAAATGCCGTCTACATTGGGACCACAACGAAATGATTGTGAATTCCATATAAAAGGGTCATCCTCCATTGAACTTTCATCTGGCCCTTCAGTTGTTTTGGTCGATAATAGAACAATTGACCAACTTCGGTTTGAGGGGTCTGAAAAAAAATACTTGTACTGCATGTGATGCCATTATAAATGGTTCCTCTTTCTCTCCTTCCTTACTGAAATCAAATTTCATGAATCCTAATTCATCTATTTTAACATCACTCCCGTTATCAACCCGCTTGCATTGAAAAATCGGTACTTTGAATTTTGTATAATCCAACTCCCATATTCATATGATGATGCCAAAGTATGACATATTCCCATAAATTGTATTTTTGTACTTAGCACTGGAAACATGCATTGCCTCATCCACAAGTGTAACCCCACTATTCTATATGGTACTATCTTCATCATGTTCATTAGTATAGAATGTATAACCATTAACTGCATAAGCATTGTAAGATAATACATACACACTTGCTCCTCCAGCTAGCCATCGAAGTCGTTCTAAAATTGAGTCTGGGTTTTCAACTAAATGCTTCAAAATATTGTCTTAAAACCATCCTATAAACTATCGATTATGTGTATCTAATATCCATTTTTCATCCCTATATGGATTCAAATGACTAAGAATTTCTTTGTGGGTTTGAACATATGGGTCAACGTCAAAACTGTTATGCAAAACGTAAAGGTGAGCCTGCTCCCGATCTGTAATTTTAATTGTGACAACCTCTCTTCTAGAAATTCCTTCACCCTCAAGCCTCTCAGTGTGACGAGATTTTGGTAGGCCAACATTTTCCATACCAGACATGTATTCAGTACAAAATTCAATGTCTTCCTCAACAATATATTTTTCCCCAATACAACCCTCTGGCCGAATTCAATTTTTGACATACCCTTTCAAAATATTCATATACCATTCAATGGGGTGATTCCATCTATAATGTTCATGACCACATATTCGAATATCTCTCACCAAATGAACCATCAAATGATTCATCATATCAAAAAATGTCAGTAGGAAGAACATTTCCAATTCACATAATATGACGGAAATTTCTATTTCCATAGTTGTCAATTTCGCCAGGTCTATAACATTGCTACATATAGATTTGAAGAATAAATAGAGATTCATTAATGTATGGCGGACATTTTTGGGAAAAATGAAATGTAAAGCTATATGAATTAGATCTTGCATCAAAACATGGCAGTCATGTGATTTCAGACCCTTTAATTTTTAATCATTCATTGACATGATGTTCTTGATATTTTATGAATACCCCTCTGGAACCATTACATCATTAAAGAAGTTGAAAAACTGATATCTCTCCTGCCTGGAAAGAGTGTAAGAAGCAGGAGGAAGAAATGTTCATTTTTTCACCCTTCACTGGTGCCAACTCTTCTCGTGTTCCCATCTCAACCATTTCCAATCTAGCTTTAATTCCATACTTCGTTTTGCCGGGTGCATTTAGCAACGTACCGATGACACTATCACATACATTTTTTTCAATATGCATAACATCATTAAAATGTCTGACATATAGACAATTCCTGTATGGTAATTCAAAAAAAACTGATCTCTTTTTCCAACCAGTTTTCGTAAGGTTTTTTGAAAACAGTTTACCAAAAGTAGTGTTCAAATCTTTTACCTTCTCAAACAATTGATCACCTATTAGTGGAGATGGTTTTGTACGTTCTTCTGAACTTCCGTCGAATGATGTCTTCCAAGATCGGTACTTATGTCATCGGGTTAGAAATATAGGATGTCCTAAAAACACGGTTTTTGATGAATGTTTCAACCTAATTGACTATGTACATTGTTCGCAAATGGGACACCCTTGAGTTCTTTTAATGCAATATCTTAACTAATTTCCATAATCAGGAAAGTCATTTATCGTCCCGTACAAAATTGCATTCAAAGTGAAATCTTGTTTTTTGTAAGCATCATACTATGTAACACCTGAATCCCACAATATTTTCAAATCCTTGATCATTGGAGCCAAATAAACATCAATATCGTTACCCGGTTGTTTTGGTCTTGATATAAGCATAGATAACATGATGTATTTTTGTTTCATGCATAACCACGATGGTAAGTTATAATTTACCAACATAACCGGCCATGTACGATGACTACTACTTTGAAAACCAAAAGGATTCACCCCATATGTAAATAATGTCAGACGAAGGTTTCTCGGCTCATTTCCAAATTCAGGATACTTGTGATCAATTCCCTTCCAGTGAGGAGAGTCTTTCGGGTGACGTAGTTTCCCATATTTAATTCTTGTATCTACATTCCATGTCAATTGTCATGCAGTCTCCTCAATTCCATATAGGTGCCCAAACCTTGGAATGATTGTAAAGTACCATACAAATTTATTTGTACTAGAATCATCTTTCTTGTGTCAAGAAGCACCACACTTTGGGCATTCCTTAAGTGATTTGTGGTCCTTGAGAAACAATATACAGCCATTCAGGCAGTCGTGTATTCTTTCAGAGATCATACCCATCGATCGTAGCATTCGTTTGGCATCGTATGTTCGGCTTGGGAGTTCATTATCTTCTGGGAGCATGTCATTCAGGAGAGCAAGTAGTTCCATAAAACTGGTGTCACTCCACCTGTTTCCTAGTTTCAAATTATACAGCTTCAATACGGCTGACAATGATGTATATTTAGTGCAACCATCATAAAATGGTGTTTTTTCACAACTCTTAAACTTCTCAAACAATTTTGGGAAATCATGAAGTTCATCTTCACCTGTCCTTGTAATTTCCTCAATATGATCTTCATCATCATTAACATCAGCAATCACACCCTCCATACGATCGTCTTCACTGTTCATGATTTTAATCATATCAGATCTCCCATAAAATGTTGTGTTATCCAAGCCACTACCTACATTAATTTTTTCCCCGTGTTTATTCCAACATGTATAACTTCGATCTCTTCTGTGAAAAATCAGGTGTTCTTCCAACTCCTCTGGACTAATTTGTCTTGAATAACAACAGTGTAAACACTGATAGAGGATTTGAGAAGGGTCACATGCATGATCTCCTGCAAACTTGATAAACTCTTTCACACCATCTTTATACTCTTTTGTCAACCGATTGGAATTCATCCATTCTTTATTCATATTCATCATCTTTATGGGTCTGATCTTGAACTTGCCTAATATTATGTTTTAATTAATCAAGTATCACTGTTTGGGTTTTATAAAAAATCATTGTACAAATGCCTCTACAATGAAATAGGGGAACCTGCCCCAAAACATGTGGAAGTACTTGAACTCTATCTATATACAAGGGATTGTGCCCTGTCTTTTGTATATCTCCACAGAGTACCTAAAACATATACATGGAGGACTCTTCACCGAAACATGGGGGAGTACCATACTCCATATTTTCTCCAAACATCTCACATGTCACTTCTCAACTCTCAAACAGAGTCATGTGGTGTTATTTTTGGAGATAACTGTTGTCTGGCATTAAAATCTATATAAAATCCATGTATGGTGAAGCATTTTCCATTTAACAAGACTACATACCATGTATTTTAAAAATATATATAATCTAAAAACATCATCTTCACACCATAAAGTTTCTCATAGTGTCCTCTAGAAGTGGTTTTTTAGGATTCAGTGGAATTGCACTAGTAACAAAGTGGTGGTTCAATTGAAATGGTTAAAGTTTGGATTTATATTCAATGGTGGAAGTACTACAACATGGAAAACAAATGTCATATCAATTATTCCAACAACTGCAACACCATACAAAAACACAACTGTGCTCACAATCGTAACACCATACAAACCAAACAATCACAATTTTAGATTTTACAAAGCATCCCTTATTCAATTTTGTTTGTTAATTCAGGGGTTATCACAGAAGTTTTATCATCCAGGGGAGTTCATTCATAAGTCAAGTATACGTAAATTACCAATTTTTATATTCAAATGTTCAACAAGAACCAACCAACATGCAATTCATTTAGTGCGCAAACAAGGACCACCAATGACCAAAATTTTTAGCGGGGTATTTAGCCCGTACATTTCACATTATAACCTTCAATATAAAATAGTAATAACATGAGAAAAAGATGAAATCAATGAGTAACAGTAGAAAACTCGCCATGAAGGTGTCGTTAATCGCACGACAGAGGTGTGTTCGTGGCAGAGGAGAGGCGCACAATAGAGGAGATTTACAACTGAAAAGAAAACATAAAATAGGGGAAACTCATGAGAATAAAATAATCTAAAACTAAGTACACCATTTACCACATCCCACAAACCCCAATAACCCACTAAAACCAAAATCAATCCACACCATGGTTAAACACACCTTAAGATAACAAGAAATTATAGAACCCACCTTTGATAGAACGAGTTCAACAGATATTTTAAAATATAAAAGATGAACATACTATGGGTAAGCCCTGACCAATAAGTCCTCCTTACTAGGTATAATCCCCAAGTTTATTCTAGATAGCATATCCCAAATGAGTAAACCCTGATCAATCCTCTATTATCACACCTTTCACAACACATACATCATAATCGCATAACTTTAAACTTCATGGTATAATATTTTCAACACAACACGTGGTATCTAGTGAGTAGGATCATATCCCTATTAAAACTCAATGAGCCTACCCGTAAATCTTGACAAAAATTAGGTGGAATGCACATATTTCCAATGGGACACCCCTAGTACTCTTTTCCAATATTAACATCACACCATGCCAAAACTCCCCACATGATCACCAGTTACCCAACATTATTCCAAAACCAAAGGAATTTACCCATGCTTCATTACCCTAAACCCATCCATCTAGGTTTAATAGTGATGGTCACATTAAAACCATACTATAAATCAATAAGGTTAGGAATCCAAATAATCATGTCCCTCAACCCAGTCATAACACCAAAACTTAATAATAGAGAGTGCTACCCTTATATAAATCCAAGTCATGACCATTCCTTCACTATCATTTTGATAACACCTAATATGCATCAATCCCTCATTTCAAAGAATCTACCCTAGATTTATGTACCTAAGGTATTCATAACACAAAGATAACCCCACTCATTAGTCTCCCCCAACCACCAAAACTCACTAACTTTCTACCATCCTGAGTCACATGCTAACGACCACTGGGATCTCACACAAACTCCTTAAATCAATTCTTACGCAATCCTTATCCCATGGGTGCCACTCTTATCCACACCTCAAAACACACATCATCTAGTGAACTAAACCAACCACTTACTATAGGTTCTCACAAACCCGCTATCTAAAACAACCTAAAATACAAGGGTCTCACCACCTGGGCTCTCACTCTTGCCCCAACTACCCATACATAGGTTCAACTCACTTATAAAAAAACTATAATTCATCATAATCATTCAAGGATAATAATTTATCATTTATATTAACAAAAGAGTAGGAAAAATACTCTTACACTGACCAGTGGCGGAGGAGGCGGCGGCGGCAGAGGCAGTGGTGATGGAGGCTGCAGTAGTTGCGGCGGCGGAGGCAGCGACAGTCGCGACGGTCGCGGCGGCAGAGACAGCGGTGGTCATGGTGGAGGAGCAAAACCAACGGTGCGGAGGCAACGGTGGAGGAGAAAAACCCAACGGTGGCAGCGGCGAAGGAGGAGCAAGAGGAGGAGGAGGAGGAGGAGGAAGACGAGGATGCGGCACGGACGAGGAGGAGAAGTTGCGGTGGAAGAGGGTCCTGGTTCAGCTTCTACGAAATATTTACTGTGTGCGAGAGAGGAGGGCCTGTTAGGGTTATTAAATATAAACTGTTGAAATCTTTATCAGCGCTCGTTAAAAGCACTGATAAAGGTATGTTTTATCAGCGCTAAAATAAAAGCGTTGATAAAACATAGATTTATCAAGGATTTTATTTTAGTACTGATAAATATTATAATTTTATATAAATTTAGAATAAAAACTTTTATCAGTGCTAAAATAAGCACTTATAAATGTGCCCTTTTATCAGTGCTAAAAAATGTGCTGATAAAGGGTATACCTTTCTCAGCGCTTATTTTAGCGCTGAAAAAGGTTAGATTTATCAGCGCTTTTAACTAAAACTGATAAAGGCATACCCCTTTATCAGCACTTTCTGTTTATCTCTAATAAAGTGCAGCACTTCCCTTGACCTATTTGTGGTAGTGTGAATCTGAACCCTAAGAATTAAACTATGTGATAGGGAATACAATGTCATGTAAATTCACAATGTAGTTTATTTTTAAAAGTTATTTCCATATTTAATTTTCATTTGTTTGTTATTGGATTATTCTTTATCCAATTTTTTGGATAAACCTAGAAACCCTAAGGATTGTTTCATGCCCTCTTCATCCCTCGTTTATTCATTGGTCATGGTTGTTGTTTGTTGGAAATTTGTGGTAATCCCTTTCTTCTTCTTGGATAGTTTTCTCCCATTATTCTTTAATGTTTCTGTATGATAGTGAACTTGGTTTGGGTAGTGTTTTTGGGATGCGTTTTTATGGTATTTGGGTATTGTGTAGGTTGATATTTTGTTTCTTTAGGTGATATTGTGGTTGTGGGTGCTTCCTCTTCTCCCTGTCGTGCACAATGAGTTGGAAAGATTATTTGAGGTATGGATTCTTTTGTTTCTCTTTGTTGTGTATCATGTAGGAGGATTTTGAGTTTTTTTATCTATGGATTATTTTTGTTCTATCTTTGTAACACCCCAAGAATTCATAATACGTTATTTCTTCAAAGTAATTCAATGGCATGCACTACACGCAACACTGAGTTCTCAAGCGCACCACAACTTACCGAACTAGCCATTCAAAAGAGGTTATGAATAGTATTAACTGAATATTGAACTTTATATAATCCTTGTAATTTTAGAATCCATATTATGTTTTTCTTAGACATAATTTAAGAACTAATACATTTTTTCTGATAAAAGAATTATTTTTCAAAAAATGCAATTTTACCGCCTTTTAATGGCGAACCCTTTTTTTTAAATCCAATATTTGAATCTTTTATATATTCAATTTGGGAAAATAAATTTCTTCTTTAGAATCGTGACATAATAATTTAGTTTCAATAAATATTTTGTGTTTTTCTGATTACTTTCATATTTGGGTGAATAGTGAAAAATACAAAATTTTAACTGAAAACAACTTTTTAAATCAAAATAATTTATAGTGTAAAATTATACATTTTAATGGTTTGGAAGTATAAATAGATTATATTTTTACCATTTAATCCAATTCTGGTCATTGTAAGTAATTTTACATTGAAACTTGACATAAACAAGTGTCAATCTTTTGATAATTATTATTTCATAAAAATACGTCTTTTTTGTTTTGACAATGAGAATTAATTTTAAATTAATAAATGAAACTTCTATGTCTTGAATTTGGTAAAATAGACATAATTTTTGGATTCGGAATATTGAAATTATCCTAGGGTCATTTTTTGGTATTTTTCTGAAAACTTTCAATTTTTGATATATAGTGAAAAACACTAAGTTATTGTTTAAAACCGGCTTTTTATTTAAATAATTATTTATTTCATTTAAATTTATTTTTGGAAAATATAGATACATAAATACCTATATAAATTCAATGTAATTCATTGGTGTTAGTTTATTAAAATTTTAGATATATAAAAATTTTATCGAACTTTTTACCCTCTTTTACCCACCTCCTAGAAGCATTTGCAAATTTACATAAAACATAATTTTACCACTTCTGTGAGTTGAATTTATAAAATCTGAGAGACATGGTTAATATAAAGGAGTAAAATTTGGTTCAATAAGATAAAAATAATTTTTTGTGAATAGTACCTTTTTACTTTTATTTACTACGCTTAAAAGTAAATATGGTAATTAAGGGTAAAAATGATATTATTATTACACTAACACATGTCATAATTCTATTGGATAAGTTTAATTAGACCAAAAACAACCTTAAGAATTAAATATGACCCTTTATATCCACCTGGATTAGATTAAGACATTTATTATTATTTAATTCAAAGAAGAGTTAAAAGAGTTAAAATAAAAGTTTAATAACTAAAATTTTTTAATATTGGGTTATACATAAGATAAATTCAATTATAAGTATTAATTATAAATCAAAAACGTTTTACTATATAATGGTATTTTATTTATAATTTTTAGACATTAAATAATTTAATTTATTAATGACATAATGATGATGCAGTGATTACCTTATTAATGAAAGAATCAAATAAATGGTATTATAAATATTTAAATAAATATAATTTCAATGTTTTTATGACATCCACGAATTTTATAGGTTAATGGGACATGTTAATATTGATTAAATGTATTTTTATTGAAGTAATAATTCTGTTATTATTTTATCAAAAAACAAATACCAAACTATGTCAAAATTGACAAAAAATAGTTTTTAAAACAAATATTATATTATTAATTGATATAATAGTCCTAAAAATCTAAAGTTCGGCCAAAAGACTTATATAATAATATATAAGATATTAATGGACCAATTGGGGCTCGATTTGCATTTTATAGTAAGTTTATTAACCATATAATATAAAAATAAAAAGAGACATGGTAAATGTCAAACTATTTAACTAAGAGTTAAAACTAAAAGTCAAGTTTAATATGGTAATATAAACCTTTCTAAAACCTATTGTTTGAGTTTTTTTAGACCCATACCCACCTTATATTTTAAATAATTCATTTTGTATCCATTAGAAACCGAAAATGATTTTATTATAAAATAATATTTTTAGCTTTTCCTAAGGTTCCCCTCTCCCCTTTTATAAAAGGGCACTTCCCCTTCTCCCTAATTCACACCTTCAAATCCTTTTGGCTCGGCCAAACCCTGCGCAAATATCCTCTCAACTTCCATAACTTTATCCTAGAGGCCTTCATTTATTCATTAATCCAACGTAGAGATCCCTTTTGATCAAATCAGAAGGAAGAACCCGAAGAAGAGGTAATAATTTCACCACTCTCTTTCAAGTTCTTTTCTTCTTCCACTTCTTCTTTATTTGTTATTTCCATTATAAAATAATTACTCCAGTATCTTCTATATACTTTGATGTTATTATAAATATGGTACCCCCATATTCATTATTCTATCCACCCTTTTAATGACATGTCACCATACGTGCGTGCGTACGGCTTACCGTCTCCACGTCGTGGTGTAATTGTTATTCAATACATTATTATTTGGATTGATATAATAATGATGTGTAATTGATGTAAATAATAAATATAACATTATAATTATTATTTATATATGATATACCATCCAATTATATAGTATTTTAATATCATAAAAATGATATTGTCGCTCGTGCGTACGTACGGATTTCCATCTCCACGAACGCTATGAGATTCATTCCTCATCGTATCCGTTGAAGACTAATTTGCATTTGATGATTAAAAATAATTTTTAAAGACATGATATCATTATTTATATGAATAATATACATCCAATCCATAAAAAATATGACTCACATAACAAATAATATAGAGTAAAGAGAATCCGTTAACACCCGAAACGACAATAATACTAAGATATTAT
The DNA here is from genome assembly GCA_963277665.1 of Viscum album. Classification (NCBI taxonomy): domain Eukaryota; kingdom Viridiplantae; phylum Streptophyta; class Magnoliopsida; order Santalales; family Viscaceae; genus Viscum; species Viscum album. The sequence goes on from OY728161.1 coordinate 1,427,114,838, forward strand.
TAACAAAGCAATGTTAAGAGATAATATATGATATCATATTAATGTATATGATTCTTGTATAATTTAATAATAATTATTTCACCATTATTTTAAAGACCCAAATCTTGACATACATGGACATTACATTAAGTTTTCGGAATACTTAATACATAACAAAAATAGACACCCAAGGATCGTAATAGTTTAGTGTCTTTGGAAACTCGGAACATAATCTTCTAATCATGGTGAAAGATCTTCAACATCGCCCATAATGATCTTCCCCTTTTATTTTCTTACCTAAAACCTTTATTTATATCCTAGGGAAAAGAAAACATAAAAACGGTGAGCTCAAATTCTCACTAAGGGTAAACATAGGGAACATAAAACAATCCATAAACATTTGAATGAAAAAACTTGAACATAAAATATAAACATCAAAATCATGATCAGTGACATAAATCTTGGAAGTACATAAGGAATATATGATAAAGGAACATGAAACTTGATAAAATATCATTGGAATAAAACATGTAATTGTGGAAAACCATTATACACATGATATGATTTCCATAGTAGCCAAGGCATTGCTGCCAAGACCATCATAGTGGACAAAGTCCACTACTGAATCGAGTTTACTTGTCGTTCCAGCCCTGTATTACTGTACCGGATTTACTTTTCGTTATATCCATGTCTATATCATGAGATATAAATCTTTACCCAATGAATTGGAGGTAGATATAGGTCCCACCCATCTCATAATGAAATCATTCTTATGTGTGCCACAACATTAACATAAATCATTCATCATAACCCCAAGAATAAAAAAGGTTTCATAAACATCATCCCATTATAACATAATCCATATAAAACAAATGAATATCATTTCATCATAAGAAATTTTAAACCATGTAAATCAACGAGACATTATACTTGAAACATAAACATATTAAATAATGTCATCTTAGATGGAAAATAGTTTTGACAAAACACTTGAAATGAATTCTTGAGGAAAATATCCTTTCTTCTTCAAAATCATTTTCTTTTAACAAAATGCCATGAAATTTTAAAAGAAAATCATTTTGTTGAAAATAATAATGTAATATTTTAGAGTATTATTCATGAAAATAAGGCGTTATAAACCGTAAAAATATGTTCATGTCGTATAAGTTAAAAAAACATTCTCCTCGTACTTTTAACAGAAAAGTCAAAAAGTACCACGTATGGTAAACAAAACAAACATTCCTTCCATAACACAAATTAAGAGTCAAATAGGGGTAAAATATAATTTAAACATACATGGATAACTATTAAACACATTATGAAAAACATTTTTATGGACATGGATGAAAAATATAACCCCAGAAAATACTTACGTATAAGCAATCATGGATAGAAATGTGATTGCAAAATTATCCCTTACATTATGTCTAATTTCTTCTGTATGTGTCTGAGACTCCTGTATAGTAGGTTTAAAAATATTATTAACTTGTAACTGAATGATAATAATATTTATGATATCATATATTATTCACTTACAACTTTATATTACTCGTTCATTTGTCAATTCCATGTTAAAGCAGCGTTTTGGGTAAAATAGTTTCATTTATCATCCATGTTTTGACTTGTAATTATTCATATGATTATTTAGGTCATGATTAATTACTTCCAAAATTTAAAACATGATTTATATATAATATATATTCAAAATATACATATATATAATATATCGATAAATGGAAAGAAATACACCGTTCATGGAGACGGTAGGTCGTACGTACCCATGAACGCTGTTTTCGTTTCCTTATAAAATTGAATGGAAGTAAGTAAATAACATATAAATAAATCCAGTATAATTAATATGTCATATATTTTATTATTATTTATTATATATAATTTATAATGATTCTTTAATGGTTAAATTGGAGAATGAATCTCATCGTGTCGTGGAGACGGTAATCCGTACATACGCACGAGCGATGATATCGTTCCCATAATTATTGAATGGAATTATAGTGGATGATATAATATCTCAGAATTAGTATCATGTTATAATAACCATATAGAGTTATTCTTTACACCATTATACCCATCCAAGTAAGGTGGTGGTGGAAAAAAAGATTACACCACGGCGTGGAGACGGTATTCCGTACGTACGCACGCACGGTGATTTCGTTTTTCGTAGGATGGGTTGAAGGTGAAATAGGGTTGTTTCATATTTATAATAAAATATTAGTATATTATTTATACTGATGTTATTACTTTATAATGAAACAACTAATGAAGAGGAAGTAGAAGAATAAAGAAACTTGAAAGAATCGATAGAAGAGATTACCTATTCTTCGACGCGCCTCCTCTTAACCTCCGCTTAGGCACTAAAGTTGGTCTTGGAAGAATACCAGGACCTCAAGTAGGTTTATAGGGAAGTGGAAAGGTGAAATGGGAAAGGTTTGGCCGAGAATGAAGGCTCACAATGGTGTGAGGAGGAGATGGATGAGTAGCCCTTTTATAAGAGAAGAGAGGGGCACTTTTGGAAACCTCAAAAATATTAATTAATAATAAAATAAAACCCCACTTAAAAACTTAAAAAGTGACTCACATTCAGATATTAGGTAATATAGGGTTGTAATATCATCAATAAATCAAATTTAGACGTGTTGGGAAATTATTTTAAACCTTATCAATTTGATTTATCCTTATTTAATTTATTTAATCTTATTTGTGGAAATAATATTCTAAATTTTAAATTGTTATAAATACATACTTGTATGTGGTAAATTTTAAATAATTGGATAATTTATAACCTTTTAGACCATATAATTTTCAATTTTTAATTTTTTAAATATTTTTGAGATTTTTAAATAATTTACTAATATGTTATTTTTATAAAATACCAATAGTGTAAATTTTGACACAATTCATTTATTTGAATTTAAATAAAATAAAAACAGAGAATATATTTGAAAAAAAATATTTAATAGGTTCTGAACATGTCATTTTAATCTAGAAAATTCTTGGAGAATGTTAATTAGTTCATATAATATTTATTTCAATATTTTTTAAACCCTTTATTTGATATTTCTCTTAATAAAATAATTATTACCACATTTTTGTAAAATTATTTATTATACTTATTTGTTGCATAAAATTTACAAATAAAATACTATAATGAATATAAATTTAATATATTTTATAATATTACTTTTAGTCTAATTTATCTTCTAAAACACCTAACTTTTAAAATGATATATTTATTAAATTATAAAGGTGAGAACTTTGACATCATTTAAAATAAAAAATTATATATGTCATAATCACTTTTATAAAGCTCAAAATTGTCAAAAATTATACCTTTAGATTATTATGGTTCATATATACATGACCAATAAGTTTTGGTCATGGTTTTGGGCCTTTTTTGGGTATTATTAGTCTAATGAAAACTATATTATTGATTTTTCACTAAATAAATAATTTATCCATCATTAATGTATTAGCTATTAAGGTTATTATATATTTCTTAAAAATTAAAAATAAATTTCCATGATAAATAAAAACATCTTAGCATTAAAATTAGTATTTATAACCTAATTTATATTATGTATAACCTTATATTAAAAATAAATTAATTATTAAAGTTTGAGTGAGACATATTTCACTTTCATTTAAATAAAATAAATTAAAGGTCTTAATCACATACAAGTTGTTTATAATAGATACCATTTAGACCCAAGTATGTTTTAGGACGATATATAATCATCCAATTATATTAATACAAGTGTTAGGGTAATTTTATAATATTATGTTTACCCTTAATTACCTAATTTACCATTAACTGTGGTAAATAAATTTTATCGTAGTTACTATTTATAATGCCCAAAAATAAAAAGTAGCCTATTAAAATAATTTGGACAAACTGATTCCAAATATGGAATCCATTTTTCCAAATTCAAAACACATAATTTTTAGTAATTAATTTAAAATTAATCTCGTCGTTGAAAAAAATGGGTTTTTGTTTAAAACATTGCAAAAGATTGAATTGATTTTACCTACGAATTCAATGTAAAATCAATGCTAATGAAATAAATTGTATTAAATGGTAAAAATATATTCTATTTATAATTTAACAAAATTTACTATTATAATTTAACAATGTTAATTATCTCGATGAAAAAAGTTGTTTTTAAGTAAAATTTAGCTGGTTTTTACTATTCATCAAAATAAGAACGTTGTCAGAAAAATATCAAAACATTATCCAATGTAAATTTTTATATCTTGATTCAAAAGAAGAAGTTATTTTTTAAAATTTAACTTATAAACTTGTCAAAAATTATATTTAAAATGGGTGTGCCATCAAAAGGTGGAAAAATTGCATTTTTTGAAAAATACATCTTTTATCCGAAAAATTGATTTTGTTCTCATACCTCTTTCTAGAAAATTTGTAAGATGAATTATAATGTTATAAATTTCAAAATGAGGTTAATCCTATTTATAATGGATAGTTCTTAATAATATTATAATAATATATTTTTGTCTAGTGAAACTCGTTATTGCGTACAACAAACGTTGTTGAGGAAGGTCGCTCTTGCATGCAACACAAGTCAAGAATAGTGTTTGTGTATACTACAATCTAATACGGTGTTGCGTATAGTGAAATAAAATCTTGGTGTAGCGTACAACACAAGACATAAAAGAAATTAAAAATTATATTTCTCATAAAATCTTGAGGTGTTACAATTATACAAAAGGTTAACCAACCCTCGACCAAAGAAAAGTACAATGTAAGGGTTAATTCTACAATATCTTCATTATCAAAGGTTGTTTATACGTAGTTATGTACTAGGACCTCTCTATCATCCACATCCATGTTTCTTAAAAATGTATTTCAAAAAAAAATACTATTTACTAGACAATGGGTTAAAGTCATTTATACCCCTATGTGTTTTGAAAGGAATCTTTCCGTTGTTTTCCAAACAAGGTACTTTTTGACCTTTTCGAAAAATTTAAGGTATGAATGTTTTTTTAACTTATACGGTAGGTGCGGCTATTTTCTGCCGTTATAACATCATCAAAGCTACCCTTACAAGTTTTTAATAATATTTTCAAAATAAATTTTTTCTTTTTAATTATGTGACTCTTAAATGATTTCAAAATAGAATGATATATTTCTCTAAAAACGGTTTTTATTTCATCAATGTCAACATCCTTTGATGGATTTTAAGTTTATTTGATGTTGATTTATTATGATACAAAACATCCATATTTTATTGAAGTTTTTGTAATATGTTTGACTGTGGATGTGATATTTTTATACCATTCATGGTTTATGGTTAAAGTATTGACATTTCGTATGCTAGTTTTAATACGAATGTTTATGATATGTTTAAACCTTTTCATATGAGGAATGTATTAGACTTAGTAAGTGACGGGTGAAGCCCACAATAACTCATCGATGCATCGGTAGGTCTCATGAGACAACTACACGTGGAATTGGCCAAGGCCTTTCCCAATTTGATATATGGTTTTGGCTGAGGCCTTAATCATTTTAGATGTCTTTGCCGAGTTCTTGACAAAATGTTTCAGAATTTCTGACATTATACATTCCCTCATTATGAAAATAATATTGATGGTTCATGTGATCATTCGACTAGTATAATACCCATGATTTTTTTTATTATGGCACTATTTACCATGCTTAATATTTATTTCATTTTCTGTTGTATTTCTTACCCTTACTGAGTGTTTGAGCACACCTCTTTCTATGTTTTAATTTCCTCAGGATTCCAAGAAGTGTATTATTATTGATAAGCAAGGTGTAGCTAGGGGATTAATGGTGTTCTCAAAGGATCATTTATGTTGTGTTTTATTTTATAAAGTGTAATGTAGCGTCCATTTATGTAATCTATTTTCCAAGACTCTTATATTGATTGGTCTTTCGATACATGATTCCTTGTAATCATGCCAATGTATTAAAATAATGCACCGACTCTGGGTAACTGGGGTCGGGGCGTTACAGTTGGTATCAGAAGAAGTTTAGAAATAACCTTGGAAACTATAATTAGATAAACTCTTATTAGAGAACATTAACCTAAGATTTACTTTGAGGACTGTTATAGAAGAACTTCCTAGAATTTTGGTAATGTAGAGATTTTTTTAGTTTTCCAAGCAAATACATCCATGTCTGGATACGAGCAGGTAGTGGCAGCTCTGGAACAGATGTAGCTAGGGGTAAAACCTGAAAACACTTCTTTGAGCTAGACTCAAACGGGAAATGGTGCACCACAACGGGTCTTTATGCACTCTTGGTTACAACACCCTCGGGGGATATGCCTTAGATAATTGTCATTTTCTTTACAAATCATTATGAAGGATTTACGAGTATATATCTCCTCAAAGAAAATATTTTTATGGATTATATCCATAAACTGTTCAATTTATGTTAGGTATTTTACAAGTTTGGAATTATTCATTACAATTCATAAACTGACCTAGTGTATGCCATTGTATAGAAATGGCGCCCAGTATAAGGAATGTGAACTCCAGGAATACGTATGATCCAAAGAGTAAGAAGGATCGTATATTTTATAGTATTAATCCAACATTTAGAAGGGAAATAATCACCCATGTATTCTCAAAATATGAAGAAATAGTATCATGTGTTAATAAGATATGTAAAAAATTCTTTGAGTCTTATGGATTTGAAGGGAAACAAGAGAATAAAACGATTGAATAGAAAAAGATGGATAAAGGGATGAGGGAAAAGAAGGATTTTCCAATATGTGATAAATGTGGAATGAATCACCTTGGTAAATTCTTGAAGGGAATGGGAGTTTTGTATAAGTGTCGAGAAAAATGACACCAAGTACGTGATTGAAAGGGTAAGAAAAAGTTTTCAAATGTAAAATGCTTCATCTGCAAGGCATTGAGACACTATGAAAATCAATGTCCCATTCATAAGAGTATACCGCAAATGATGTTATTTGATAATAATAAAGTTATGGTACTACCTCAGATAAAGAGGAATGACTAGTGTTCTTATGTTGTTATTATAGAATTATTTCATTTGAGTGTTGTATCAACAGTATACTGGTTACATGAATTATGGAGATAAATAAGGATTGTACTGTAGTACTATTTTATTGAGGATTTGAGATTTTATGGTTCTAAGAAAAGTGATTTAATATTAATCTACACTTTTTGGAAAATACATGGTTGAAGGAAAGGTAATCCTTAATATGGTCCTGATAATGAGGTAGTGATTTTGGAATAAGAGATGTTTGATTTTTGTAATTCAGGATGTTGTGGTGTTGTAAAAGAATACATGAAGAAGGCGTTCACATGTTATTACCTGGAAAATAGGATCCTCATTATGTTTAACTTCCTTATAAATTTTGGACTGAGAGTTTGGATATAAGTATTTTGGATAATTCTAAAGGCTGGAATGTATTAAGTTTGAAATTGGATACTATTGTTAAGGTTATTTTTGGATTTCCATAAAAAGGATAACCCAGAGGTCGGGCGGCAACTCATCACATCCAGCAAGGCCGTGAGACTTAAACCCACAACTGAAGGGAGATGAGAGTGTATCACCTATCACTGACCCACGTGATGTCCAAGATTGAATAATTTTGTTTTTTTAAATGGTCTGGTAGATGAATTATAAATTCATTTTTTTGGAACCCTAAACAAATTGGATAAATATAATATTTTTTAAGTTCTATTATCTTTTAGAGTGAATGATGAGTTTGTGGTAGAAATTAGTTAAAATATGGAACTATACTTGTCAATTATATATATATATATATATATTCTTCTATTAATATATTAAGAAATAAATTCTTAAACTTTAGGTAAGGCATCTTAAAACTAAAAATGTGTTATCCTAATAACTTATGGTTTGTTGAACTGATGATATTTTAAATCATCATAGATTGATGGCTTTGAGGCCCTCAATTCTACAATTGTTTGTGAATGATGACCTCAATCACTCCCTAGAGATATTTACTCATTTCCTCCAATTATGTGTCTCTAATTTCCACCAATGTTCTCCTAATCTAGATCATAATATGGTAGTGACTTTTTCATTCCCATTTTCCTATTATTAAGAATTAATTTTATTAACCCAATTTCCAATGTGGGTTTTCCCACAAAGGTATTTTCTATTTTATACCTTTTATTTTCGAAGAACAATTTAAAATTGCAAGGATTAAATTTATTGAAGGAGGGAAGAATGTAACACCCCAAGATTTCATAGTACGCTATTTGTTTTCAAAGTAATTCAATAACATGCACTACACGCAACACTGAGTTCAAGCGCACCATGACTTATAAAACTAGCAATTCAAAAGTGGTTATGAATATTATTAACTAAATATTATAATTTATATAATCCTTATAATTTTAGTGTCCATATTATGAGTATCTAAGATATAATTTAAGAATAAATACATTTTTTCATATAAAAGAAGTATTTTTCAAAAAAATCAATTTTACCGCCTTTTAATGGCGAAACCGTTTTTTAAAATCCAATATTTGAAACTTTTATATATTAAATTTGACCAAATAAACTTCTTCTTTATAATAAAGAAATAATGATTTAGTTTCAATAAAAATTTTGTGTTTTTATGATAACTTACATATTTGGGCGAATAGTGAAAAATACAATATTTTAACTGAAAACAACTTTTTTAATAAAAACAATTTATAGTGTTAAATTATAAATTTTAATTGTTTGTAAGTATAAATAGAATATATTTTTACAATTTAATCCAATACAGGTCATTTTAAGTAATTTTACATTGAAATTGGACATAAACAAGTGTCAATTTTTTGATAGGTATTATTTCTTAAAAATACGTCTTTAGGTTTTGACAACGAGAATTAATTTTAAATTAATAAATGCATATTCTTTGTTTTGAATTTTGTAAAATAGACCTCATTTTTGGATTCAGAATATCGAAATTATCCTAGGGTGAATTTTTGGTATTTTTCTGAATACTTTCAATTTTTGATGAATAGTGAAAAACACTAAGTTATTGTTTAAAACCGGATTTTTATTTAAATAATTATTTATTTTATTTAAATTTATTTTAGGTTAAAATATATACATAATAACTATATAAATTCATAGTAATTCATTTAAGTTATTTTATAATAATTTTAGATATATAAAAATTTTATCGAACTTTTTACCGTCTTTTACCGACCTCCTTGGAGCATTTGTAAATTTTCATAAAACACAATTTTACCGCTTCTGTGAGTTGAATTTAGAAAATTCATGAGACATGGTAAATATCACGGAGTAAAATGTGGTACAATAAGTTAAAAATAATTTTTGGTGAATAGTAACTTTTTACTTTTATTTACCACGGTTAAAAGAAAATAGGGTAATTAAGGGTAAAAATGATATTATTATTATCCTAACGCATTTCCTAATTCTATTGTATAAGTGTAATTAGAACAAAAACAACCTTATGAATAAAATATGACCCTTTAGGTCCACTTGGATTCGATTAATACATTTATTATTATTTAATTCAAAGAAGAGTTAAAAGAGTTAAAATCAATGTTTAATAACTAAAACATTTTTAATATACGGTTATACATAAGATAAATTAGATTATAAATATTCATTAGAAATATAAATATATTTACTACATAATGGTATTTTATTTATAATTTTTAGACATTAAATAATTTAATTTATTAATGACACAATGATGATGCGGTAATTACCTTATTAATGAAAGAATCAAATAAATTGTATTATAAATATTAAAATAAATATAATTTCAAAGGTTTTATGACATACACGAATATTATAGTGAATAGGACATGTTAGGATTTATTAATTGTATTTTTTTGTATTACTCATGCTGTTATTATTTTATCAAAAAACAAATACCAACGAGTGTCAAAATTGGCATAAAATAGTTTTTTTTAATATTATATGATTAATTGATATAATAGTCCTAAAAATATAAGGTTCATCCAAAAGAATTATATAATAATATATAAGACATTAATGAACCAATTTGGGTTCTATTGGCATTTTATAGTATCTTTACTAACAATATAATATAAAAATACAAAGAGACATGGTAAATGTCAAACTATTTATCTAAGAGTTAAATCTAAAAGTTAAGGTTAATATGGTAATCTAAACCTATCTAAAACATATTGGTTGAGCTTTTTTCAACCCATCCTAACCTTATATTTTAAATAATTCATTTTGGATCCATTAGAAACCAAAAATGATTTTATTATAAAATAATATTTGTAGCTTTTCATAAGGTGCCCCTCACCCCTCTTATAAAAAAGCACTCCCCCTTCTCTGTAACTCAAACTTCAAAGCCTTTTGGCTCGGCCAAACCCTGCCCAAATATCCTCTAAACTTCACTCAATTCATTGTAGAGGCATTCCTTTAGTCATAAATCCAACATAAGAAGCCATTTTGATCAAATCAGAAAGAAGAACCCGAAGAAGAGGTAATAATTTCACCACTCTCTTTCAAGTTCTTTTCTTATTCCACTTCTTATTTCTTTGTTATTTCCATTATAAAATAATAACTCCAGTATCTTCTATATAATTTTATGTTATTATAAATATTTCATATCCATATTCATTATTCTATCCATCCTTTGAATGACATGTCACCATACGTGCGTACGTACGTCTTACTGTCTCCACGTCGTGGTGTAATTGTTATTCCATACATTATTATTTGGATTGGTATAATAATGATGTTCAATTGATGTAAATAATTAATATAATATGATAATTATTCTATATATATGTTATACCATACAATTATATATTATTTTAATATCAAAAGAATGATATTGTCGCTCGTGCGTATGTACGGATTACCGTCTCCACGAACGCAATTAGATTCATTCCCCATCGTATCCATTCAAGAATAATTTTCATTTGATGATTAAAAATAATTTTTAAAGACTTTATATCAATATGGATATGAATAAGATACATCCTATCCATAACAAATATGACTCACCTAACAGAGAATATAAAGGAAAACAAATCCGTTAACACCCAAAACAACAATAATATGAAGATATTATTAACAAAGAAATGTTAAATAATAAAATATGATATAATATTAATGTATATGATTATTGTATAATTTAATAACAATAATTTCACCATTATACAGGTGGTTAACCTACCCTCGACCAAGGAAAAGTACAAGGTAAGGTTTAATTCTACAATCTTTTAATTATCCAAGGTTGTTTATACGTAATTATCTACTGGGACCTCTCTATCATACACAACAATGTTTCTTAAAAATGTATTTAAAAACATTTTTACTATTTACTAGAAAATGGGTTAAATTCATTTATACCCTTAAGTGTTTTGAAAGTAATCTTTCCGTCGTTTTCCAAACAAGTTACTTTTTGACCTTTTCGACAAATTTAAGGTAAGAATGTTTTTTCTAACTTATACAGTGGGTGTGGCTATTTTCTGCCATTATAAAATCATCGAATCTTCCCTTACAAGATACAATAATATTTTCAAAATAAATTTTTTCTTTATAATTATGTGACTTTTAAATTATTTCAAATTAGAAAGAGATATTTCTCTAAAAAGGGTTTTGATTTCATATATGTCAACATCCTTTGATAGATTTTAAATTTATTTGAAGTTGATTTATTATGATAAAAAAATTCTATATTGTATTAAAGGTTTTGTGATATGTTTGATTGTGGATGTGATATTTTTATACCATTCATGGTTTATGGTTAAAGTATTGACATTTCGTATGCTAGTTTTAATACGATTGTTTATGATATGTTTAAACCTTTTCGTATGAGGAATGTATTTGACTTAGTAAGTGATGGGTGGAGCCCTCTATAGCTCCTCGATGCATCGGTAGGTCTCATGAGACAACTGTATGTAGAATTGGATGAGGCCTTTCCAAATTTGATATATGGTTTTGGCCAAGGCCTTAATCATTTTTAGACGTCTTGGCTGAGGCCTTGAGAAAATGTTTCTGAATGTCCAGCATTATACATTCCCTCATTATGAAAATAATACTAATGGTTCATGTGGTCATTCGACTGGTAGAATTCCCATGATTATGTTTTATTATGGCACTATTTACTCATCTCATATTATTGAAATAAAAGTATTCATGTTTATTATTGTTAAAGGCATGTGGTTTCAATTATTCACCATGCTAAATATTTATGTCATTTTCCACTGTATTGCTTACCCTTACTGAGCGTTTGAGCTCACCCCTTTCTATGTTTTCATTTCTCAGGATTCAAAGAAGTGTGTTATGATTGATAAGAAGGGTTAAGATAGGGGATTAATGGCGTTCTCAAAGGATCATATATGTTGTGTTTTATTTTCTAAAGTGTAATTTAATGTCCATGTATGTAATCTATTTTCTAAGACTGCTAAACTAATCTTTCTTTCGGGACTTGATTCCTTGTAATCATGCTAATGTATTAAAATAATTCACTGACTATGGGTAACTGGGGTCAGGGCATTACAATCTTAATCTAAGTTAAAGAAATTATTAAATTTAAATTTATGTGGTAAACCAGGTGTTATGTTCTTTCTTTTACATCATTGATATTATTTGTGATATTGTGGATTGAATGGTCTAATGGTACCAACAAATTTTTTTGTCATTGTTGGATTTATTTTTGTTGGATATATATGATATTATTTCTTCTTAGGTTGTGATTTTTTTGACGTCGCCAAAAAACTAGAAATTTATTAACCAATTATATTTGGATAATGAAACTTTTTCCCCAAAATTATGGAATGTGTGATAACACCCTTAAAATAAAGATAAATTTATTAAAATCCACTTTTTAAATATGTAAAATGATCACTATGTGTTGGGATATTTGGTTGCGCTTTAGGGATAGCGATGTTTCGTTGGGGTTTGTAGGGGTGATGGTTTGTGCGTCATGATTTTGGGGTGGTGAGGTGGTTTGTGGGACCTGATTTTGGGGCAGTGAGGTGGCCTATTGGAAGTGCTTTTGGGTTGGTGAAGTGGTGGTTTCTTTGTTCTAGATGCTCGAGTAGTAATGGAGTAAATGATTGCTAATGATTGAAAAGACCTGGGTTAGATTGGTAAATGACATGAAAATGGTTATTGAATAATTAAATAGTTCATTGTGTAGTTAAATGTGGTTGATGAAAAATAAGGAAAATAAGTAGATGATTTAATGAAATTGGTTGGAAATGTGAATTTGTCTTGTGGCTAGATGTGTGGTGTTATGAATTTATAGGTGGTAGAAAAATTGGTGGTGTTGTGATTTGGATAGTTTGTTTGTTAACCCATAGGTTGTGATTGAGTGTTTGATATTATATATATGTTTGTGTATATTCTTTTGATTTATATGTGCATCCCACCCAAATCAAGAATTACGTGTTGACACCCTTATAGTCAGGTAGTGGGTGTTTTTCCTAACATCTAGTGAGAATTATAGAGGGATGTGTACCCACTCTTTCCCACTCTATCTTCCAAGTGAGGTAGGTGTTGCACAATTTGTGATGGTTGGAGATTGGTTATTGCATTATATATTGGTTGTGATAACACTGGTGTTATCGGGTGAGATGTGTCCATGCTTGTGGAGTGGTGGCCCATGTGTTATTTGGTGAGTTGTGATATAACTATTATTTTGGGGATTTTTATGGCGGGGCTTGTTCATGGTTTGAGGAGGGCACAAGGTTGATTTCTTACATGTTCATGATACCCTACTACTATAGTTTTGGAAGTGGTTGTGTAGTGGACCATGTATTTTTGGGTGATATGTGTTGTGGTCATGCTTATGGGGCGATAAACCCATGTATCTGCATGTGAGGTGTGTTGTAACTGTGCATGTGGGGTGGTTTGGTATATAAAATATATGAGAGTGCCATGACTTATGACGTTGGGTGTGAGAGTGTCATACCAATGGGAAAGTGGTGTGGGGTGCCCTTATCAATGTGATTCCTATTATATTATATTACATGGTTTACATTATTTAGTGAGAGTTCCTTGGTGTGGTTGGGATGGTTTGTATACCAAGATAGGTGTTGTTTGGTTCCACTATATTCTCACAGGTGCATTAGTATGATTCTTCAACATGTTCCTGAGATACATTGGTTTTCCAATTGATTATACTTATATGCTCACCCTACGTATATAAAATTTCTTTTAGGTTTCCAAGAGGATTACGAGGACTGTTATGGACATTACTAGCTTTTATCCTTGATAGTTTGTGTTTCGTTGATTTTTATTTACATCTAGGTATTTACTTTAGAGACATTTATCTATATCAGTTCTATTTATACAGGCATTTTGGATTGTTTTTTTGACTTTCTTTTAATATGATGTCTTGGTGTTTATTGTGGATGATACATCAAACCATCTGGTCATATATTATTATATAGGTTTATACCTCTAATACAATGATATTTTTATACCCTCACTTCTTGTTTCCAACTCAAGGCCTATTGGAGGTGATTCTTGTTGTTAATAATGTCACTATCCTTATTTTTGTGTCTTTGGAGCGAGGGATCCATATCAAGAGTAGATGGTAACCTCAGGCATGTCTAGGCATCTCTGGATGTCGGGGATGTTGGGTTCCTATATCATCTTCCTATTTTGGAGGTCATATCATTTTTGAGGCATATTAGGTGTTGAACCCAAGGCGTCTTGTGTCGTCATGAGGTAATTGATGCCATGGGAGTAATTCATCAGAGAATTTTTACCTTATGCACCCAATTTTATTGAATGGGGTAGAGACTCTAGATCTTGTTACATGTTTAACATATTTTTGGAATGATCAGAAGTTTAACTTATTATTTGGACATATATTAGAGTGCTTCCCCCCAAAGGGGAAGATTTCACACTTTCGTGATGTTGTTTTCCCCCCTAAGGTGGAATATTCCACACTTGGATGGTTGAGAGTCTCCCCACATAGAGTATTATTTCCCACTTGGATGGTTGAGTAAGTCCCCAGATGGTGGATAATCTCACACTAGATGTTTTTGGGATTGAACCTTGGGGAGTCTTCATACATACCCTATCGATGAACAATGATCAAAACTCACATAGTTTGATTTTGTAATATATGGTCATGTGATTAGACTGGTCGATTATTTTGAACATCGTACGGTATGGAATCCAAATGTTACAAAAGTAACATCAAGGAGGGGTGATGTAGGTATTATTCTTGAAATATTTTAGGGTTCTTCTAGGACCAGTGATGATGTGAATGGGACTTATGCATGGGAGATTTCTAGGGGTACTACTAGTAGAAGCGATGATGTGGTTGGGGATTACTCATGGATGATCCCTAGGTCATGGTGTATAATCTCATGTGTATCACATGAGGCATATTATGTTTATTTTTTGAGGAATCAGGTACTTATCACATAAGGATGATTTGGTTTGTTTCATAGAAAATGTTACATTTTAACATCACAAGAAACGACGTGGTGTGAAAGTCTTATCCATTAATCTTTCCTTCCTTTCTTCCTCATTTTGTGTCATAAGGTAGTCTCATCCCCCTGGTGGGTTGATAAATATAATGGTGGATTACACCCAAGGAGGAATACCATGGAGACCTCTTGGAAACAAAGGGGACATATGTGGGGATTTTACTCTAGGGTTTCCCATTAATCTTCCTTGTGTTAGAGCGTGAGGTAATTTCAGCCCACTAATTGGTTGAGGGATATGATTGGTGGTTGTCTCGTGATCATTGTATGAGTCATCTTACACATGTAACAGAAGGAACATCGTTCTTTTCGTATGAGGAATATAATTCTCACGATATAGTGTATATTTCTTTTTCAAGTCATTTAGTGAGGACTAAGAGGTCATCTTATGATAATGGAATGAGGCATCTTATGCATGACGCGTAAGGGATAACATGTGTATCCCATGTGGAATCCTTTGCTTTTTATATAGGGTATAATATAGTTTAACATCATGTAGTAAAGACTAATGGTGTTTTATCAGGATCACAGAATGAGTAATCTTACACATGACACGTAAGGCATATCATGTGTATCACAAGAGGCATCCTATGCTTTTCATGTAGGGTATACAACAGTTTCATGTATTTTAGCATGAATTAATGGGTTCATCTCATAATCATGGAATGATGCACCTTATACTTGATGTATAATGAATCTTGGGTCTATCACAAGAGGCATATTTTTCTTGTTATATAAGGTATAATATATTTTCACATCATGTAATGAGTACTAATAGGTAGAATATTTCTGTAAATGGATAGTGTGGGTCTTATAAAAGAGCTTCCCTTTCTGATTCGGCCTATCATGGGAGTTAGGTGATGGGGTTTCAAGAGTTTATTGAGGAGTGTTTCAAATCAAGATATAATGGTAATAAAATAGGATAATATCAAATAATGGAATGAGTAAGGGACCAAGAGGATCATTCTAAATTATGGTATTCTCAAGAATGTAGAAGAGTATCTCTATTCAAGGTATTATATATGGTGGATGTTGGGGAGGTAATTGATCCAAACGAAAATGTTCTCATCCATTCTAGAAATTTTTATAATGTTACTCTCCATTATTAATGGGGGTGTGGGGGCCTATCCCCCAAATAATAGACCAGTGTATGTGTGTCAAAACACTATTTCATGCAAGTATGACCTTGTTGAGAAACTTTTCACTATGACTCACAACTATGAAATTTATTACAAAAAAAAAAAGAGTTTTCACAAGACATGGACTACAAGAGAGATTTTGGAAGACATCATGTTGATAAAATTTGTAGTTGCGAACAAGAATATATGTGCAAAAGATGTTACTTTTCATGAAATTGTGGCCCAAATGGAGAAATTTCTGCAAAAAGGTCTAAGCAGAAGTATATGCATTGAGGGACATCACCATAGTAATTCCACAAAAGTGTGAGACTTGGGGGTTGTGTGAAGCACATAACCAAATGTTTCATGATTGAGACCTCCAATGATAAAATAAAAAATTCCATCCTTTAATGTGAGGGGTGGATTCCATATTTATAGTAATTTTTATGTGTTACGCAACATGGCCTATGTCGCGCAACATTATGGGGTTATGAAAAAATGACTTTGTTTTTTTGAGGTCAGATAATGTATGTAAGGAACATATGAATTTTACTTCACCTTTCTCATGAAACATTGTTTCAATATTGTGAATGAGTTTTTTACACTTTTGGAAAGTTTCATAAAATTCCACGATTGTCTCCAAAATCACCTTGGTAGGCCATTTTCAGAAGTTTAACATGGAATGTCCATAACATTTGATCCGTAAGTCTATCTAGGCTCCATTACCCTTAAATTAGAATTACAAAAATTATTTATACTAATTAATCATGTTTTTACACATTAGTTCCATTATTTTTTGAATTTTTTTTCAGTTCCAACAATATCAGGCGTCACCACAGTCGCCGCACCACTTTGCCCAAGCCAAATCACCATAAAAATTACACACCACACATCCCAATAATATCTCACAACAAAAACTATGCACAAAACAACCACATATCACCACCACATTCTGTCTCCACACATCACTGCTACACATCACAACCACTAAGCATCATAACCACCGTTCATCAAAACCATTCACACCACATCATATACCACAACCTCGTAGCACAACGTCGCCACATGACATAACACCACCACATCATCATCATCATCTCATAGCTTCCTATGTCGCATCCATGATAACCAACCATCATATCATAACCTCTTCCATAATGATTCCAATCCAGTAATCTCAATCACCTCACAAAATTCCAAACTACATAATAAAACTCAATAAGAATAACCATACATCACATCAACACATTCCTTCTTTCACAAATTATTTGATGGATTTTATCACATTACATCTTTAATTAGCATGGGTATTATCACACAAACTAAATATCAATTGAAAACTAGTTATTAATGAAATATAAATTCTTTATCCTTTTATTCAAGGTGAGGTCACACAATAACATAGAAAGGGCCTCAATGCATATCCTCTATTATGCAAGAAAGGTACCCAACATCTATTATATTCAGAAAGAAAACAACATTGCATAATATAATTGACAAAAATTTCAAAGAATTAAAAAAATGTGATATCTCCTCATACACAAAATTTTAGTTATGTGTATTAATTATCTTATATCAACCTTTAGAATCCACAAAAACAAAATGAAAAACATGTAGATAAACCACATAACACATAAAAAGAGTGAGAACAAGAATTTCTAACCACAAAAAATCATTCTAATCTTTCCAGGAACAACAAGGAAAAGAAGAAACACCATGTAATCCATAAACCCATAAGAAAACTTTGGATAAACCTACAAAATATCAAGGGATCATAAAAATTCATCCCACACACACCTCATATAGAATAAATTTCACCACAGGGGATCCCTGAGAGAAGGATGAGAGAAATAAAGAAATAGGGGATAAGGAATAACGTTAGATTACAAAGAAACCACCACCTAAGCCTAAGGATCTAGGTGAGGGAAGACATGCTAGAAAAACTACCAAAATCTCCTAGGTTTCATCATAAAATGACAAGAAGAGGAAAATGTGGAATTACTGGAGAATTAACTAAAAAAACTTATTTAAAACCTGGAATATGTCCCTTTCACTTTTTGAATTACATATTCATGTCTTGAATTCCATAGGGGACATGGATTACAAACTAAGAAACCAGTAAAAATCAAGAAACCTTCATATATTTTATTTCTTCCAAAAATAATTTTTCCTTAACTAAAATTAATTACAAATCATGTAATTCTCTACCACATCGTGAATTTGTTTCGCACTTCACGCACCAGCTAAACATAGGGTGTTAATATGCCATCCTCACATGTCATGGACCACCAACTCATGATGTGAATATGTTTGATGATGTGAACCAATTTCTGTAGTACTCCTACTACATTGACTACCACGGAACCTCCTTAGTCCTCTTTAGAGGACCTCCAAATGTCCAAAATAGAAATGTAACAAGCATGGAAGACATGGAATATTACATTAGATACCTCTCAAATGTTTCTCATCCTCGAGAATGAAAACCAAAACTAGGAAAATAAAGTGGTCCAAAAAACCTCCCATATGGAATACCTCTCTAGGATCTCATCACAAACCAAATGCCACCATCAGTTAAATACACAACACTAAAGCACCCATAAAACACACCACACAACCACATCACAACCTCAAACCTGGTACAAAACAACTATTAGGTTACTGACCAAAAGTCACCTCCTTTTCCACACATCCACATCACCACACAACAACCCACGTATCAACATAAATCATCAAAACAACACTATACCATCCGCACAACTAACTCAACATTCACACAGAAAAAATTGACCCTTGTCATAACCAACTCACAACACTACCCCATGAATATAAGGAACATAATTTTATCTTCCATTACATGATATTATCTGATTTGTAAATCACAAAATATCTTATATATTTTTTATCACATCAAAATATACTTCATCCTAATTAGTATTTAGGCCCTCACTTTTTCATATGTTGAAATCTCTATCACACAATACACATCACACATTAGGAAAAAACGAATCACATAAGGCAACATGATCCAACATCACATCATCAAAACAAAAGGTTGAAAATAAAAACTCAAAATAGAACCATGTATAGGGCTTGTATATGTGTCTATCACTCCTATTTATTGTCCTCCATGCTACCATGACTCTATAACACACAAACCAAGGGAATGGTCCACTCCTAAAGCACCTTATCATGGAGATCATGTATATCTACAGGGTCGCTCCATGAACGTCGATTCGTCATCAATATCAAAATCTCCCCAGTGAATGATGTGGGAGTCATCTTAAGGATATCGACATAGCAATAATATGTGGAAGACATCATTGATCCTATTCACTTGTATTGGCAACGCCGACGGATACGCCACCACTCCAACATTTCACAATGCATCAAAGGGACCAAAAAACAATGGATAAATCATAATCCCTAAAAAACCAATGATTCACTCACTGAGGGGAGACTCTCAAGAAAACATGGCCTCCAACTATGAAATATAGGGGCCTCCGCCTATGATCAACACATGCCTTCGGATGGCTCCGCACCGCTCTCATCCTATATCGAACCAACTGGATGTCCCCAGTCATTCTCTACACCACATCAGGACCCATAATTGATGAATCTTATACCTCTATCCAGAACAATGGATAATGAGAGAAACACCCCTAAAAATCATCAAGTGGAACCATACCAATGGATGACTGATAACTGTTGTTGTATACAAACCCAACTAGAGGCAATTATCTTACCCATGATCCTCCAAAACTATCCTCTTATTCCATAATACATCTTTCACTCCCGAATTTACTGCTAATTTTGAGCTATGAAACTCACAGATAACTCCCTCATGTATCACCCATGTAACGAAAAACCTCTACTAGATCAACATCTAGTTTCATCTATCCTCTGGCCATCCCTCTGGAGTATCACCATAGAAAATAAGGTCATGCATAACCTCTTTCTATGAGTCTCCCCACTAAGACTCCTCCACCTACCACATAATGGATGACTCCATGGTCATATGATAATGATAACCCCTTCCAATACTCTATCAAACATCAAAATTCATTAATGCAAGATCTTCCATCCCTTTTTCAACATCAAAATACTGTAAAACCACATCTCCCATGAACCTTTGACCCAACACATCAGTAACAACATTCCCCTTTACTAAGGTGTAAGATATATTAAAAATATGAAGAAAATCAATCCACCTATACTGAAATATATTCAAATCTCAGGGAGAGAAAACATACTTTAGGGTCTTGTGGTATGTGAAAACCACAAAACACTCACTGATGATGTAATTATGACAAAACATCCACCCAAACACAACTAATTCCAACTCCAAAAAATTGGTGGAATAGTTACACTCATGGGGGCATAACTGCCAAGACTTATAAGAGATCATCACTCTTTGTTATATCAACACACATCCAAAACCCATATGGTATGCATCATAAAATAAATCAAAAAACACACCCTCAGTCAACCAAATTACTAACTAACTTCTTATTCATGTAACTAAATGCTATTTATTACTGATCACCCATATAGAAGTATGATACTTCATATTCAACACTCTCAATGAGGTAGAAACTATAGATAAATTGGGAAAACCCCTATGATAATAACCAGCCAGACCATGAAACCTATGAACCTCTACCACATTATTGGGTTATTCCCAAGATAAAACTATCTCGACCTTCAATGGGTATAGTTAAACACCCTTTTAATACACAACATGTAAAAGTAAATTAACCTATCATGTCTAGAACTCGCAAATGGAAAACATTCCATATAGGTGGTGGTGTCAAAGGACTTAAAAAATATCTCTAAGATGCTTATAATTCTCCTACTATAACCTTGAATAGATCAAGATATCATCTATGAATATGATGATGAACTAGTCCTTGAACTCACAGAACATGGATATCATGATCCACATGAACATGGATGGTTCATTCATAACACCAAACAACATGAATACAAACACAAGGTTCTCATTCATGCACCTGAATGAAGTATTTGGAATATTATTCCCCATGACTTTAAACTGGTGATATCCAAACCATATAACAATCTTTTAAAACCAATAAGATCCTATAAGCTAGTTGAAAATTCCATTTATCCTCAGAAGAGGGTAACTGTTAATGACTATCACTTGATAAACCTCTAGTAGTCGACACCCAACATCATACTTCCATTGAACATCTTAGTGAATAACATTGGAGCATCCCAAGATGACACACTGGTTTAGATATAACCTCTCTACATTATATCCTCCACCAAAAACATCAAATCACATAACTTTATTGTCATTATATGATTGGGATCCATCAAAATAAGAGACACACCCAACTATAACTCTATACTGAACTCGATGTCTCATCAAGGGGGTAGTGTCATAACCTTATCTAGGAAAACATCTATGAGATCCTACACAACCTTGGGAACACCCTAAACCTGAGCTTACACTAACATCACCACTAAATATGATAGAAAATGCTCCCTTTGTCTACCACCCATCCTAAAACCTTAATCCCAACGAATTCCACTCATTAGCCCTCCATGTCAGAAAATAAAAATCCCCTCTAAAAGAATTAAATGACTTCACAAAAAGAACACAACCAATTAATTAAAAAGATAAAAAATATTTTTTTATCTATAGTGAAACTAGCCTTTTACACTTATTATTTCATGATTATAAGAATATTTATCCAATTAATACAACCCAATGATCATAAAATCTACTATATTTTGAAGATTAGGTAAATAAAAATTAAAACATGGATCTAGAATAAAATATCATTTTATTTATCATATGTAAATGTGATCCTAAATTCCATTGATATCTTATATAATCATAGGATAACCTTGGGAATACATAGAAAAAATGGATGAGCTAAAAATCCTAGTAAGGTAATAAACATAGGAATAAAGATCAACACATTAGCTAGAAGAAATAAAATGATGACATAAAAAGGAATGGAAAATGAATAAAAATGTGGAAGAATAACATGTAGAATGTAGGATAATGTAATCATGGAACCATAGGAATGAGGCAGCAACATACAACATGACATAAACATGATTCAAGACTTACTACCATGACTATATCATGTGGTGTAAAAATTCCCATAGTGGATTTTGTTAAATCCCAAATCCAATACATGAAATCTCATGATACGAAAAATTTCCCAATGAAATAGATGGATCTCTGGGAACACCCATCATAACATGTTCATGCATATGTGTGTCACATAAATAATAAATCATAAATAATACACATAAGTGTTACCCATGGAAATAAATGGGTATCATAATCTAGTCATAAGGCATAACCAAAGGTTACATCATAATGATATCCATGAAATAATGTATTTAAATAAACATTTGAAATTAATATGGTAAAATAGGAATATATCGTTATATATTATGTATAAATAAAGTTAAATCATGTAAAATAAGTGTTTATGAAACCGTAGAAATGAGACACCTTAGTGATAGTTAAGGAAAATATTAAAGAGTCTGAAAAGAAAACAAAGGCATAAATGTTTCTATAAATCAATAAATTAATTAAGATATATTTTCATTATGAAATGAGTGATTTTATAAAAATAATGGTGGCTTAAAATAGTTTCTGTTGTATACATGAAAATGGATAAGAAATAGAGATGTTCTATTTAATTAGGTTTGGTTATCAAGAGGAATTTAGAAGGGAACCTTTTGAAACATGTATTTACCCATTAAAGAAGCATGAATTAGACTAGATAAATGTGTGTATAAAATATAGAGATAATTTACAATGAATATATAATAATAATTAATAAAAAAAAATTGGTAAATATAGATAAATCGTAACCCGATGGTACATTTGAAGGTTCAGATAGATCTATTACCTTTTGTCTGAAATGGTTCCACACTTGGACTTGTTCTCATGAAAAATCAAAAAATATTAATTAATAATTTAATTCAAAACCTCTTAATTATATATTTGATTTATTATATTTTTATTAAGATCATTTATGGGAATTTTGATGAGTTATAATGTTTACTTTCATTGTTATAGAGCATTTGTATCGTGATTTTATTATCGATTTCCTTGAGTTTAATGATTGGATATCTTTTAAAATGGAAGAAAAACTATTGAAGTGGAATTATATGATATTTATGGACGTAAAAAATTCAAAATGGTCCCATGTGTCATTTTTTTAAATATGAGAATGATTCATTTTATAAAATGATAAAGAATAATGTTTGGTTTATTTTTTTGTTTTTCTATCATCACGAATTAGTTTTGTTTTATTATTTAATATTTTGATTATATATTAGTTCCAAAACATTTAATAATATATAATAAATATACTATAATATTTTATAACCATAAAAATGGTTTTATGACCTTAATATAATGCGGTAATGAAAATTGAAAAATCACCATCCACAAAGGCGGTGAATGGAAACATCAGACACAATATTTTCATTTTTTTAATAAAAGGAGAATATAATAGATTTTGTGATGGATATTAAAATGACTCAATAAAATGAAAATATATATATTATACTAGTGGTATCATGTTGTTTTGGATAGGGGATGTGAGTAAAGGATAAGAATAGAAAATAAATTTAAAGAGAAAAAATAAGGATTTTACCTCATTAATAGTGTCTCCTTGAGAACCTCCTTAGGTAAAATGGAATCAGTATTTTTGTGAGACAAGAAGGAAAAGATCATGGGGAATAGTCTTTTTTGATTAATTGGGTACAGTATTATAATTCTAAAATTCTAATAAGGTGTAAAGAGAATAGATGGTGAGAGGTGGTATTTATAATGGGCTGAGAGGGGTGTTTTGGTTATTTAATTCATTAGTTTGTTATTTTGTCTCAAGACTATCAATAGTGATGATTATTTTGACTAATTATATTAATTATTTCACGTGAGTTCTAAATAATGGGTTCTCACATCATTAATGACACAAAAACTCATGTATTTGGCTTAAAATGTTAAATGTTGTAAATTACCGTATTTCACTATTCACCAAAATTTCAACTATTTTAGAAAAATATAAATAATCCACCATAACCATATGTTAATGTATAGATTTAAAAAAGGGACCCTATTTTATGAAAATAATTATGTAAATATGAGAAATTAATATTTTAATTAAAATCATCATTTATTCGAAAAATATCAATTTTGATATTATAATCGATTTTATTACACTTATGGAAACTAACTAAGGTATAATTAAATTACACTTTAATAATAATACAAAAAAATATTAATTTATAAATCTATTTTATGAAAATAAATATTCATTTAAATAATTATATTAATTGTAAAATTGTAAATATATATAATCATTTCACAAAAAATGAAAACACATAATCTATCAATTTTATAATATTTATTTACTTATTTTATGATATAGTTATAGAATATTTTAATTTATAAGATACCTAAATCTTATTTATAAATTCATAGGTGAGGTTACTACTCTAATAAAAAAATTATTATTTCTAAGGGTCGCATTATTTTTCCAATGGTAAGGTTACTAACAGTCATAAGGGTTTACTACCTCCTATAAATAACACTTTATCCATTCATCATTCAATTATATTTCATCCCATGGTTATATATAATTTCATAATTAAAATAAATTTTTTATTGTTAATATTATGTTTTTCATCTTTCTTCGTGAGTGTGGTCATTCTATTAGATCGTGCAAATCCAAACCATCAATGTCTTATTATATTATTTTCTATTTGTATCTCCGCTATAATATTTGGAATAATTATAGGTTTACATGAAGACTAATGTATCATTATTAATTTATGAAAATAATGTTTGTGTTGGTTTCTCGATTTGATTTATGGTTATTAAACCTAAATGGAATAATTATAAGAAGGGAATTCCATTAATAAAATTCAGGGTCATTATATTCTCCTCCCTTATGAAATTTCTCCCTCGAAAATTCATTTTACATACTAAGGTGAAAACAAGTGAGGGTATCTATCCTTCATATCTTCTTCTAGTTCCCATTTCACCTCTTCATATTTACGGTTCTTCCATTGTATTTTGTCAAAGTGAGTAGTCTTTTTGCATAGAAATTTATCTATGTGGTCCAAGATCTTCACTAGCTACTCCTTGTAATATAGATAATTTTCTAGTTCTATCTCCTCTGAATATAGTACATTGGAGGGAACTTATATGTACATCCCTAAGAGGGAGACATGGAATAAATCATGTACTTGAGACATGGTTGGTGAATGTGCTGGTAGATATTCCACATCTCGGATGTGACCAAGAATCTAAAAGGGGCCGATGTACCTGGTACTTAACTTTACTTTCTTCCCGAATATCATTACTCCCTTAAATTGAGATATGTAGAGAATAACATGTCTCTAACCCTAAAATCCAAGTCTCTTAGATGATCGTATGCATAGCTATTCTATTAACATTAGGCTTCCTTAATGTGATGCTGACTAGTTTTTACCTTTTCTATTATTTCTTCAATCATTTCAGGCCCCAGTAGCTTATATCCACTGACATCAACCAAGAATTTTGTTGTTCTACATCCCTTCCCATGAAGGGAATCATATAGAGCCATTTGGATTCTTTATTGGGAACAATTTTTTTAATATAACTCTAAAAATATAATATGTTGGTCTCATCTTCTTTTGAAGTCCATATAACATGCTATCAACATGCATTCTAGTTTTTAAATAGTCCTATCAAATTGGAAATCATTTTTTGGCAGATAAGTTTCATTGAAGTTCACTATATAATTTAGATCATGTTGAAGACTTTCGTACAAAATTGACGTAAATATCAGTTCATGATCACATATCATTGATAGGGGTACTACATTAAGCCTCACAACTTCTATGATGTATATATGATCATGTTGGTTAAGTGATAAATCCTATCAAATAACTATAAGGTGAGCTATCTTGGTAAGATGATATATAACACTCCATAATGAATTATTTCCCTAGGATGTGTTTAAATGTCCAAAGATAAAGTCCATGGTGATTTTTTCCATTTCTTTTTAGGTATGGGTAATGGTAGCATCATTCCATTGATATTTTTTCATTCAACCTCCAATTTCTCAAATACTGAACACTGTGATGTATATTCCTCAATCTCCTTTATCATATTGTCCAAAAAATAGTACTCTCATAGATCTTGAAACATATTTGTACTCCCTTGGTGGATATAGAAGTTATAGATATATACATCATATAAAAACTATTTCTTTAACTCAAGATTTTTTGGTGTACGTAG
Organism: Viscum album; assembly: GCA_963277665.1. Lineage (NCBI taxonomy): Eukaryota > Viridiplantae > Streptophyta > Magnoliopsida > Santalales > Viscaceae > Viscum > Viscum album. The sequence goes on from OY728161.1 coordinate 1,427,141,673, forward strand.
GCGTGACCCAAATCTCAAAAATCCTTCTTCATTAACATTTAAATCCAATGATTTCCCTTTTATTATAGATTCTACTTTCATCTGAGTTCCTACATATTCTCTTTGAGCATCCTTTACCTTTCCCTAGAATGGATTTTTAAGAAATCATATTTGAAATGGTTGTTGAAGTTGATTAATTTTAGATTCACATTTCCATACTTTTCATGTCTAAAAAATCATATCCTTCTCAATTATCATCAATGATAAAATTGATGCATCCTTTCTACTTAGAGCATCTTCCACATTATTCCATTTCCCTAGATGGTAGTGGATCAAGCAGTCATAGCCCTTGATCAGCTCTATCCATCTTCACTGGCACATATTAATCTTCTTCTATGGGAATATATATTTTAGGATCTTGTGGTCAATATATATCTCAATCTTCTCACCATAGAGTCAATTCTCTAATATTTTCAATTAAAAGATAATACCATCTAACTCCATATTATGTGTGGGATAGTTTTTCTTATTAACTTTCGACCACCTCGAGGTGTAAGATGTCCCATTATCATTTTTATTTAGTATACATCCCAAAACCTTATTTGAATCATATTTTTATACCCAAACGAGTTATCCACATATTGGTAGTATCATTACAGGTGCAGTGATAAGCCTCCCTTTTAACTTTTTAAAGAAACCTTCACATTCACTAGTCCCAAAAAACATTACTCCATTCCGAGTCACCTTGGTTAGTGGGTTTCACAATAATGACATGTTCTTAAAAAATAGTCAATAATACCTAGATAGACCAAGTAAACTATGGATCTATCTTAGAATTTTTTTCAGGGGCCACTATTTAATTTCCATTATTATGGAAGGGTCCAAAGATATTACTTTTTTTGTGATAACATATCCCAAAAATGATACTTCTTCTATCCAAAACTCACATTTATTATACTTTCCTTATATTTTATCCCTTCAAAAAATCATTATCATAGTATTCATATTCTCCTCACGTTTATCCTTCCTCTTATATTATATCATAATATCATCTATAGAGATTACCCAAAATTTGGCCAGGGTAATCTATAAAGACTCCTTAATTCCATGAATATTGATCGAGAATTACTGTGTCTGAGAGGAATCACTATGAACTCATAGTGTACATACCATTTTTGAATGGTATTACTGGTAATATCATATTTCCTTGCATTTAATTGGTGATATCCCACCGAAGGTCCGCTTTAGAGAAATACTTATCCCCCCATAGTTGATAAAAAAATGCATTTATCTTTGGAAGGGGATAAATGTTTTTTAACATGATTTTATTGAGGTTGTGATAAAAAATTTATAGGTTCTTTGATCCATTATTATTTTTTTCAAAGATAACTGGAACACCGCATGGTAAATCACTCATTCATATAAATCTCTTGTACATATTATCTTCTAATTTTTTCATCAGTTCTTCTAACTCAATGGTGTCTATTCTATAATGTTTATTTTATATGGGCAGTGATTCAGGTATAAGATAAATCAATAACTCAACCCATATATTAGGAGAAATACTAGTTAATTCATTAGGTAACATGTAATTTTAGTCCCTTATAATGGGATGTATTCAAGAATGATCATATCCTCTGTCTCAATCATTTGAGTTAGATATATTTTCTCATAATGAAATAATATGCATAGTTGAGATGATAATTCATAAAGAGATTACCTATGAGGTTCTATATATAAACACAAACTAAGAGGAGTTATATACTTTCGATGCAATAATTGGAAGATTTTTTGTATTAACAGATAAGTCAACCTTTCAATTTTATGGTGGTATTTGTATATCTCTACTAATCATGAAAGATATTAAATAATGTGTAGAACCAGAATCAGAAAGTATGTTTTTTATTCTTGAATGAATAACCAATATACATATCACCACATAATTTATGGGATTCACTACAAAATTAGTGATATCATATGCCCTTACTTACTACCATGTAGGTTGTTGTTGTTGATTGCCCCCAAAAACCCTACGCTTAGGAAATTTTATTACATAATTACCATTTTACATAAAGTAGATTCATTTAACTATAGGCTGAGTCTTGATATGAACCTTTCTTTCTTCTACCACGTTTTTGAAGTTTTATATATCCCTTTGGAAATAATTATCCAAATGGTCTTCTCTTCCACATTTGAATCATCTCCTAGTTCCCCTTATGTAGTTTCTAGGATTATTTTTTCCCACACTTTTGACATGTGGGGTGTTGTGTTTTGTTTACATCATTGAATTTATCTATCGATCCTCCCATATTAAATTCCATTTTCCTCATTTTACCTATGGTCACACAAGACCATTGAGAGTCTCTAATCTCCATTTCAACCTTATGGGGGAAACAGACAACCTCCTCATAGATGTTGAAATATTTATTCACCAATCATTTTTAAAATAATCATCTTTAGGCCGCTAAAGAAGTTATCCACCTTTATTTCAGTGTTCATGAAAAAACTAGAGGCGTATAATTAAAGCCTTTTAATGATTTACTCATACACCATGATATATTCATCATACTTTTACATTATTTTAATGAAATCCCCATCCATAGTAAGATGAAGGGTTCATGGAAAATATTTATTGAAAAATATTTTGTTTAATTCATCCCAATCCATCAATCAATTTCTTCCTTATACTTTTTTTTTGTAATCACTATCCAACACTAATCATCCTCCCGATAAAAACAACATACAACTAATAAAACATTCTCTTATTCTGAGAAATTATTCATAGATAATATTTTATCAATGGAGTTAATAAATTATTCTGGGATATGGGATCAATAGATCCACTAATGATAGGAGTTATTTTTCACATAAATAATTTGACTGCAACATGATCTTTCTTAGGATTAGGATATAATTACACATGATTCACAATATTATCAATAACTTGAGCCACTTGGCCTAGTACTTTCAAAAAGTTTTGAGCACCTGTTCCCATTAGATTTTTCATTTTATTAGAGAAAATCATCACATTTTCTTTCAAACTGATTATTAGCACGAGTTATTCTATTTTCAACCATTAACTAAGAACTAGAAAAATTCAATTTGGGGGTTTTAATACTTTTCTAATAATAATATAAAAATAACAACTTTTAACATTGAAGGATAAAATTTTAAGTAAAAATTATATCCAAACATGTGATTTCATAAGGTTTAATATAAATTATCCATAATTATTGAATTATCTATAGTGTTTATAATAAATTTTTCTTGTCCAAATCCTTAAAAATAACGAAAAATTTCTCTGATGCCAACTATAGAAACTATAACCTTTTACACATATTATTAAATTATTATATGCATAATTATCCAACAAATTCAAACCAAGGATTGTAAAAGCTAGTTTATTTCAATTAATAAGAAAAACAACTGATAAAATGGACCTAGAATAGAATATATTTATATTAATCATCCCTAAATGAGTTCCTAACTTCTTTTGAGATCCTAAATCTACTTAGAATAACCTGGGAAATATATATACATAAGTAATGAGCTAAAAATCCCAATAAGAGAATAAACATAGAAATAAAGTATAACACATGGGTTAGAATGCATGACTTGATCACAAAATAAGGCATTGAACATGATTAAAAATATGGAATAATAACATATAGAAAACTAGATAATGTAATCATGGAAACATAGGAATGTGTAATAAACAAACAACATGACATAAACATGAATTAAGGATAACTATCAAGACAAAATCACATGATGGACAAAGTCTCATAATGGATTAGGTTTACTCCCCATTCTTATACATAATGTCACATGAGACTAAAAATTACCCAATGCATTGTATTTCTATATGGGAGAACGCATCATAAAATGTTAATGAATATGTTTTCCACATAAATAATCTAGCATAAACATTACAGAAAAGGGTAACCCATGGAAAGAAATGGATATAATAATCATGTCATAAGGCATAACAAAAGGGTTTATCACAATAGTATCCATTAATGAGTGTATTTAAATCATAATTGGAAATTCATAGTGGAAAATAGAAATAGATAATGGTAAATTATGTCTAAATAAAGTTAAAACACCTAAAGTGAGTGTTTAAGACACTTTAGAAATGAGACACTTTGGTTAAGTTTAATGAAAATATTAAAGGGACATTAAATATGAAAAAGGAATAATTGTTTTTAAAAAACTAAAAATGTACTATGATAGTTTTTCATCAAAAAATGAGTGATTTTATAAAAAACGTGGTTTTTTAAAATATTTTATGGAGTGTATATGATTTTGGGTTAGAAATGGAGAAGTTCACTTAAATAGAGCTTTCATATTGGGAGGAAATAAATAATGCAAACTTTTAAAATGTGTATTTCTTCATCAAAGAATGATGAATTTGAATATATAAACACGTTTGGAAAATATAAACATAATATATAAGAATCATATAAGAATAAAGAATAAATTCATTTAGGTAATGATAGATAAAGCAAAGCTTGAAGGGAAATTTCAAGGTTCGGAGAGATCCATTACATTTTTTCAGAAAGTGTTCTTCACTTTCGTTAATTTCCTAGATAATAAAATTAGATCCATTAATAATTTAATTTAAAACCTCTTAAAAATATATTTCATTTATTAAATTTTTATTTACTTCATTTATGGACATTGTAATTATTTATAATCTTTAATTGTGTTATTTTAGGAGCGTTCGTTTCGTGATTTTATGATCGGTTCCCTTGATTTTAATTATGGGATCTCTTTTCAAATGGAAGAAAAAAACAGAACTGTAATTATATAATATTTATGCACCTCCAAAATTTGAAATGGTCTCATATATCATTTATTCAGATTTTATAATGATTCATTGGATAAAATGTTAATGGTAAACATTATGTTTATCTATATGGGTTTTTGATCATTACGAACTAGTTTTGTTTTATTATTTAATATGATGTAAATATATTAGTTCTATAACATTATATAAGTTATAATACATATATTATAATTATTTTAACCATAATAATGATTGTATGGATATCCATAAAGGTGGTAATTAAAAATGAAAACCCATTGTCTATGAAGGCGATGAATTGACACATTACATACGACGTTTTGATTTTTTGAAATAAAAGGAGAAGAGAAGATATTTTGTGATGGATATTAAATTAACATAATAAAATTCTAGTATATATATGATACTATATTTATCATTCTATATGTTTGGGAGGTGAGGGGAGGATAAGAAATGAAAAAAATTAAAAGTGAAATAAGGAGGATTTACCACATCAATATTGTCTCATGGAGAACCTCCTTAGAGAACTTTGAATTGGTCTTTTGGTGAGAATAGAATTATTAAGACATTGGGAAGAGTCTTGGTAGAGTAATTGGGTAGAATATTAACATGCTCAAAATATTGTAATGAGGGAGTAGAAAGGTGGTGAGGGGTGGTATTTATAATGGGGGAGGGGTGTTTTTGATTATTTTATTTCATAGTTTATTAGTTTGGCTCAAACAATCTATAGTGTTTATTTTTGTGACTAATTATATAAATTGGTGCATTTGAGTTTGAAAAAATTGGTTCTTATATCATCAATTACTAAAAAATTCTTTTATTTGGCTTAAAATTTTTAGTACCACAAATTATTGTATTTCACAATTCACCAAAATTTCAACTATTTTAAAAAAATATATGAAATTCATCCTAAATTTGTTTTGAAATTTCTATTTCAAAATGGACCCCATTTTATGAAAATAATTTTCTAAATATGATAATTTTAATTTTTATTTAAAATCATCATTTATTTAAAAAATAATAATTTTAATATTATAAATTATTTTATGAAACTTTGAAAAATTAACCTAGGTATCATAAAACTACTTTCTAATTATAAAAAAATATTAATTTATGATTATATATTTTTAAATCTTTTAAATTGTTATAGTTATTAAAAAATTGTAAATAAAAAATTATGTTTCACAAAAAAAAACCAACACTTAATTTACCATTTTTGAAATATTTATTTACTTAGTCTATGATATAAATTTATCGTTTTTCATTTTTAAGATACATAAATTTTATTTATACTTTTATTGGTGATTTTATTATTCTAATAGTCATATTACTCTTCATAACAAATGCATTATTGTTCCAATGGCCATGTTACTTGATGAAATAAGGGCTTACTACTTCCTATAAATAAAACTTATTCCATTCATCATTAACATATATTTCATCCTACAGATATATACACATTAATTTTTTAAAAAAATATTTTATTATTAACATTATTTTTTTCAACTTTGTTCATGAGTGTGGTCATTCTAGTAGATTGAGAAGATCCAAATTTTCCTATTATTATTATAATATTTTCTATTTATTATCTTGATATAATCTTTTGATTTTTTATAGGTTTACTTAATGAAAAGTGTATCATTATTCATATATGAGAATAATGTTTTTGTTAGTTTCTCTATGTGATGTATGTGTTTTATACTTATATGACATAATTATAAGAAGATAAATTTCATTGATAAAATTCATGGTCATTACATGTCATGACCCATACCAGTGGGGCCCGCACTGTGACTCCCCAAGCTCGCCTCTACTAGGCCAGCGGAAGGTGACTTGCAACGAGTAGGCATAATACTAACATTGGATGCGTCGCCTAAGTACCTACACACACACACACAAACACACACACATCTCCAAGCCCACAAATTCTGAAATGTAAAAAACCACTAAGGAAAAAAATGAATGCATACATCTAAACCCAACCAACAGAGTACAACAGCAAGTATGTACTAATTGTAAACTAGGTTACAATACAATACCACCCAAAAAAATAAGAGCCTGAAAACTATAAAGTCCAACCTGTAAACACAAGGAGTTACTGGGACTACTCCTCGTAGCCATTGTAACACCTCGGCACGTAGGAAACTCAGAAAGTTCGCTCTTGTCCTGGTCTACCCTGGACTCTGTCAAAAGGATGCTCGTCTGCACAAGACACGACACGTGTGGGAAAAGCCCGTGTAGGGGTGAGTATAAGAATACTCATTAAAGGACCCCAAAAACCACAAAGAAAAACACAAAGGAAAGGTATAGTCATCTCTACCTAGTATATGTCTACAGAACATATAAAAGGTGAAATGAATCCAGATATACTCAAAATCCAAACCTGTATTCTAGAGACAAGTCACACAACCGCATTCCCCCACTAGGGATTCAGTTTGAAGATTCCACGAAGCACTCTTCTGGGAGAACTCACTCCATGAATCTGATAGTTATGATGGCATCTGTGTAAGAAGTAATGTCTATCGGAAAAGTCACGAGAGATAAATACACTCATTCCAGAATAACACACTCTTTAGTGGGGAAAGAACATGAAAAACATATGAGGATCACTGTCAGGGCCTTGGCGGATACCCTGACTCATCCGGATTCACCTTCTAAGTAGATAATCGGTGCCTTGTGGGATATTCACGTCGATACATGACTCTACCTAGTGTCAATAATGGGTAGAGGATCTCGCTCCATGCCTCTCAGAGGGATACCTGAATCTATCCAGGAAATTCCTTCTAAAGGGATCATACTCCTGAAAAAGTAAATGATACCTGAACTTCAGGGGAACAAGAAAAATGGGCACTAACCCAAAAAAAAACTTGTCCAAGATACGGTGGAACAAGAAGATCAAGCCATGTAATGATAAGTACACAACATGTAGAAGTGTCACACGCCATGCCTTCTATCCCTGGGTACTGCCCATGTACAACGACTCGTGTCATAAGGCAGGTCATGTAGAAGAAGGTTGAAATGGCATGTAAGAGAGTGACAGACCATGTTCCTCTATCAAGGGAGGACTTTGTCTACACTGGCCATGTGCCCGTACATAGCTTCAACCCGTGTGTCAAAACCCGTGTGACTGGTACATGGTGTAACCCATGCAACTGACCTTGTCTGGAAGTGTGGTAGACTACATGGCCATGTACCCCACCCCATTTCCACGTATCCCCTGGATACATGTTGAGTCTTGTTTAAGGACCCGCACGTTGTGTTCTTTTGAGAACACACTGTTTCATCACTTCATGCACCATGTAACCCTAGTCGCTGCTGATTCGATCCCACACGACGTATTCTTCGGAATACACGTCTTGTTCTTAGGAAATTTACAAAATTTTTGTTCTTCACTGGTGCACCTCCCATGATCTTCTGATGTCCCTTCTAGTGATCCGATCATCATGAAACTGAAGGGTTGAGGTCGCCCGATCATCACGAAGCCGGTTCCCTCGATTTTGGGTCTCCGATCGATCCTGAAAACACATTCTGATCCACCCACATGAAGAAATCTCAATGAATGAGAACTCTTGAACCATGTTGATTCGTCTTCTTCCATTTCCATCGCACCTCCGCTAGGTCGTGATGATGTCGGATCTCCAATTTGCGATTGTTGTGTTGCGAAACAGATGCCCAATGATATGTTTTTCATAACCCTGCAAAGAACGTGAAGAACGTGAGGTTAAAAAGGGAGGATAAAAAACAATAAAAAAATGAGGAACAAACCTTTTTCGTCATTCATCATAGTGTTTATCCACTCCCATTAATAGATTTAACATGCGAATCAAAATGAGAATTCAAGAATTATCATATAATCAATTCCCGAATCAAAAATCTCAAAAAAGGAAAGGGAAAACCTCCCACATGAACCAAGATCCATGGATCACCCTATTTATGGGTTCATCCATGTTCATCATTTAATCTAAGAATAGAGAAAATAATATTCTAAATAACAACCCCTACTTTAATCGGGTTGAAGAACGATCATCGGGTCGCGTTCGTTGGTGGGGTTCGTCGAATCTGAGATGCGTCGATCAATCGCGCCGTCGTTGTCTGCCAAATGGTTCTCCTCCAAATCTCCAAGAGGCTCTATCTCTCTCTCTCTCAATTCACAGGGTTATGAGTATAACCATTTGAACCTTCCATAACCAGGTATTAATAAGGGAGGAATTAGGTTGCTTCTCAAGAAGGAAACTTTTAAATAAAATAAATCATTACTTTATTTTATTTTTATTAAAGCGTCCAAAAACTAGCGCTCACAGCTGACCCGCGCTGGTTGATGTTATGCCCCTTCTAAGGTAAATTCATTATTTTGAATGCAAATATTCCCTCAGATTTCCGATCCGACCATCTGTTCAAATTTTATTCCACGTCTTCAGGAAAACAACTCACATGTACTATTTTAAGAATAAATTAAATGAAGCATTTATTCTGGGCACTCTGGGCCTTGGAATCACACGTCTTTGAAAGGTCTGGTCTCAGAATAATTCCATATAATATTTAACAATAATAAATGGAAATACCAAGACATTAAATCCTCCCCCCCCCCCTTGGGGCTTGGCGTCCCCAAAAATCCAAAACAGTGCTATTCAAAAAGAGGTGGATAATGGGAACAGATACAAGCCTCCCGCTCCCACATACTCTCCTGATGATTATCATGCTACCATCGAATATGCACCAAGAAAATAGATTTCCCATGAAGGTTTCTCTCCTGTTTATCCTCAATCTCCACCGAGAACTCAATAAATGTTTCTCCATCCTGGATGTTCTGCTCGCCCCATTCGATGATGTGTGATGAGTCATGCATGTACCTCCTCATATGTGACACATGAAAGACATCGTGTACCCAAAGAAACTATGGTGGTAGAGCTTGGTGGTACACCACCATGCCAACTTTGCGCAGAATCTGGAAAGGTCCGATGAGTCTCAAAGATAGCTTACTACCACGACCAAATCTCTACAAACCTCATCGAGGTGAGACCCTAAGGAAGACATGGTCTCCCTCCTCTAACACTAGAGGTCTTCGTTGTCTATCAGCATAAGACTTATGCTGGCTTTGTATAGTCTTCATCCTCTCTAAGATGATCTGCACCTTCTCGATGGTAGCTCCCACCAACTCTGGACCCATGAGTGCTGACTCTCCAGGGTTGGTCTAGCAAAGCGATGACCGGAAGGGTCTCCCATATAAGTACTTGAATGGTGCCATACCAATGGTGGAGTGGTAGATATTATTGTATGAAAACTCCACTAGTGGTAGGTGGTCCTCCCAACTAAGACCAAAGTTCAAGATATAGTCCCAGAACATATCCTCCAAAACCTGAATGGTTCTCTCTGTCTAACCATTTGTCTGGGGATGGAACGTTGTGCTCAAGAATAGTTGAGTTCCAAAAGCCTCATGAAATCCCTTCCACAACTGGGATGTGAAGCAGGCATCTTGATCGGAGACTATTTTTGAAGGGACTCCATGAAGCGAAACTATCTCCTGTATTTAGAGGCATCCCAATATCTCTACAGAACATTGCACTCTAATAGCTAAGAAGTGGGACGACTTGGTGAGTCGGTCAACGATCACCTTGATGGAGTCGTGCCCCTTTTACATCCATGGTAATCCCATCACGAATCCTATCTATATTCCATCCATCTTCCTCTATGGAACTTATAGGGGTGAGATAATCCCGCTTGAACCTGGTGCTCAGCCTTCACCTGCTGGCACGTAAGGCATCGAGAATCAAACTCTACTACGGCCTTCTTCAAGCATGACCACCAAAACTTTCATCAGATATCCCAGTACATCTTCTCCACTCAAGGATATACTGCCAAGGGGGATTTATGAAACTCTCTTAGGACCTCCTCCCAGGACACCACTGGTACAACAGTGTGTCCTCTAAAAAGAAGTATGTGCTTCCCACCTTGAGAATATCCATCATGAGCATGTTCTATGGATAACTGACCACATAAATCCTCACAGTAGACCTCCCCAATTTGTGCCTCCCTAACTCACTGTAAAAGTGGAGGGGTGAAAACCATCGACTGAAGGTAAGATGCATTCTCTCAGTAAACGAAGGATAACTGCAACATAGCTAACTGCTCTATCGCCTCACTCAACATCTGTGAGCTCGTCTTTCTACTGAGAACATATGTCACCCTGTTACCCTTCCTAGAAGTATAGATGATCTCGAAAGCATAGTCATGGAAGAAATCTAGCCAATGCCTCTGTCTCATATTCATATCCTTCTGTGAGAAGATGTACTTTAGGCTCTTGTGGTCAGAGTAGATGATGAACTACTCACCCATAAGGCAGTTTCGCCACATCTTCAACACGAAGACTGCTGCTACCATCTTAAGATCATGGGTCACATAGTTCTGCTCATGTGGCCTAAGCTCATGTGAACCATAATCAATCACTTCCTGTATCTGCATCAGGACAAATCCAAGCCTGATCCCTGATATGTCGCAAAAACTATGTACTCGGCACCCTCCTCTGGTAACCTCAAGATGGGGGTACTCGTCGGAATCTACCTCAACCACTCTAAAGCCTAATGGAACTTCTCTATCCACTTGAAGGGTGTCTGATTCCTATTCAGGGATATCATCAGTGCTCAAATTCATGAGAAATAAATAATGAATCTATGATAATATACTTCCAACCCAATGAAGCTCTGCACCACCATCACGCTCAGAGGTGGATCACATGCTAACATTGTCTCCACCTTTGTTGGGTCAATAGTTACTCCATCTAATGAAATGACATGTCCTAGAAAGTGGAACTCCTGAATCTAGAACTTGAACTTCGATATATTCATATAAATTTGGTGCTCTCGGAGTACATCTAGAACCATTCTCATGTTCCTCACACGCTCCTCCTCTGACTCCGAGTACATAAGGATTTCATCGATGAAGACTACGATGAACTGGTCCACGTATGGCTGCAAGATTCGTTTCATAAGTCCCATGAGCACTACAGGGGTGTTCATCACACCAAAAGGAATCACTAAGTACTGATAGTGACCATAACAACATATGAAAGCCATATTTGGTATATCCTTGTCTCGTATACATCACTGGTGGTCACCTGACCGAAGTTCAACCTTTGAAAACAATTTTTCCACTCTTAGATGGTCGAAGAAGTCATCGATCCTCAGTAGTGGATACTTGTTCTTCACCGTTACCTGGTTCAGGCACCGGTAATCCATGTGAAACCTCAAACTCCCATTTTCCTTCTTGGAAAACAATACTAGGGCCTCTAAAGGTGAAACTCTAGGTCTCAAGGAACCCAACTATTCAAATACTCCAACTGCACCCTCAGCTCGTGAAGCTCTGCAGGAGCCATCTGATATGCTGATGAAAAACATCAGTGCTATCCCAGGGTGTAAGTCAATGCAAAAGTTGATTTCCCAGTGGGGAGGTAGTCTTGGAACATATTTGGGAAAGACATCCTTTTACACAGCCACAACTACGGGGAACCGAAAGCTCAAAACATCTACTGCTCCAAGGGTAAGGCTCTCCAAAACATGAGTGATCGGATATACCCTCCTATTAATTAGCCCATCTTTTGAGGCCTAAGTCTCCCTTTCACTAACAAAGGAAAACCTCATCCCATCGCTGTGGAAACACCACACTCTTCTCCTAAATCAGTCAATATGGGCATAGACTAGGGATAACCAATCCATATTGAGGATGACAACGTAAGGGCTTGACGCTGCCACTAATTTGTTCAAACTGAAACTCTAGATTCCAAGGGTAAGATCAAACTATCTAGAAAGGTGTGTGATCATCGAGCCTCCTCATGTAGGTGTATCCAAGAGTAAGGACCGATTCAACGGTTCTACCGGAATCTTAAGGCTTCGCACAAGACATGTGGAAAGGAAGGAATGACTGGAACCTATGTCTATAAGTATGGAAACTAAGGTAGAAAAGATACATATCATACCTCAGATCCTTCATGGAGTCCTTGGGTCATACACCTCGACTGCATCTAGTTGTCCCCAACCCTATACCCCGGCTCCCTGAGCTTGGTGCAGACCTCCTGGGGGTGGTGGTGGAAGTAGATCGAAGCTTCTGCCACAACCTTCAGATCTCTCGGCTCCTCTCCCATATCTGATGTCTGGTGGGTCAGTCTTCTCCACTCTATGCCTCTGTCTCGGTGGTCCATCCACTGCCTCCCTGTTAGCAGCTCGATGGGTCATACAATCTCTAGCAAGATTCCTCCTACCGTCGTATGAGTAGCATTGCCTCTCCCTGGGCTAATTGGATCTAGATTGAGAGCCTCGGACTGCCAAACCCCTGTCTTGGGTCCTCCTGTGATGTCTCCCACATCCTGATCCCTATTCATGATGATGGCTCCCTGCTGAAGAGGCCTCTGCACCTGTATGCCTGCTGCTAACTGTCGTCAGTTTTCTCTACTCCACCAAGAAGATATCGATCACCAAGGCCCTCTCGAGCACTCCAGCATAAGTTGGAATGCCAAGATGCATGAAACTAGCTTGGATGTCCTATCATAGACCTCTCTCAATAGTCCAAGATATGAAGTACTGATCCCTAACCACATCCATTGAGTACCTGGTGAGGTTGGTGAACCTCGATGAATAGTCATCCACCATCAAATTGAACTGATGGAGCTGAAGAATCTTTTATATATGCATTTCTCTCATCATAACCAGTGAAAGCTCCTCCCTAAAGAGTCTCTCAAACCCTCTACATGATAGAGTCTCCTCATCGTGAGTCTGTATGGTCATACCACACCATTTTCCCGTCGAACCTTGAAGAATGCTCGCTCCTAGGATCACCATCAGGTCATCCGATGTCCCCATGAGACAGAAAACTCTGGTCTCCACCTCAATCTAGTCTTCAACCGCTTGAGGGTCAGGATCACCTCAGAACCTGAGGGGTCTCTATCTCTGGAACTTATGGAGTGCGCTCAGCCTGTGCCCCTCATTTTTCAGTACTGCAGGTACCATGGGCCGCTCTACTAAAGGAGTTATAGGAGGTACACCACCTGGAGGTGACTCTTGGGAAACTGGTCTTTATATCGAAGCCTCGTCACTAAGAAAGTCATCCTCATGATCGCGCTGCTGAATCCTAGTGGGTATGCATCTCATAGGCATCCTGTAAGGAACAAGATGTACCATGTTCAAAGAGTATATCTGGATAGTTGACACAAAGGACATGGAAAACCAAACCCATTCTTATATGATGCATGTACCAATCTCTTATTTCCCCACAACTATTGTTTTCATGTACCGAGTCGAAAAGCAGGTTATCAGAGTGCTCGTATATGGATACGTCGGCCGCCCGCACCAACACTAGAGTCTTTGGCTTAAAAGTAGAGCTTGAAACACTTAACACAATTTCCCCAACCCAAACTCATAGACTCTTGGTTCTAAGATATAACCAACCACCTCTGATACCACTCTATCATGACCCGTCCTAGTGGGGCCCACACTGTGACTCTCCAATCCTGCCTCCAATAGGCCAAGGGATGGTGACTAGAACTGAGTAGGTGTAATACTTACATGGGAGGAATTTCGTAAGTACACACACACACACACACACACATCTCCAAGCCCACAAATGCAGAAATGTAAAAAAACACTAAGGAACAAAATGCATGCCTACATCTAAGCCCAACCAATAGATTATGACAAGAAGTAAGTACAAAAAGTAAACAGGGCCAGAATACAATCCCACCAAAAAAACAAGAGTTTGAATACTACAATGTCCAACCTGTAAACACAAATAAGTACTGGGAATGCTACTCATAGCCGTAGGAACACCTTAGCCCGTAGGGATTTCCAAATGCTTGGTCCTGTCCTGGTCCTCCTTGTACTCTGTCAAAAGAATACTCGTCTGCACAAGACACGACACGTTCAGACAAATCCCGTGTAGGGTTGAGTATACCAATACTCAGTAGATGACCCCGAAAACCACAAATCAATACACAAAGGATATGTATAGTCATCTATACAGAGTATATGTCTGCTGGACATATAATAGCTGAACCCAATCCTGATATACTCAAAACACAGCCCCGCAGTCTAGAGATAAGTCCACAAATTCATTCCTCATCTTGGGATTCAGTTTGAAGATTACACAAATCACTCATCTAGGAGAACTCACTCCACGAGTTTTATATCTTTGATGATATCCGTACGAGACGTATTTTCGATCGGGAAAAGTCATGAGAGATAGATGCACTCATTCTGGAAGAACACACTACTGAGTGGGGAAAGATCATGATACACAGATGAGGATCACTGCCAGGGCCTTGGCAGATTCCACGACTCATCCGGATTAATCTGATAAGTAAAATATAGACACCCTATGGGGATAGTCATGTTGATACATGACTCTACCTAGGGTTAAGAATGGATAGAGGATCTTGCTCTGGGCCTCTCGATGGGATACCTGACTCTATCCCAGAAAGTCCTGCTGAAGGGATCTTACTCCTGAAAAAGGAAATGATACCTGACCTTCAAAGGAACGAGAAAACGGGGCACTAACCCAAAAAAAAGCATGTCGAAGATATGGTGGAACAAGAAGATCAATCCATGTATTGATAAGTACTCGGCGTTTACATGTGTCACACACCATATCTTCTGACCTCGAAAACTGCACATGTACAATGACCCGTGTGGTAAGGCAGGTCCTGTAGAAGAAGGTATAAATGATGTGTAAGATAGTGACATGCCATGTTCCTCTATCCGGGGAGGACTCCATGTACGCTTCCCATGTGCCCATACATGACATCAACTAGTGGGACACAACTCGTGTGACTGGTACACACGGTAACCCATGTAGCCCGCCTAGTCTAGCCGTGTGGTGGACTACATGTTAGTGTAACCCAGCCTGTGTCCATGTATCCCTGGGATACACACCAAGTCCCATGTGAGGACCCACATGCCATGTTCTTTGGAGAACACGCTGTGTCATCTCTTCATGCACCGCAGAACCCTAGCCACTGGTGATTCGGTTTCACATGGTGTTTTCTTCAGAATACACGCTGTGTTCTTAGGAAATTTTAATAATCGCTGTTCTTCATCAGCGTGCCTCATGTGATCCTCCGATGTCCCTTCTGGCAATTCGATTGTCACGAAACCGATGTGTTGAGGTCTCCCAATCATCACGAAGCCGGTTCCGTCAATTTTGGGCCTCTGATCAGCCCCGGAAGTGCATTCTGATCCACCCGCATGAAGAACACTCAAATAATGAGAACTCTCAAACTTCATCGATACATCTATGACCATCTTTTTTTTGCTCCTCTGCTAGATCGTCATGATGTCCGATCTCAAATTTGGGATCATTGCATTGAGAAATAGATGTGCAACGATCTGTTATTCATAACCCCACAAAGAATGCGAAGAAAACGAGGTTAAAATGGGAGGAAGAAAAACAATAAACAATAGAGGAACACACCTCTACCATCATTCATCATGGCGTCGATCTGTTCCCGTTAATTGATTTAATAGGAGAATAAAAATGACCATTAAATAATTATCATATAATCAATTCCCGAATCAAAAACCCTAAAAGAAACGGAAGGTGACACCCTCCTGCAAGAATGCATGATCCGTGGATCGCCCTGTTTGTGGCTTGATCCACGTTCGTCATTTAATCCAAGAATGGGGAAAAGAAGAATCAAAATAACAACCCCTAACTTGATCTGGTTGAATAACAATAGATGTATCGCATTCATTGGTGGGGTTTGTCCAATCTGAGATGCATCGATCGATTGTGTCTTCGTCATCCTCCAACAGGTTATCCTCCCAATCTCAAGAGGCTCTCTCTCTCTCTCTCCAATTTTTAGGGTTATGAGTCTAACCCTATGAACTTTTCATAAGCTGGTATTTAAAAGGGAGTAATTAGGTCGCTAATAAAAAATGAATCTTTTAAATATATTAAATTATTACTTTATGTTATTTCCATTAAAGCGTCCAAAAACTAACTCTCACAGCTGACTCATGCTGGTTAATGTTAGGCCCTGGCTAAGGTAAAGACGTTGCTCTGAACGCAATGATGCTCTAAGATTTCATATCTGAGCACCCGTTCAAATGTTATTCAACTTTTTCATGAAAACCACTCACACTAGCTGTTTAATGTTTAAATTAATTAAAACATTCATTACGGGCACTCTGGGCCTCAGAATTACACGTCGTTGAAAGGTCTGGTCTCGAAATAATTTCATATAATATTTAAAAATAATACATGGAAAACCTGAGGCATTACATTACAGTATCTACAACAATAAAAAATCTCCCACATATAGGTGTGGCCCCATCACCAGTCTAAATCCCCAACCCACATCAATCAAGGAATTCTAACCTCCAACTGGTGTGGATAACACAAGGGGAACTATAATCCACTCCATTTCAAATCCCATAGTACATAACAAAGTGGGAGAAACAAAGAAGTGAGAGGATATGGAATCAAACAAATAACACACGAGGGTATTTGATAAGATAATCGTTTCTTGAACAACTCCTTACTTTTTTGGCATCAACACATCTAATGTGTGCATCTAGCCATGACTGACTCCTCTTCCTACTAATTGTATGCATCCATGACCACACTCCAGACTAGGTCTCTATGCACTGGGACAATCATGAGGCTTCCTTCAGTCAACTCTTCCTAATCTATGGCATTGAACAAAGGCCAATAGTCCATGTTATTGTTACTATCTCATAGGAATCCATTGTTTCTTTCAAAATGGGGCATGAACACCCACCTAGAATTTATCTCCCTGATCGGTCATAAATAGGGCCTTGTAGTGGCCATGTCCCCTAGAAACAAATCAAAAAAAATGAAAATCACTTGAAAGTTCTCGGAAGCCACCAGTCCCAGAAGAATGAAAATGGTTCTATCGTGACCGGCTCCCCACTAGTGAAAACCCAGACTACATAAACACCCATATCCTTCTACATGAATTCCTACTCCCTGGGATGACCTTCTAGCTACACTCATGACAAAAATCCCAAATAAATCACATGTTATACATCCTCATCCATTTTCTTCAGCTCAAGTACATCAGAAGCGTAAATTGAGTGAATGCATACCTGATCATTGAGCTCAAAGACTCCTCTAGACACCTAGATCTATACTCAACATCTTGAAAAAAATCTAGTAAACCATGAAGAATTAATTTAAGCATAATCCCCAACACCCTCATTCTTAACCTCCCATATTGGAGGGAGAGTGGCTCCTACCTCTTGACTATAGTCATTGTTGAAGAAAGGAATTCTGCCTTGAACTCCCTCTGAAATGCTAGACACAACACATAAATCTACTTATGGTCACCAATAAATAGATTCCACCACTAACGCATAGCTCCCCGCATATGACCAACTTCAAATGGCACCCAGAACTCATCTCATGCTTAAATCAGACCAAAACCGTTCTTGAGCTCCCCCAACCACCACATCATCTCCATATTTGAGATTCTCACCTCATAAATTCCCAAACTATACAACTAAATGGCACACTAATACCACTAATAACATCATCCTACATTGTTAGTTCAACACTAAAATGATCCTCCAGGTCATCTTGTTGATCATGAACTACCTGGATCACTCACAAATGATGAATATGAGCCATTCCAGAAAAGAAAATAGATCATCCAAAGCCAGGTGGCATTGAATTATAAACAAAATTATTCATTTAATTCAATTAATTTTATCACAAACACCAAACTCAAACATGAATATACTGGGGATGCATGTGCCTATATTAGGTCTCTACCCTATAAACTAGTCCACCTCACTTGGTCAGTCATTAATCTTAGTCTCCATGAACTCAATCACAAGGGGGTAAAATCTTGCATCTTAACCAGTATATTTGACCTTTTTCATGCACCAAGATTAACTAGTATTATTTCCCTAAAAAACTATGAAAACCTAATAGTTTCAAACTCTACGATTCATCCTATATCTCAACCAAATCCTATGATAACACACTATCATGGCCCCCTCCCTCTAAAGATACCATAGTGAATGAAGAGAGAAAATTACCTCTAACTCTCACCTCTAGTAGGCATTGGGTTGGATACTTTCACGAATGATATAAAAATATCACCTAAATTGGATACTTTTCCTTATATAATAATAAAATATTTGTAGACAGAATAAACATCCACTAAAAAAATCAAGTAGATAGAATAAAGGTAAACCAAAATTCATCACATAATGCATGAATAAAGTAAAGTAATACATATAAAAGTCTCCACAGTAGAGTACCATCAACAATTCTATGGAAGCGAATCAATAATAACTATAAACCCAAGGTATCAATTACCAAATTGGTCCCCAAACTTCTCCTAGAAACCTAAAAAATGTATATATACATAGGGTTCTCATAACAGGTGTACTCAGTAAGGAAATAACCAAGGTCTCATATGAACATGTGAAAAAGAGATTATTAATGACCCAGTGAACCAATAGAAGAACCAAAAAGTACCTGGAACGATCATCTAACCAAAACCCATCATCATAATTCATCACTCATCATATCACACATACAATATAATAATATGTCATTAATGTAATAAAAAAGGTACCCACTACAGCTTCCCTGCAAATTTTACGATCTCATGTCCCAACATAAAATGTCTTCGGCTCTCATCCCTTTCATACATACCATGTCACATTACATTAAATCACATCACATAACATAACATTTCATACCAACCATATTTGATGTGGGTTGGGATGCATCCCTACCTACAAACCCTTACAAGGTCTAGTATCTGGTGCTAGCATCAAGTAACATCACAATACATCTCACTTGAAGACACCTAGTTCATCACAACACTACTCGTCCAAAGACACCTAGGCCATCACATCTCATAATAGCCAAAACAACCACATCTCGCCTAAAGACACCTGGGATAGTAGTGAAAATATCACTCACAGACACATGAGCCATCACTAATTAAGGAAGAGTGGGGAAGAGGGGTATCCATCCATCCATATCACCACCAACCTAGATATTTGGGAAAATACAAGGAACCAAGACCCTTTGAGTGTTGGTATGGTTATCCAACTCAGGTGGGAGCATACATAAATAACATCAACATACATGATATATAGATAGAACATAACAATAAACCTATGGGTTCACATAAACTACACTAGAAAACACCACATGACCACCACCATAACATACGTCAGCTATCAAGACACTTCCACCACTATAAGAAAAAAATCATACAACTACCACACTATCCACAAGATTTAACTTTCCTTTTCTGAGTCACATCATTCACATTTACAAAGACCATTTATTTATTCAATTCCTTTTACCAATTGACTCACATAAATTCCAAATCATTCATATTAAATTACCACATCATAATCATTTCAATGATAACCATGCACTAATACAACTACATCACACAACAACTGACCCAACACACAAAACCATATCCACAACATCACACGTCCATTGTCATTGTTGCACCACATTGCCCAAGCCAACTCGCCACAAAAATCACACATCGCTCATCCAAACACACCTCATAAAAAAACTCACTACTATAAATTGGGCATTTAACATCACTGGTGAATGGGGTTCATCAGTGCTATAGAAGCACTGATAATGATAGAAATGATAAAGGGTTAGATTTAAGAGAACATGTACAAAGCGTATATAAAAGAAACCATTAACAATATTGATAAAGGGTAATTCTATCTATTCTTTTTTAGCACTGTTAAAGGCCCCCTTTAAAATTTCTAAAAAATAATTGATAAAGGCCCTGCTGATAAAGGGGATAATTTTTTCCATTACACCTTTTTATTAGTGCTTCCCACCAACCCCCATTCCCTTTATCAGGGATTTAGAAAATCCCACCATCCCACACAGTCCCCTGCCTCTAGCGAGTTTCAAACCCGAGACCTTCAGCTTATACACCATCAGCTTTTCCACTCCCATATATTGCATTCTTTTACATTTTATGATATATCAATATATTTACATATATTTCATTAAATTTTTTTATCCATATATTTATATATATGTTTATATATATATAAATATATATAAATATTCTTTTTAAATACATATATATAATATGTTTTTTATGTGTGTGTGTGTATTTATAAATACATACAAACATAAATATTATATATATATATATATATATATATATATATATATGTCTATATATAAATATAATTATACATGTTTATATTTATTTTCATATATTTTATATTAATATTAATTGACATATATTAGAAAATATAGATAAATATATATATGTCTGTCAGTACACACACAGATATATATATATATATATATATATATATATAAACATTAATTGTATAGGTATATAAATAATCAGAAAAATTATTTTAAATAAAATTGATATTATTTTTTAAAATATGGTTAATATATTTTGAAATATATCTTATATGTTGATATTTTTAATTATTTATTTATCAAATTAATTTTGTAAGTGTAAATATATAAAAAATATGTATATATTTTCATATATTTGAATATAAATAAAAGTAAATTTTGAAAAATGATATGATTTTAAATCAACATTATCAATATGAATTTAATCCCTAAGAATAAATCCAATCCCCATTGAAAACAGGAAAAATTTCCCATTAAATGAGGGTAAAAATCCATCAAATATTAAAAAATTGGGTACCCCAAAAAAACAGTTATTAAGAAATTATAGGCCTTTTCATCTTTAACAAAAAGTGAAAGAGGTTATCCTAGTCATCATTGTGTATATCTTGTCACAATCCTTCATTTGATATGTGATAGAGCCCAAACAAACTCCCAGATCAAAAGTTGTGGTTATCAGAAATTCAAGTTTTGTTTTTAACTTATTTTAGATATTTTAATGATTTTTTTTTGATTTCTTATCTTCTAATTGTTTATAAATGAATATTACTCAATACTAATTACAAAATTATTAACTATAAATATTATTTAATTATTTTATAAGTCATTTTTACTAAATATCTTATATATAATGCATAAATGCCTATTTAGACTTTTCTAAAACATATTTAAAAAATATATATTATATTTATATCAATATAAATACATTTATATATTTATATATTATTTTAATTGATTTTTTATAAATAAACCCTTTATTAGTGGTTTTTTAAAAGTGCTGATAAAGAGACCTATTTTCATTACTTTTTACTACTATAAATAAAGTCCCCTTTAACATCACTTTTTTATAGAACTATTAAAGACCCAATTTAATAATGATAAAAATTATTTTTAAATACCTCTTTTAATTATTCTTTTCTAGCACAGACAAGGGGTGTTTTATTAGTTATTTTAGCTAGTATTGTTAAAAGCATAACACTGGATAAACCCGGTTTTTTTGTATTGACTATAACACATAAAATCCACATATCACCACAACATGTCATCACCACACATCACTACCACAAATCACAACTACAACCACAACACAAGACCACTATTGAACACCACATTTAAAACTATAACCTCATCACACAACACCGCCACATGACGCACCACCACCATCACCACCATTCAATTTCCCACATCACAGCCATGATAACAATTCACCATATAACCCCAGGCATGAAACAAAACATCTAGTCACCTCTATCACCACAATGTATCCTACACAATTCATAGAAACACAAAAACTACCAGCACACATCACAACAACACATTTTGACATCCACAAATTATTGAAGGGATTTTGTCACATTACTTATTTAATTAGAATGTGTATTATCATAGAAATTATATTTTAATGGGAAACCACTTATAAACCAAATATAAATTCTTTAGAATTTTAATAAATGTAAAATAATTCAACAACATAATAAGGGTCTCAAATCATATCATCCAATTCACAAGTAAGACTGCCAATGGCTATTATTTTCAATAAGGCATCAACATGAAGTAGTATAATAATCCATGACATCAAAGTAGTCCAAACATGTGATATCTCCCCATGAACATCAATTTTAGTTATAAAAGTTAATTATCTTTATTATACAAACCATTAATATCCACTAAAATTAATGAAATATCTTGATGATCTCACACTTATCACATAAAAGGAGTGAGAACAATTATCTCCTACTTCGAAGATGCATTCTTATCTCACTACACACTACAACGAAATGAAAAAATAGCCCACAAACCACAAGCGCACAAGAAAACCTCGGATAAAACTACACAACATCAAGGAAATCATCAAAACATAGACCACATACACCCCAAACAGAAAACGATTTCACTACAGCAGATCCCTGAGAGAAGAATGAGGGAGAAAAGAGAATAGTGGAGAAGGACTCTCCATAGATCACCAAAACATGACCATCATAACCTAATGATTGTGGAAAGGGAAGACGTGCTGGAAATTCTCCCAAAATCACTTAGGGTTCAGCAAAAAATTATTGGAAGATACAATGACCGAATGGTTTGAAAATTAGGCAAAAAACCTATTTAACAAATGGAATCCACCCCCTTCACATTGTGAATTTCAAATTCACATCTGGACTTCCACATGGGTCATCTATTACCATCCATGAATCCCGTATAAGGCATGAAACATCTATATCATCATTAACTATATAAAATTAAGTCACCTCGTCTCTAATTAAATACACATCATGAATTAACTTTTTTTAATGTGAATTTGTTTCATACTTCACACCCCAGCCGAACACAAGCCATGAATACACTATCCTCACTTGTCGTGAATCACCTATTCACAATGTGAATAAGGATTACATTTTTAACCAAATATTTCATTACTCCTATAGCACCCACCTCCACATAACCTTCTCATGCCTCCACCAAACACCTTCGACTACCCAAAATGGTAAAGTAATGGGTTGGGAAGTCGTGCACTGTTATATATTACCTAACTTCTTCACCAGGTCCATTATAAAGGGGTTCCCCTAATACATATAATTTTTCTTTGTTGCAAAATATGTTTTCTATTATAACATCATTCATAGAATAATTTAGATTTTCTTTTTCCACGATGGTCTCAATGGTCAGTTTGATAATGAACTAATTGATATTTTTTCTTTAGCTGAATAAATTATTAAATGAGTATCATATTTTAGAAGTATTTAATAACTATTTTGGTTGAATATAATCCCACTGTAACAATGAACTCTTATTTTTATTATATCTTGTATTTAGATTGGATTCATATTTCATGTGTTTTATGTTATTAGTGGCTATCCCCTTAAAAATTAATTATTTTAGTAAACCGTTATGTCAATTATATCACATATAAATATTTTATAATTGAGTTGGAAACACATTTCTATATTCTATATTATTAATTATTATCCAAACTCCTTTTCTTTGAGAACCTAAGAGAAAGGGTCATTTAACTAATAGTAAAAAAAATTTCACATTAGATATAAGAACCTAATGGTTAGGTTCACCTTTATTTTTATAACTAATCAATGTAAGTCTACCTAAAATGTCACTCATTCAATCTACCACAATGCATAAAGTACATTTTTTATCACCATAGACTTATGAAAAGTGTTAATGTTATCAAATATCTGCATTACATGTAAAGACCCATAAAATTCAAGGGGAATTTTTTCTAAATTTTATTTGGGATTTTACAAGAACGCAGTTTCTGACGGCGCCTGATTCTGAGGCCCGGTGTGCCCGGAATCATTTTCCAAAGTTTAGCTCGGGTACGTTCAGTGAACGAACGAGTGGGTTTTTCTAACTTTTGAACCGGTGCTCAGAATTGAAATCTGAGGGCACCGATGAACTCGCAGTGCCGGTAATTGCTTAAGAAGACTCCTTTCTAGAGTTGCGTTTTCTCGGTTTGAGTTGTTTAAATAAAGTGTGGGATAATAATATAATTGTTTTACAATTATATTTTCTTTTCTTGTTAAGTGGATTAAGTGTTGTGCCATGACACTTTTCCTCCCTCTTATGTGGTTATAACTTATGTAAGGGAGTTAGGGGTGGGACCCACTTGTTGATAACTACCATTGGGAGGATTAAGGTGGGGTGGGGCCCACACGAGCCCCACCATTTCTTTTCTTCTAAGTAACGCACCCGCACCCCCTATTAATGAAGTCAAACCGTGCGTTTATTCTGGTTAAGAAACGCCTCATTAATTTGGGCGGTTAAATCGTTACAATTAATTCATTGAATTGATTGTTTCTTTTTGAATTTCAAAAGTTGACTTGTGCGTTAATAAAATAATATTGTTCTTATTTTATTTTTGTTAGAACTTGTTGCATGGAGAGGATTTGGAAGAAAGCGTTCTTCTTCGACGAAGAATGCGAAGAACGCGAAGAATGCACCGATCTCCAACGAAGATCGCCAAATCCTCAGAAATCAACGACGATTCTTCTGTGACGGTTAATTCCACGAAAAACTCTCGTTCGATGACAACGTTGAGGTAGGGAATTATTTTTTAGAATGATTTTATTCCCTTGATTCTTTCATTCTAAAAAAACAAAGAACACGGATCAACTTATTATCTAGTTGATCCGTGAACGTTTTCCTTGCGGGTTGGGAATATTTTTTTGTTGCGGGAAGTTATGGGCATTTATTTTATTGTTGATCTTGATCTCATCTGTCGCCTTTCTTGGTTTCATTTTGGGCTGCCTGTTATCATACCAACGGGAGGAGGTCGGACCGCACGAACATGGTCGACCCTCCTCCCCCCCCCCTTGTTTGTTTGAATTTGTTGCGGCACGTGAAAGGCAACGCAGTGCCATTGCACTGCGCAGAAACGAGAAAGAACGCGGCGAAGAATCATGGCGTCGTTGCGCCGTGCCGTTGAGGCTGAACGAAACCGCGGGCGGAGTCGGGGTCGTAGAGGCGATTCGAAGACCCCGCAGTTTTTTGTCGAAGTGCAGATCGACGGATGATGGTGAGGTGGTCCACTAAGGCGTTTTGAAGTCGTCGTAGTAAAGGTCGGGTCCCGAGAGGACCGTTGGCGAAAGCGGTGAGCAAAACGGACCACCGGAGCGCGTCCGGTGGTCCGCGGAAGACTCCTCCGGTGCGCCACGCCTACACGGAGGCGCCGGCGGGCGGAGGCGGCGGCCGGCACCGGGCGGCCGCCAGGAGGTGGCGGCGCCCGACGGGCCGCCGGGGAGGGGCCGCTGCGGCTGAAGTCGCGGCGGCGGGCGGCTAGTCCCGCGGCCGCGCGGGACCAGAGGGACGCGGCATCGCGCCGCGTCCGTTGACTGGGAGCGGCCCCCGCGCGGGGGTCACGGTTTCATCCAGGGGGGCGGTCCCCCCTTGTGCGGCCACTTAGCTAGCGCCAGCGCGCCAGGCCAAGCCGCCCGGCCGGACCGCCGGGCAGGGCCACACCGCGCCAGCCGAGTCGGGTCGTGCCCAGCCGGGTCGGACCCGGACCCAGGTCAGGTCGACCCTGTTCGGGCCGACCCAGGGGGGTTGGACCGGGTCGGTCCGGGCCCAGACCCCCTGTTTTCAGACCTCTTCGTTCTTTTGCCCATAACATGGGTTATGGACCTTCGATCGATAAACCGTCAGTTGCGATGCGATCCTTGGATTGAGGCGGTCGTTTCAGTATATTACACTCAAGGTTTCAGAGAAATTTAGGTTCAGCCGGGTTGGTTCGGATATGAAACTAATCGGGCCCTCGGAGCGGAAACGCTTATATCTTGAGTTCTGAACGTCCGATTAAAGTGTTGTCGACTTTGTTGGTTTC
Source organism: Viscum album (assembly GCA_963277665.1). NCBI lineage: Eukaryota > Viridiplantae > Streptophyta > Magnoliopsida > Santalales > Viscaceae > Viscum > Viscum album. Next base: position 1,427,168,171 of record OY728161.1, read on the forward strand.
TTCTTGATGAGACGGAACTTTTGGCTTACTCCGATCGAGGTTTGAACGTCGTCGGATTGCGGTTGGGTTGGTTCGCTCACGAAACCAACCGGGCCCCTCGAACGAAAAATCCAATAACTCACAGATCGGGCGTCTGATTGATGCGTCTTCTGTCTCGTTGAATTCCTATTGATGAGACGGAACTTTTTGCATACTTCTCTTGAGTTTTGGATGCAGTTGGAGTACTGTCGGGTTGGATTGTACCCAAAATCCAACCGGGCCCCTGGAACGGAAAAGCTGATAACTTTCAGACTGGACGTCCGTTTGACGAACCGTCAGCGGCGATGGTGATCACATGGAGAAACGGTCCCTATGAGTATACCCTATGACAGTTCGGGGTAAAGTTGAGATACGGCCGGGTTGGTTCGCACACAAAACCAACTGGGCCCCGGGGACGAAAAGGCTAATAACTCACAGACCGGGCGTCCGATTGACGCGCCGTCTATTGCGTTGAGACCCCTGTGACAAGGCGGTCCTTTGAGATACTTCATCGTGGAACTTTGAGATACTTGGAGTATCGACCTGTAGCTCATGGAGCAGACCCTCCCAGAGACGAGCGTGCGGAGTACGGAGACTGTGTAGCCGACTGAGACCTGAAGATTGCTTGACCGACTCAACTTGGAGTGAGTCAACTAGCCCAGGGGACGGAGCACTACTTTGTTTGGGTGCAGACCCATGGAGAATGGAGCACTACCTATGTGACAATGCAGACCTGCGGTACTCATCCGGAGAGTACCTCTGCAGGCTATTAAGGGGTGTGTACTACTGTGTTTGGGTGACATACCCCGGCGGGAAGCACTACTGTGTTTGGGTGGCTGGCATGTGGTACTCGACAGGAGGAGTACCTCAGCAGTCTTAGGTTAGTGAGAAGTACCTCGGAGTCGTGACAAGACCATTATACACTCCAGAGACGGGGCTCTTCAGCAGTTACAGTTTCGATAATGAAAATCCTGGTTTGAGCTGAGTCTTTGACTTTTGTGTTTACCTCTTGATTGAGATGGGTCACTTGATAACTTAGGTATATGTATGGGCATATACCTGGGTAGTGGTTATTCGTTGATTTCATAATCTTTTGTTTCCTCATGATTGAGATGGGTTACTTGATAACTTAGGTATATGTATGGGAATATACCTAAGTAGAGGCTATCTGTTGAGATCTTCTTTGCGGTTATCCTTGTTGGTTTTAGTGAGACCTTGAGGGTCTCGAGGTCCCTACTCAGTATCGTTATACTCACCCCTACACGGGCTATGCCCGCACCTCATTGTGTTGGTTGCAGACGATGAGCAGTGCTGACGGAGGCTGAGTGTTCGAGGACTGGACGGTACCCGGAGGTGGACCACGCGACGAGTCATTACCCAGAGGTGGACCACACGATGAGTCAGTATCCGGAGGTGGACTTCATGACGATATGACACATGGAGGAGGTTGATGGGTGAGATCGTTGAGGAGTTCTGCTATCTGTACCTACCCTTCAGGTAGGATCTGTGGTGGACGATCCAGGAGCTGCACTATCTATACCTACCCTTCAGGTAGGATCCGTGGTGGACGATCCAGGAGTTGCGCTATCTGTACCTACCCTTCAGGTAGGATCCGAGGAGGATGACCCAGGATCTGCTTATTTCTTCCAGCTATTTTCCTTTTTCTGTTGTACTTTTGTTCAGTTGTAGCTGTATTTCCAGTTGAGTTTGTATTCTGTCCCATTTACTTTTCAGCACTTTCTTTATACTTAGTGTTTTACTTCCGCTTGTACTCTGTGGTGTTTTGTTACTTTCATAAAGGCAATGTCTTCCCAGTTATCGGTATTTACGCCTTTGGTGCTAGTCATCAGCCCCTGGCCTATGGAAGGCGGGCTTGGGGTAGTCACAGGACGGGCCCCGAGGGCGGGTCGTGACAAATTGGTATCAGAGGAGTCGGTTCTACCGCAGAACTTATAACTCTGATATTTTCTTTCTATGAAGCAATAGTGTTAAGGGTACTGAGTGTGGTTTTCAGTTCAGGGAGTCTAGTGTTGGTGCAGGCGGCCGACGTATCCATACACCAGGTCCCTGACAACTGGTTTCCGACTTTGTGCACGAAAACACTGATTGCGTGTCTGTTTCCAGAAGTTCTTAAAAATCAGCTCAAACCAGGTCAGCTCACCAGGTATAATCGTTTGACCGTGTCACATTGTTTCTTTCAGGATGCATTTTCACGGACGACCAGCTAGAACCCAGAGGTATGTGCGTACTGACAGCCTGCCGAGCGAAAAGGCTTCGGTACAGGTCCCTCTTACAGTTGATGCACCAGCGGAGGCACCAGCAGTACTACCATACGTTGGGCCACCGATGCCACCAGCCCCAGCAGTAGGCGATTCACGCCACTTGAGCGCGCTGCACAAGTTCCAGCGCCAGAGGCCACCCAGGTTCCAGGGAGAGACGGACCTGCAGGCGGCTGAGGATTAGCTGGAGGCTGTGGTGAGAGTCTTCAGGCTAGTGGGGACGCCAGCAAACTTCATGGTGATCTTTGCCACCTGCCTTCTTCAGGCAGCAGCAGGCAGGTGGTGGAGCCACTTGTTCCAGTTTTGTGACAGGATGACCTTCACATGGGGAGACTTCGAGACCTTCTTCAGGGTGGAGTTTGTGCCAGTAGCTCTACACCCCGAGCATGTACAGGAGCTTCTGCCTTTGCCGCAGGATTTTCGATCAGTAGCTGAGTCATCTGTGGGTAGTAGACAGATGATGTAGAGGTCCAAGAGGTCCAGAGACAGCCGTACGAGGAGCAGGAAGTGTTATGAATGCGGCGGAAAGGGTCACCTGGCACGTGACTGTCCAACTCCTCGTACAGTTGATCCATAGGCTTTGGAGGAGACACCGAGGCAGAAGCAGCGGCGGGTGCTTGAGCAACAGCCGAGTAGTGGACAAGGCAGTAGAGCTCCGGGAGCAGGTGGACAGGATCGGAACTAGTGGATACTTCCCGTGTACTTCTAGTTCAATGTTGCTGTTGTATTCATGTCTTTGTACTATGAGTTGCAATAATTAAAAGACACTTATCTTTGTTTGCTTTCCTGTCCTTTTGTTTGGTTGATACTGAGTGGTCCTAGTTAAGACTGTTGACTTGACCCTCACTTTCGAGATTTCTACTGGAGGTGACCTAGTGACCTCACACTGATGCCGACAGTGTGACTCGACCCTTGGAGGTGAGAGTGATAGTTGGATCTCTTGGTAGTTACGTCGAGGCCTTACGACGTCATCCATGGCATGAATGCATAATTCATGTCAGGATTGACTGTATTAGGCAATGGGCGTGGTTCATCCAGCGAATGAGACCGAGTTTCTCTTTTCGGTAAAGGAGAAATTTTAGCAGCTCTTTCAGATCGTAGGCAAAGAAGGTGCAGATCATCCAGGAGCGGATGAAGACTGCACAGTGCAGTAAGAAACAAGAAACTGGCACCAGTTTTAGAGACTCATGCATGTTAAATGTTTCAAGAAGAGGAATCTTTAAGGAGATATGAGTCTGTGAAGCAGTAGATGTGGAGGCAGAGCTAGGAGAGCAGCATGAGGTGGTGTACTTTTTAACATGCTACAACCACCCTCCTTAGTTGTCCCTGCTAGGCTCAGGGAGCTGGAGGGCGGAGGAAGAGTGCGGCTGCATGTGGTCAAGGAGTGTGACCCAATGGCTCTAAAAATGATTCAAGGGACAGTCTATGTCCACTACTAGCTACCATAGTAACGGACGTTGATACGAATCATTCCTTCCTTCCACGAATCTTGTCCCAGACCTAGAGTTTCCGGTAAGCCATAGACTTGACCCTCATGTATGGAGACACCTTGGGAGGAGACTCGTTCATCACACTTACGCCGACGGTGTGGTCAGACCCTCGAGGTGAGAGTTTAGGTTGGAATCTCTTGGTGGCAGCGTCGAGGCCTTACGGCGTTGGTTTGAGTATGGACTGGGCAATCACAGTTCATACACAAATTGACGGTATTAGGCAAAAAGGTTTTGGTTTAACTACGACGTCGGGATGGGTTTTCCTTGGTCGGCGAAAAGGAAACCCCAGGCAGCACAGGATAAAATCATACACAGGAGGGTGCGACCGATCACTCTTGAGTCGGTCAACCTTACCCTCGTGGCAGCAATCATTTTGAGTTTCAGTTCTAACAGGAATTGGAGACCTCTAGAGTTCGAGGATGATGATCACGTCCTTATATGGGTCTCACCTATATGAGGTTTACGGAGATGTGGCCAAGGTGGCAAGTTATCTCCGAGGTTCAACAGACCCTTCTAGGTTTTCATCTGGGTAGGCGAGGGGGTTTACCGCTTGACCCATCCACCTCAGTTGCACCAGGTGCACGATGACTTCCACGTATCCCAACTGAGGAGATACGTGCTCGACCCTTCGCATACCATCGACCATGGGGAGCTGGACGATGGCGATGGGGTGACGTTCACGGAGGTTCCAGTGGGGATTGAGGATCGACAGGAGCGGATCCTTTGAGGATGTTCGATTCCTTGGGTGCACTTTCTTTGGCAGTACGGGAACCTCCAGGTAATCACATGGGAGCGGAAGGCTCAGATGCGTGCTCAGTACCGTTTTTGTAACCCTAGTTTGTGTTAAAACTTTACGAGGATGTAAATCCCTGAGGTGGGAGTAATGTAAAGACCTGTAAAATTAAAGGGAAATTTTTTCAAAATTTTCTTTGGGATTTTACAAGAACGCAGTTTCTGACGGCGCTTGATTCCGAGGCCCGGTGTGCCTGGAATCATTTTCCGAAGTTTAGCTCGAGTACATTCAGTGAACGAACGAGCAGGTTTTTCTAACTTTCGAACCGGTGCTCGGAATTGAAATCCGAGGGCACCGATGAACTCGCAGTGCTGGTAATTGCTTAAGAACACTTTTTTATGGAGTTGTGTTTTCTCGGGTTGAGTTGTTTAAATAAAGTGTGGGATAATAATATAATTATTTTACAATTATATTTTCTTTTCTTGTTAAGTGGATTAAGTTTTGTGCCACAACACTTTTCCTCTCTCTTATGTGGTTATAACCTATGTAAGGGAGTTAGGGGTGGGACCCACTTGTTGATAACTACCTTTGAGAGGATTAAGGTGGGGTGGGTCCCACAGGAGCCCCACCATTTCTTTTCTTCTAAGTAACGCACCCGCACCCCCCTATTAATGAAGTCAAACCATGCGTTTATTCTGGTTAAGAAATGCCTCATTAATTTGAGCGGTTAAATCGTTACAATTAATTCATTGAATTGATTGTTTCTTTTTGAATTTCAAAGGTTGACTTGTGTGTTAATAAAATAATACTGTTCTTATTTTATTTCTGTTAGAACTTGTTGCATGGAGAGGATTTGGAGGAAAGTGTTCTTCTTCGACGAAGAACGCGAAGAACGCGAAGAACGCATCGATCTCTGATGAAGATCGCCAAATCCTCGGAAATCAACGACACTTATTCTGCGACGGTTAATTCCGCGACGAACTCTCATTCGACGACAACGTTGCGGTAGAGAATTATTTTTGAGAACGATTATATTTCCTTGATTCTTTCATTCTAAAGAAAAAAAATATCATGGATCAACTTATTATCTAGTTGATCCGTGAACGTTTTCCTTGCGAGTTGGGAATATTTTTTTTGTTGCGGGAAGTTGTGGGGGTTTATTTTATTGTTGATCGTGATCTCATCTGTCACCTTTATTGGTTTCATTTTGAGCCACCTGTTATCATACGAACGGAAGGAGGTCGGACCGCACGAACACGGTCGACCCTCCCCCCCCCCCCTTGTTTGTTTGAATTTGTTGTGGCATGTGAAAGGCAACGCGGTGCCGTTGCACCGCGCGGAAACGAGAAAGAACGCGGAGAAAAAGCATGACGCCGTCGTGCCGCGCCGTTTAGGCCGAACGAAAATGCAGGCGGAGTCGGGGCCGTGGAGCCGATTCGAAGACCCCGCAGTTTGTTGTCGAAGTGCGGATCGATGGATGATGGTGAGGTGGTCCGCGAAGGCGTTTTGAAGTCTCTGCAGTAAAGGTCGGGTCCTGGGAGGACCGTTGTCAAAAGCGGCAAGAAAAACGGACCACCGGAGCGCATCCGGTGGTCCGCAGAAGAATCTGTCGGCGCGTGGCGCCGGCACGGCGGCGCCGGCGGCCAAAGGCGGCGGCCAACACCGGCCGGCTGCCAGGAGGTGGCGGTGCCCGGCATGCCGCCGGGGAGGGGTCTCCGCGGCTGAAGCCGCGATGGAGGGCGGCTAGTCCCGCGGCCGTGCGGGACCAGAGGGACGCGGCATCGCGCCGCGTCCATTGACAGGGAGCGGCCCCTGCGCGGGGGTCGCGGTTTCGTCCAGGGGGGCGGTCCCCCCTTGCGTGGCCGCTTGGCCAGCGCCAGCGAGCCAGCGCGCCAGGCCGAGCCGCCCGGCCGGACCGTCGAGCCAGGCCGCGCCGGTCGGGTCGGACCCGGACCCGGGTCGGGTCGACCCGGTTCGGGCCGACCCAGGGGGGTTGGGTCGGGTCGGTCCGGGCCCAGACCCCCCGTTTTCGGACCTGTTCGGTCTTTTTCCCGTAACTTGGGGTACGGACCTCCGATCTATTCACCTTCATTTGTGATGCAATCCTTGGATCGAGTCGGTCATTTCGGTATATTACACTCAAGGTTTCGGAGAACTTTGGGTTCGTCCAGGTTGGTTCGGATACGAAACCAACCGGGCCCTCGGAGCGGAAACGCTTATATCTTGAGTTTCGGACGTCTGATTGACGTTCCGTCAACTTTGTTGGTTTTTTCTTGATGAGATGGAACTTTTGGCTTACTCCGCTCGAGGTTTGGACGCTGTCGGAGTATGGTCGGGTTGGTTCGCTCACGAAACCAACCGGGCCCCTAGAACGAAAAGGCCAATAACTCATAGATTGGGCGTCCGATTGACGCGCCGTCTGTCTCGTTGAATACTTCTTGATGAGACGGAACTTTTGGCATACTTCGCCAGAGTTTTGGATGCAGTTGGAGTATGGCCGGGTTGGATTGTACCCAAAATCTAACCAGGCCCCTAGAACGGAAAAGCTGATAACTTTCAGACTGGACGTCCGTTTGACGAACCGTCAGCGGCGTTAGTGATCACTTGGAGAAAAGGTCCCTATGAGTATACCCTATGAGATTTCAGGGTACAGTTGAGATACGACCGGGTTGGTTCGCACACGAAACCAACCGGGCCCCGAGGATGAAAAGGCTAATAACTCACAGACCGGGCGTCCGATTGACGCGCCGTCTGTTGCGTTGAGACCCCTGTGACGAGGCGGTCCTTTGAGATACTTCTTAGTGGAACTTTGAGATACTTGGAGTATCGACCTGTAGCTCATGGAGCGAACCCTCCCAGAGACGAGCGTGCGGAGTACAGATATCGTGTAGCCGACTGAGACCAGACAACTGCTTGACCGACTCGACTTGGAGTGAGTCGACTAGCCCAGTGGACGGAGCACTACTTTGTTTGGGTGCAGACCCATGGTGGACGGAGCACTACCTGTGTGACCGTGCAGACCCACGGTACTCGTCCGGAGAGTACCTCTGCAGGCTATTAGGGGGTGTGCACTACTATGTTTGGGTGACATACCCCGGCGGGAAGCACTACTGTGTCTGGGTGGCTGGCCCGCGGTACTCGACAGGAGGAGTACCTTAGCAGTCTTAGGTTAGTGAGCAGTACCTCAGAGTCGTGATAGGACCACTGTACACTCTAGAGATGGGGCTCTTCAGCAGTTACGGTTTCGATAATGAAAATCCTGGTTTGAGCTGAGTCTATGAATTTTGTGTTTACATCTTGATTGAGATGGGTCACTTGATAACTTAGGTATATGTATGGGCATATACCTGGGTAGTGGTTATCCGTTGATTTCATAATCTTGTGTTTCCTCATGATTGAGATGGGTTACTTGATAACTTAGGTATATGTATGGACATATACCTAAGTAGAGTCTATCTGTTGAGATCTTCTTTGTGGTTATCCTTGTTGGTTTTAGTGAGACCTTGAGGGTCTCGTGGTCCCTATTGAGTATCATTATACTCACCTCTGCACGAGCTATGCCCGCACCTCATTGTGTTGGTTGCAGACGATGGGCAGTGCTGACGGAGGCTGAGTGTTCGAGGACTGGACGGTACCCGGAGGTGGACCACGCGACGAGTCAGTACCCGGAGGTGGACCATACTACGAGTCAGTATCCGGAGGTGGACTTCACGACGAGACGACACACGTAGGAGGTTGACGGGCGAGAGCGTTGAGGAGCTGCGCTATCTGTACCTACCCTTCAGGTAGGATCCGTGGTGGACGATCCAGGAGCTGCGCTTTTTGTACCTACCCTTCAGGTAGGATCTGAGGAGGATGACCCAGGAGCTGCTTCCTTTCTTCCAGTTGTTTGTCTTTTTCTGTTGTACTTTTTTTCCGTTGTAGCTGTATTTCCAGTTGTGTTTGTATTCTGGCTCATTTACTTTTCAGCACTTTTTTGTACTTAGTGTTTTACTTCTGCTTGTACTATGTGGTGTTTTGTTACTTTCATAAAGGCAATGACTTCCCAGTTATCAGTATTTACGCCTTTGGTGCTAGTCTCCAGCCCCTGTCCTATGGAAGGCGGGCTTGGGGTAGTCACGGCATGGGCCCCGAGGACAGGTCGTGACATTACACAATAGATCCATATAAATGAAATAATGAATTGTTACCAAATATTAATCAGGATTTTTTCATATATTGTAAATAAATTATATGAAATAAACACTTTCTAATTTACATATCAACCAAACAATGAAAAGGGATGAAAAATAATGTAACAATATATTAAAGGTACTACTAGAAAAATGTAAGAAAGAATGTACAATATGAAATCTCATATAAAAGAAAGATAAAAATAGAATATGGAATAAAAGATATGGCCTATATGAAATATAAATTCCAATATATATATATGTCCTAAAAATATCTTACCAACTCCATATGACATGAGGTCTTAGCTAAATCTTATAAACTATCAAAACATAAAGAAAGGATTAATGGAATACTATCAAAGAATAATTATAGTCCTTTCCCCTTTCATACATCACATAAAACCATTTTTTCATAAATTCAGAGTGTGTATATAAGATATCAACTTATTTCTATAAGAATACAACCAATAATCTATTCAATTCCTATTAAATGACATATAAAAAATGATATCTTCCAAATAATCTGTAAAATATAATTTTTATACGAAAAAAATAGCGAGTTAAGAAAAAAAATCATGTTCTGTAAATACTTTTTGAAATTGAAAATAATTTTTATTAGAGTGAAAATAAAATGAAATGTTAATTTTTTTTGTAAAAATTAATAATAACTTATCAGGGAAAACTGCTACAGATTATAAATCAGTGAAAAAAGAATAATTTGAAATGATTTTTTTACCCTTGATTTTTTTAACTTAGAGGGAAGGGATATTCTAAAATTAAAAATAATATATAAATAAAAATTTTCATTAGAATGTTATTCAATAACAACATCAATGAAACATTAAACAATGAATGAATTTTCATCACCAAGACCATCATATTATAAACAACATCAAATAATATTTATTGTGAATAACTCCCCAAGTCTTGGACAGACAATTTTTGATGGGCTAGTGTGAAACCATATACCAAAATATGATGAGACCATAACTATATAAACAATTGATTTTATTTCAATTATCCATACTGAGTTACAAATCACTTAATTATAGCATCATCTTAAGGGATACTAGCTAGTGTGCAATAAAGAATAGTGCATCACATGTAACTTAAATTCCCACTTAGTTACCCAAAGACAGCAAAATATTTTTTTAAATATAAACTAAGTAAAATAATACAATGTGGACATACTATAATAAAGAAAAAAGAAAATAAAATAAACCAATTATATAAACCAATATCTCACCCCCTTCCACCATCAATAGAAATAGACCTTTCCTCATTAACATCACATTATTCTATTTCTCAAAGTAAAATAAAAACATTATTAATAAACAAGGAGGTATAATCAAATGTGTGTGATTAATTAATATAAAAATTATATTTTTAGTATTTTCAAAAATCCATTTTGGGGGTTATGTGGGAACCAATAAACAAAATATCCACTAAAAAAACAAACCCAAGAAAAAAAGGTATGAAATACATCACACCATCAACATCAATCATCAATAATAAAACCAGAGTGGGAAGAACTATATTTACAAGATATATCTATGATGTCGAGTTTAGGATTAAGAAATAAGAGGTATTCAATGTTTTTGAAGATGAAATTTGAGACCATATGATAGGATTCAAAAAGGAACATTTTTATATTCAAAATCCCTGATACTAACATTCAGTTGAGAGAATATACATTTAATGATTCCATTAACCAAGACATGAGGTTGATTCTACCTACTCAACAAAATATACTCCTTCGGTGTAAATTCATATTATTGTTTCTTTCCTCGTTGAGTCCCTCTTCCAAATACTTGAAAAATATATCATATATATTTTTTATTTTCTCAATGAAGTGAGTGTGAAAGAAATATTCTTTCTACTGGCCTTATAGCGGCTCGACCAACATTTTAGATCCTCGTTCATTATTTTCCCACTGTAAGAGTGTAATATTTAGTTCATTGGACAAAAATATATTACTCTTTTACCTTTTCATCATGAATTTAAGGATTTTGTAATAATATTTATGATTCCTAGTTTTCATTCACTTCGTTGTTGGAGTATCCCCCTTGGGTTTCTCCTTGAGGTGAGTGGAAAGTCTTCTAAGGCATAATTATCATTGTTTTAGTTTTTTTACTGCAAAACCATGATGAAAATGTTCTTCAATAATGAATTTTTCTTTTAATTCAAATGAATCCTGCAGCCCACAATCTAGGGTAATTACCATAAAATCTATTTAAAGATCCATAGAAATAAAACTAATACATGAAATAGTGGTCTGATTATATTTCTCTTCACAACTAGACCCTCCTATTTTACATTCCTCAATCTCTTTAACCTATAATTATTACGCAAAAATTAATGTTTTATTATAGGAAATTTTTTTAAGGAAAACTAAGAACCCAAAAAAAATGTCATAGTATCTAAAAACATAAACCCACATACAAAATAACTAGATTGTTTAAGAAAAACTCAATGAGTAAGAATGTTTTACCCTATATAGTCTCTATTGTATGGATGAAACAATTAATTTAACATTTAATTACTCATTAAAATTCCATGAATCAATTCCATAGATAATCACATGAGTTAACTCAATGTTTAGGGAGATAAATATTGTCTAGTCCTTAATAATTGGGTAATTCTAGCCTTTTATATTCCAAGTTCCCATGAACATGACCATCTTTTTCAATAGTATAGGGTAAAGATATAGATAAATATGTATGTTGTACATTAAATTATTTAGAAACGAAATTCTAGGGGTAGTTATTTGAAAATTTACTACCTATAGAATGACGGTTCGACTCAACTGCCATAATTTCAACCTCCTGAATAAGTGATATAGAGTAATGATTAGTCAGGAACAACTCAACAAACACAACTCCTCTAGTTGAAGTAAACACTACAGATGTGTATGAATGGTTCTCAATTTTATGACTTAGTATCAATGAAGAAGTAGCCACACCAATGAAATATGAACAAGAAAAAGGCGTTAAAAACTTTACCATCTTCATTACAAATAGACGTTCAATGTCTATATATTTTTCTGAGTTATCCACATCCATATAGGTTAGGATATCACTTTTATGGGATGGAGTATAATCCATCATAATACCAGTTTACCAAACTATATCACCAACATGATCAACACATCATTGAATATTTTAGATCCTATTAGTGAGGTTGTGCCTGAAAATATATTGACTATGTCCCAATGAATATGGAGATAAGAAACATTCTACATGGGATTCAGTGTACACTAACATACTAAAAAGATATTATTCATCAATATCAATCCAATGGGAGTCCAATGAAGGTTTTGATACATCAACTTCAACACAAATTTGAATACCTATAGAATGAATAAGTGGTAATATAGGGGAAGAAATATTGATTTCCAAGGTCAGGGGATCTCACTTTATGTGGAAGTCGAGAGACCACTAGAAAAGAGAGTATCAAAACCCCTTTATGAGGCATGGATATCTAGCCCAAGTTGAAATTAGGTCATCCTAAGTCATAAGTTATATTTCAAAATTATATGTATTAATAATATAGTGAACCAAAATATATTTCAATTCCCAAGAGTCGAAGACAAATCTGTTGAAAACATAAAATGATCTAGAATGGGAAACCAAATAAATGTTGAAAATGGTAAAAGAACCACAAAATCTTGTATAGAAATTAGTATCCTCATAAACACATCTTCAAATAAATAATCCTTAGTGATAAAATAAATACATGGAAAATTAGGAAGGATGGAAAGAACACAAAAGGTTTAAAAATCTAAAGGGAATCCAACCTTCTAGTAGATTGGGGTGAAGGAAATCACCACCTTTGTCATGGAAGTCCTATATGATATTGATGATATATACGAGGTCAAAATATCCATGTATTTAAAAAAGGGGGTATAATCAAACCATTACCAAAAATCTCATTCGAATTAATATAAGATTAAACAATTATATAAAGAGAACAAGGGTAATAACCAAACACATTGTTATAATATAAGAGAAAATATAAAAACATAAAATATATACTGTTAAAACCAATTGAAATTCAAACCGCAACATTATAATCGAATAATTTTTTAAATTAATTCAAAATAATTTTTTATAAAAATGGAGTGCACAAAATAAAATGTTAGTGATATAATACATAAATTTGAAGGAAAATCCATTTATGTAAAAATCTAATTTACTTATTTAATGATAACATATGTTGAGATAAACATGATAAAAAAGTATTCTAAAATATAAAGCATCAAGAGTGATGTAAAATAAATTAAAATACTTAAAAAACCTACCGCAATCCAATAAGAAAAACAAATCCATCAAATAAGGGAGGTGTAGGGATCAGGAAAGGCTTGATGTAACTTAAACATCAAAATACCCATGATTTAGACAAATAGTGACCATAGGTTCCAACTCCATGAATAGTTCACCTGTGGATAAATATGAACGCAAGGACATGAGGGGTGAAGATAAAGGGAAGATTTGTTTTGTGAAAATTACCTTAAAATAACACTTAAATATCTAAATATGAGCACCATGAAGCATGGAATAGGATAAGGGAGTTGGATATGAAACCTCAGGCTTGAATTAAATGAATAGGTAAATAAAAGAAGAGGAATAAAATAAAAAGAATACTAAAATAGAAAAAATAAAAAAATGGAAAATATATAGTTAGGATACATTTCTTACTAAATTTTATAACCATCATTCATTATCCACTTGATCCAAAATTTTCCACCAGCATGGCTCGTCTACATTGTTTTCATAATTATGATCCAACTTTGATAATTTTTAAATATCAAAACACAATTATTTCAACCCAAAAATTATGAAGTGTATGGAAATAAATACATAGAAAAATAAAGACATAAATTTGATATTGGGATGGTATAATATTCACCACCAAGACACTTTATTGCCCTAGAAATCTATCACTATTTTTTGAAAAAAAAACAAGACCTCTTCGACCTTATCAATGATTCCCACCACCTAACCCCTCATGTTTATTAATTATGATATCATACCACATTAATAATAAGAATTAATTCACATAGAAATAATTTAGTCTAATAATCCAAAATATGAATAGGTTACTTTTCAAGAGAACCATCTTATTCAAAATCTAGATGACAGTATATATTCCAAATCCATCATAGAATTAGAATTACTAATATTTCATGGAAAATATATATAGGGTTCCCAGTCTTATGATATACTAGTAAATAATATTATTTCTTTATAGTAAAAATATATTTTTGATGTTTATTATCATGTAATATTTGGTAAATTTGAGCCATGATGAATTCTTTTCCAATGTATTAAATATTATTTGTTGTTCCCTGCAAAATGATTGGTTCCCATGATAGGCGTTGTACTGAAACTAACCATATAAGATAACCATAATTTCTAAGAATACCAAGAATTTATGGATTCATTTCTAACTGATGAATATTTTCTACCATCATCAGATAATCATTCCATGGAAAAATGGACATCCCATGTGCCCCCAAATTCATGAATGAAAGTAGGAATCCTCGCCTCAATAATTTAATTTTTTATTTGATCATTTAATCATATATGTTTCATTTAAAACAACCATTAGTAATTCTTTATGGAATAATATGTACTAATTATATTAGGGTTAATGACTCAATTGGTGCGATGACTAATCTAGATTGCATTCCTTTAGAATACTAAGAACTTTTACATTGGGTGACCCTTCTATTTAGAGTCTTCTTTATAAAGTTAAGATAAAAATATACATACTCCATGATTCAGATATATCTGAACACCGCCCATCCTCAAAATTAAGGAGATAATAGGAATGGTTAACTTTCATTTACATAGAAACACCAAAAATTGAGAGAGGAATTCAATATTTCTCAAACTTATAACAATATATTAAAAACACCCAATAGATAAGGACATTAAATTCAGTAAATAAACCACCCATTAAAATGATAAAAAGGAATGTGTAACTTTTATAAAGAATATAAATAACCATATTTTATGAAAAATTAGAGATGCCTTAAATTATTTTTTTTCCAAATTCCAACTCATTGAGTATATGCTTCATTGAAAATGACCACCCATAATTTATTATTGAACTAATAAAATTGACCTAACCAACCCCATAAATAACATGTATTTGAATATTTAGGATAATAGGATTTTGAATTACATATATTTACACATTGATAAAATATGTAAAGATGATTATTTATTGGAGTATTATAACTGGAATGAGAGGGGTATTTATAAAGACAACCATATCCTTGTCTCGGTACATATCGCTTCCACTTACCACTAAATTTATAAACTTTCCTACCACTAGGTTCCATAAAAACACATCTTGTTATATAAATTCTAATATAAATTGCATAAACCATCATATATGTATTTACCAATCACTTATAAAAGTTAGGATAAATAATAATTCTATCAATATGAGGTATTTATAAAGACCTCCCTAGATGTATAGAGCCATAAAAGCTCCATCATGGACTAGATTAGGTGAAAAGGAACCAAATCAGTGAAATTGTTATCATATTATACCAATATATTATTATCCTTATAGAGGCATAGAATCACTCATTCCTTTTATAAACTCATACCCTTTGGGTAATATCATTAAATTAACATGGTCCTAAAATATTCCCAATGTAACAACCCAAACTATTTGAATAATATTTCTTTCTGGTAAATGTGTGTTATATTATTTTGTACATAACATTATTATATCACTGTAATAATTATGTGAGTATAATTTTAAATGTGCCCATTGGGTTTTGACCTTTATATGGTTGTTGGTCAATTATGACCATTGGAAAATATACTCTTAATAATAATTTTAATGTTATAATTATTTTTTATAAGTAGAAATGACATATGAAAATTAATAAAGAAAGAAGTGTTGATGGCCTCATCTAGTAGATATGTATCATATGAAGACTATTTTTTAGAATGTGTAAAGGAGTTAGTATCATTGGGCTTCACTCTTGACTAATCCTATGCTGAACTTCAACAAAAGAGTCTTGAATGAAATTGCTTATGAGAGAAGTTCAAGATAGTGGATATTACCACTCTGACGATGTTTTTCGAGCTTCCCTAAGAATCAATCACCATTGCACACCTCACCCTTAGATCTCATATGGGTGCTATAAGGGGAAATATTTTGAGGCCTTAGTTAGTTAATGTGCTATAACTTTGTATAAATAAAATGTTTATTCTATCAATTCCATTTTGTGAATTATTTTTCATAAAACTATGATGAATTTGATAAATTGATTTTTCAGATAGATATTTTACTCTTCAGAAACGATACAATTATTTTAATAAATTAATGTATTATGAATAATTGTTATTATAATTAAATGGTATTGTTAAAAAACTAATATTTAAATAGAAATAAAAAATATTTTTTTTTTCAATTTTCGAAAATTTCCCTATGCATTTTCTATCTACTGTTATTTTTAATAAATAAGGGTTTTTATTTTTAAAATTTAAATTTCTCATATATAGATAATTACTATGAGAAAATAAAAATAATTTTATAAATTAGAATGTCAAAATTAGGTTAGGGTGAATTTATGATAATTTTCTAAAATATATTCTTTTTTGGTGAATTATAAAAATATAGTTTGAGTTTTTCAGTATGATTAATGAAATCATAATTATATTTTATGTACTATAAAAGTATGGTCGACTATTTTGTATTAAAATAATATAATAGGTGTCCCATATAGAAAATATAATGGGAAAATATAATAGTAAGTTCCATGGTTTTGAATTTACCACTTCCAAGGTGTCTAAGAAAATTATTAAGCAAATCCTCTGCTTCTTTTATAAATACCCAACCATTTCCCCATTTCAATTCACTAAAAATTAAAAATCCATGATTATATGGTAGTTTTAACTCCCTAAGAGTCCTCCTAAGGTTTCCTCAATCCACCAAGGTCCTAATCATCGAGTTTTGGGAGTTACTCTTCAAGGTAAGGGAAATCTCGACTTCTCTTTTCCTTTTAAGTCCCATTTTTATGTGTTATGTCTTTAAATTTTCTATAATATGTCATTATATAAATTTTATTCTATAATTTTACATTATTGAGAGTCTTTTATGAATTTGAGACCCTTTTCTGGTCTCTTTTTAATGCTTCATAAAACCATGTTTCATATCTGTTATGTTGTCGGATTTTCTTCTCAAAATTTCACTCTTTTTCTCACAAAATTATTTTATTTTCATTATGTGAATACCCAAACCACTTTTTTCTAGGGGTATTCCCCAATATGTAAAAATTATTTATTTTATTCTATAATTGGAATACATAAAACCATCATTCTCTTTCTGTGGGTTATAAATGACATAATGATCATGTTTTAAGAACTTCTTATAATGCCAAGATTTTGATACAAAACCCATTTAGTTTATTTACCACAAGATATTAATGAGATGATTAATTATGATCTACGTGTATCAAATGAAAATGAATAAATATTAAGGGTTCTTTCTAATAGTTCTTTAATTAATTGGGTAAATACTTTAATCTCTATAGATGAAATGTTTTACGATACCTTGGTGAATAACCTCGATAATTTTTATGACACCTCAGTGAAAAACAATGGTGATATGATTATGAATGAATAAATTAAATATTAAAGAATAATTTAAATTATATTATTCATGTTATTATTATTATGATATACCTCTTTCTCATGCCTTTATGATCTTCCTCATGTTCTAGTCAATATTTCTCAAGATTACATGTAAAATATTTCTCTTGTTTTCTATTACTGGGACTTAAGATCACCCTTTAATTTGATATATGTCCTCAGGTTATGAGATATATTAAATGTACTTATTATGAACCTATTATGAATCATTTAGAGTGTATTATAATTCTATTTTATGCTTAAATGTATTATGTACCATATTTCCATGAAACTTGACTTTAAAAGGTCCTCCGTTTTCTATAATATAATAAAAAGTTAAATTAATAAAAATTTGGATTCCATAGTTAGAATAAAAGTATTTTTTTAGTTATAATTAGAAATTAGGATTTTAAACCACAAATAAAACCCTATAGAAACAATTAAATATAGAAAAAACAACATGGTATTTTTGTGTAATATCATGTAAGTGGTTTCTGAGTAATAAAATCCATGTATGGCTATGAACAATTGGATGTGGCTCTAAAATTGATGTACCTAGAGGTAATATCTCTGACAAGGTGTGTCAATCCTTAATCTATGTAACATGGTACACAATAATTGGCTTTGCTTCATTCTTGGTTTGACACTCCCAGAGGACATATTTGGTTAATCACAATATTTTTATGGACGATTATCAATGGTTTATAGAAAATGTACTTTTTGTTAAAGAATAACATATTTAAGAATGATGTTTTAAGACATTAAATCCATTTAGAATTATAATATTGTTAAATGAAACACGTTTCTCACTAAGGTTTTTTTTTCTTTTAGAAAATATGGGAAATGGGAGAAACCAT
Source organism: Viscum album (assembly GCA_963277665.1). Lineage (NCBI taxonomy): Eukaryota > Viridiplantae > Streptophyta > Magnoliopsida > Santalales > Viscaceae > Viscum > Viscum album. The sequence goes on from OY728161.1 coordinate 1,427,186,377, forward strand.
GTAAATGGTGAGCGCACAGGACCATTTGCGGATAACCTTCTGATGGTATCCAGAATGGAAAACTTAATTAGAATGATGAACCAACTCACTATAGTTATGAAAAATAAATTGAATCAAGATGATAGACTATATTCCCCCCTAAGGGAATAAATTTATGCATCAAAACCCACCTTCATTCAGTGGATCTACCAACCCATTAATTGTTGAACAATGGATAAGCTCTATTGAAATGATATTTTCTACAATCCATTATTTAGAAAAGGATAAAGTAACCCATGTTTTGTACCGTTTAGAGGGTAAATATGATTAGATGTTGAAATTGGTAAAAAAAAATTGAATCTTGGAGGGGATATTGATGTTATGAAGTGGGAAGAGTTAATTTTAACCTTTTTCAAAAAATTATTCCCCCATTCAATGTGAACTAAAATGGAGAAGGAATTCCTAGAGAATAATTAGAAGGAAAATGAATCTATTGGAATCTATGAGATGATATTCACATGAATTTCCAGTTAATCCACTAACTTTTTCTTGGATCATAATAGGAATGTAGATATATTTTCCGATGGATTAAGACCCTATATATAGATGAATCTATCCAACTGAGACTATAAAAACTATGAGGTACACATGAGGAGTTCTATTAAAGTTGTATTGGAGTTTGGAGAGACACAATGGTCTAATAGATTGAATGAAAATAATAGATCTTTGGTGACAAAGATGGGAAAAATGATTGATCAAGTAAAAGGACGAAAGGATGTTCAACATTCCACATCCAATAAATGTGGGAATGAATAATTGGGGAACTTCCTACTTGGGAGTTAAAAATATTAATAGTGTGGAAGAGATAGAAATATTTCTCAGAATTGTTCTATTGAGGTGAATCGTCAACTTCTCAATATAATGACAAAGTGAAGATGGTGCATTCCCTACCTGAAGACCAATTATTTATATCATGATAGGAAAAGGGAATCACCAGTAACCTCAACATAGGAAAAGGGATTATTGTTTTCATTTTTATATCATGATAGCAGAAATTGAAGATCTAAATTATGTGGTGGAATATACTCTCATTGTTCTCTCAAATATAAAAAGTAATTTTTTTTATTCTAGTTTTACACATTATATTATTTTCTCCAAGTTTACAAAGAACATAGAATAAATACCCGAAATTCTAGAATTAAAGTTATCATTCAAGAATCGTGGAGGTATTATCCATAAAGAAATGGTGTATATAAAATCTAGTATTTATTTTGTAAAGCACAGTCTCATTGTAAATCTGGTATTCATTTCCATGTTTTAATTTGACATTATACTAGGGATGGAATTTATCTCAATGTATAATGCTATGATCAAGTGCAAAAGTAAGAAAATTTCTATTGTCTTGAGTGAATAACATATATTTGTTTTCAAAGGAGTGGTATCTCAACCTGATCATTGTTTAAATGCACCACCCATAGCCTTATATATGGATATTATCGGTGAAGATGGAGAAGGAAATGAATTTATATGAATAGATAATTTCCCCATCATTAAGGAATACATTGATGTATTTTATGAGGAGTTACCTAGACATCCTCCAGAAAGAGATGTATAGTTTTTTATTGATCTCATGCCTCTATCCAATCTGATTTCCCAGAAACCATATATAATGGAAAATGTAGAGATTGGGGAATTAAAGAAAAAACTACAAGATCTTTTGGAGAATGGGTTTATCTGACCTAGTGTGTCATCATGGGTATCACATATTCTCTTTGTTAATACGAAGGATGGATCAGTGGGGATATGCATTTATTATAGAGAACATAACGGGATCAAATTGAAAAATAGGTACCCACTATCAAGAATTAATGATTTTTTGACCATATTTGTGGGGATAGATTCTTCTAAAATATTGATATTCGATCCGTTTATCATCAATTGAGGGTGAAGAAAGAATATATTCCAAATACTATTTTACAAAAAAGATATGGACATTATGAGTTGTTATTAAGACCTTTTTTCGACTAATGATCCTTCTTTTTTATGAATTTGATGAATATAGTAATTAAGGACTTCCTTTATAACATTTTGGTAGTTTTCATTGATGATATTCTGATATATTCGAAAATTCGTGAGGAGAATGAGGATCATCTAAAGGTTATACTACAAAATATAAGGAAGGAGAGGCTGTTTTGAAAGAACATAAAATGTGATTTTTTTTAAAACAAGTGTCTTTCTTTGGGAACATTGTAACCAATGAAGTAATCTTAGATGATCATGACAAGACAAAGGTTGTGGAGAAGTGACCTTATCCTACAACATTAACTGATATTTCTAGTATCCATGGTTTTGTATGATATTTTAGGAGGTTTGTGATAAAATTTCACTATTTTAAAATCCACTAATCAAGTTGACTCTAAAGTGTTCAAGTTCGTCTAGAAAAAGGATTATGAATAAGGTTTAGAAGAGTTGAAGAAGAGATTGGTTTCTTCACCCATGTTAACTCAATCCTCTATAGGAGAAGTATACATTATTTTTAGTGATGTAACTCTGAAATGTATTTGGTGAATCCTCATGAAAAATGAAAAGGTGATTGGTTATTAATTTTGATAGTTGAATACCCATGAGCAAGACTATCTTATGCATGAAATGGATCTAGCTTCGGTTTATTTTGTTCTAAATATAGGGAGACACAATATTTATGGGGAGAAATGTGATATTTACAAAAAACACCAATGATTGAATTATATTTTCATTAAAAATTAATTTAACATGAGATAGAGTAGGTGGTTGCAAATTCCTAAAGACTATGATTTTTCAATTCATTATCATCCTGGAAGATCAGAAAATTTCATTGATGCATTACGTAGTAAAGACCTTGTTGTTCTAGGAATGATGAGGATTCAAGGAGATCCTTTGATCAATGTTCTAGTAAAACTGGAAATATGAATTGTAATGGAAGGGAAATCAGAAAGCCTATCTCAAATTATTTTTAAACCATAATTACTATATAAGATCAAGAAATATCCAAGATAATGTCATTTATTTCTATAGAAGATCGATGTTGTGATGAATGGAATGTTTCCAAAGTTCAATAGTGATCAAGAATGTGGGCTGAAATTTTGAACAGGGATATGTGTTCCCTCTGTTATAGAAAAAATGAAGGAGATGATTGATGAAGCTCATATCTCTACTTAATATTTACATCATTAAATCATGTCAATGTATATGGACCTTCATGATGGTTATTGGTGGGATAACATGAAAATGGAGATTTCTGAATACACTAAAAGGATCCTAGTGTGTCAAGAAGTGATGAAAGAGAGAAAATTTCCAAAGGGGGTATTACAAACACTCCCCATATCAGTATGAATGTGTTACAAAATCACTACGGACTTTGACAATGGTGTCCCAAAAAAATACAATGGAAATAATATTATTTGGGTTATAGTGGACCGCCTCACCAAGACAAACCATTTTATCTCTATTTAGTAATATTTCATTCCTGAAATACTTTCTAATATTTACATAAAGTGTTAAGGATGCATGGGTTACCACTCTCCATAATATCTAATCATTATCCAGGGATCACATCGAAATTATGGTGAAAACTTGAACATTATCTGAGTACCGAATTGAATTTTAGTACGACCTATCACCCCCAAACTCATGGCCAATCTGAAAATACTATTATGACACTCGAGGATATGATATGAACATGATCAATAGAATTTAAAGGAATATGGGATCAAAATATACAATTAGTTTAGTTCCCATATAACAACATCTTCCATTCGAGTATTCAAATGTCTCCATATTAAACTTTTTTATGAGAAGCGATGTAGAACTCCTACTTGTCAGGATGAATTTGGTGAGAGAACAATTCATGGGCCAGGTCTTGTGCAAGAGATGACAGAAATCATTCATACCATCCAACAAAACATTAAGGATACTAAGATTCAGAATATGATCTATGATGAAAACCATCGAAGGGAAATAGAGTTTGATGTTGGCAACATATTCTTATTTTGAATTTCACTTCAGAAAAGAGTCATGGGGTATGGGAATAAATCAAATATTATCCCAATGTATACTTTCCCCTATTAAATCCTTGATCAAATAGGAGAAATGGCCTATCGACATTACCGTCATAAAAATATAGGTCAACTTAATGATGTATTTCATGCATCTCTCTTGAGGAAGGGCATACCTGGACCTTTACATGTACTGAATCCTGATGGGGTACAACTAGAACATGACATATCTTATGAGAAGTAGTCGGTGGTGATCTTGGACTATAGAGACAAGGTTCAATGCAGCAAGAGTACCAAACTTGTTGAAGTGTTGTGGAGGAACCATAAATATGAAGAATCCACGTGGGAACCAAAGGAGACAATGGATAAAAAGTATCGACACCTTCTATCAATTAAGGGAACGAGTTGAAATTTTGGGGGGGAATTTATTAAGGGGGGAATAATTTAATGACTCAAACCTTCTGAATAATATTTTATCCCAAAAAATATGTGTTATATTATTTTTCACACAACATAAATATATATCGTTAATAATGATGTGAGTATAATTTGAAATTTGAACATCGGTATTCGAAAATTATATGACTATTGGTCAATTATGATTGTTGTTCAATGTGATCATTCAATACTACACTCTTAATTATAATTTTAACATTATATACATTGTTTATAATTTGAAAATAAAAAAGAAAAATTAATTCTGAAAGGAGAGTCGATGACCTCATCCAATAGAGTAATGTCATACAAAGCCTATTTTCCAGAACTTGAATAAGAGATAGTTTCATTAGGATTCTCTCTTGACCAATACCAATCCTAGATTCAGTAATTTTGGCTCAAACAAAATCAACTATGAGAGAAGTTCAAGAGAATTGTTATTACAACTAATGCAATGTTTTATAAGACGCCCCTAGAATCTATCACCATCATACACCTCACCTGTAGGTTGTATGTGGTAGTTATAAGGGGTTATGTTTTTATTAATTAGTTAATTAATGAGCAATCCCTTTGTATAAATAAAATTTTTATTTGTTCAATTCCATTTTGTGAATAGTTTTTCTTAAAAATAAGGCTAATTTGATAAATTGATTTTTAGGAAGAAATTATACTTTCAAAAATGTTAATATTATTTTAATAAATTAATACATTATGAATAATTACTATTTTAATCAAATTTTATATATAAAGAAATCCTATATAAATATAAATGATAAAAAATTATTTTTCATGTGTTAGAAATTTCACTATGTGATTTCACTATGCATTTTCTATCAGCTATTATTTTTAATAAACAAGGATTTTTATATATATAATTTAAATTTATCATAATTAGAGAATTATTATGATAAAATAAACATCATTTTTTAAATCTTCCTCTCTAATTTAGGTTAGGGTGAGTTTATTCTAATTTTATAAAATATTTTGTTTTTCGGTGAATAGTAAAAATATAGTTTGAGTTTTTTGGTATGTTTAATGAAATCATAATAATGTAATATGTAATATAAAATTATGGTAGGATCTTGTGGATTATAAAAATTTAATTTTTGTCCCATCTTTCCCATACCATGGACAAATACAATGGGCATGCCCATGGTTTTAAATTTACAACTACCTAGATGTCCAAGGAAATTACTAAACAAGTCCTCCATGTTTTCTATAAATAATGACCCACATATCCATTTAATTTCACTCCTAATTAATCTTTCATAAATATAAACTAGTTTTTTCCTCCCAATGTGTCCTCCCAATGTTTTCTCAACCCCCTAATGTTCCAATCTTTTAGTTTTAGTAGTTACTCTTCAAGGTTAGGGAATTCTGAACTTCTATTTTCGTTTCAATCCCCCTTGTTATGTGGTATGTATTTAAAATTTAAATACTATGTTATAATATCCAATTTATTATATCCCTTTACTGTATTATGAGTCTTTTTTAAGAGGATACCTTTTCCACTCTTTTTTTTCTGTTTTCTAAAACCATATTACATTAAGGTTATGCTGCCAGGTTTTCTTCTCAAAATTTCTCTATTTTATTTAAGAAATTATTTTATTTTATTTATATTAATTCCAAAAACTCTTCAATTTCTATAGTTATTCATCAAGATTTAAAAATTATTTTTTTTATTCTTTAATTTACATACATAAAACCCCTATTCCCTTTTCATGAGTTATAAATTAAATAATGACAATGTTTTTAAGTTCTTATGAAAACACTTAATTTTTATACGAAACCAATTGCTTTTATTATCAATGGGTTATTTAGGAGATGATTGATTGTGTATATGTTGATCACATGAAAATTAGTTCATTATAAGGGTGTTTTTTGATAGAACTCTAATGCATCGGGTAAATAATTTAATCTCTCGAGATGAAATTTTTTATGATACCTTTGTGAATAACCTTGGTAATTTTTATGACACCTGGATGAAAAGGTTTTGTGATATTATTATTAATTTCTAAAATAAATGAGGTGTCCAAATTTAAATTTTTTTATTCATTTTTTTATTGTTATTATATGCCTCATCCTCATTCCATTATGATATTCCTTAAGTTCTTGTCAATATTTCTCAAGATAATATATAAAATGTTTCTCTTGTTTTCCCTTATTGCGATTTAAACTCACCCATTCCATGAATATATGTCCCCAGGTTATGATATGTAGAAAATTTACTTAAGATTAACCTCTGATGAATGATTTCAATTGGATTAAAAGAATTATTTATGTTTTCATGTATTATTTACAATATTTACAAGAAAATAAAGTTTAAAAGATCCTCTATTTTGAACAATGTAATGAAAAATTTAAGTAATAGAAAGTCATGATTCTATACCCAAGACATTTTCTCAAGTTTTTGAGCTTGAAAAATATCCTCCCATCCTTCCCAGATAAGTCCCTCAAACAAGAGTATGGTAAATCATATTTTAGAGTTCTAAAGATCGATTTGATTTTCTTCAATCCCTCCATATCTTCTTAAGGAACTTGATAACTATAATATATAGAAAGATTATACTTTATGAATTATTTAGGACAATCCATATATTGATATTGGAACCAATATAATACAATATTTATAATCTAAATAGATTAATTGTCTAAAATGGATAGATTAGAAATAGATAATCAAAATACGAAATCATAAATAATCCCAACACAACATCAAATTCTATAACTTAAATCAATTAATAATTAAAAATATAAAAAATTGATTAAAAACATAAAGATGAAAAATGACACAAACTAGGAGTGTCTTCCTGAATTCATGTTTCCCAAAATTTTGTGTCAACCATGTGAATTCTATAAAACTTTTACATAATGAAATGAAATGATATTACATGGTTTCTAGGTCCTGAGTGGTAGTTATATACCCAATATTTACCCTCATTTTTTACATCAAAACCATGAAATTCCTAAAAAAACTCCTATAATCTCAATATAATTCACAATTCAATTAATATATATCATAATATCTCAAAATAAAATAAAAATAAATATATAATTCAAGATACATGTCTTGACTACCTATAGTGAATCAAGGCTAATCCTGAGAGATAGTTGTTTGGGAACTCCCTCATAAAACCCCTAAAATATCAATTATATCATCTCTAATATACCATTAATTAATAAATAATAAGAGGGATGTAATACCTCTTTATAATGAACTACCCACATCTACCCTAACTCAACACCTGAGTTAATCTACTGCAAGGCCTGCTACATGTTCTTGATCAATATAGGCTTACAATACATGTCAATGGTATTAGACTTACACTTTGGAAATTATTTAAAGATATAAATAAATATAATAACTTAATTAATCCTTAATAAAAATTTATCATGAATTTTCAATATATTAGATATCCATAAAATGAAATTTACAATTTCGAAATTTTAATCAACCAAACAAGGTGTAATAATGATAAATAATGTAAATATCAAAAAATGTAAATAAAAAAATGTTACAATGATTATATAATATTATATAGCATGATAAAAAATATATAAAAATATAGTGGGGGACAACTAATGTCTCCTGTGAAAAATATAGGTCACGAATAAATAGAAATTTCAAAAAAAATCACTGAAACCACCTCTATATGACCCAGGGTGACCACCTAAGAATGTCTATCATCAAAATATGAAGATGGAATAAATTTAATACCACCAAATAAGAAATAGTATCCTTTCACCTTTTTAACATAGTATAAAACAATGTGTATATACTCATGCAGTATGTATGTAGGGTGTGAGATAATTCAAAATATGATCCCACCAAGAATCCATGTACTTTAATTAACATTAAATTCCAAAGAATAAAAGTTTAAAAATAATATATAAAATAATTTTTATAACATGTAATGAATTTTTAGTATTGAAAATAAATGACAGTCTTGAAAAACTCTAGAAAATTAAAATCTTTTTTATTAGAGTGTATTGAAAATAAATCATTTATTTCTTTTCTACAATAAAAATTGAGTATAAATTATTAATGAAAAATTCTCCACAATACTAAAAAATAGTTACTTTATAACATGATATTTATCATTCAAAGAAACAAAAATTTTATAACTAATATTGGATTATTTTTTCTAAAATAACTAAACCATAGATAATGAATAATATTATAAAAAACACATACTATAACATCATCAATAAAATATAAAATCATGAATGAATAAGCATCCAAATGATCATCATATTTAAATAATATCACATAATATGTACCATGGGAAAAATTACTAGTTCCTAAGAAGACAGTCTTAGATGATCTTGGGAGGGACCATCTAATATTATATGATGATAATATAATAATATAAACAATCAATTTTCACTTATCTAGAATCATCTGGTTAAAATATAAGTAAGTTCATCATCCTAATTTGGTTATATTAGTAAATTTATAATCACAACTAGTATATAAATCATCCAATGAATTCCTACATAGCTATCCAAATCCTCCCATAATGTTTTCTAAAGTCGAAAATAATTTGAAATAATACCAAATGGATATAGCATCATCAAGAAATAAGTAAATAAAAAAATTATATAAACCCACATCCCACCCCTCCATCCCGATGTATAATTGACCCATAGGATTATCCCAATATATATTTTGGGTATATTTTCAAAGCTCACGATGAATATGGTGACAAGAGAAAAATAAATTAATATGATATTATTACTATGTTGGATTTTTTTCAATGAAAAAAATAATATTTAAACTCACATTATATAATTCATATTTTTTTGAATTAATGGATTTGTATGAATCATTTTTGAAAATTTTGAGATAGGAATTTGATGAATTATGGAGTTGGAGGTTCTTATGGAAAATGTTTTAGTCTTGTTATTTTTTTATGAGTCAACATTGAGACTCATATGAATTTCTATGAGTCATTTGAAGTCTGGTTTGGTTATTAGGAAAAGGGACGGTGATAATGTGTGAGTCATAAAGCCCTATGTTCTAATAATTTTTTAATTTCTTACATTTAATTCTCATTAAACCTAAAAATTTTACAAAATAATGATATGTGTATGATTAATTGGGTGTCTCTGTATAATATATTTGTAAGAAAATTCATCTATGAATGATTGATTTCAAATATATGTAGGTGTCATTGAAGATTCATAAATGTGGTATATGTATGTTTCATTAATAAACATTTAATGTTTCATTAATTATCTAAGGAAAGATTGTATGATTCATTTGGTTCTATATATTAGTGATATGAGGTTTTTATGTGAAAACCCCTTTTTGAAAATTAGAATTTGAAACTGGAGGAAATTAAAATTTCAAGAAAAATTTATTCTAAAGAAAATATTTATCTTAGATGATTCCAATAATGTTTTTGATGGATTAAACACAAAAAAAATGGGATATTGATTCAAGAAAATGTATAAAGATGTTTTCAATTAGAATAAGAGATTTTATATGAAGTAAACTAGAGGAGTTACTATATATCCACTCAATCACATTGTATCCAGTGTTTCTATGCCACAATCACCACGAACAATGTTTTAAAAGATGAATAAAAAGAGGGAAAAGAATGAAAAGGATTTAATAGTAGTTATAAAGAGTTGTTTATCTATATTTAGAATTTTAAATTTAAATTAACACATGAAAATCACAATTGATGGAATAAAATATATTTTGTAGTGTTGTTAAAAATATGTCCTGCATTCTAGAACAATGAAAGAAGATATAGATGAATATGAAGAAGTATTTTTTATTCTAAAAATAGAATAATATTATTCTTTATAATATCGATCGAGGTGGGAGAATTGTGCATAGTATGGTGTATAAAAGAATAATAATTTTCTTTTGATAGTTTAAGAGGAATAATTAGAAAGAAAAATATCACAATTATAATATAATGTAAGTATCAACTAGTCAAAGACAATACTGTTATTTAAATAATTTTTTATTTTTTTCAATGGGTGGGAATAAATTAGAAAAAATTGAAAGAATTTTTGTAACATGGGTACTTGTATATTACCTACTCATTATACTAGACATATTAATACTAGATGGTTGTATGATCTTGATGAAATTTAGATCATGCCAAGGATTATCTTTCTAATTTTGGGAGGTTATCCTTTTAAATATGATATGCCTAATTTCTTGTTCTTGAGTTTTTTTTCTATGTGACAGTTATTATATTAACACATCTTCAAAGGTTGTGAATCTTGTTTCATGAATGAACCTAAGAATAAATGTATAATCATTGATTCACCCCACCACCCAGTGATTTTATTGGTCATAGAGTTCCTTCCAATTGGTATTAGAGCAATGATTCCCTTAGTCTTTGATATTCTATTTTATGTTCAAAGTATTGTTATTTATTTATATTTAATGATTCATTCACTATATTTGTGGTGTTTATAATAGAAAACTATAATTTAGTGAACAATAAAAGGTTTCCTAATTTTTAAGGGAATAATTCTTATATATGTTACTATAAGATGAAAATATATTTATTTTTTAGTTTGGATATTATTGAGACTGTAAGTGATGGGTTTATTTTTTCATGCTAAGGGTTCTTCTATATTATAATTTTTTAAATAAATAATTATTTAATGTTAAAGGCATAAAGCTATCCAAAGGAATATGTGATAAATTAGAGAACTTTTTTTATGGAAATTCAATGGTGAATCAATCTAAACTATATAATTGGTGGTTAAAATAAGATGACCTCAAAATATAGAAAGATTAAACTATATATGGCTTATTCACATGTTTTAATGACATATTGGTCACTTTCAAGAGTTATGGTGATATTTTAGATCTTATAATAGTGTTTGAGGAGATGAAACATATTCTATTAGCCATGTGTAATGTTGAAGTCACAACTCTCGAATATAGGAATCCAGGAACAATCCCTTTGTATGAATTACATATCATCCTCACTTACCCTGAGATAATAAATTTAAGTGTTTTCAATAAGAAATGTAACGATAAAAAACAAATATCTTTTAAATAATCAAGAAATATAACTATAATAAATAATGTAAAGATGAATATTTTTTTTTCAGGCTCTGAAAAATTTATTGACAAAAATATTGATAAATATATGTCTCAAATATTAAGAATTATAAATTATATAAGGGAATTTCCCAATGGAATATTTTAATATAATTTTTCAAGTGTACATAAATTGTATATTTCTACAAAAATTACCAAAATTGAAAGATGAATAATCCATTTAAGATGAAGATGAAAGAATTGGAGTATTTTCTAAGCAGAAATAAACTAAATTTTACAAATAAATGTTTTATTAAAAAGGGAAGGGAAATAATTTCTAGAAATAAAATAAGTAAAACATATTATTTTAGTGTTAGGGGAATGATGATAGTGAATAATAAGTCAATATTGTGACTTACGGTGATGAATTTAATCAGATGATACGTATTTCTAATGTGAATAATGAAAATTATAATATTAATCAATGTAGATATTATAGAATAAAATAATTATAAACCTATATATATTTTATATTTATGATATATTTAAAATTATGTCTCTCAAAAATTTCAAATCATGGAATTGAGAATGAGAAGTTGAAGACAGATGATAAATTTTCCAGTAGTAATAAACATGATCATATATGAGAAAAATACATGTTACTAAAAGATATTGGTTATATAAAAATTATTTATTATATTTATAAGAATTTGGAAATCAAGATTGAATATGAAATAAAGGATAAAAATAATTATCTTGACATTATAAAAAAGAAACTCGTCAAAGATAAAGAAGAGAAGAAAAAAATAAAATCAAATTTAAAAAATTCTATTAAATAATTTGAGGAATTATCAAATAATAATGACATATGTCACCATAATCAATTTATTATTTATTAATAAAAACCTGAGGGCTATATGAAGTCAAGGCTCATAGGGGCTTGAAGAAGTGCAGACCGAGGTAATCCCCTCGAATCAAGCTGACACCATCAGGTTTCAAGGTCTATACATTATGAAGGAAAAGGGGGTTTGAGACCATGACATTAAGGGTTGAAAGGTGGTCCAAAAATTTATTTCCCTCATGCCGTGAGTTCCTCACTTTGGTATTTATATTTAGCATGCATCTACACCTTCTTATGATGTATTTAATGGACAGGGGGATGGGAAAAGGTTAATCAAGGAATTTTTCATTATCTTGGAGTTATTTTCAACCTCCAAGAGTTTTATACACTTCTTAGGGAAAAGGATGATACCCTAGAGCATAGCTTTTGCCTCAACCTGATGGTAGGAGACATAACAAAGATGGGAGGAGAACACTAGGGTCACTGAACTCTTGTCATCATGAACCATGGCTCCGTCGCGCAGGACCCCCATGCAGTAAGATCCATTCAAATTTAGTTTAAATCCCCTGGAGGGGGTTCCCCTCTAACCTAGTGGCCTCTAGTTGTTATTGTAACTGGATGAGGGTTATGGGAATACTTTTGAAAAAAAAAGAGGGACGGAGCCTCCAGCCAGTGGATGAGGAGACAGGCCAGCCCTAGAAGAAGTTTTTTGGTTCTGATGATGATGGTGCCACTAGAGGAGGAGATCACATCACGCCTCGCCTTTTTTATGCTTTCCAGATGCACTATAATAATGCATGTAAAATAGTGGTATGTGCCTCCCTCTCTAGACACCGGTCTTCCGAACCATGAAACCAACATTCCAGGAAAAAAGCCTTAGCCATGCTGGAATCCGAAAGGGACATGAAATCACCAATGGTGCTCTATACAGAACACACCTAGTCTCCCCAAAAGAAAATGTTTTCTGCAGTTTCTTATTTATTATTCCTACAATAGAGGCAATGATAGACCACAGGAATACTGCAACATTTTATATTATCGTTCATGGGGATTTCTCAGTTTCGGATGCCCCATGAATGGAAGTTGAATTTCAAGGGGATGGACTTATGCTAAAGGGATTCATTACGGGAAATCAAGGTTTCATGAGAAGTCTGGATGCTTTTGAAGTCCCTAGAGGAAAATGTCCCTTTGGACGATAGAGTGAAAATACTATGGCCTGGTTATAAGGAGGGGTCGATGAGTTTGAAGGTGTCTCATTTATTATCATCCAACCCTAAATTGTAAAATATGGGTAACACATGGATTCTCTGAAGGAAATTTTGGGTGCCGAACAACCTGGAAAACCAATGACCTCACCAGACCATTTGTTGTGCCATAAAGAGAGATCAAATGTCCCCACGATCCACTGGGAGAGCATTTAGAGACTATCCATAAGGGGACAAATAGAATTCCAATGCAGAGATCCTTGGCTGAACTCCCTTGAGGTGATGTGGAAATGATAGGAAATCATGGTTTTACCCCACTTTGTACGTTTTTCCAAAATTTCCCTGGTGATTTTTGCAAGTATGCAGTGGATCGTGTCTTAGAGGGATCGAACATTGATGCTTCCTTCTCCGATTGGATGAGAAACCTTCTTCCATGAGGCCCATTGGAATTTCCCTTCTGCTTTGTGATCCCAAATAAAGATTTCCATGATCCTTTAAATATTACAGACCACCCCCTTCGGGACATTGATTGATGATAGAACATGAATAGTGGTTTCAAGAATAACATTGTTAATGAAAATGATGCGACATCCAAATGAAAGGTATTTGTTCTTCTAGTTAAGAATATGGTCTAAGATCTTACCAAAAAGAAAGTCTAAATCTATGATGTGAAGTCTTCCCAGAGAAACAAGGGATCCAAGATATTCCATAGGAAAATATCATCTTCTTAGGTCATGGGTCTGTTGAACCACCGAAATCCGTCTAGGAAATTAGTTATTAGAGATATAGAAAGTGCTTTTGTCCTTACTGATCACCTAGCCACTCCAGTGAGCATAATCCTCTCAAAATTTTGTGAGGACCTTAATTTATCTTATCCCATTATTAATGAATATGAAGAGGACATCCTCAAACATTAGGTTGGTGATTGGATTTGCTATCATACTCCTTTTAAAAGGAATCAACACCCCATTGTTATCTCTGATGATGTGACAACTAAGGGTGTCCTGAGAGAGAATAAAGAGGCATGGAGAAAGTGGGTCTCCTTGTATGAGACCTAAAGTGGGATTAAAGAAACCATAAACCTTCCTTATGAAATGAACAGTAAGACATGAAGAGATAAAACAATGAAAATGTTGGTCAGTATTTCTGGAGTCGAGGCCCATGCAAGCCAGAGTATTGTTGATGATGCTCTACTCCACCCATTCATATGCTTTATTCATATCAAGTTTGATGGAAACATTGGAGTTGTGGGTCTTGAGGATAATGCTTTTGATCATCTCTTGCACAAGTGTGATAGATCCTTGGATCAAACAGCCCTTAAAAAATTTATGTTTCTCCATAGAGACCCACAGAGGGAGGTTTGTAGGAAAACAGGAGATGATCATGGTGGAAAGGATCTTATACAGGAATGTACAAAGGCTCACGACCTATAATGTGAAACAGAGGATGAATTCCTTGTTTTTTGAAGAAGCATAAGAGAGGTGGTGTAGGCAACCCTTAGAATCCCCCCTATGAAATAAATCATGGATGGCTAAAATAATTTTCTCCTTCACCACATCCCACGAGTCCCTGTAAAAAGATCTTGAGAAACCATCAAGTCCCTGGGCATTGTCTGGATTCAGACTCAGCATGGTATTGTGAAGTTATTTTTCCTTAGGCATCACACTGATTCCCTTATTGTCTTGATATGAGAATACGGTGGGAATAACTTCAAAAAAACCAGTCCCCACCATAATATCCATTGGGAATCTGAGGATTGGGACCTGTGAGCAATTTGTGGAAGAATGATAGAGCATGAGCTCCCAACACATCACTATCATCATAATAGGTTCCATCATTGAGAAGTAAAATGGATTTGATAGTTCTCTTCTTCTCATTGATGCATACCTGAAAAAATGTAGTGTTTTTTTACCCTTTTTGAGCCACCTGAAGTGTGAGTTTTCTCTAGACATACGTTCCTATTTCAAAAGAATCTTCTCTAGGATCTCTTTATTATTTGAGTGGACCTCGAACATCTGATCATCCCAAACCTCCTTCATATTTTCCTCCAGCCTTTCGTCTTCTTGCATGGTGTGATCAACCTCACCATCAATGAGGAGGAATCCCTTCCCCCACAACTGAATGCATGACATCAACCGATAGAGCTTGTTGTGTATGGAAACCCACAAGTGACCCAGGGCTGGTTCATTTCAAAAATAATTAACAAGATAATGGTATTCTGGAGAGGCGGTCCACTTTTTTAAAAATTGGAAATGCTTAGTGATTTCTTGTCTTGTATAGAGGGTTACCAAGAGAGGGGAATGGTCTGGGAGGCTCCGGACCAGGTGGATCACTTTGAGGTTAGAGAAGAGGGTCAAAGGTTGGAGGTTGGCAAGGAAGTTATCCAAGCAGCTCCATGACAAATGATTACCCTATTTTTTATTGCACCAGGTGAAGCAGTCTTTAGAAAATACCATATCAATAAGACCTTTCCTAGCCTAGAATTGGGTGAACTCCATGCTATATTTCCTCTGGTTGGTCCCCCTACCTTTCTTTTCCTTCAAGATTGAAATTACATTGGGATCACCCACAATGATCAATGGAAGGTTAGCAGGGTCGAATGCATTGAGATTGATCAATATCTGTATTCTTTGGGGGTGATCGCAGCTACCATAGACAATAGTCATGATGAATATGGTATCCCCCTTGGTTACCATAATTTTTATGTACTAGTTCCCATACTACACCTGGGAAATGGAGAGACTCATATGCCATAAGATCCAAATGTTGCAGTTGGAGGGGTCAACATGCACGTATCCTTGAAACCTGATCTTACATGCATAATATATGATCTTGGAAAGGTTCTGTTTGTGCTATAGGATATCTACGACCTCAATATTTTGTTTAAATATCTCTACAGGGAGGAAATACACCTTTTCTCAGGCCCCAATTCCACGGGCATTCCATATTAAGATTGGAGATATTAAAAGGAAATGGTTCTAGAACTAGATCTAGAATGAGAGTCCTTCTTGAAATGGTAGGTAACACTCTTATTGAGGTTCATGTACTTTTAGAGGGTACACACTCCCTCTGATTTGGGAGAAATATTGGGGGATGGGAAGTTATTGGCCATAGGGGAAGAGTTAGGTTGTTTCCCTACCTTTCTAGGAGGTACTGGGCTGGAACCAGGGGAATTTGGGAAGAGGGTAAGTGGTGGAGGCAGAGAGGAAAGACATGGATCAGAAAACTGGAGGGAACCATGGCACCCTTAGGGAAAGACAGTATGATGGGGAAGGGGATCTACTTGGGGGATTTCTGAAATTTTAGCAAGAGAGGAAGGATAGATAAGAGGGGGAGGGGGAGGGCCAAAGGAACTGTGGAGGAATAAGGGTTGGAGCGGAGTCTCCCCACTTGAAAAAAAATATTGAGGAAATAGAGAGATGAGAAGGTAGGGGAGGGATAACCCCAAATGTTACCCAATTAGGCTCCATTTTGTGGGGAGAAGAAGGTTTGTCTGAAAAAAATGAGATGATTTCAAACTGGGGAGGAGGCAGCCGAGGAAGAACCTGGTCTGGGGGGACTGTATGAGTCACCACTGAAGCCTCTAGAGGATCTATGGTGTGCATCGAAGCATCTTTAGGGGGAGGAACTCTGGACTGGGTCCCCTGGTTGAAGATGGGATTCAAGCCTTTAGAATGCTGGCAGCTGACTCTTAGATGACGCCCTCTGCACACCTTGATGGAGTGGCCTTGAAGAAGGTAGTGGGAGAAAAATCTTGGAAATATAGGGTATAAGATATTCTGACTCCAACCGAAGGATTCTTGCACCCGGAAGAAAATCATCTCCAATAGGGGGAGGGAGAGATCAAGCTCCACACAAATGAGGGCCACTGATGTATCCCTACAACAACTGTTCCGAGCATCCAAGAAAAGAAAACCTCATAGGGCATTGCTGATATCTTCCAGGAATCCTTCGTTCAGGAATAGAAGTGCAAGACTGGGGAGATCGATCCACACCACATCCAAGGGGATCTCCTTGTCCCTGTGAACATATAATAACCACCTTGAGAGGATGAATCTCAAATGGATGAAGGATAGGGGGCCCTGCACCATGCATCAATAAAATCCTTCTCGGAGGCCAGGATGAGGTAGCAGGTATTCTGCTGAACAACTGAAACATGCACCGATGATAGAAGGCCCTAGGAGAGGACAAACCATTAGAAATCCCTGAGAAGACTTTTCGCAGCCTCGAACTGGGACACCCACATCTACTCTAGATGAGAATCTACCACCGAAAAGGTATACGGTGATAATTCCAAGGAGATACCTACATTTTCCCTTGAAACCATTGGAGGCGGCACACAATCCTCAGGAAAGTCAGAATAGGGAGGAACAAACTGTTGGCCACACATGGCGTCTTTGAATATGAGCCGAGAAGCTGGGGGAGGCAAAGAGGGAAAACGAGGAAAGGAAGGGGGTAACTTTCAGATATGGAGTAATCAGAGGGATCTGAGATACTAGGGGAGCCTGGACACCACCAAGGTCAGAGGACGAGCCGAAGAGGGCAAGATGCGGGAGAGGGAGCAGACGAGAAACAATAACAAAATTTGAAATCTCTGGTGGCACATGGGGTTCTTACTCAAGAAAAGAAACCATATTTCTCTAATATTTTTATGCATAATGACATATGTTATTATTAGAAAAACTAATTTTTAAATGCAAAAATATTTTCTAAAAATATTTGTTAAATTTATAAGAATAATATTCCTGTTAAGAATATTATCTTTTTGGTATAATCATGTTCAGGTTAAATATATAGAAATTTTAGGAACTATATCTTTAAGTCCAAAACTAATAAATATAGTGAATATAAAATGTATTAGTAAAACCATACACAGAAAAATAAGTTTTCAATAGTTCATAAAAGTTTTTCACAAAATTGATATAGGATTTTTTCTCTAAGAAGAATGAAATAAATGTATCCCCTTTTGAAAAAAATGAAATTTAAAATTTAATTATGCTTTCTAGGGTTTTTTTCTTTTTAGGATATGATAAAATAGATAATAAGTTTTTATTTAGTTACAAATTTCATAGTAATTCCTTATGTATTGGGAGGAAAATCATGAGGGGGAGTTATCCCACTCAAATGAGAGATATCAAAAAATATAATAAAATATCTAGATAGAAATACCATAATAGTATTAGATTTATTAAATAAGCTAGTGGGATATGTTACTATTTAGGAAACCTTTCTATATAATGATTCAATATCATACCATCGTAATTTTATATGTGTTATTGTAATCATAAGTCTCAAAATCATATGGAAAATGTAAAAGATAAATTGTTTTTGGATGATGTGGAAGTTCCATAATCTAAATGAAAATATCCATAGATTTGGGATACTGGGGTTTCTTCACATATAATATGGGATTTATAGATTTTATAATATTTTCAATTGTGTATTCAAGGTTATATGACCTTGGGAATGAATTGTATCTAAAAATCAAAGGTATCAGATATTCTTTGATTGGGAAAGATCAGTTGAAATACAAAAAATTGAAGTATTGAAAAATAATCTATTTAGTGTGTTTCAGTTATGTGATGAATGAAATGAATTTATATTTTTGAAGGATAAATTTATATTTACTGTCTTGAAAGATAGATTTATTTTGATATGTAGACACTAGACAAGGTGTAATTTTTTTAGGTTGGTAAATATGAAAAATCCTAAATTTAACCATGAATGAAAAAATTGATTTGTGACATAGAATGATTATCCATCTAGGTTAATACAATATGAGTAATCTTACTAGATGATATAATGTGTGTAATGCATAAGTTGAAAAGAAAAAGGAACTGTATGTGCTCATAATTACAAAAGGTAAAGAGTGTTAATTATCCAAACAAGAAAGTATAGATTTAATGAACTCATCCGTTGGAGCTTATCCATTTGGAAATTTGTGGTTCTATGTGGAATAATTAAGAAATGTATATATTTATCTTATTTCCATTATTAATGACTTTATTTAATTTAATTATATCATTTTTATGAAAAAAAATGTCTAAGGATCTAAAAATATTAAAATATTTCAAAATAAGTACAGAGAAGGAGTATTGTTTACCCTTAATGAATATCCAGATAGATAATGGTGTTGAATAAACATATAGAATATTTAATACTTATATTGATAATTATGGCATTTATTATGAACTTCATGCAATATATACTTCACAAAAAAATTGTTTGTTTGAACAAACGAATTGAAATATATTAGATATGGATCAAACTATACTTTTAGAGCATGACCCATTTGAAGATTGTTGGAGATAAGTTTTCAATATAGTGGTTCACATTATAATCAAATATTGTTTATTAAACACATATATTGGTCCCTGAATGATATTTACTAAAAAAATTCAATGTTTTAAGTACCATAAAATGTTTTATAATCCCTATATTATCAAAGTTAAAGGTGAAAATCAAGGAATTTTTGAATAAATAAGTGTTGATGGTATATTCTTATGTTACATTTAAAATGAAAGATAATACCATTTTTAAAATAGATATATAGGGATAATTTTTTATATTTTTTATTTGAAGATCCTAGAACACACAAATGATGAAAGAACACATGAAGAATAATGTTCCATAAGTTATAGACATCAATATATTTTTAGAAAATTGAATGATGAAATTTCTAATGATGATTAAAATAATGAATATATACAGGTTGGAGAAGAATATTTATCCAATTAATGTTATGAAGAGTAACCTTTTTCACATCATCTAAGGTTGATAAATAAATTCTAGGTCTAAAAAATCATTTCAAATTTACGACAGTAGGTTCACACAAGATGAACATTGCGTAAAATAACAGATACCTCACTATTTTCTCTAGTTGATCCAAGAGATTTGAAAGAATATTTGGATCATATAGAGTTTATTGATTTTAAGAACAAATAATTGGATTACATACCAAAAAATGAATATTTGGATATGGTACCCAATAATAAACAAAAGAATGTTACTCGAAATAAATGTGCACTCAAGAACAAGTTGACTGAGTAGGGGGAAGTTGTGAGAGACAAACCGATATGTGTGTATAGGGTATAATAATTTTTTGTATGAGACCTTTGTAGCGGTATGATTTCTATAAACCATTTTAATTTTTGTTTCATTTGAAGTATAATGACAATAAAATATATCTCAAAGGGATTACAACTATTCCTTCCTCAATTGAGAATTTGGTGAAGAGGTTTATATTAAACAACCTTGTGGAGTATTTTTTATGAACAAGATATTTTTTTCATGATAAAGAATGAATTATATGGGTTGAAACAATACCCATGTTCTTGGAATTTATTGTTAGATACCTACGTGAAGAAGTTGAAATTTAAAAATGGGAGAGTGGACAACAATATCAACATCAAGGATTTCAAAGAGGTATCACTCATGGATATTGTACATGTAGATGGTATTATATCATCTATAAATGATGAAATAGTTTGGGGAGAAGTTTATTTTTAGATGAAGATATTATTTCAGATGTCAATTCTTGTTGAGTTGAGACATATTCAAGGTTTACAAGTTTCTAAAGAGGAAGATCGCATTTTAATTTCTATATATATGAATTATTGGGATCCTCAAAATAAGTTCTAATAGAGGATTTATTGCTAGTTTAGACACCAATTTCATTGAAAACAAGTTTTTTCATACATATATATGGAAAATAAGTATATTCAATATAATTATGGAAACATATTTATATTTTATTATAGTTGAAAGCTTCAAGTATGTATGTTGTCTTTGTTTTTAAAAAATTTCATGTATTCAAAGTGCACCAAAAGTGTCTTATTTCATTGATGTATAGGCTATTTTATAATAAATTAATGTAATAATAGATTTTATAATAAAATATGTCTGAAAAAGTAATGATTTAATTGTTTTTTATATAGATCCATATTAGAAATAAAATTATTATGATTTAAGGTACACATATGGGGGAGTTTTCTTCTTAGGAGATATGTATTTAGGTTTCCAGAATAAGAAATAAATATTTTTGACCTTGAGAATTTATGAAGTAAAGTCTCTATCTACCACTCAAGACATAGCCCAATTGATGTGGATAAATACTTAATTAGAATATATCGAGGTAGTTGTGAAGTTACTTGTTCATGTAGGTTATGATGTTCAAATTATTATAATATTTCAAGAAATATGGTTCTATATTCAAGGTAAAATATCATTGATATTAAATGTCACATCATCATAGAGATTGTGAAAGGAAATATGTTTAAGCTATATTTTCTTCTTATTGATGAAGAAAAAACATATGTTTTCAAAAATTAATTACCAATGTGTTATTTTCAAGTAAAGAGGATGAAAATATGTGTTCGACCTCATTCCTCTCAATGATATAGTATGGTGATTTGGACCCCTATATCATATTTCAATTTGGATTTTTTCTTTTAAAAGGGGTAGAAAATGATAACATATATATCTTAATGTTTATTCCATTGTGTATTTACAAATTGTATTTACATAGGGAGACTAAATAATTTTAGAGGGAATCCATTGATATATGATTTACCTATGGGAGATAGATATATTATTCAATGGGAGAATGTATATATATAGGGTTTTTAAAAAGGTAATGTTGTGATGGAAAACATGTGATGTGTGAGCCCTTGTGAACTATTTTGATAAATTCGAGCAGTATATGTGTAGGAATGTGTAGGAATGTGTTTTCATACACTATTAAAATAGATTTTTTAGAGAGTATTTATTTATGGAATGGGATAATATTCTATTCTCCAGTTATATCTCAAATAATATTTATTGTGCTATCAAATGAAAAAAATAAGTTTTTTGTTTTTTAATGTAGCATAAAGAGGGGAAATGGATGTGATGGTATGAATGTAAGTAACTATTTTATGGGAAAAGTGGTATTAATTTTCATTATTCTTATTTCCTAGGTTAATTTCACTCAAGTTGATATGTTTATTTTGTTCAATTTTGCTTTACATGCAATAAATATAATCAAAATCACATGATATAATGTATATGTAATGACTTTTTTTGCTTTTCATACTTTAGAATATTTAAAGGAATATATTTAGAGCCCGATGATGACTCAATGCAAGATTCAAGGACCATAGGTATTTTGGTATTGATATATTAAGCATATGAAATATATATTATCTGGAGTGCCCATATATATGTAATAATTAGTTTTTCCATTATTTCGTACGTCTCAGGGGAAATGAGAAACCATGGTTTATTTTGAAATGTTGGGTTTACCCTATGCACGACATCTAGTTGGCCAACACCAGACATTCGGTTGAGGTGGTAGTCAGAGAGTTCATTATGTGAATTTATTTATTTATTTATTCAATATCCATAATCCAAATAGTAATATATATACACTTCATTATAATTTTTATCTAGGACTAAGTAGATAACTCTAGGATAATTAGAATAAGAGAGCACATTTTTAATTGTCATAGGTGGATCCAGGAACAACGATGAACCAATCAATGGGAACATTAGGATGGATAGAGAATTTAGTAGATCCTCCTATCCATAACTTGAGTATATATTATCCACCAATTATTTATCCATAATAAAGTTAGGGATCACTATGTTCAGTTTTATGACAACAATTAATTTTATAATAATGGATTTTTTTCTTCTTCATAATTGATTTATGAATACCCATTCTTCACATAAGCCCAAATGTTAATAGAGTTACTATACCCAATTTTTATTTGTTATGCCTTATTTCAACCCATTATTCTTGAATATATGATCACTGCCTATATCAAATTGGAAAACGATTCTTACCATTTATATTCTTTTACTTTCCCTCCACCATTCTTCTCATTCTTTATCTATGGCCCACAGGTTTGGTGATTCAACATTTCAAATCCATATTCGATCAAGATCAAGCCCATATATTCATGGTGGATGTGTATGAAATTTATGTTTTAGTGTTTGGAAGATGAATTTTGATGGATTTATACTTTTTATGAGATATCTATGGGATTCTTGGACCACAAATGGCGTAAAATGCATGAATGATTCTAACGTGGGTAATTAGATTTTAGATTTATGGACATGAGAGGTCAGAAGTCAATATACAAGGATATTACCTATGATTTTGGGGGATTCTATCAGTAAAAAAGATAAAAATTGAAATAGATTTGATGGATATGATATTTTCATAAATAAAATCAGTTTCAATAAAATAATCCACTACACACCACGTTCTTGGTGGATCAAATGCCCTATAGTCCCATGGTTGTGCAGTTAGAGTTCTGGGTGAAGATAAGTATCACACACTATGTATAAACCACGGACACCATGTTACCCAGTGTTGGTGGCTCTATGTATACACTTAAAGTACATAGGTAGGGAAACAACCATAAATATGGGCATGGCCAGAATACATAGCCATGAATATGTACTATGAAATGGCCTGGGTACCCGGACATAACCAGTGTACATGAGAATATGCCTAAGTACATGGGAATATTATGTAAAGACATCAGAAGCCCCAGGTGACCATGAAACTCCATGTAACACTTGTACACACTATTTAGTATCACATTGTCTATAAATCCATGTGGAGGATAGGACATGGATATGTGTCCAATCGAGGTCACTTGTCAAGCAACCCTTTGAAAACACCATGTACCTTCCTTAGTAACTTCCACAATGAGTATATCTCTCGCTCATGGAATCATATTTAGACCTATGTGTTTCCTATCAAGAGTGGTTTTCCACATAGGGTGTGATGGTTTCATTCTTAGTAGAATGTGTGATACGATGTGAGGTGTTCCGAGCATGAGGCCTCTTCATGATATGTCTTACCAATGATGGTGAATGGGCAGTGTTATCGAAGTTTTACTAGGGTTGGTAACCCCCTATCACACCAGGGCATAGTTCCACCATAGTATTTACATAGGTAGGTTAAAAAATCCCCTAACTATACCATGGGTAGGTCCTCTATCACTAGGGTGGACCCCCCCCCCCCCCCCCCCTCTTCGAGCCTTGGTGGGGAGTGGGTCTTCTACTAGGGATTGTGCCCCCTAACTTTGGAGTATAGTGGTAAGGTGTGGGTTCACCACACAGATTCATATACAGATTCATGTGATTCAAGGATGTGAAGATAGAGATACTATTTTTATTTATCTTGGGTTTCTTATAATAATATATATTGGGGTTTTCCCCTCTTGATATGGGTTGAGATAACTACGGTTATATCTCTTTATTGATCCCTTCATGGGTTTTGGTGTGTCCTAATGGGTATGAATATACTAACCCATGCATAGGATTTTCTTGTATGGGTCATGAATTATGAAGAGTACCTAAAGATCGGTGGTGACTTCAGTGTAGTGTAGTTTAACATGGGTTCATTTACCTAATTTTGTCATCATACTTGGAGTTTAGGAGTTAGTTTATCTCTAGATATTCCCTTATTCTAGTTTTTTTGAGGTTGGGGAACTCATTTCTTGTTGGAAACACATTTTTACCTTTTATATATTGGTTTTATATTGTGATACTATGATGTATTCCCTTGAATTTATTCCATGAATTGTTATACTCTAGATTGTACAGTCTTTTATTATTCCTTTGCATATTTTTAATGGACATGGTTATGTGCATGTGTACATGTAATTTATCCTAAGTCCTATCAATTTATTTTAATCCTTCTCAGTGCTTTTCTCAATCCTATGGCCTATTTGGATAGGGATTGAGGTGTTACACATAGATTATCACCATCCAGGTGGGCCCTAGTAGGTCTGGTCATGATCAAGTGGTGTCAAAGGTGGTTCATCCTTGGGTTGTTGTTTGGATTTTTACCAATAGAGAGGACTTATTTCATAATTAGTAAAATGGTGTCAGGGTTTCTCAAGTGTGGATTTCAGATCAAGGAACCCAATGTTGGTATGATGGTTTTTGTATGCATTTACTAGGAATCTGACTAACTACTTGTTGACTATCCATATCGAGACATTGGTTTTAGGAAACAAAACTTGTACATGCATCATATAGGGTTGGGTCTTTTGAATTTCATATTGTTATTAAGTCAAATCCCCATATATTCTCATCTAACAATGGTAAATGTTGATAAATTTTAAGATGCCTCCTAGAATATAACTAGTTAGATACTAATATGCGATTGTGAAAATGATTATTTGAGTGAAGAGGCCTTAATTTAGGGACCTTCTCATGAGGTGATACCTCTAGGTGGGTAGTAAGTAGTGACAATACCTATTGAGTAGCATATAGTTTTAGTAGGTTAATATGATGATATGTGAATGCTAAGAGAATTGAAAAAGTTATTGTTCTCGATACCGTTAAGTTTTTGAGGTGAGATATACCCTCCTGAAGTAGATGATTGGAACGAGTTTATGATATGATACTTCAAGATCATTCAAACCTCGACTGATAATCTGGTTAAACTTTTAACCTATGTTCTTCTTAGAGTAGTAGGACACCAATGAAGTCTGGTCACACATACCCATGATTAAAGGATTCTCTAATGGTAATAAATCAAACAACTATTTCTAAATGAGTATTATCCTTCGTGTTCAGGCTTTATGTGGATTCAGTATCTCATCGATCTATAGCAGGGTGATATGATAGTTATTTAGTATGCTATAATTTTTACCAACCTCATGAATTACTCCCTAAATATGGTGTGAGATGGTATCATCTAGTCAGGGATGTCTTAGTAGGTAATTCACATATACATCATTGTTAGCATCGTCTCCTTATACATTCCTACTAATTCTAGGGTGTTGGAGTATTATTTTGTTAAAGAGAGATTCCCAGCATAGAGACATTGGGGGTGGTGCCGAAGGTGGACATCATGGGGTTGAATTATCTGCATATAATAATATAAGTTAGTCATTAAATACTCAGTGTAGGATACCCCCTATTCACATACTCATACATATGGGTTACTGGTTCCAAGACCGCATAGATAATCGAGTCATCTGAGAGTGGTAAAATGCTATTATTTTGAAATTTGAGGTCACATGTATCATGATTTCATGACCTGATGTGTTAAGGATGGAAAGAAGATAGTGGATGGACCACCATTAAAAGGGAAGCATCATGATTAGGTATCTCCCAGACAAGTATAGAGTGTACCATAGGGAGGCGATGCTATAAAAGGATCATGTTAAGCTATGGAGGGAGGAGATTCTAGTGGGAGATGATGCTATAAGATACTCCCACCAATTCCACCACTAGGTGGCCCATTCCAGTCTTAGGGAGCTGGAGATTGAGGCCATGGGCAGTTGCTGTTTGTGGAGGGATATGATCAGTTTACCCATGAGATGATTTGAGGTACGATCAATGTTATTATAATCTTGATCAAGTAGTAATAAATACAAATGTGAATCATTCCTTCATCTCTATATCCCTTTTTTAGGATATGTATCTTTTATTTGGAACTTTAGCACAATAGTTTTTTCTAGAGGTTCCTATATGAAGTGATTCAATTATACCACACATCTTCCATCAGTGCAGTTGGCAATTGGGGATAGAGTTTCTTCATGGTACCTCATAGTCATCTTGATGAAAACTTATAATGTTGTATAGGGTATATACTGGTTGACAATGGTGCATCACTAGATATAATTTCATCACTAATGAGTTATATTCCAAAAAACTACAACCTGTCACTCATCAATTGGCGAGCTTAGACTTGGTGAATCGACCACTTCAGGTATTTATATTCCATCAGTAGTGGATATTTAGGTGGTTGGATTTCATGAAGATGTTACAGGACAACCTATGAGGTGGGATATAAAATTATGCATTAACATGCACCTCAATACCTCACTGACATCTTTTTGGTAATTTCAAATAACCCCCATAGGGATCTGAGAGCTAATGGTGCAGTTATAGGACCTTCAATAGAAATGTTTTATCATACCCATTGTGCCCCCCTAGGAATATATAGTTTTGTTTATGAAAAATATTGGTGGGTGTTTGAGGATTTTTCTTATTATCATCACTTCAATTAGGTAATGATAAATAAAAAGATTCCCTTTCCTAGGAATGATGACCTCTTCAACCAGTTCATAGGTGAGAGTTAGTTCTAAAAGATCAATCTTATGTCCAACTACCACCAGTTGAGGGTTCACAAGGATGATATTCTAAATATGACATTCTGATGTCACTACAGACACTATGATTTCTTGGTTATACTTTTTGGTTTGAAAAATTCCCCCATTGTGTTTATGGATCTTATGAACCAGTTCTTACAACCATATATGGAATGATTACTAGTATTCTTCTTTGATGACATACCAATTTACTCCACATCATAGGATGAGCATTCAGATCATTTCAGTATGGTCCTAATCATACTTCAGGAGCACTATCTTTATGGTAAACTCTCTAAATAATAGTTTTGGATCTCTGAGGTTAACTTTATATGGAATTTCATCTCTGAAAATGGTATTACTATGGACATGATAAAGGTTTGTGTAGTGATTTATTGGAATCTACCCAAGATCATGTAAGAGGTGTAGAATTTTCTTAGCTTGGTGGGGTAATATATGAGGTTCATGATTAAAGTTTCTTAGATAGTATCCCCATTGACTACTTTGACACAAAATGGGAATATGTTTATCTAGAATAATAAATTATTGGGATCCTTTGAGGAGTTGAGGTTGATGTTCATGAGTTTACATATGTTAAGAATACCATTTGAGTTCATTGATCATGTAGTGTTTTGAGTTTCCTATAATGTTGGGATCATTTTCATGTTAATACAAAGGATAAAAGTGATAAATTTTTGGTAGAGGATGTTGAGACCCCTTGAGAATAACTACTTGACTCACGACTGAGAGTTAGAAGTAGTAGTCTTTTCACTGAAGATATAAAGGAACTATCATGTACTGGAGTGTTTATTTTCTACTAATACAATTAGAGTCTTAGGTAAATCATTACTCGGTCAGATCATAACCTAAGATAGAGGTGTTGGTTGGAGTGTTGATAGGACAATGACATTGAGATAGTCTATACTCCTAGAGAGGGAAACATGGTGGAATATTTATTGTGCACAATGTCCCATTATCACTTGGTAGGGGAGGCATCTGAGTAGTTGGATTCATTGAAGCTAACCCTAGTGGAGGAGATAAGTATAGTTTTCCTTCTGTCGATGGTGGTGTCCCCTCTACTTATTCATTTCATGAGAGAGGCTATGATGGTATACATCAATTGGGATGTTCTATGTGACCATATATCCTTAAGAGATTTTCTAGATGAATAATCTGAATGAGGTGAGTACATAATCCTTTTCATGGGATGGATGGTGGTTCCGATCACAATGTGAGAGGAGGTGAGGATGGATTTTCACACTTCCCCCTTGGATGTAAATCTGGGGGTGAAAAATACTTGAAATGATATCGAGTAGTAGTTTTAGTGTTTTGACATGAGGAAGAGAGTTGCAGATTTCATCTTTTTGTGTCTTGCATGTCAATAGGTAAAGGATGAATATCATGTTTTGGTAGGCTTGATATAGCCCCTTGAGATTCTAGAGTAGAAGCGTGATGACATATCTATGGAATTTTTTATTTGGGATTCACAAATAGGTATAGTTTATAATGCTATCTAGGTGACTATTTTCTTACTTAGGAAGTCATTAAACATTCTTTCCATCAAGGAGAAGATTTCAGTTGATATTTTTAGGTAGTTGTACATGCTAAAGATCTTTTGAATTCATGGGGTACCCATGAAGATCATCTCTAACTGTGATGATCAGTTCATGTCATGATTGTGTAGAGGTATGCAAGATGCGTTTAGGAACCTGTTGAGGATTAATACAACATTTCACCCATAGAAGGATGGGAAAAGCAAGTAAAATATCCATGTGTTGGAAGATATCCTAAGTTATTGAATTTTGGATTTCAACCAGATATGGGAGGATCACTTTCCATTTGTAGAGATTCCTTACAATAATAGCTATATATCTACTATTGGAATAACACATTTTGAGGCCCTATATGGGATCCCCTTTAGGTCATTCTTATTCTAGAAGGAGATTAGAGAGTTATCTATTATTGGGATAGATACAGTTCATGCAATGATAGGGAAAGTATAAGTGATCCGTGATCATATGAGGACTGCCCAAAGAAAACAAAAAAATTATGTCTATCAACATCATATTCCTTTGAAGTTCAATAAAGGAGACCATGTATCCCAATGATTCTCTCCATTAAGTTGATTATAGAGGGTTGGACTGGGAGGTAATATATCCTTGAGGTTCATCAGGTTGTTCAAGATCCTATAGTGGATTGGTGAGTTTTCATACCACTTTGATTTTCCCCATAGTTTTATTGAGTTCATGATGCATTCCATGTGTTGTATCTGAGCACATATGTGCATGACCCAACACACCTTATTTATTGGGCTGATCTAGACATTTAGGATTGAGCTACTTTCATTGAGTACCCTATAGTGATCGAGAATTAGTAGTAGATGATCATGTATGGTGAGACCATCCCTTTGGTTCGTGTAATTTAGCAATATAAGAGAATGTGGGAGTGGTCCTTGGGAAATGATATCTTTATAAAATCTTAGTACCATATCCTTTTTTGTATAAATTTATCTTTCTATGACTAAAATTCTTAATGTATGGGAGAATTTAGAAACTCAATTTTTTCTTGTAAGTCTTTGAAATATTTTAAGAAATATCATTAGAGACAATGTTGATTTAGAAAAAAGATTACAGGGCACAGAGGGACTTTATATTTATATAATAAAAATATCAAACAATTGTTCTTCCCATTTCATGGGAACTCATATGTGTAATCTAAGTCCATGGTTGATTCTAGAATGTGGGGGTTACCCAAGGTGCGACATAAAGTCGGCCGATAAATTAATTTCAGTTGGTGAGAACGTTAAAGAGTGTGTTAAGAGAATTAATTAATTATTTAATACCATAGGCCTAAACCTTCTACTATTCTCTAAATATATCATTATGACCTTTTTCTAGGGTTATTTGTGTAACCATGGTAAAATTATATGAGGATAGATATTTACTCAATATTGTTGGTGGATCGAGGAATGATGATGAACATATTTAGGAGAATGATGGGAGAGATAAAGAATGAAAAATATATTCTTCTCCATTGTCATCAGACACATTCTTCACCAAAAATCAAACTATTATAATTGTAGGGATTTTTATTTGTGGTTTTCCACCAAAAATTAATTTGATATGCAGGGATTTTTATCATCTTGATAATTCATCTACAATTATCCATTCTTCAAATGATCCTAAATGTGAATTTTAGTTTTTATACCAATTTTATATTTGTATGCATGGTTTCTATATATGGTTCTTCCCTTTATAATCTTTTTCCTGATCAAATTGACTAATTATGGTTACCATCATTATTCTTATTTCCCCTGCATTTATCACATTATTTATTATTGGCCTATGGAAACAGTGATTCGTTTTTGACGGGTTGGATTTGAGAATGATTGAACCCTCATATTCATGGTGGATATGTGTGTGTGATGGAACCCTAGGTGTTATTTGGAAGGATCACAATGTTTTTGGGGGTTTGTGGTGACAAATATGTGGTTTCATAACCCCAAATGGCTACAGACATGCAACAAATTCCCGAATAGGTAATCGGATTTCCAATTTCATACAACTAGAGGTTGTGAATCTATGGATGGAAATTTTACCTTTGATTTTGGTATATTTGGGTTTCAAATAGATGAAAATAAACGTAAATATGGTGAATATAGTATTCTCATAAAGAAATGTGGTTTCTATAAAATTATCAACTACACACCATGTGTCCAAGAGACACACAAGTCTTGTAGTCCCCTAGATGTGGTGGCCAGGGTTTTGGGTAAAGATAAGTACTACTTTCCATGTATGGATCATAAATGACATGTTCATGATGATGACTACTTAATGTGTACTCTGTGAGAACATAGGCATAGACATGTCCAAGAACACAAGCATGACTAGAGTACATGGGCACAACAGTGTACTTAGACATGGTCAGGGTACATGGACATGGATAGTGTACATGAACATGAGCTGAAGTACATGGGCATAGGACAAGAGGAAATAGGAAGGCATAATACATGTCGTGTACCACATGTACACATTATTTATTCCCAAATGGCTATCTGTGTTTTGTGAATAAATTGACATGAATAAGAGTCTTTGCAAAGTCAAATTTCATGTGACTATAGGTACACATCTTGTACCTTCTTCAATAACATACACCTCATATATCTCCCTCTTTAGGACTTCAATTTGAGAATATGAGTGTCCTATCCTGAGTGGGTTTCCTTGTTAGACCTGATGGTATCCTTTGTACTGGCATGTGAGACACAATGTGAGGTGTTCCAAGAATGAAACTTATTTAGGGGACGTCTGACTAATTGCAGTGATTGGGAAGGATCATCATAATGTTACTAGGGATGGAAACTCCCAAGTTCCAATAGGGAATGGGTCACTGTGCTCTTTATATATGCATGGTTGGAACCCCCTTATTATGCAGGTAATAGATCCTCAATCTATGGATGTAATCCACCAATCTTCAACATTCATCAAGGAGTCGGTCCTCCACTGGATATTGGGCCCCCTCAAATGTGGAGAACAGTGGTGAGATTCAATTCTTCCAAAAAAATTATTAAACAATTACATGTGATGTTGGGATATTGATATATAGAACCCCTTTATCTCCCTCATGTGTTTCTTACAAGAATATATATCCAGTTTTCATTTCCTTCTCTCTATGGTTTTTGCTGACTTGTATTTTATATTTCTTTTACTCAATTCATGGTTATTGGGTCATCCTAGTAGTTATGTATATACTCACCCCACCATGGTATTTTCCACCATGTGCTATGTCTTATACAGTTGATAGAAAGATCGATACAGACTTTATAAGAGCATAATGGTACTTTTGTGCATTGACCATTTTTGGTGGTTGGACTTGGTGATCATGAGATGGAACCTCTCTAGATTTCCACTTTTCCTTTGTTTTTAGTTTAGGACCTCATTTATTATTGGATTTGTATTTTTCCTCATTATGATTTGGTTTTATAATTTTCTTACTCTGATGTATTTCTTAGAGGTTATTGAATGAATTTTTATACTCTAGATATTGTAATATTTTATTATTCCTCTACACTTTTACATAGAGATGGTTGTGTGTGTACGTACAGGTACTACAGGATAATTCCACCCATTTTAGTTTATTCATTTTATGTTATTTTTTTCATCCCCTAGATTATTAGAGGTGGGCTTGATAATTATTGTTGACTTATTATTGGCCTGATGGGCCCAGATAGATTGGGTTGTTACAATTTTTTTGAGTTAATGGTTTATGGATGGTTGGAGATGTATGTATCATTTTTTAATAGGTTTTAGAGAATAATTCATCAATTTACATAACTATAGGTTTGGATAGAAAATGGTTAAGTCTTAATATTTATATAACAGTCATTATAGAAAATACTATAACTTCATGTGAGTCATTTTAATTCTAGTTTAATTATTTGGAAAAGATATGGTGATTTTATATGATTCATTATGCTCTAGGTATGAGTCATTTATATGTTTTTAACACATAATTCTAAGTAGACATGAAAAATAGGAAAAGGAAATAATTGTGTGTGAGTAATTGGTAGTCTCTGTATGGGAAATTTGTAATAAAATTCACCTATTTATGAATGATTTTGGATTAAAGTATGATTCATTGAAGTTTCCTCTAAGTGATCTTCATATTATTCATTGTTGAACACCATATGAGTCATTCCTAATCCAATGAATGACTGTAAAATTCTTTTTCTACTAGGTATGACAACATGTGGTTCTATTCATGTCAACCAATTTAAGAAATTTTGATGTTATTGAGGGAGAAAATCAGAAATTATACAATTTTATTCTAATGAAAATGTTTATTATAGAAAATTCTAGTGTTGGTTGTTCATTAATTAAACATCAAAAAATGGGATTTTGGATTTAATAAAAGTGTTAAAAATATTCACAACATTAAGAAGTGTGTGGTTCTTAATTAAATAAGAGAAGCCAATCTATAACTGCTAAATTACACTATAGATAGTGTTTCTACACTACAGTTACCTAGAACAAAGTCCCAAATGATGAATAATAATAATATGTGGGAAAAGATAAATTTAATTTGGATGCATTTACATAAATATAATTTTATTTACTTTGAATTTGTAATTTAGATTAAAATGTAAAAATCACTGCTACTATGATAAAATATATTTTTTAATGGTGTGAAAAATATTTCATGTATCATGGAATATTGAGAGATGATATAGAAGAAAAATAATAATTCATTTTAAGAAACTATAATCCCCAACTACCAACCCATACAAAAATATAATATTGTCGTTATTAAAACATACTCCAACAATGTATTAGAACGTCACAACAATTCCCACCTACATTTTTTGATAATTGATTTTGTGAGAACTACTATAATAGGAACATGGTATTTTTTTAAGGAAGTCATTATTTGGAGTTGGTTCAAGTTTTTTATTAACAAGATGCATGATCATGTGGGAAGAGATTCACTATAGCTGACGTGTTTATTGAATGGTATGTTTCTAGATGAACTCAAGAATTATTATCGTTAGAATTCATTCTATTACTTCATAAGGGTTGTGATATTTAAGGGTTATTTGTATCATTTTTTATGAGTAGTAATATGGATGAGGGTCATGTAAGGTTTAATGTTAATCTCACATAATGGTTACTGGTCATGTGAGCCTATTGAAAGACAATGCAAATGTGCAAGAATGTCAATTATTGATTGTACATGGAGATATTTTATGATATATATAAGTTTAGACATCTGAAAATTTGTAGGTGTTTATTTTAATAAAAAAAATTAGAAGAAAATATCCACTATGGATGAGGTGATCACCATAATTTGATGATAACTATATGAGATAAGAAAAATATGGTGGGGATATCAGCTGGAACAATTGAAAATGTACATAGAATTTCATCACTACAATATGATATAGTACATATGAATAATGTATAAGATAAGGATGAAAATTTTAATCCTTTCTCATATTTAATTCATTTTTCTGTATTTTTTGTGACGTTGGCACTGGTAACATTAAATTTCCATGAAGTTGAGAGTGACATTTTACATCTTTCTTATTGTGACCAAGAAAAAAATGTATTCTTTCTCACACCAATCATGTAGAGTGTATAGTGGAGAACAATGGTTTTCCGTGTGTTTCAAAAAAATTTGGAGAAAATAATGAATTAAAAAAGATAATGTTCTAAAATAAGTTCTCACTAGTTATATAGAAAAATTTTGTGGAGATATAGGTGATGTTCTTGTAAGTGAGTTGGGTTCTTCCACTTTAGTTTTTCAGTTTGGCTACAAGCATAGTGATTTTTTCAAAAGAAAAAAATGTTGGGGAAGACAATAGAGGCTAGGATGGTGGAGGAAAGATAATGAAATGTAATCATTACTAATGGATTTCAATTTCTGGAACATTAGTATTTTAATTGGGATTCTTGTGATGATCATGATACTATATTTAAAGGAATAAGTTATAGTTTTTTATTCAATTGAGGAATTTCAAGAGTATATCACACAAGAAATTCATAGGTTCCTTCCTTAGACTTTGAGAACATTATTTGAGTAGTTATTAAAAGATAGGATAGTTTGAAACAATTATCGTAAGGAAACATAAACTTCTTAAATACTGGGGAAAATTGGATTACCTATAGGGTTAGTTTTTAATATGCACAGAAAAATGTTTTGACTTAACATTAATGGAAATACATATTATCTATTCATTCTCAATTATGAATAAGTTATATTTGTGTGTGATTATTGTAGAAATACTATATTTTTTAGAGGAAATAATTATTTTAGGAGTAACATGTTTTGGTAAAGCTATATAGTTAAAACAATTTATTTTAGAAGAGGGGATGTCATCTCCATGTGGTGTTATTTTCCAGAAATAGTGTCTTCAACCCTAGTGTGTGATTTCATTATCTACTACTATGGAGACATCAATATGTTATAGATTCCTAGACGGTTTATAGATTGATATTTGGTAGGGGGAGGAGAATTTAGAACATTCAAAAATGCTGAGTCCACCACCAAAACCTCTACTAAGCTAATAACATTCATTTTTTAATGGACATAAATGTATGACATGAGAGAAATGTTATTAAGATTAGTGACACCACTAGATTTCCATCTTATTACTTGAGACTATAATGCTAATATTTTCTAAGTTTTTATAGGTATTCATGAAGCTGAGTATAGATAATTGTCTGCTATCAGTTTCATAGAGGAGTTATATTGGAAGTGTTATCCACATACTACAATTAGACACCCACTCCCCAACTGTATCTATTGTATATAAATCCACCACCAGGGCCACAACTACAAGGATACTATTACCATTGTGTTATAAGTGGATATTATTCCTATTCTATACCAGTCATGAAATTGGTAGTCCACCTTTTGGACAATGTATTTTTTTTCAAATAGAGGAAATTATTAGGAATGTAAGGGGGATGTCCATGTGAGTGTTTAGTAGGCCATTAGTGAGTGTTCATTCAATGGAATTAGTATATTTTAGTGTTTATTAGTTTTGGAAGTTGATATTAGATGGAATGTGGATATGCATTAAATAGTTTATTTATCAAGTGTTCCTTCAGTAGGGGAGGACACGATGCTCATTTTTAATGAATTTTTACTTGGTAGTAGCAAGAGAGTCAATCCTAGGTAGGTTCATCTTTGATCTACTGGAAGTGGTTTTTTGAGAGGAATCTATATTCCCATATTTATTATTCTTCTTCTTCATCTTCCTAACCAACATATTATAATTCCATTTCAATTTTTGTTGGAAATTTACAAGAGCCATAGGTTTCTGTTCTGTTTTCCTTCCATTCTCCTAAGAAATAGTTAGGAAGGAACCTAACAATATTTTTTGTCTTCTATCATAAACATAAAATTTAGGAAAATAAAATTATTATATTATTCTCATTATATATATTATTACAATTCATTGCATTATAGGTATGATTGAAATAAATAAAAGAAAATGTTACATATTTATATGTCTTCTTTAGCTGCATTAAAATCTATAACAAACTCTATATTTATTGATATGGATTCCATTGGATTCATTGAGAATCCATTGCTCATTTACATATCCTAACAATGAAATTACATAAAATTGATCTATTGGATAACATGTTGGTGTTCCATGAAATACTATTGTTACTTACTCTCCATGCACCAGGTACAAATTTCGTATACTTTCTCAAGTACTATAGGATAGTTTTAACTAATACCTATGCAGTTCTCCTTGATTTATTTTTCATTTTTCTATTTTTATTCAAAATCATAAATATAGTACATAACATGGAATATTTCATTGATCCATAACTAATGTTCATAGAGTTATATTAACTATATTTATCTCATCTTATGTCATATAAATGTATTATTTAAAGTATTTATCCAATGTAACATAGGAAACAATTCCCTCTTGAATATTCCTAAAATTTATTTTCAAAACCTAGTTAGCATATTTAACATTACTTGGTATAACAAACACTTATATTTCCTTAATATATCTTGTTCACTTGAATATAATCTTCTATTTTATGTTCTTCTTTATAGATTTTATTTCAACTGAGTCTTAATTAACCTATAAGAATAATAACTATTTTCTATATGTCCTAAACAAAGTTTACTTTAAAAAATATAGTGCTTCCAAAAACCTCTTATAGGAAAATGGTTGAATAATTATTCACTAATTTAATGTATTCATTTTTCAATAAATTTATCCATCCAGAAATCATTTTTTTCATTTTCTGAAGCCGGTTTAAGGGGTTGTCGGTACCCATACAATCTTCCAACTACATCATCACATCCGAAAAACAAACCACACTTCAAATTTCAAAACAGGTCACCGCCAGCCTCCTCGAACTCCGAACCCGAATCAACATGCGCCCACGGTCTTAACACGCCTGTCAACCACTCCCGCGACAGCACTGACACCTCGTGCCGCGCACCGTACGTCAATCCATCAGCCTGCACGCAAATCGAGCCACCATTCACCGGAACACCGGCGAGATGCACCGGCTCCCGTCGACGTCGTCACCGGTGACCTCAAAGTCGCCTCTAGTAAATCACCAAACAAACCTTCCTCCATGTCGCCGGCAAGCCAACTGCCTCCATCGACGCCGTTGAAAACGACAGATCAGCACCATTCAGGCAGAAAAATCATCATCGGCGACCGTCAACAGACCAACACCATTCAACAGTCGTCCCAAAACCAGAATGCCGGTGAGCTTCACCGACGCCCAACCTCACGCACTCACCCGCGCCGGCGACGAGAAACAACCCATCACCGCCGGTGGATCCCTTCACCGATTTCCACAAGGCAGAAACTCTCGTCACTGTTATCAACAAAGAAACCCTCGACACAGAACAGCAGACCCAACCACAAAACGAAAAACAGAAAACTTAAAAAGAAACAACATCAGAACCCGCCGCCACCTTCAGCCCCGCTGGAGAAGACCTTGAAAACCCCCAAATCACATGCATCCACCCCAGATCAAAGCTGCAACCACAAAACTAGGGCCGGCTCCGCAGCGCGAGGACCACGAACCCACAAACCCGCTCGTGGAATATGCCGGAACTTCTAGCAACCTCGTCGCAACCCGGTCTTAGGTTCATGGGTCCAGATCCGAACGCGTCACAAAAACATGGGGCCTAGAGGAGGAGCGAGCCTGACCTAGCCGCATTAATATACTAATCATGGTACCTATTTTGGAATTTAGAATTCAAATTAATTTCAACATATCGACTGTGGAAAAATATTTTGAAATAATAAATTCCATGAATGATCTTAAACCTTTAACAACTATCACTAATTTATTGGTAAAAAATTTTCCATCCTGGTTCAACACTCCCTAAATTGCATATTCTCACATAGTGGGATTTACATCAACAAGATAAATTACTAAAACATTGTCTTGATTTTTTGTATATGGAATACATTTTTTTAATTCTTATTTAGTTTCCATATTATCTAATTTCTATAAACTAATTTCTTTCAAGGAAAATATTTTTCATTTTTAATGAATAATATATCACCTAATTTAATGATAAAAAACATATCACTTATGTTTTATATTTTCTATACAGTCTATGTCTTTGGGACTTCCCCATTCCATGAGATATTATGTAATCTATTCATATGGAAGACACCTATGCATCTCAACCATTTACAATATCGAAATATATATTTATCCCCTGTCTAAAATAAATATTCTCTCTCTATTATAAAAATATAGACATTTACACGAATATAACATTTCTATCATAATGATTAATATAATATCCTTAAAACATAGTAGTATAATTAACTAAAATGGAAATTGTGTTTTTATTGATGTAAGTTTGTTTCTTCACATAACCTTACCAAACAATTTTCAACTATAAAAAATTTGAGACAAAATATATTTCTTTCATATAACTCATATAAT
Source organism: Viscum album (assembly GCA_963277665.1). NCBI lineage: Eukaryota > Viridiplantae > Streptophyta > Magnoliopsida > Santalales > Viscaceae > Viscum > Viscum album. The sequence continues at coordinate 1,427,225,444 of OY728161.1, forward strand.
ATCCTTTTTTAATTATAGTTTTAATGTGTTTGGTATTAACACTACTATTTAAGAAACCTATCTCAAATGATATTGGAGGACTTTTCAAAAATTACAAGGCTCATTATTGGTCCTCCTTATACTAACAACATAGACCTAATTTGTACGAGGAAATGTGATTTTAGGAATTAATCAACTCTACATCATAATGATCTATGAATTATTAGGTAATATATTGTCTTGGTGACTCACTCGTAGAATCATTAATCTTCTTACAAACATTATTTTTATATCCTTATAGTCAATAATCCTATTAAAGGAATATCATTAAGTACATGAACTTACCTCTAGAATCTATTTGAAATAGTTTACTTGTATCTTCTTTTATTGGATCTAGAATATTTTTTGTCTTTAATACCTTTAATGATTAATATTTCATGTCCAATTTAATCCTTATATGTATTCATGCCAAATACCTTCTATTTTTAACTCAAAAGAAGTGTAAATACACTTCTTGTCATTTTAATCAAATTTCCTTCTAGATTTACATAATTATAAATTAACCTGACAAATCGTGTTATTAATTAATTCTTATAGTTTATATTCACCATTAAATTAATATATAGGAAAATTAGGATTCAAGTGTAATTAAATTATAAATTACATATGGTATACTAAAAAAATTAATTTCAGACACAAAATATATTCTCATTATGTCTAAAATCAACATTGAGATAATGTTTTTACTAACAAAAATTGCATAGTAATGGTTTTCATATAAAATAATAATAATTCTTAGAATGTAAGGATGTTATATTCTCTATCTAATGGTGGAGACAAGGTACATAAGAAACATGAAGATCCAATCAACTCTTGAAATCTTTCTAAACATCATTACTTCCTATATTTGGATAAATATGTTAGAGTCACAAGTTATACCTAAAACACAATATGTAAAATCAAAATATTATACACATTGTAAAATACACATAATGTAGATGATTATAATTAATTCTTATTAAATTAAATGTTATTTCTATTTGAGTGACCTATATTTACCCATTCAATACAAATAACATCTAGTTCAATGATCTCCCACTTTGTCTTTGGTTTCTTAGAAAGGTAATACGAAGGTTCTGGTGGTATGGTACATTCTGTATATCTTTTTTTCTTTTTCTATAAACTAGTTCACTATAAGAAAAAATATTTTTATTTTTTAAAGATCTCAACAACTAAAAGTATTATTTACAAAATATATATAATATTTTAATCCATATGTTCAATTTTATAATTCACAACAAAGCTAGTGTAACTAGGTGGTAATGATTAGAGAATGAGATGTATTTATATATCATGATTCATATTGAATCCCATTTTTTTAATCAATCAATTCACTTTATCATCTTTAGTAAATGAGGACCATATTGAATTCCCACATTCAATTTACATGATATCAGTGTAATGATAATCTCATTCAGTTCTTTCTTCACATTCTCCACACAAACTTCCCAAATATGTGGAAACATGTTATATCCATCCATGTCCTTTTCACAGCCTATCCCTTGGGGCTCATGCTGGGAATACCCCAAGCCTGCCTTCCATAGGCCAGGGGTTGGCGACTATCACCGAAATTAATATTCTCTAAAACGGGAAGGTATTGCCTTTAAAACTGTACAAACACACGGTCTGAGAACACAACAAGAAGAAACTGTGAAGTAAACTACTATAGAAAAAGTGTGCTGAAAGTAAAGGGGCCATAATACAAGCCAAACTAGAAGAGTACAAGTACAAATGAAAAGAAAAAACAACTGAAAAGGTGAAAATCATCTCCTGGATCATCGATCGTAGATCCTACCTGAAGGGCGGGTATAGCTCACGATCATTATTCCCTACGTTGCGTCACAAAAAATAGTCCACCCCGGATCCTACCTAAAGGGTAGGTACATATCACCTCCTCAGCACTCCATGTCCGTCTCTCTCCTCCGCGTACCACCAGGTCTTAGCTCCCTCAAACCTTAGCCCAGATGCTCATCGTCTGCACAAGACACAATAAGGTGTGGGCAAAGCCCGTGTAGGGGTGTGTATAACAATACTCAGTAGGGACCCTGAGACCCCGAAGGTCTCCTATAATTCATCAAATAAAAACCACAAGGTAACTGCACAAAGGTAAAGTACCACTTAGGTAAAGCACCACAATGCATAACCTCAATCACAAGCACAAAGTAAAGACAGCTCAAACCAGGATTTATTCTAGGGGGTAGTGATAAGAAACATCCCCAGTCACATCGTCGAACACCTCGGATGTTGGAGAACTCCTCCTCTATAAAGTACAATGGGCCTGCTGCGTCACTTAGAGGTGCTTCCCACTAACCTTGAACTGTTGAGGTACTGCTCCTCATTGTGTACTGTAAGTATGTCGGTTCACACAGAGTCATCCCACCCCAAGGCGGTCTACTAAATTACTCCTCCCCATCGCGTACCATGGTCGCTTCCCACCATAGTCTGCTGAGGTACTCCTCCCCATCATGTACCATGGGTCTGTCGGCTCACCCAGATACATCCCTCCCCAACACGGTCGACTAAGTAACTCCTTCCCATCGTGTACCGTATCCGCTCCCCACCGTGGCCATCAAATCACTCCAATTCGAAAAGTCAACAGTCGTCACGTCTTAGACAAACGCGGGGTTCCGTATGTAGTGTGCTTGGGAGAACTGCTCCCCAAGCCATCAGTCATATCTCAACCAGCACGAAGTCTCACAAATAAGTTACCCGATGATTCGCTATGTCATAATGGTTCCAATGCAACAGACGCACGTTATTCGGATTCCCGGTCTGTGTGTTATTGGCATTTTAGTGACAAGGGCCCGGTTGGATTCGGGTGCGATCCAACCTGGATGAACTCAAAGATTTTCCAAAACACTAATAGATTAATTCAAATGGACCGTCTCACTCCAAGGGTCCCAACGCCATAGACTGTTCGTCAAATGGGCGTTCGGTTCTTAAGATAATGTCCTATGAATGTTTCTGAGCCCAGTTGGGCCCAGGTCTGGTCCGACCCGGTCGGGCCAACCCTGCCCGGCCTGGTCTAGGCTAGTCCAAGGTGGTCTTGGAATGCTGGGTTGATGTTGTGTCCAGCCCACAAGAGGGGTGGCCTTCATGGGCGCCCCGATCAAATTGGATGTCCCGGCCTGCGTGGGGCGGCGGCCTGGTCCGGGGGCGGTGGCCAACTGGGGTGGCGTCCTGGTTCGAGTTCGGCGCCCTGGTCTGAGGGGGGGTGTCCCGGTGCGAGGGTGGTGGCAAGGTTCAAGGGTGGAAGCCCGTTTCAAGGGCGGTGTCCTGGTGTAAGGGCGGCAGCCCGGTCTGAGGGCGATGGCTAGGTCTAAGGGCGGCGGCCCAGTGCGAGTGGGGAGGCGTAGCTCGAGGGCGGTGGTCGGGTGCGAGGCAGTGGATCGGTTCAGTATGACATGGGAAATGGGGGGAGGGTTTTAACCCCCTTGTCTCCTGGATTCCCGAATGGCCCGGAGGTCATTTGGTTTACAAGGTGGCGGTGCTACGTATGCACCCCTCAGTCACCGCAGAACCCACTGGTGGCGGGTTTGGCCTCTGCCGCGACATCAGTCACGGCTTCCATTCATCGGTGGAACGGTGGTCCCACATCCTCCCTTCCCATGGTCGGCCGTCATGTCATCCATCTCCTCCATTTACCGCGGCTGACAAGCCGTGACTCTCCTCTTGCAGCGTGCATCAACACGCTCGCGGTCTAACATAAAGGTGCAAGGATAGTAAGATACCAGAGGGTTCGGGCCATGTTCGTTAGGACCACGCCCTCCGCGATAACTCGTAAACATGATGGGGGTTAAGGGTTTAATAACAATTGAATTATTCAACAAGATAAACCCCACAAGATACCCCGCAACGAACTCCCGCAAAGATGAATGAATCGCTGGTCAACCCGTTAGTCAGTTGACCCACGTTATCCGTATTATTTCAGAATGGGGAAGAGGAAAATTATTTAAAAAGAATAATGAAAATAACCCCCTACCTCGTAACCTGTTGGAGGGAGTCTGCAGCTTAAAGGTTGATCATGTTATTCGTTTCCGCAACTGGTTCCCAACGACGGCACTCACACGTCATCCATCAGTTCATGGTTCGATGTCACCCGTCACCTCCATCTAGGATAGCCTCCTTCCTCTAAGGGTTTGGAATCGCGGTGCTCCTTCAGCACTTCATTACTTGATGAAGCTTTGTCGATACCCCTCCCCAAATACCATATATATAGAAGAGTAGGATGGTAAGTAACGACGTTGGAATTTAATGGGGATAATAAATTACGAAGCTTCTTAATTCCCCAATGACGTAATTACGAAGGGTTGGCAGGTCAAGCCATTTATTGGCTTGACACATCATTGGCACCACCCCTTTGCTTGTTCGTCGGAGGATATGAAATAAAATAATATTATAAAATTATTTCATTTTATTTCATTTAGAAAGTCACAAAACATAACTTTTTCTCCAGACCTACTACGGTCTATGTAAAGCCCCCCTTAAGCGAATCACGGTGCTTCAGATTCAATGGTGCCCTTAGATTTTTAATCTGAGCAACGGTTGAAAGGTATGAAAATGCAGCTTTCATGTTTACTGAACGTACCCAAAAAAGTTCAAAAAATTAATTACGTTCACCCTCGACCCATGCCGGTCAAGGTTAGGATCCGCCTAAGGGGAACATGCCCCAACGAACTCAACTATACCCTCATATTTTCAATTCGAGTTACCATTTTGAAGTTATGAATTTTACAATAAAATAATTGTCCCATAATTATTTTATTTACAACCAAAAACTTACTTTCACTGGTGGCCTGCGTCGACCAATGTTAGTATCAACCTAAGAAAAGCATACCCTCACGAGTTTAGTGGTGGTCTCAGATTTTCAATCTGAGTTACCGTTCGTGAGTTATAATAATTTGATAAATAAAATAATATTATTTAGTTACATTATTTACAGTTATACCATTTTCGGGTTTTTTTCACAGGATACCTACGCCGACTAAACTTATATCGTTCCTAGGGTAAACCCACCATCCTGAATGAAATTATTCCCTTGGATTTATTATCTAAGAAACCATTTAATAGTTATTCCACTTCTTTAGGAAAATTTTTTACGTGCACTAATTAAAGATAAACAAAATTTCGACAGATCATTCTGTGCACTCCAGGCCTCGGAATCATGTGTCGTCAAATTTTTCAGTCTCAAAATAATTTCTTATAATTAAAAACAATTATACATAAATTATAGGACATTACATTCTCCCCACCTTAGGGATTTTCATCCTCAAATGATAAAACACAGACTAAAGAAAAAAATGGGGGTACTGAGCTCGAATCTGAGCCTCTCATTCCCATGTGCTCTCTTAGAGGTTCCTGTGCTGCCAGCGAACACACAAAAGAGGTATCGATAACCCATGAAGGACCCACTCCTATCGATCCTCAATCTATATTGGAACCTCTGTAAATGTCTCCTCATTGTATAAGTCCATCTTACCATGGAAGATGACGTGAGATGTGGCGTTCATGTATCTCCTCAATTGGGATACGTGGAAGACATCGTGCACCTTCTACAACTATGGTGGAAGTTCCAAGTGGTATTCCACCACACCTATCTTCCAAAGTATTAGAAATGGATGGATAAACCTCTTTGATAACTTTCCACCTCGTCCAAATCATAGTAGTCCCCATCGAGGAGAGACTCGCAGGAAAATGTGATCCCCCTCCTAGAAATCTAGATGTCTCCATATCCAATCGGCAAACTACTTATGTCTGCTCAGTGCAGTTTTAATCCACTCCTGGATGGTCTAAACCTTCTCAGTGGTAGCTCATACCAACTATGGACCCATAAGTGTTGACTCCCCTGGGTCTTTTCATCATAGAGGTGATCTATAATGTCGACCGTATAGGGCCTCGAATGGTGCAATACCGATGGTAGAGTGATAACTGTTCTTGTATGAAAACTCCACCAAGGGCAATTTATCCTCCCAAATATAGAAAAAATCTAGGATGCATGCACATATCATGTCCTCTAGTGTCTAAATAGTCTGCTCCGTTTGACCATCCATCTGAGGATGAAAGGCGGTGCTCAAACGCAGATGAGTCTCGAACGCCTCCTGCAATCAATTCCACAACTGGGATGTTAAATGTGTTTCATGGCCAAAGACAATCATTGATGGAACCCCATGGAGTCTTACAATCTCTAGCACGTAGTGGTGTCCCAAGTCCTCTACTAATTCTTGCTCTCAGATGCGTAGAAAGTTGGTCTACTTGAGGATTCGGTCAAAGACCACCCAAATGGAATCATTTCACTAGGATGTATGTGGAAGCCCTGTAAAAAAGTCCATGGAGATCCAATACCACATCCACTATGGAACCTCTAGTGGCTGGCCTAAGCCTGTTGGAACCTGATTCTCATCCTTCACTTAATAACAAGTGAGTCATCGTGAAACAAACTCTGCCACTGCCTTCTTCATCCATGTCCACTAGTGCTGATGCTGGAGGTCTTGATACATCTTTGCAACACCATGATGTACTACCAGAGGGGATGTATGTATCTCTATCAACACCTCCTCTCAAAGCATCACTGGCACCATGGTGCATCCTCTAAAGAGGATGATGTTCTTCCCACCTTCAAAACATCCTTCAGGAGACCATCCTGAGGGTATCTGAGCATGTTGGGCATCGCAGTTGGTGTCCCCATGTTGCACCTCCCTGACTCACTGAAGGAGTGGGGGAGTGAATGTCATAGAATATAGGTATGCTACTACATGTCTATCAACGAAGAATACCTGCAACGTGGCTAGCTGATCTATCTCCTCACTCAGAAACTGCAGACTAGACCACCTACTGAGTGCATCTGCTACCACGTTCCCCTTCCTAAGAGTATATACTATCTCAAAGTCATAGTCCTGGAGGAACTCTAGCCATTTTCACTGTTTCAACTCCTAAAATCTCTACTAACACTTCTCCATCCATAGAGAAGGCTCTCCCTTCTTCATCAAAGCTGTCAAGGGTGTCGCTACCCTGGATAAGTCTGGTTCAAATATCCGGTAGTACCCAGAAAAAGCCGAAGTCCCTATCCCTTCGGGGATGTAATCATAGAAATATCTTTTGAAAATATGTCCCCATACTTTTCCACTCTTGTTGGGAACTGAAAACCCAAAAATCATACTTCCATGAGGGTAAGGATGGCTGGCTCAAGAGTGATCGGCTGCACCCTCCTATGCAAGAGTTTAACATTTGCTGCCCAGTTTCCTTTTTCACCGATTAAAGAAAACCCCATTCCAACATTATAGATAAACCACAACCTTTTTTCCTAATACAGTCAATCTGAGTATGAACTGTGGATGTCCAATCCATATGAAAACTAATTTCATAAGGCCTCGATGCTTCCATGAAGAGGTTCCAACCAAAACTCTCACCTCCAGGGTCATATCAAACTGTCGGTGTATGTGTGATTATCGAGTCCCTTCTCAAAGGAAACTCCATACGTGAGGGTCAAGTCAAAGGCTTAACCGAAAACTATAGGTCTTGAACAAGATTCATAGAAGGAAATACTGATTGGTACTTATGTCTATTAATACGGAAGCTTGTAGTAGGCAAAGACCATACCATGAATCATTCCTGGAGCCCTTGGGTCAAACTCCTTGACCCCAAGAAGCTACTCCCTTCCCCTATCCTCCAGCTCCCTAAGCCTAGTGGGGACCACATTGAGGTGGTGGTTGTAACTTGTCGAAATGTATACCACCTAATGCTGCTCTCATATCTCCACTTCAACATCTGATGCCCTGAAAATTCATTTTTCTTTATCACTTCCTCTTCCGAGAACATTTTACATGCCCAGGTCTCTGAGACTGGCGTCAGTTTCTTGCTTTCCCACTGTTAACATTCTCTGGTTGTATCTTCTTATCCAAAGAACTTTCAACCATAATGTTTCTCTCTAGCACCCAAATATAAGTAGGAATACATAAAGGAATAGTACTGGATCAGATGTCCTTAAAAAAACCTTGCTTGGAAGTCTGAGCCCTGAAGCACAGATTGTATCATATTCATAGTGTACCTGGAATAGTCAGTACGCCTCGATGAATATTCAGCTAAGGACATGTTATCCTGCTGAAGCTGTAGAAGCTCTAAGGAACCCTTAAAAACCTCCTCAAGCTAGTCCTTAGCCACCTGTGATTAGGTTTTGCCTCATAACTTGAGGGGTATATGATGTTGAAACATGTGTAAGGCACTAATACTAGATGTGTCCTCTACCAGTACCGCCATTTGTAATTGCTGACCAACGGGCAGTGATATAGCTCGAACTCTACCTGAATGTACCATCTCGGGCAATGGTCCACATACCAAAGCCTCATCACAATGCAGACCATCCTCATGGTCACTCACTGAAAAATACTAGTAGCTATGATCGCCATCTGCTCTATTGGTGTCTCATCTAAGCGGAAAACTCTTTCCACAGCTTCCATATGGTCCTCAGCTACTTGGGAATCTATCTCAACTTGAAATCTCAGAGGCCTATACCGCTGGAACTTATGAAACATGATCAGTCAGTGTGCACCATCCTCTAGGGCAGCTGGTGGTAACTATGGCCCAATGGGTGGTGGTTCTATAGGTACACAACCAGAAAGTGCCAGCATAGTAAGAGGTCCACGCACCAGAGCCTCATCACTCAGTGGTCCATCATCATGTACTCTCTCGGGAATCCTATACGGCTGTCTATTCAGCGGCATCCTGAAGAGGAATAGGTGAACCATGGTCATTATGTTATACATGGAGAGCTTACTCCAAAGAAATCACAAGAAAAACTCTTCAAAAACACATACAATTTATTTTTCCATGCATTGAGTCAGAAATCAGAATTAATGGTCTAGGTGTATGGATACGTTGGCCGCCACACCAACACTAGGTTCCCCAAACTAAAAACCACACTCATAACACATAACACTATTTCCACATAGAAAATATTAGAGTTCAAGTTCTCCAATAGAACCTAACTCCTTTGATACCACATTGTCACAACCTGTCCCCCGGGGCTCTTGTCGTGACTACCCAATGCTTGCCTTCCATAGGCCAGGGGTTGGTGACTAGCACTGAATGGCTTATTCCCTAAAACAGGAAGTAATTTCTATTATACCTATACAGACACACAGTCCGAGAACAAAACAAGAAGTAACTGTGAAGTAAACTGCTGTAGCAAAAGTGTGTTGAAAGTTAAGGGGCCAGAATACAAACCCAACTAGAAGAGTACAAGTGCAACTGAAAATTAAAAATAGCTAAAAAGGTTAAAAGAATCTCCTCGATATTCCACCACAGATCCTACTTGATGGGTAGGTACAACTCACAATCAGTAGTCCCTACATCTCATTAGATGAAACGATCTACCCTGGATCCTACCTGAAGGGTAGGTACAGATCGCCTCCTCTATACTCCACATCTGTCTATATCCTCCACGTACCACCTGGTCCTAGCTCCCTCAAACCATAGCACAGCTACTCATCATCTGCACAAGACATAACAAGGTTCGGGCGATACCCGTGTATGGGTGGGTATAACGATACTCAGTAGGGATCCTGAGACCCCGAAGGACTCCTAGAATTACACAAATAAAAACCACATGTTAACACCATGAAGGTAAAGTACGACACATGTAAAGTACCAAATAGAATAAACTTAATCACAAGAACAAAGTAAAGGCATCTCACACCCGGATTTATTCAAGGGGGTAGTAACAAGTAACATCCCCAGTCACATCGTCGAACACCTCGGTTGTTGGAGAACTCCTCCTCTATCGAGTACAGTGGGCATGTTGTGTCACTCAGAGGCACTTCCCACTAACCTCGTTCTACTAAGGTACTACTCCCAATTGTGTATCGTGTGTCTGCCAGGTCACACTGAGCCATCCCTCTCTAACGCTGTCTGCTAAGGTACTTCGCCTCATTGCATACAGCGACCGCTCCCCACTGTGGCCTGCTGAGGTACTCCTCGCCATCACGTATCGTGGGTCTTCTGGGACACACAGAGCCTTCCCTCCCCAAAACAGTCTTCTAAGGTACTCCTCCCCATCATGTACCGTGGCCCCTCCCCACCATGGCCGCCAAGTCACTCCGAGTTAAAAAGTCAGCAGTCGTCAGGTCTCAGCCAGTTACAGTGTTTTGTAGGTAGTGCGCTTGGGAGAACCACTCCCCAAGACATCAGTCGTATCTCAACCAGCACGAAGTCTCACAAAAAATTAACCCAATGATCCGCCATTTCATAAGGTTTCCAACACAATAGATGGCTCATCAGTTGGATGTCTGGTCAGTGTATTATTGGCAATTCAGTGTCGAGGGCCCGGTTGGATTCAGGTGTGATCCATCCCAGATGAACTCCAGGTTTCTCCAGAAATATAATGGAGTAATTCAAAAGGACTGTCTCTCTCCTAGGGTCCCAACGTCATAGACGGTTCATCAAACGAGTGTCTAGTTCTCAAGATAAGGTCCTTTGAGTGTTTTTGGGCCAGGTGGGGCCCAGGTCCAGTCCGACCTATTCGGACAGACTCAGCCCGACCTGGTCTAGGATTAGCCGAGGTGGTCTCGGCCTTCTGGGTTGATGTTCAGTCGGTCTTGCAAGAGGGGATGCCTGGACAGAATAAGGTGGCCTACAAGGGGCGACCTAACCCACGTGGGGCGGTGGCCTGGTTCTGGGGTGGTATCCCAGTCTGAGGGCGGGTGCCCGCTCCAAGGGTGGGGACCTGCTCCAAGGGCAGCGGCCCGATGCGAGGGCGACAGCCCGAATCGAGGGCGGCGGCCTGCTCTGAGGGCGGCGGCCCGGTCTGAGGGCAGCGGCCTGGGGCGAGGGCGGTGACCTGGTTCGGTCCGACACGGGGGGGGAGAGGTTTAACCCACTGGTCTCTCGGATTCTTTAAAGGCCTGGATTCCATTCGATTTGCGAGGCGGCGGCACTGCGTGGGCACCACGGAACCCGCCGGAGGCGAGTTCAGTCTCTGTCGCAGCTACAGCCATGGCTTCCATTCGCCAGCGGTGCGGTAGTCGCACCGCCTCCCTTCCCGTGGCCGGCCGTCATGGAGGCCACCTCTTACGTTCGTCGTTGCTAACGAGCCGCGGTCCTCCTCTTGTGGTGTGCATTGATGCGCTCACGGTCTTCCATGGAGGCGCAAGGATATCAAGATAGCATAGGTTTCAGGCCGGGTTCTTTAATCCCTCGCCCTCCGCATTAGCTCGTAAACATGCGAGGGGGGGTTAAGGGTTTAATAACAATTGAATTACTCGACAAGATAAACCCTACAAGATACCTTGCAATGACATCCCACAAAGAAGACTGAATATAGGGTCAACCCGTTAGGCGGTTATCCTGCATTCTTCGTATTATTCAAGAACAGGGAAAAAGAAAATTATTTAGAAAGAAAAAATGAAAATAACCCCTACCTCGTAACCCATTGGAGTGAGTCCGCAGGTTGAAGGTGGATCATGTTCTTTGTTTCCGCAATTGTTTCCCAAGGTCGGCACTTGCACGTCGTCCTTCAGTACGTGGATTAGTGTCGCCAATCACCTCACGCTAGGATCAGATCCATTCTATAAGATTTAGGCATCACGGTTCTCCTTCAGCACTTCGTTTCATGGAGAAGTTATGTTGATACCCCTCCACAAGTTCCATATATATAATAGAGTGGGACGGTAAGTAAAAACGTTGGGATTTAATGGGGATCATCAATTAGGAAGTTTCCTAATTCCTTAAAGCCATCATTACATAGGGTTGGTAGGTCAATCCATTTATTGGTTTGACAAATTGCTGGCCCCACCCCTTTTCTTATCTACTGGAGGATATGAAATAAAATAATAAAATAAAATTATTTAATTTTTTTCTTTTAAAAAGTCACAAAACTTAACTTTTTATCCGGACCTACTGCGGTCAAAGTAATTCCTATCTTAAGAAAATCATGACACTTCGGATTCAACGGTTCCCTTGGATTTGTAATCCGAGAAACGGTTCAGAAGTTAGAAAACTCTTCTCGTGCTTTTACTAAACATACTCAAAAAAAAGTTCAATAAATTAATTACGTTCACCCTCGACCCACCCTAATCATGGTTAGGATCCGCCTAAGGAGAAAACGCCTCAACAAACTCAAAGATCCCCTTTTATTTTCAATCCGAGTTACCATTTAGATGTTATTAATTTTACAATAAAATAATTTTCGCATAATTATTTTATTTACAGATAAAAACTTAATTTCACTAGTGTCCAGTGCTAGCCAATGTTTGTATCATCTTAAGGAAAGAATACCCTCACAAGTTCAGCGGTGGTCTCCGATTTTCAATCTGAGTTACCATTCATGAGTAATAAGAATTTGAAAAATAAAATTACTTTATTTTATTATTATTTTTACTATTATTCCATTTTCGGGTTTTTTTCGTAGGAGACCTATGCTGACTAAACTTATGTCATGCCTGGGGTAAACCAGCCATCCTGAATGCAATGGTTCCCTCAGATTTCATATCTAGGAAACTATTTAAGTGTTATTCCACTTTTTCATGTAAACTACTTATGCGCTCTAATTAAAGCTTAACAAAATTTTGAAGGATCATTCTGGGTACTTCGGGCCTTGGAATCATGTGTCGTCAGATTTTTTAGTCTCAAAATAATTCCATATAATTAAAAAAAATTATCCAGAAATTCCGGGACATTAAATTTCTCCCCACCTTATGGATTTTCATCCCTAAAAGAAAAAAACATACTAAGGAAAAAAATGGGGGTAGTGAGCTCAAATCTAATCCTCCCTCTCCCGTGTACTCTTATGGAGGTTCCCGTGATGCCAGATAACACACAATTGAGGTATCGACCACCCACAAAGGCCCCGCTTCTGTCGATACTCAATCTCTACTGGAACCTCTAAAACATCTCCTCATCGTCTAAGTCAATCTCTCCATGGTTTATGACACGAGATGGGTTGTGCACATATCACATCATCTGGGATACGTGGAAGAAATCGTGCACCTTCTCCAACTACGGTGGAAGTGCCAAGCGGTATGCCACCTCACTTATCCTCTGAAGTATCATAAATGGACCAATAAACCTTGGTGATAACTTTCCGCCTCTTCCAAATCTCTGTAGTCACCATCAAGAAGAGACTCGCAGGAAAACGTGGTCCCCCTATTGAAACTACAGAGGTCTCCATCTCCAATCGGCATACGACTTCTGTCTGCTCTATCCAGTCTTCATCTACTCCTGGATGGTTTACACCTTCTCAGTGGTTGCTCGTCCCAACTTTTGACCCATATGTGCTGACTCCCATGGGTTTGTTCAGTATAGAGGTGATCTGGAAGGTCGACTATATAGGGACTCAAATGGTGCGATAACTTTGGTGGAGTGATAATTTTTGTTGTATATGAACTTCACCAAGGGCAAGTTATCCTCCCAACTGTGGCCAAAATCTAGGATCCAAGCACATAGCATGTCCTACAGCATCATAATGGTCTACTCCATCTGACCATCCGTCTAAGGATGAAAGGAAGTGCTCAAAAACAATTGAGTCCGAAAATCCTCTCACAATCACTTCCACAATTGGGATGTGAAACATGTGTCACGGTAAGAGATGATCATCGATGGAACCCCATGGAGTCGCACATTCTCATACATATAGAGGCGTCCCAATCCCTCTACTGATCTCTGATCTCAGATGGGTAGAAAGTGGGATAGCATGGTGAGTCATTCAATGATCACCCAAATGGAATCATGTCACCTGGACGTACATGGAAGCCATGTCACAAAGTCCATGGTAGTCCCATCCCACTTACACTCCATCACCTCTTGTGGCTAGGCTAAGCCTAATTTAACATGATGCTCGGCCTTCACTTTCTGACAAGTGAGGCATCATGAAACAAACTCTACCCATTCCTACTTCATCCCTGGCCACCAGTGCTGACACCGAAGGTCCTGATAAATCTTCATTACACCAGGATATACCGCCAGAGGGGACATATGGATCTCTCTAAACACCTCCTCCTGAAGCATCACTGGCACCATGGTGCGTCCTCTAAAGAGGATGACGTGCTCCCCACCTTCAGAAAATTCGTCAGGAGACCATCCTGAGGATATCTGAGCACTTCGAGCATCGCAGTTAGTGTCCCCAAGCTGTGCCTCCCCGACTCACTGAAGGAGTTGGGGAGTGACTGTCATAGAATGGAGGTATGCTACTCCATATCTATCCACGAAGGATACCTACAACACAGATAGATGCTCTGTCGCCTCACTCAGTAATTGCAGACCAGACCTCCGGCTGAGTTAATTTTCTACCATGTACCCCTTCCCAGGAGAAGAGACTATCTCAATGTCATAGTCAGGGAGGAAATATAGCCATCATCACTATTTCATCTCCTAAAAGCTCTATTGACACTTCTCCATCCACAAGGAATTCTCTCCCTTCTTCATCAAAGATGTTAAGGGTGTCGCTACCCTGGATATGTCTGGTTAAAAACTCTGTAAGTACCCATCCAAATTAGATGTCCCTAACCCTTCGGGGAGGTAATCCTGGAAACATATTTTGAAAAAATTTCCCCAAACTCTGCCACTCATGTTGGGAACTGAAAACCCAAAACTCCTGCTATCACGAGGGTAAGGCTAGCCGACTCAAGAGTGATTGGATGCTCCCTCCTATGCTTGTGTTTATCATGTGCTGTCTGGGTTTCCTTTTTCTCCGACCAAGGAAAACCCCATTCCAACATTTTAGATAAACCACAACCTTTTTTCCTAATACATTCAATATGAGTATGAATGGTGGATTTCCAATTCATACCCAAACTTACGTCGTAAGGACTCAATGCTTACACCAAGAGGTTCCAACCAAAATTCTCGCCTCAAGGGTCAGATCACACCGTTGGCGTAAGTGTAATTATTGATTCTCCTCCCAAAGGTATCTACAAAGTTGAGGGTCAAGTCAACGTATTAACCATAAACTCTTGGTCTTGAACAATATTCGTGGAAGGATAGAATGAATGGTACATTCTTCTATTAATACAAAACCAAGTAATAGACACCGACCATACCTTGAATCATTCTTGGAGCCCTTGGGTCACACTCCCTGACTGCATGCAGCTACTCCCTTCCCTTATCCTCTAGAACCCTGAGCCTTGTGGGGACCACATTAAGGTGGTGGTTGTAACATGTTGAAATGTATACCACCCCATGCTGCTCTCCAAGCTCCACTTCCACATCTACTACCTTGCAGATTCATCTGTCCCTATCACTTCCTCCTCCCAAAACATTTTACATGCCTAGGTCTCTGAGAGTAGTGTCAGATTCTTTCTTTCCCATTGTTAAAATTCTCGGGCTACATCTTCTCAACCAAAGAACTTTCAACCAAAAAAGGTCTCTTTAGCACCCAATCATGAGTAGGAATCCATAGAGTAATAGTGTTGGCTCAAATGTCCTTAAACACACCTTTCTCAGAATTCTAAGCCCTAAATCAATGATTGTATCGTATTCATAGAGTACCAAGAATAGTTGGAACGCCTCGATGAAAACTTATCTACCAACATGTCATCCTGCTGAAGCTATAGAAGCCATAGGGAACCGTCAAAAACCTCCTCAAGCTAGTCCTTAGTCGTATATGATTCGGGATCACCTTGGAACCTGAGGGGTATCTGGTGATAAAACACGTGTAAGGCACTAAGCATACATGTTTTCTCTACCGGTATCACTGGTTGTAACTACAGACCAACACGTAGTGATGTAGCTCGCACACTACCTGAAGGTACCATCTCGGGTAACGGTCCACATAACAAAGACTCATCACTATGCGGACCATCCTCATGGTCACTCACTGAAAAAGACAAGTAGCTAAGATCACCATACGATCTACTGGGGTCTCAACTAGGCAGAAAACTCTTGCCATAGCCTTCAGCCAGTCCTCTGTTGCATGGGAATCTATCTCACCTCGAAACCTCAAAGTCCTCTTCTACTGTAAATCGTGAAATGTGCTAAGTCGGTGTCCACCATCCTCCAGTGAGACTGGTGGTAACTAGTGTCGAACCGGTGGTGGTGCTATAGGTACACCACCCAAAGATTCCAATGTAGTAAGAGGGCCCTACACCGAAGCCTCATCGCTCGGTGGACCGTCATCATATACTCCCTCGGGAATCCTAGATGGCTATCTACGCAGCAGCATCCTGATAAATAATAGGTGTTCCATGGTCATTAAGTTATACCTGGTGGGATGACTCCAAATAAATCACAAGAAAAAATCATCAAAAACACACGCAATTGGTGTTTTTGTGCACTGAGTCAGAAATTAGAATTTAGGGTCCTAGCATATAGATACGTCATCCACCACACCAATACTGAGTTCCCCAAACTGAAAACCACACTAATAACACTTAACACTATTGTAACAGAGAAAAGATTAGTGTCCTAGTTCTTTAGTAGAATCGAACTCCTCTAATACCACTTTGTCATAACCCGTCCCTCGGGGCTCGTGCCATTACTACCCGAAGCCCGCCTTCCATAGGCCAGGGGTTGTCGACTAGCACTGAAAGCCTCATTACCTAAAATGGGAAGGCATTGCCTTTGAACCTGTACAAATACATGGTCCGAGGACTCAACAAGAAGAAACTACGATCTAAACTGCTATAGAAAAAGTGTGCTGAATGTAAAGGGTCCGGAATACATGCCAAACTGGAAGGGTGCAAGTGCAACTAAAAATTACAAATATTATAAAAGGTGAAAAGAAGATCCTAGATCATCCTCCACAGATCTTACCTGAAGGTTAGGCAAAACTCATGATCAGTAGTCCCTACATCTTGTCACACCAAACGGTCCAGCCCAGATCCTACCTAAAGGGTCGGTACAGATCGCCTCCTTAGCACTCCACATCAGTCTATCTCCTCCTAGTACCACCAGGTCCTAGTTCCATCAAACCTTAGTCCAAATTCTCTTCGTCTACATGAGACACAACAAGGTGTGAGCGAAGCCCATACAGGGGTGAGTATAACAATACTCAGTAGGCACCCCGAGACCTTGAAGGTCTCCTAGAATTCCAGAAAGAAAAACCATAGGGTAACACCACGAAGGTAAAGTACCACACATGTAATGTACCACATAACATAACCTCAATCACAAGCACAAAGTAAAGACATTTCAAACCAAGATTTATTCTAGGGGGTACTAACAAGTAACATCCCCAATCACATCATTGAACACCTCAGTGGCTGTAGAACTCCTCCTATATCGAGTACAGTGGGCCTACCGCGTCACTTAACGATGCTTCCCACTAACCATGAACTGTTGAGGTACTTCTCCCCATCGCGTATTGTGGGTCTGCCAGGTCACACAGAGTCATCCCTCCCTAATGTGGTCTGCTAAGGTACTCCTCCCCATCATGTACGGTGGACGCTCCCCATTGTGGCCTGTGGAGGTACCTCTCTCCATCACATACCATGGGTCAGCTGGGTCACCCAGAGTCATACCTCCCCAATACGGTCTGCTAAGGTACTCATCCCCATTGTGTACTGTGGTTTCTCCCCACTGTGGTGTTCAAGTCACTCCGAGTCGAAAAGTCAGCACTCGTTAGGTCTCAACCAGTCGCAGGGTTTCGTACGTAGTGCGCTTGGGAGAACCACTCCCCAAGATATCAGTCATATCTCAACCAGTAGTAAGTCTCACAAAGATGTAACCCAATAATCTTCCATGTCATAAGGGTTCCAACGCAATAGATGACGCGTCAGTCAGATGCCCGGTCTGTGCGTTATTGGAATTTTAGAGCCAAGGGCCAGGTTGGATTCAGGTGCGATCAAACCCAGCCAAACTCCAGGTCTATCTGAAACACTAATGGAGTAATTCAAAAGGGTTATCTCGCTTCAAGGGTCCCAACGCAGTAGACGTTTTTTCAAACAAGCGTCTGGTTCTCAAGATAAGGTCATTTGACTATTTCTGGGCCTGGTGGGGCCCAGGTCCGGACCGACCCAGCCTGACCCGGTCTGGGCTGGGCCGAGGTGGTCTTGGCTTGCTGGGCCGAGGGGGTCTCAGCAAGCTGGGCCAATGTTTAGATATGTACACTTCTTGGATTACTGTTAGACGTCTTTGGTGCTGGCCTACTGGGATTTTATCTCACACCCTACTCAGGCCGCCTTTAGTACCTGAGTAGATTACTTGTCTGCAGGTATGGATAAATGAAAGTTACCAACTTCATATTCATAATATTATTTACTTATAGTTGGATCATGGGAGCAGAGGACTTATCATATGCTTCAAAAGTTCATTAACAGCGCTAAAAAAGTGTTGTTAATCGAGCCGAAGATAAAGGGGGTCCCTTTTATCAGCGCTCAGAAAAGTGCTGATAAAGGCAAATTTTATCAGTGCTAAAAAATGTGTTGATAAACGACCCCATTATCAGCGCTTTTAAAAAGCGCTGATAATAGTCCAAAAAATAAAAAATAAAATAAAATAGGATTATGTAATGCGGGGGGGGAGCTTTTAACAGTGCTTGACCCCCCCTAAAACTATCTCGTGCGGTGCCCTTCCCATGCATCCCCCACATGCACACACCTCTGTGCTTCCACCCGCACTCGAACCCGCGACCTCCCCCCTTACACACCTGCACCTTTACCACTAAGCTATTTCGTTTTTTTCGTTATTTAATGATATAACGATTTATATATATAGTTATATTTATTTGTATATTAATATATATGCATATTAATATAAATATATTTAGTTATATTAATACATATATATTTATTCATATATTAATATATATATATTTATTTATTTATTTATTCGTATATTAATATATATTTATATTAATATATATATATATATATTGTTATATTTATTCATATATTAATATAGATTCATATTAATATAAATATATTTAGTTTTATTAATACATATATATATTTATTCATATATTAGTATATATATATTCATTTGTATATTAATATATATTTATATTTATTTATATATATATTTTTAGTTATAATTTTTTATCCATATATTTATTGGTATATTAATATATATTTATAAGATTAATTTAAATAAATTTATAAAATATATTTTTTATGTGTGTTTATAAATAAATAAATACATACATACATATATAGATATATATATACAACACACACAGAGAAACACCCACACACACACAAAGACACATATATATTTACGAATAAATACATATATAAGTGTATTTGAATAGCCATAGAATGTTAAATATGTTGGAACCGAGCACACAGTGGAAGACCCAAACATGTGGGTTTTTAGAAAAAATCACAGATGGTCAACATAAACTTGTCGATGTTCATAAAGGGTAGCCCATTCAAAGATGAGGATCCTGCGTGAGGGATTTTAAGCACAAAATAAACTGTAAAAATACCTGGTTTAATTCTGAAACCATGCACAATGTCTTCTCATCGTTGACGATCGCTGCTCAAAGAATACGAAGTCAAATTCCTCTAGATCATCCACACACACTTCAAGGAATCCTCAGGAGCGTTGTTCATCGTAATCCGGGTGCTAGCATGGAATTGCGACGATGCCTTCGACGCTCTGACGATCACCACAATGCATCACTGGCGATGCATAAGAGAATGCTTAATCCATGCTTCATGGATCTAGATCATCTATCTCTAGATTATGGGAGATAGGATATGAGAGATAATCTCCATGAATTGTATTTGGAAAATTCCCCTCCTCTTCTATTTACAGTGCTTAATTAAAATACCCAGTATCACCTCACCGGCCTCAAATACTCAACGCACTATCAACAACATTTTACGACTACTTGTCTGATTCATAAATGTTATTATCACTTACTTGTAATATATTATAATATATTACATGATAATAATTAAGTCATTAACTCGACTCATTGCTCCCATAAATATTAATTGAACCTTGAATAATTTATTATTCATCAATTAATATTTTTCATGCATTTACTTAAAACTCATAAATACATTTAATAAATAAATTCAATACCCATTATTTTAAACTCAAATAATATGAATTTATTTATGGCATTGGTTATCATTTAACTTTGAACAAATCACGGACCCCTGTTGCAGGGCCCACCATGTCCAAAACTAATATTCAACTAAATAGGGTAGATTCTTGAATACGCTATTGTGTGTGACCCTCTAGGCCCTTATTTTGACAGTCATGAACAGTATTCACATACCAAGAGTGAGATCTAGAAACCCATCATGGCCATAATGAAATAAGTATTGTAACAATAGCGACAACTAACCTGTGAACATGCACTGTGTAATATAATCTCTTTTTCTGTAATATCTCATAAAGTCAGATGCCCTCACGTGTCATCGCCCTTTCCTTGGTTTATTTTTTGTTGATTTAACTGGATGGATTTACCCTTGACTTCCATGGACATGGTCTTATAAATGTACTTCCATCCATATCAACATGGCCTGAGATATATTACTTCCATAACCCAGAAGCGAAAAATCCTTTCTTGACCATTCAACCAATGTCATGCCACCAATGACGCACCCGACACAAACTACCTCACCATGACTTCATTGCCATGGTTTTCATCTTGCATCAAAGTACACAATCAAATGACATACATTGGTAATGATCTCAAGTTATAAGACCATTACACAAGATCATAGATAGGAACATCCAATGACTCTTGAAACATGTGGTGTTCTTATTGGCGGGTCAGTCCTCATGATCCCACTACTAGAGATCAACAATTGCGAACTTCATGAGAAGAAGTCTCAATAATTATGATCCCCCAACACCTGATAGTCAAACATCTACTATTTCTAATCAGTAATAAGTATCTAGATCATAGAACATATATATTTAAGATTAATGTCATAGTATCTAAAGGTTCTCATTATAGCCTGGGAATTGATATAACATTTCAATACGACAATTAATCTTTGGACATTACCATTTCAATTGTGGATGTAGAATAGTCTACACTATAATGGTAAGATGACATCATGCATAGAAAAATGTTTACACGATATGGTAATCAATAGCACTGAATAGTTGGGTCTTGGGCACCCACTCTTTCAACACTCCCACTTGCACTAGATCCAACTTGCAAACCAAACTTGTTAGCTACTCACATGATGAACATTATTTTTCTGCTGAGTAATGTATTTAGCTACTGGGTCCACCACTGTTCTGCCGCATGGCTATTCTACTATTGCGACCTTATCTCATTGAGTAACACTTTTCAAGAGACGGTATCCTGAGTATATACCTTTTTTCCCTTATCATAACATGACATCTAGTCTAGTAAGAATATCATAATCTACGTTATGATAATACTTTTCTCACCAAGTGTGATTCCATGAACTGAAAAAAATCATTGAATTTAACTGCTTCTTAGATATCTTAGAATCTGCAATGTACTCAGTCTTGTTGGTATGGCCACCACTGGCTGATATGATCTTGACTCGCTCATCATCTTTAGCCTAACTGCAATACTAGATCACAGTGATCTATGGAAGAATAGTCCGTATCCCCGAAAACTAGTATCCTTTCTTCTCCACATACCAGGTATATATCTTTTGTAATTTTTGAAGTACAATTATATATTTTTGACTGCATCCCTTGTAGTGTTCCTAGATATAACTGATATTTTCCTGTTGTAAAATATACCTTGGCAATATCAGTTTCTGTACATATCATGGAATAAATGATTGATCCATCATTCCAACGTATGGATTTCAACTCACCACATTTATCTCTTCCCATGTCACAGATAGGTCAACATAGAGAGATTATGCCCTGTGACATAGGAAACACTGCATCTCTTGAATTGTTCCAACATGAATTTTTCAATAAAATGTCACTATATGTATGATTGACTAGGACCAAGAAACCTAAAAATCTACCTTAGTAGATCCTATTCCCTATAACAAAGGTTGCTACTTTAAGTAAATCATTGGAGAGTAAATTTCATTTTGTTTTTAACTAACTGTGAGACCAATGTCTGTTTTCCATATGTTCCTGGACATATTTTGTTTATAAAACATTGATACTCCCACTAACCTCACGTAGACACATGGAAAACATTTTTTCAAATGTATTTTCTATGATCATGTTTCTTACTATAATCCTAAATTGGATTGTAGTAACTTGTAAACTTTATTAGCATTTTGTGACGTGACCATCCCTTTCTGGTTGTGTCGTATAGACACCATCCACGATTGGTGGTCATGACATCCAATGCTAAATAAATTGATCATAGAGATTATCTATGATAAGTAAAATTCTAACAGATTTATTCATAACGACTTGGTCAAATTATTCAAGCCTTATTAGTACCAATCTCATACTATCCATGTATCAAATCACATGAATACCCACCGTAGTATTCCAAATAATAGCCCCTTTTCACTTTGATACCTGGAATCCATTAATTGAATTTTAGTCGGTCTTATCAATTTTAGCTAATTTCCATATACTGCTTGATTGTAGGAAATATTATTCACATTGAATAATAGATCACTGACCACGGTGAATATAAAAACCATCACCATGGTTTTATCGTTCCTACGCAGTATGTGTCTCTGTAACATACTTTGTTCCACCTGCTCTTGTGGAATTAGTTCCTATGCCAATTATTTTGTGCATCTAGAGTATTGACTAAACACAATTCAATAGAGCTCCCACTATCTCTAATAGAGATGTGCATCCGTATATAGATATGTAGACCATTACTTGACTACAACTTTTCTACCTTTGGGATTTATGTAATATCCTAATCAATCACTAGGATGAGTACCTTAAATTCACAATGTGTTTATCTTGATGCAATTTTTTTTTTGTATTTGAACAAACTATTTGCATCTAAACACATGTCCTTATGACATAATGGATTTCTATCATACTATGACACGTATTATATCCATATTTCATTATAGTTGGCATATGGTAGTGGGATATCGTTGTTATTTTCATGGAATTTCCTGAAATATAATGGAATTTTATGCTAGTTGCAACATTGATTTTACTTACATCAAAATTTTGATGTATAACATATGCGTTTAAGAATTACTCCATGCTATATGTTTATTGGTCAATGTTGAAATGTAAGACTTGATCATCAATATTCCTCATTAACATCAATGTCGTGATGTCAATAAGGTAATGTGCGTTTAGGAATTACTCCATGCTACATTATCATGATTGATGAATGCTTGGTCGAGATATTTTTCGGTATCCCAACCCGAAGCAACTCACATCTCCGGACCATTAAAATACTTAACTTTGTTATTACTTTATTACTTAATGGGATCTTATGAAGCATATATACCTCTATCTTATACTTGGAATAGTTCATGCTTACGTGTGGAAATATTTCTAAAATCTTTGTGACGTACCTTTATTTCTAAAGGCCCCTTAGTCTAAACTAAAGACATCTATAATACCAATAGTATTTAGTTGTGCCGAGCCTAAATAGCATACTTGGTATATTCATGACGTCCATTTTTAGTATTACTTGACAAAGAATTGTCCTATCACAACTGGGTATAAGTGTTACATTTATATTCATCACTAATTGCCTATGGTTCATGTATTACT
Source organism: Viscum album (assembly GCA_963277665.1). Classification (NCBI taxonomy): domain Eukaryota; kingdom Viridiplantae; phylum Streptophyta; class Magnoliopsida; order Santalales; family Viscaceae; genus Viscum; species Viscum album. The sequence continues at coordinate 1,427,249,021 of OY728161.1, forward strand.
GAACTAGTCATTGAGTTTACCAAACACAAAATTCATTCCAGAAACTTAAAGAATGTCTTCATGCGTCCATGGACACAAGAGATTAATGTTTTTGGTTATACTCAACAATAGTTCAACATGAATCTTTCACTTGGCAATTAAAGAAGTCGTGTACTTCTCACCACCGGCCTAGGTATCACCCTTTCACTGCTACTTAGAGAATACACCTGACTTCTAGTAAGGTTTCTATACTAACTTGTTTATCATATTTGAATACACATATGTTACCGGCATATTGTATTTAATACCCAGGTAGTAAAAGGGAAACATTACATTGATGAATACAACTGATGTTGAAGCGGTAACTTGCTCCATTAAATTAGGTTATTGCTTTTAAACTTCCATAGTATTATTTTATAATATGTAATGAAAATATCCTCTGTTAATACCACATTAATTGAAGGACGTTGTGAATATGTCATTGGCATTAAATGCCTTTGACCATTTCACATTGTCTTTCAATTTATCCACCATAAGAATTAATGCTTAATTGTCTTTTATTCTTATTCACTTGGTGAACCTTACCTAAATTGGTAATGAAGTGTTTACACAATACTTTTTCGTTTTGTAACTTAAATCGAGACTTGAGTAATGTGGTGAAAATGATATTTAATGATCATGATCAATCATTCAATTTACACATCCCGGTGTAAAAATTTTCTTATTCATATCATTGCTTGGATTTCTCCTTACAAACATCTTGGAGATGAGACTTTATGTTATATCATCTATGTCTTGGTGTAGTGACCGCAACTGTCACCAGACGTTGATGAAATAATAATGATAAAACTATCATATGCTTTATACATTAGTCTCATGTAAGCATTTTCACCCTCACTTCTTGATGTAGTTTAACAGTGTTGGGGACACTGACACCTTGAGTTTCCTATATCATGGTACTATGCACATGCGCCTGTACTATTCATGGATACTTGTGTCAGTGAGGACATTTACATTATAATATTGCAGTTTTAATCTTGGGGTATAGCATTCCATTTTTCTACAAAAATAAACTTTATAAGATGGGTGCCTTTTATCTGGATTACCAGTTTAGACATGTTTGATTAATTACTTGAATCATTTAATGTCTCCCACTATTTTATCGAATTCTAGGAACACTCTGTGCTAGAATCGAAATACTCTGTCGCTAGAGTATTCTAGGGAAAAGGATCCTGGAACCACCCCTCATAGTCTACAAGCTATGGCTACGCCACTACTTGGAGGGTTCTAGGTAGGCTTTTGGATGGCCATCCATTTTAACTTGCGGCTCCTTGATCTGTTGAGTGAAGTCTCAGCTTCTTAAAATCAGAACTTGATTTACTCAACTCTTACCTCTAAAATTACAACAACCAAGCTATGGTTATTTCATTACTGTAATTTTAGTTAAGTCAACCTATTATTCTTATAAGGACTCTCTGGTAGTAAGAGGCACCCTCAGCTATGGCATGACCGACACCTTAAACATATGGTTTTATCCAAACTTGAATGACGAAAGGTGATTATGACTTAATATATTTTTTAGGGTTTTATTATTTTTAATGTGACGAATGAAATCATTTTATATTTTTGTAAGCATGCGTTATGTTATCGCACTCAAAACTGACCATGCAAGAAATAAAAATTTCATCATGTCACATGTTAATTTTATCTTGCATGCTTGTTTATTATTATACTATGTGATCACACGATAAATTACACATACACAAAAATAATAAACCATGAAAAAATAAAATGAAACACCTGATCATGAGCAGGTACTATTGGTTGATCTATTGAGTGAATAACAGACCAACCGAAACCCTATGGGTAAGTACCTTAAGGCGTGTGGCTTGCAACTTGAAAGGCGTTGTCTGCTCATCCAATGCATCCAACTACTTTCTGGTGCATCACTGTCGCTTGACGCGAAATGCGTCATAGCTCGTCTCGTCATTATACAACTATACTCGCACTCAAGCGGGGGGTCTCGAGGTATAAAATTACAACTATGAGAAGTGGACACATATCTACTTGTACATATAATGAAACTGAGACGATACACAGGTCACATTTAAATTAATTAAACTAATTATTACAATACCATGCAATAAATAAATAAATAAATAAAATAATTAATTAAAAACACACCAAACATGCATTGGTCGGTCTCAGCTCATGATATGACACATACCCATTAAGCTTGCGTATATTCAGTAAATGGAGAATAACAATTAAACGTGCATTAAAATTAAACTTGGGGGCATTTTAATTGAATTAAAAATTTCACTGTAATATTTAATCCAATATTTACGTTGTTCGGTCCCAATTTATTAATTTAATTTTAATTCTAAAATTAAATTAATTAATTAATTTAATTACGCCACATAAAATTCTTAATAACAAAAAATTAATATTAAATTAATTTAATTATCAACTATAATTTAATTAATTATTTTAATTAATTTTTGATTAAATTAAATCACTCGGGCCCATAAAACTGTGGGGGGTCGGGGAAAACATGTGCACCCCCAATCCGGGTGATATTGTACCTATGTAGGGGTGTTCTGGATTGTGCGGGTCCGCCTAAGCCCGTTCCGGGCTAGGCAGACCCGCCCTAGCCTCTTTCGGGGTACGTTGTTACCTGCCCACTAGGAGGACCGAACGACGGCCGGAAGGAGGCATGTCCTGGACGGTGCGGGGTGCGGCGTCGACATGCGGTGTTGTGCACCTGTAGCGAGAAGGAAACAACCATACTAGGTGGCCTTGGGGGTGCGCAGGCCTGGCCAGACGGCTGCACTACGCCTGGTGCAGATCCTGGTGCGGAAGGAGGCATCTGCGGATGCGCTAGTGCGCCAGGGTGTCGTCGGGTGAGGTGACCCAGAGGCGGGAGGTGGTGCGAGGAAGACCACCGAGAGGAGGCTGCAGCTATGCACTGTGTGCTTGGAGCAAGAAGGGAGGAGGCGGCAGGTCGCCGAGCAGGGCGGCACAGGGGTGGCGTGGGTCTACTGCGGGCAGCTGTTAGAGTGGGTAGTAGTGTAGGAGGAGCCGCCTTTGGTGTGCCGCGACGCTTACAAAAGGGTGAAGCGGAGGGGGCGACCAGGTGAATCACTGCTTCTCGACACTATATTTGCGATGAGGGGAGGTGGGCCAAGTGGCTGACCGGCCACAGGTGTGCTGCTGCTACAACGAGGCAGTGCCATGTTGTAGAGCTTTGGCTTGGAATTGCAGTAGAGGTGGGAGAATGTCGCGGGGCAGGGAGGCGGTGCCTTGGCTGGGTGCGGAGGCTCTTCCCGATGGATGTCAAGCGCTTTTGCTGCTGGGTATCCATGGGGAGGAGCGGCCGGCATGGGAGGTCGCAGGGGAGAAGACCCCTGTGCGGCGACGCGGCCGGGACAACCGAGAAGCGGCCGGCCATGCCCCTGCAGCTGGGGCAGCGCCGGTTCTGCGGGAAGGACCAGCGTGGGGCCGCATGGCCCCCCAAACCAAACAATATTTTTTTAATCTTTTTAACATGCGTCCTCCCTTCACCTTTATTATTATTATTATTTATTTTTGCAAGACTTAAGTCTTATGTCTTTTATTACCCTTTTTTTTAAAAGTTAGAGACGTACAAAGAAGGTCTCCCCTCCCTTTAATAGAATTTTCAAAAGTCTATATTTAGACTAGAAAATTCAAAACATTATAATAATAAAATTTTATTATAATATAATATTATAATAATAAAATTATTGTTCTCAATAAATTTTTATTATTATTATAATAGAATTATTATAAAAATATTAATTATTAAGGTTCACTGGAAAACTCTATTCCGATAATCGGATGTCCACCCGGTGATAAAAAACAATCGGTTTAATTCCGATTATACACTTCGGATGACCACAGATGGGTCATCCGATACTGGATTCAAACGTGGTCTGCGGTGTTGGGACGGTAACGATGCCATCTTCATATTTTAAAGAAAATTTAATTTTTCTTGACATAAAATCGTCATGGGTCGCTCTGATACCACTTTTTGGAACCGGGCACGAAGTGGATGCCCCAAACAGGTGGGTTTTTAATAACAGAATTCACCAATGATCAATATAAACATGTCGATGTCCATGAAGGGAAACCTGGTCAAAGCCGAGGATCCCGCATGAAGGATTTTAATCACAAAAAAACTGTAAAAATACATGGTTTAATTCTGAAGCCGCGCACGACGTCTGCTAGTCGTTGGCGATCGTTTCTCAAAGATTCTGAAGTGGAATTCCTCTAGATCATCCTCACACGCTTCATGGAATCTGCGGGAGTGTCGTTCGTCTTGCATCAAAGTAAACAATCAAATGACATACATTGGTAATGATCTCAAGTCAAAATACCATTATTCATTATCATAGATAGGAAAATCCAATGACACCCGAAACATGTGGTGTTCTTATTGGAGGGTCAGTTCTCATGATCTAACTACTAGAGATCACCAAGTGCGAACTTCATGAGAAGAAGTCTTAATGCTGATGATCCCCCGCACCTGATGGTCAAACATCTATTTTATCCAATCAATAAGATGTATCTAGACCATAGAACATATATATTTAAGATTAATGTCATGGTATCTAGAGGTTCTCATTATTTCCTGGGAACTGCTATAACCTTTCGATACGACAATTAATCTTTGGACATTACCATTTAAATAGTGGATGCATAATAGTATACACTATAATGCTAAGATGACATCATGCGTAGCTAACTGTATACACGATATGGTAATAAAAAGCACAGAATAGTTGGGTCTAGGGAACCCACTATTTCAACACTCCCACTTTCAGTAGAGCCAACTTGCTAACCAAACTTGTTAGCTACTCACATGATGAACATCATGTTTCTGCAGAGTAATGGCTTCAGCTACTAGGTCCGGCACTGTTCCGCTGCATGGTTCTTCTGCTATTGCGACCTTATCTGATTGAGTAAAACTTCTCCAGAGACGGTATCCCGAGTATATACCTTTTTTACACTATCATAACATGACATCTTGGCTAGTAAGAATATCCTAATATACATTATGATAATACTTTTCTCACCAAGTGAGATTCCATGAACTGGAACAAATTATTGCATTTAATTGCTCCTTTGATATCTTAGAAGCTGCAATGTACTCTGTCTTGTAGGTATGGCCACCATTGGCTGATATGAGCTTGACTCGCTCATCGCCTTTAGCCTAACTGCAATACTAGATCACAGTGATCTATAGAAGACTAGTTCGTATCCCCGAAAACTAGTATCCTTTCTTCTCCACATACCAGGTACATATATTTTGTACTTTTTGAAGTACAATTAGATAGTTTTGACTGCATCCCTTATAGTGTTCCTAGATATAACTGATATTTGCCTATTGTAAAATATACCTTGGCAATATCAGTTCTTGTACATATCATGACATACATGATTGATACTTCATTCAAACGTGTGGATTTCAACTCACCACATTTATCTCTTCCCATGTCATAGACATGTCAAAATGGAGAGATTATGCCCTATGACATAGGCAACAATTCATCTCATGAATTGTTCCAACATGTATTTTTCAATACAATGTCACAATATGTACGATTGACTATGACCAAGCAACCTATAAATATACCTTAGTAGATCTTGTTCCCTAGAACATAGGTTGCTTCTTTAAGTCAATCATTGGAGAGTAAATTTTATTTTGGTTTTAACTAACTGTGAGACCAATATCTGTTTTCCATATGTTTCCGAACATATTTTGTTTTTAAAACATTGATGCTCCTACTAACCTCACATAGGCACATGGAATTGTTTTTTGAAAATGTATTTTATATGATCATGTTTCTTACTTTAGTCCTAAACCAAATTTTAGTAACATGTAAACATTATTAGCATTTTGTGACTTGACCATCCCTTTCTAGTTGTGTCGTATAGACACCTTCCATGATTGGTGGTCATGACATCCAATGCTAAATAAATTGATCGTAGATATTATCTATGATAAGTAAAATTCTAACAGATTTAGGCATAATGACTTTGTAAAATCAGTCAATCCTTATTGGTACCAAGATCATACCATCCATGTATCAAATCACTTGAATACCCACCGCATTATTCAAAATAATAGCCCCTTTCCACTTTGATAAATGGAATCCATTAATTGAGTTTTAGTCGGTCTTATCAATTTTAGCTAATTGCCATATACTGCTTAATTGTAGGAAATATTATTCACATTGTATAATAGATCATTGACCACGGTGAATATAAAAACCATCACCATGGTTTTATCCTTCCTATGCAGTATGTGTCTCAGGAAGATACTTTGTTCCTCATGCACTTGTGGAATTAGTTCATATGCCAATTATTTTTTCCATTTGGTGTATTGACTAAACACAAGTCAATAGAGCTCCCACTATCTATAATAGAGATGTGCACCCATATATAGATATGTATCCCCTTACTTTACTACAAATTTTCTACCTTAGATATTTTTTTAATATCCTAATCAATCTTTAGGATAAGTACCTTAGATGCACAATGTGTTTATCTTGATGCAAGTTTGTTTGTATCTGAACAAACTATTTGCATCCAAACACATGTCCTTATGACATAATGGATTTCTATCATACTATGACTCGTATGATATCCATTTTTCATAATATTTGGCATATGGTTGTGGGATATTGTTGTTATTTGCAAGGAATTTCATGAAATATAATGGAAGTTTATGCTAGTTGCAACATTGATTTTACTTACATCATAATTTTGATGTGTAACATATGCGTAGGAATTGATCCACGCTATATGTTTATTGGTCAATGTTGATATGTAAGACTTGATCATCAATCCTCCTCATTAACATCAATTTCATGATGTCGAAAAGGTAATGTGTGTTTATGAATTACTCCATGCTACATTATCATGATTGATGAATGTTTGAACGAGATATTCTTCAGTATCCCAACCCGAAGCAACTCATATCTCTTAACCACACAAATACTTCACTTTGTTATTCCTTAATTTCTTAAAGGGATCTTATGAAGCATATATACCTCTAGCTTATACTTGGAATGGTTCATGCTTATGTGTGGAACTATTTCTAAAAGCTTTGTGACATACCTTTATTTCTAAAGGATCCTTTTTCCAACGCTTCACTAGCGATGCATAAGAGAGTGATTGATCCATGATCCTTGGATCCAGAGCATCTCTCTATAGATTATGAGAGAGAAGAAAAGAGAGATAATCTCAATGAATAGAGTTTGGAAAATTCCCCTCCTCTTTTATTTGTAGTGCTTAATTAAAATACCCGGTATCACCTTGCTGGCCCCGAATACTTAACGCACTATCAACAGCATTTTATGACTACTTTCCTGAGTCATAAATATTATTATCACTTACTTGTAATATATTAAAATATATTACATGATTACAATGAAGTCATTAACTCAACTCGACGCTCCCATAAATATTAATTGATCCTTGAATAATTTAATATTCATCGATTAATATTTTTCATGTATTTACTTAATACTCATAAATACATTTAATAAATAAATTCAATACCCATTATTCTAAACTCAAATAATATGAATTTATTTATTGCATTGGTGATCGTTTAACTTTGGACAAATCCCAAACCACTATGGCGGGGCTCACCATGTCCAAAACTCATATTCAACTGAATAAGGAAGATTCCTGAATATGCTATTGTGTGTGACCCTCTAGGCCCTTATTTCGATAGTCGTGAATAGTATTCACATACCAAGAGCGGGATCTAGCAACCCATAATGGCCCATGAAGAAATAAATATTGTCACAGCAGTGAAAACCAACCTTTGAACACGCACTGTTTAATATAATCTTTTTTTCTATAATATCTCATAAAGCAGGACGCACTCACGTGTCATCGCCCTTTTCTTACATTATAGTTTGTTTATTTAACTGGAAGGATTTACCATTCACTTCCATTTCCATGTTCTTATATAGGTACTTCTATCTATATCAACATGGCCTGAGATATATTACTTCCATAACCAGAAAGTGACAAATCCTTTATTAACCATTCAACTAATGTCATGCCACCAATGACGTACACGACACAAAATACCTCACCACGACTTCATTTCCATGGTTTCTATATTGCATCAAAGTACGCAATCCAATGACATACATTGGTAATGATCTCATGTCAGGAGACCATTACACATGATCGTAGATAGGAACATCCAATGACACCTGAAACATGTGGTGCTCCTATTGGCAGGTCAGTCCTCATGATCTCACTACTAGAGATCACCAAGTGTGAACTTCATGAAAACAAGTCTCAATACTTATGAGCCCCCAACACCTGATGGTCAACCATTTACTGTGTCTAATCAGTAAGATGTATCTAGACCATAGAACATATATATTTAAGATTAATGTCATAGTATCAAGAGGTTCTCATTATATCATGGGAACTGTTATAACCTTTCTATACGACAATTAATCTTTTAAAATTACCATTTCAATAGTGGATGTAAAACAATCTACACTATAATGGAAAGATGACATCATGCATATCTAACTGTATACACGATATGGTAATCAAAAGCACTGAATAGTTGGGTCTAGGGCACCCACTATTTCCAAAAAAACCATAACTTCTAATGAAAAATTCCGTTTCAACTCCACAACCAATATAATATAATAAAATGAAACAATATTCTATTTGATATGTGGTACAAACCTAACAGACATCCGGATCAGAAGTTATACTTGTTTGAATGTTAACAAATCGGGGTATCCCGATTAAAAACTCCATTTTTGGAGTCCTTATGGGCCTTTTTTGGCCTTGAAAAAATGTGATATAAGGTTCCCTTGGGTAACTAGCATGTAGATCTCAGTGCATGCTTTGATTTGATATGATGTAGAGCTCAAAAAGACACCCGGATCAAAATTTATGTTCGTTTGAAGTTTGAGTTACACTTTCAACTTATTTTAGATCTTTTTTTTGAGTCTTCAAATTGTTATTAAATTATTATTAATTGATGATAATTAGAAAATTGTTAATTAAAAATATTTTTTAAAATATTTTAAATCCATTTTTACTAAATTTCTTATATATTAAATGTAATAGTCTATTTATAGTTATCTAAAACATATATAAAAAATATATATTATATTTATATAAATATAAATATACTTATATAAAAATATATTATTTTTCATGATTTTTTTGAAACATAAAATTTATCAGCGCTAGGGAAAAGCATTGATAAATCCCTCCTTTATCAGCGCTACTAAAAAAAGCGCCGATAAAGGGGTCCCCTTTTTCAGCGCTTTTTTTATAGCTGATAAACCCCCCCCATTTATCAGCCGTTTTTTATAGCACTGTTAAAAGGTGGCACTTCCCTTGCCCGTTTTTTGTAGTTGTCCCAACATGCATGGGGCAGCGACCTGCTAGGGAGGCGGCCCGGTCCAGGGGTGGTGGCCTACTGAGGGGGCGACCCGGTCCGAGGGCGGCAGCCCGGTGCGAGGGCGGAGGCCCGGTCCAGGGGTGGTGGCCTACTGAGGGGGCGACCCGGTCTGAGGGCGGCGGCCCGATGCCGGTGCGAGGGCGGAGGCCCGGTGCAAGAGGGCGGCCCGGTGCGGGGGCGGCGGCCGGGTGCGGGGGCGGCGGCCGGGTGCGGGGGCGGCGGCCGGGTGCAGGGGCGGCGGCCGGGTGCGGGGGCGGCGGCCCGGTGCGGGGGCGGCGGCCCGGTGCGGGGGCGGCGGCCCGGTGCGGGGGCGGCGGCCCGGTGCGGGGGCGGCGGCCCGACCACGGGCGGCGGCCGGGCCGAGGGCGGCGGCCCGCGCTGAGGGCGGCGACCCCGGTCTGAGGGCGGAGACCTGCTCCGAGGGCGGTGGCTCGGTGAAGGGGCGACGACCCAACCTAGGGTGGTGGCCCGGTGCGAGGGCGACCGCCAGGTTAAAGGGTGGCGGCTCGGTGTGAGGGAGGAGGCCCAGCTCGAGGGAGGATTCCTGCGCTGTGGGAGGCGGACCGATTCGAGGGCGGTGGCCCGGTTAGAGGGCGGCGACCTGCTCTGAGGGCGGCGGCCCGCTTCGAAGGCGGAAACCCACTCCGAGGGCGACGAACCACTTCGAGGGCGGTGGCTAGGTCCGAGGGTGTCGGCCTGGTGCGAGGGTGGCGTCCTGGTTCGGTCCGTCGCGGGGGGGGGGGGGGGGTGTAACCCCTTGGTCTCCCGGATTCCCAAACGTCCCAGAGGACATTCGTTTTGTGAGGCGGTGACACCGCATGGGCACCGCTCGGTCGCCGCAGTACCCACCGGAGGTTGGTTCGGCCTCCACCGCAACTTCTGTTCGCCAGCAGCGTGACGGTCGCACCGCCTCCCTTCCCGCAGCCAGTCGTCGTGCCAGCCACCTCCTCCGTTCGCTGGTGGTGATGATCCACAACTCTCCTCTTGCAGCGTGCATCGACGCGTTCACGGTCTTCCACAGAGGCACAAGGATAGCAAGATAGTGGATGGTTCGGGTCGGGTTTTTTAGGCCCGCGCCCTCTGTGTTATCTTGTAAACTTGGGGGGGGGGGTTTAGGGTTAATAACAATTGAATTAATCAACAAGATAAACCCTACAAGTTACCCCACAACAACCTTGTGCAAAGACGAATGAATCGCGGATCAACCCGTTTGTCAGTTGACCCGCGTTCTTCTTATTATTCAAGAACATGGAAGAGGAATTTTATTTAAAAATCATAAATGAAAATAACCCCTACCTCATAACCCATTAGAGTGAGTCTGTGACTTGATGGCGGATCATGTTCTTCGTTTCCGTAACCGGTTCCCAACGACGACACTTGCACGTCATCCGTCGGTTCGTGGTTCGGTGTCGCCTGTCACCTCCCACTAAGATCGGCTTCGTCCTCTAAGGGTTCAGCATCGCGGTGCTCCTTCAGCACATTGTTTCTTGGCGAAGTAGTGTCGATACCCCTCTCGAAGTTCCATATATATAAAAGAGGTGGAGGTTAAGTAACAATGTTGGAATTTAATGGGGCTCATCAGTTAACAAGCTTCCTAATTCCCCAACGACATCATTACTTCGGGTTGGCAGGTCATTCCATTTATTGGATTGAAACATCACTGCCCCCACCCATTGGCTTGTCCGTTGGAGGATATGAATTAAAACAATAAAATAAAATAATTTCTTTTCTTTTCTTTTAAAAATTTAAAAAACATAACTTTTATCCAGACCTACTGTGGTTAAAGTAAAGCCTCCCTTAAGCTTATCCCGACGGTGCGGATTCAACGGTGCCATCAGATTTTTAATCCGAGAAATGGTTGAAAAGTTAGAAAACTCTGCTCGTGCATTTACTAAATGTACCCGAAAAAAAGTTCCATAAATTTATTACTTTCACCCTCGACCCACAGCGGTTGAGGTTAAGATGCACCTAAGGTGAACACGCTCCAACGAACTCAATAGTACCCTCAGATTTCAGTCCAAGTTACCATTTTGAGGTTATGAATTTTATAATAAATAATTGTCGCTTAATTTTTTTATTTACGGCCAAAAACTAACTTTCACTGGTGGCTCCTACCGACCGAAGTTAGTATCATCCTAAGGAATGCATACCCTCACGAGTTCAGCGGTGGTATCATATTTTCAATCCGAGTTACCACTCGTGAGTTATAAACATTTGAAAATTAAAATAATTTTATTTAATTATTTTATTTTTGGTTATGCCATTTTTGGGTTTTTTTTTCATAGTAGACCTGCTCCGACTAAACATATGTCACGCCTAGGGTAAACCCTCCATCTTGAACACAATAGTTCCCTCAAATTTCTGATCCAAGAAATTGTTTAAGAGTTATTCCACTTTTTTAGGAAGGCTGCTCATGCACACTAATTAAAGCTTAAAAAATTTTGATGGATCATTCTGGGCACTCCGGGCCTGGGAATCATGCACCGTCAGATTTTTCAGTCTCAAAATAATTCCATATAATTAAAAAAATTATCCAGAAATTTCGGGACATTGCAGTCCTCATGTTACATTCACTACTGACAATACATTAAATATAAGATTATGATGTAAAAAAATCCATCTTCAATGACTGTCTTATAGATTTACTTTTAACCATCACTCATAACATGAGGTGGATCATCAAGTGGTAGGGACTCTACTGGGAATAATTTCTTTTTATATCATAGTACTAGGAACAATATCATATATTACTCTATTAAATTTTTATTGGTTATGAGAAATTCTTGGTGTAATATTGCTTGAAGTTAATTTTCTGAAGTATTTTCTAGTTTTACAAAAAACAAAAAATTAACGGATTAGTAATTTTAAATTTATTACTGATTTAGAGATTACATAATTTTTAATCTTAAATGTATCCCACTATTTTATTTAAACTTATTTAGTTTTCAGCTACTATATTAAAAATACCCATTCACTTTAGTATTCCAGTGGTAAGGATCTATAAAAATATCTTTATCACCCTTGATATTTTATCTCCACTACTCTATGACTCTAAGGTGGGATTTTGGTCAGAAAAACACATTAACTAGTGACTATGTAACTGATTGAGTAGATTCCCCTATCTTATGAATCCTTGACAAGGATTTTATCAACACTTGACTCTATAATTACACCAATATAACTATGGATATTTTATTGATGATGATTTTAGTTATTTCCACTTTCCACTCTTGTTAAAACTCCCCTATTAGAGGAGGCACCATCCACAATGGGTGACAATCACCCCGAACTATGGATTCATTCTATCTCAAGTGAATGATAGTGAATATGAATTAATATTTTCTTTGATGAAATTTTATTTTATTTCATGGAAAATAAAAATCGTTTCAATTTCACATGTTTACTATTATATGATCACACTCACAAATTAGACATTCATAAATATAAAACATTAATGGCATGTTTGTTTTTTATCTATACATATTTTTTATCATGTTTAAAATGTACATAAAAAAAACAATATACCATGAATATGATAAAAAAATACATTATTAGTTGATCCCAATAGTTGAAGCATCGAGCATATGATAGATCAATCAGGACCCCAAGGGTTACTCTTTAGGTCTTATTCGACTTTACTTGTAATGTATCTAATTCTCACCTAGTCCTTTTCCAATCCTCAGTACAAACTTCTTCTCTTTTAATACTCCTCATTATAGAATAATACTCACTCATAGTTGAAAGGATCTTGAGGATGTGGGATACACATTAATTCACTCTCTCATGGACTTTTTAGTCCTAATATATACAATGCAGTTGAGAGGTGATACAAAGACCATTATCTGTTAATTAATTATTACCCATATTCTATATTGTAAGAATAAAATAAATAAATAATAAAACATAGATAATACATTGGGTAGTCTTAACTTTTGATTTGTGATCACGCATTACAATAAAATATTAAATTTTTTAAAAATAATTCTACTAGGGGGAATTTATTACAAATTAAAATAAATTAAACTAATTGTATTTAATAATATAATCATATCATAGTGTAGTAAATAATTTTATTAAGTTCTTTATATTATTAAAATATTAATGTTATTTTTTTTAATTTTATGGGATTTATGATCTTTAACATATTGTAGGGGTTGTGGGACCAAATTGGGCCTGAGATGGTTGAGCGGGTTGGTTATAGCATGAACTATCTGAAATTGGGTTGGTGAAGAGGTTCCCTTTACCCATGAAATATATGGTTAGACAGGTAGCACCAAATGGTGTCAAATATATTTAAAGAAAAAAAAATAAAATATTTTTCTTTCTCGTAAGTGGAATGCCTTTTTTTCCACGTGGTAATGTCATGAGGTTTCATTCAAAGTCCATGAATATATTTTTTCACCAGTGAAATCATATTTTTCTTGTTTTTTATTTTTTTTATTTTTCTATAGAGAATTTAACACACGTCACAAGCACCTATATCTCCCTTGGGATGATCCTTTTCAAGCACTATATACGTAAAGGCACCACACCTATTGCACATATCAATATATATAAATATATATAATTTTTAATTTAATTTTAAATCCACAATACGATTTTGTTCTTTGGAAGTCCATATATCAACAATAGAACATTGAATAAAAAGGTAATTAGTAGTGTTGGAACCATATTGATGGCCTATAATGGAATTCATATTGATTTAAATTAATATTTGACTTCAATAATTACTCGAACACTCTGATACTACTTAATAGTATCAGGTTCTCTGTAGAAGGATGAAAATGGATAAAAATAAATAAGTTCACTCATATAGGTGTTGAAAAATTATATCCAATTCTATAGTACCAAATGACTAACTATATGATCTCATATAATTTAAAAAAATGAAAAAATAAATCAAATTGATACCTCATTATATTTTAAGATAGGGGGAACACTCCACTTATTCCTGAGGGTTCATCATTTTTCGAGCACGAAGAGCTATTTTGGGTCTTCGGTGAAGTTATAATTATCTTCCTCATGGAATGATCAAAATTTCCCTCCAAATATGAGATAGATGGAGGCATGATCAATTGGGATGATCGATCATGGGAATGGATGGATAAAATTCATCTTTAGGTCATTGCTATTCTATTTTTTTACGATGGTCAATGACCAAATTTAAGGAATGGTCTCTTGATTTTTTATTGTGGTTGACTGTATTCCATTTTTTTAATTGTAACATCTCGAACCGACCGAACATTAAACTACTATCCAGATCAGTCACTACATGACCTCATGCATTTCTCCCCATATTCCATAGGATTCCAACTAGAAGTGAGGGTATATGGATAGTCATTGGGGAGACTATACCCTCATATTCATAGTTCACAATGGTAAATAGACACTAATAGAAGGCAACAAATATCATCATAAGCAGTATACAACAATAATTAAAGAAGAATAAGATAATTTAATGTCAAAAAATATAGAAATATGATCCCCACTAGTTTATACAATGAATTCATGTCGATGATGATACATAACTAGAAAGAAGTAAAAAATACATCATGATTTACATTTCAGTTAAAGAATGAATAAAATAAAACAAAACCCAAAAGCAATCACCATGAGCATCCTGATCTCGAGCTCGATCCTTTGCTCCTAACTCCCAAGTACAACTGAAAATAGAAAAATCATAGATCCATATCCTTGTAAACAGTAAGTGTCTACTCGAGCCCCAATGGTACCCGATCAGGATGTGAGATAACATCTCAGTAGTCTGACACCCAAGGTGTCAAGCCCAAACCAATATGTGAAATACGTAAATAGGTAGTGTGTGGGTAAACAATAATAAAGAAAATATGAATAAAAAATTCCCATGGAATGTAACCACTAATAGTGATACCTAAATAGCCCTTCATGGATACCTTTACAAGTTAGTCAAGCTGCTAAAACAAGGAAGCTTTATGTAATGCACAAATAAATAACCAAGCCTTTCCATTCATCCAAAAATTTCATACCACCATGACCTTTCTGTATACCCACACATCAAAAATTTACCATGGACAATCCGTATATTCGAGCATATCACATACCTCAAAGTCATTCCATATAAAGAAATGTAGACAAAGAAGGGCTAGATCCAAGGAAATCATCTAAGGCATCCATATAAGAATTCTAAACCATGAAGGGCTAGATCCAGGGAACTCATACAAGGAATCCACATCGAGCCCCATGGGTGTACCATTGGAAACTCAGTCTATGACCTAGTTTTAGTCCTAGTATCATGTGTATTTACATGTCATACATGAGTCCAAGGAAGTTAGATCAACAGGACAACAAGGCCCAAGGCATCCCATAGAATCAAGACCCAAGGGGCGTGATCAACCCAAGGCGTCCACTACCGCATTCCAAATCCATGGAGAGTAGTCCAAGGAATCTATCAAACCAATCATTCATTTCAAACCATTTATCCAATTAAACTATATGATTATACCCACTAATATAAACCATTCCATTATAATCCATGTGTTTACCCACCCACTCATCCCAATTCAATACAAGTCTTAACATAAGCATATTGGTATACCCACCCACATGACTATAGAATTTCATATAGTTAGTATAACCACTCACTACATCACCAATATCATGTGTATACCCACTCATGTTTCCATTTCCTTTTAATAAATTCAGATGGGTATACCCACCCATATATCACTATTTCATAAATAAATACATCATAAGTCACCCAAAGAGAATACCCACTCACATTGAAAATTAATAGTTAAATACATTCAATGAGATTACCAACTAGTTTATCAATTTCCCATTTAAGGCATATAGTGATCATACTCACCCATTATCCATCACATGCATCAAATGCATTAGATTCATTATAATGAATTTACCCATTTATTAATTCCAATTCACAACCCATGAAACCAAGATATATACCCACTTATTGTTACAATTCACATTCATTCCTATCACATGGAATACCCACCCATTTAATACCATTTATATTTAATAATTTCACATGGATTTACCCGCCCAATTAATCCCACTCTAGACCATTAAAACCGTTTACCCAAGTGCGTAAACATGAAAAGAATGAAGTAAATATCCTAGATAAGAAAACCAAATCCATTTAGTTTAGTAATGCTTCCTATAACTAGGAAATCATATGAGAAACCACATATCATCAAGTCAAGAAAAAATAATAGTCTACTCACTACGTTTTTAGATTGAAGGATACACACCTCTGATGGTGGGGTTTTATTATAAAAACATGAATTTTTATCAAACAATTCATTTTATCTCTCCTAAGTAGTTCAATTCAGCTTTTGAAATTTAACTATTAAACAATAATTTTATAATCAACAAATGAATTATTTATTTAAAAAGGGTATGTTTATGGACCCTACATCAAAGTATGGAATGAGACAAACATTTCTAACTCAAGCAGTTGCCCTTTCACATGACCTCAATTATATATATATATATATCCTTAAACTGATGCACGTGTTCCTCATGCCATGAGGTAACACACACACAGAAGATATATATATCTATATATATTCATACTTGTGAATGATGCATGCGTGCTCTTGGAAAATGATTGAAACACCTTAAAAAAATTCCAACAGGTCTCATAAACACCACTAAACCCTATATATATGGCACAAAACAAATCAGTGGTTTAAAACCTTACGCCAAATTGATGGAAGCAGACCGAATCATAATAAACCGCCTCACCTTCGGCAATAGTTTCTAGAACAGAGACCAATGGCTACCTCGACACCCCTTCCACAACATAGAACCAGAACACTACAAAAAATGGATAAAACCACAAACTAGGTATTTCACCAAATGAAATTTGGGTGAGGATGAATCTGAATAGAATGAACAGAAGCATAAGAAGGAGGGATAAAGACCTACCTTGATGATCCAGATGGGAAACACCCTAGGATTAAAATGGAAAATCAATGAATGGGGGGGGGGGGTCGCACCACAAGGGAGGCCCTCCCTATGCATCATTCGAGTGAGGTGAGGGAGATATAGGTTTAGGTGTTATTATATTTTTATTTTAAATTAATTTTAAAATAAGACTATTTTTTAAACAGAATGCCGCACATAGTTTAAGCAGCATGGTTTAGAAAACCGTGCACCAACAATGCTCTTTTTAAGAAACTCCATTCACATGGTTTTTCATTAAATGTTCTCTTAACCATGAGAAAACCATGTGGAAGCCTCTATACCTCAATAAATAATTCACATGTTTACCTACAATAGGCCACAGAATGAGGTAGATTATGCACCAACCGTGCACCCCCTACCAGTTCCTAAAAACCTTCCCTTCTTGGTCTAGCACTTCCCAAACTCCTTGAGCTACTTGGGAAGGTCCTAGAGCCTTTAACCATGGTCAAAACATATCTCTTTTAAACAATACAACTTTTGGAATTATGTTCCTATGTTCCGTTCTAAAAACAACCCACTCAGTAATTACCGAAAATTAAAATTCCCTCAAAATTTAGTACGGTTAAAAAACATGGATTCTTACAATCTACCCCCACAGAACTTCTCATACTTGAGGAGCCTTCAGGAACTATGAAAACATAACCAAAACCATAGAGTTTGTGAGGTTTCTTTCAATATCCACATTACATTTCCAACTCCAAACACACCTTTATCCATTTCCCGAGGCCAAACCTCTTAAGCCTTTAAAACCAAAGAAAAATCTCAAAATACAACTCAAAACATAGAAAGAACGCGTAACGAATCCCAATAACTAGAGACATGATCTAGTTGTTGTCTCTTTAAACATCTACCCATTTGTGATTTCCACGAAGGGTATTAACATTTGACTTGACACACGTGCTTTCCACAAAAGACATCACCAACCCATAATTACACTCTCCCTTAAACTGCCGACATGCTCTTAAAGATGGTTCCATTTACAATATCATTCAAAAACAAAAAAGAAAAAAACCCATCCAACCATTCTCAAATATTCTTTTCTTAGATAGCTGAAACATCCTAAATAGAACTGTAATTCCTTCCCCCCCAAGGAATTTGTTAGTTAACACAAACACATACACCAAAGTCCTTACCTGACTTATGATGACATTCCAAAACCAAACCATCAAAAGGATATTTTAAAACCATATTGCCTTGTCGTGAGTAAAGGTGTAACCTAAAACCATACCATTGAAGAATGTTAACCCTTTTAAGCACACCACAATCTCGACTACAAGCCCGGGGTAATTTCAAAACAACAACGCATCCCACGTACTACCCCTAAAGAGATCAAGAAACAAACCCAAAGCTTTTAATCATTCGTGTGGGGTATAATCGATGCTCCCCAAGAGAATGCAAGACGATGTAAAGATATGGGATATTCTTGTCTCAATCAGAAGATTACACTAACTGTAATACAAGAAAATCAGTCAATCCACTACTGGTCAGCTCTTTACAGTAGTCTAGATTCACCTACCGACGCATCAACAACCAAACCTCGATGCCTATACCAACCAAGGAATTTTCATTATATCAAGCCTTAAAAATAAAACTCTTACTATACTAATGGTGTTTCTAAAGGATTATGCATACTACTAACCTCATCATTCTTGTGCTGCCAAGAATGAACCAACACAAACACCAGGACCAATGTTATGCTACACACCGTAGGAGTATCTTTGTCGTTGAATGAAAAGAGTAGCCACTCACAAGCACGTTAACTCAAAAACACATTAAACACATGTGTGACATTCCATGAACAATGATCACTGTAACGACCCAATATTTTTTTAAAGGGAATTACTTTCTTATAAATATTTCATAATAACATTAACTAATAAGTGCTATGGGACCCTTAAAACATAATTTTTTCACTAATGTGATGTGAATTTCAAAAAACCGACATACACAGTCGCGATTAGTAAGTTATCTAGAGTCCAATAAGAAAAACATAATTTTTGGTGAATAGTAACCTACCCTTTTGAATAGTAACATACCCTTATGAATAGTGACATAACCTAATGAATAGTAACCTTACCTATGATAATATATAAATAATATTCAAGTTGAATATATGATATATCTATATTTTAGAATAAGTTAATGAAGGTTTTAAAACTGGTTTTTGATAATAAATTATGATTTTAATTAAATATTAAAATAATAATATTTAGAAAATTATTTTTGAAAAATGGACTTTATTTTTGGATTCTACACATTGATAAATTGTTAGGGTGAATTTTTGAGATTTTTCTGAAAAACTTAATTTTTTGATGAATAGTAAAATACAGTAATTTACTGTATATATACATTATAAGCTAAATAGACTATTCCTAGCATCATGGATGATGTCACCACCCTTAATCCCAATTCACATGATAAAATTACTATTCTTGGTCATGGAATACTTTCTATTACTTGTCTTGTGAAGAAATAATAAATTAAATAATTTTTTATTAGGAAACCCCCTCTCACCCCCTCTTCCATTCACTCATCTCAAGCCTTGTGCCTTCTCCAAATTCTGGAAAAATACCCTCCCAACCTTCTGTCCCACATCCAGCAAGCTTTGGTCTTATTAAAAGACCAAAACCTCTCCCTTAAGGAGGCTCTTAAGGAAGTTTGGTTCAAGAGGTAAATTCCTCTTTTCAAATATTTGTCTTTCCTTTCAAGTTCTTTTGTTTTCTTTTTCAATTACTTCTCCTTATACAAATTTTGTGATGACTATAGTACCTTATATGTACTGGAATTTTTTCATGATAGTGTAAGAAGTTATCATCATCTCCCCCTTTTTAAATTCTTTTATACTAGTAGCAAGAACACCATCCGAGACGTCTCAATTTTACACATTCAAGGACGATGGACTTTCGATTTCTATTATCATTCTAAATTCTGGTCGTGAAACCATTATTGTTATGGTTGAACAAGATTATTATTATATAATATAACCTATTTAAGATTATTTAATCCCTTTGTTCAAATGGTATTAGGTTATAAAGGAAAATGAGTTTTTTGTAATCAAAACCCACAAATTAACCGAAATAATTATAATTAATGTTCTATACGATAATTCATCCTCGTTACATGTAACCAGGTTATATAAATGACCAATAACACTTATTTATGTTCATAAATAATATATAATTTCAATTCTAGAGTTTTACATTCATTCCACATACTTAAAAACAAGTGAACCAAAGATGAAAATAAAGAAAATGAACACTCTGAAGTGACGAAATTCAATACAATAACTAATCTATAAAGACATAAATGAACTAACCAGAATTATGATAAACTAAACATATGTATAATAGGTTCTGGAATAAGTTATTAACAAGTATAATTTCATATTCTAGGAGCATAAGTACAATAGCAGAACACGTTTGGAGTTAAGGTAAGGGTTTCTTCATCTCACTTCCATTTTCGTGAGATTTTCCATATTCACTAGTAATACTTTTGTATGGTGTATGTATACTAACCATTTATGTCACATATCATGAATATATTTATATTCATGTTAGTAAATCTATCATTTTTTTATTATTAATTTTGGGTCATACAAATCATTTGATAACAACGTGTAAGGGTTTTTCCACCCGAACTTCCATTTTCATTCGGGATACTTTCATTGTCTAAATTACCTCGATGTAATTATTATGTATTATTATTTAATCATCATATGTTCTGTGTGAGTATCATATATATCTTTAAACACCAGAATCATTCCTTATTTTATGGATAGTTACACGTTTTTAAAGGAACTTTCAAAAATGTTTCCAAAATACACGCCCGATTTAAGGGAATTTCTCATATTATTATCTATTTTCAAGGGAACTCTATAATCTGTATTTGGGATACAATATCCTTATAAAATCACTCATTTTATTATGAAAAAACCATCTCAATTCAATTCTGGTTTTATAAAAATATTTTTCAAAAATAACTCTTCTTTTCAAAATAAAAGAGTATTTATCTGAAGAATTACTTAATGATTTTATAGGAGTGTTTTCGTCTAATTCAACACTCTTGTTGATTCCATTGTATTATTTGGTTTCTGAATTCATATACCATATTTTATTTAATGGTTTAGGAAAAAATCAATTTTGGTGGATGATCTATCCTAAAACCATTCACCATATTATTCCGAATGGTAAGTGTTTATGTTCAATAATTAGGGAAAGTTTGTTACATTTCATATGATAGTTTCAATATGAATGTATATGTTGTTTATGGTTATCCCCGATCATATGAGGAATGAATTGGACTTATTATGTGATGGTTGGGGCCCACTATAGCCCCTCGATGCATCGGTAGGTCTCACGAGACAAATATAATGGAATTGGCCGAGGCCTTTCCCAATGTGATATGGATTTTGGCCGAGGTCTTAATCACTAGATGTCTTGGCTGAGGCCATGAAAAAATGATTCAGAATGTTTGGAATATGATCTTCCCTCATTATGATGCTTGTAAATAAAAGTTCATGTGGATATTCGACTAGTATAATACCCATGATTATGCTTTATTATGGCATTATTTACTGAGCTCATATTCCTGCCACAATGTGTTCAAGTTTATTATTAAAGGCATATGTTTTCAATTATTCACCATGTCTAATGTTTATATTATCTTCCGCAGTATTTCTTACTCTTACTGAGAATTTGAGCTCACCCCTTTCTTATGTTTCATTTTCTCAGGACATGAAGAAGTAATTTATGAATGATTTGCAAGCATAATCTAGGGGAAGAGAAGTTCCTAGTGGAATAGAATAGTGTTTTCTTTCCCTTCATGTTGTAATGATAAACTTATGTATGTATCTTGTTTCCAATAATACTAAACTACTCAGTCCTTCGGGATTCATATTTCTTGAATGTATGCCAATGTAATCAAATAAGGCACCGACTCTCGGCAACTGGGGTTGTGTCCTTACAGTTGGTATCAGAGGAAGTTTAGTATAATACTTGGAAAATAGATTTAGAAAATGTAGAATTAGGGAAGAGTCCCTAAGTTATTCATTGAGGATATACAAACAATAACATCCTATTATTTTGCTAAGGAATAGATTATGTGGAGCATTCAAGCAATACATCCCTGTCTGGATACGAGCAGGTAGAGGCGGCTCTGGCATAGATGTATCTAGGGGTGAAACCCAAAAACACCACTTTGAGATAGACTCGAATGGGAACTAGTGCACGAAAATGGGCCTTGCTGCACTCTTGATTACGAGACTCTCAGGGGATATGCTTATGATAATTCACATTTTCTTTACAAGCCATTATTAAGGATTGAAATGAAAAATATTCCTCAAAGAAACCATCTTTGTGAATATGGGATTAGCCATTCGTAGGATCTAAATTTTTTCTAACTATTTTGTTAAGTTAAGATTATACATTATGATTCATAACCTAATCTAGTGTATTCCATTATCTAGAGATGGCGCCAAGTGGAAGGAATGGAAACCACATGAAAACATGTGTCCCTTGTAGGGATTTTCCTATGATGAAAGATAATGATGTTGGATCTGGTGCTGTGACTGGTGCTAAGCAACTCATAAATATACTAGAACACCTTACTCAGGTTATGAATAATAACCTTACCCATATGGAGCATCCAGATCTACCACTTGGAGGAGCCATGCAAGATCTCTTTATGCGACAACAACCTTCATCATTCAACGGGACTACAAACCCGTTTGTAGTAGAGTAGTGGATATGTTCCCATTAAAAGATATTTCTTGCCTTGGGATGTAATGAAATAGAGAAGGTTGTCATGGAAGTATATCGTCTATTGGGAGATTCGGATCAGTGGTGGTCATTAATCCAAAACACAAAGGAGGAGGAAGAGATAGAAGAGATGGAATGGAGGGATTTTAAGGAAATATTCTTAGAAAAATATTTCCCTCATGAGAAGTGGGTAGATATGGAGAGAAAATTCTTAAATCTGAGGTAGAAGGAAGATGAAAATGTTTCAAGGTACGAAGCTAACTTCACAAGATGAGAAAGACATGTTGTAGACTACATACGAAATCCATGAATAAAGATTGATCGATTCTTTGATGGCCTAAAGCCATTCTTCCTGCGGGCACTGTTCTCCCAATGTTTTTTATCATATGAGGATATAGTTTCATGTCCCATCAAGATAGAAAAATAATTATCTAAGTCTTATGACTTTAAGGGAAAGTAAGAAAAGAAGAGGGTTGCTGAAAACCCTGGGAAAGGAAATAAAGAAACGGGGAAGATGGGAAGAGTTGAATTTCCACCATGTGACAATTGTGGAAAGAAATAACTTGGTGCATGCTTAAAAGGAAAAGGAGTATGCTACAAATGTGGTCAGAATGACCATCTTGCTAGTGATTTAAAAGGTAAGAAGAAATCTAATGATGTTCAATGCTATAGTTGTCGGGAGATGGGACACTATGGTAATGATTGTCCAAAACGTCAAGGAAATATGAAACAGAAAAGGCCAAGGGATCAGGGACATGCTTATGCAATCACAACTGCATAGGTTGAAGTTCCTAATGATGTGGTGGCAGGTACATTAATCATTTCCTCAAATTTATCCAATACTTTATTTGATTCTGGATCATCGTATTCATTAGTATCTTCCCAATTTTCCAAGAAAATTCGATATGTCCAATTTAATTTAATAAAGGAGTTATCAGTCAAAACTCCCAGTGGATGTATCATTGCAACAAAGGCATGTTGATTATCCCCCCTCCTAACACCAAAATGTGCTCTACTTGCAAACCTTATCATCATACCAATGGATGAATTTTATATAATTCTCGGTATGGATTGGATGTCAAATTATGATGCGAAGATTTATTGTAAGAAGAAAGAAGTTAAATTTTTTGAAAATGGTGTAGAATCCCTTGTCTTTAGGGTGGAAACATCGCCACCTGATTCTTATCTAGAACCACCCCCAGTAGCTCTATTGAATACAATACTAGGAGAGGAAGATAAAACAATATCTATGGGTGAGGAAAGAAATCTTAAAATTGAGGATGTGCGCATAGTGAAAGAGTACATTGATGTATTTCCAGAGGATTTACCTAGACATCCTCCAGAGCGGGAAGTTGAGTTCTCTATTTATTTAATTCCTAATGCAAGACCTATATCAAATACTCCCTATAGAATGGCCACTGTGGAATTAGTATATCTAAATAAGCAACTAGAATATTTGAGTGATAAAAGATTTATTCGACCTAGTGTTTCTCCATGGGGATCCCCAGTCCTCTTTGTCAAGAAGAAAGATGGATCCATGAGGCTTTTCATTTATTACAGGGAAATCAATGCTATTAAAATAAATAATAAGTATCCTCTACCCCAGATTGATGATTTATTTGAACAAATGCATGGAGATCAATACTTTTCAAAGATTTACCTTCGATCTTAATATCATCAGTTGCATGTGAGTAAGGAAGATGTTCCGAAGACAACATTTCAGACCAGGTATGGGAATTATGAGTTTACAGTGACGCCTTTTGGACTGAAAAATGCACCCTTGGTTTTCATGAATTTAATGAATAGAGTTTTCAAGGAATATCATGATAACTTTGTTGTGGTATTCATCGATGATATCCTAATATATTCAAAAAGCTATGAAGACCATGAGAATCACTTGTGGGTTATTCTGAGAACTCTTAGAAGAAATAAATTGTACGGGAAGTTCAGCAAGTGAGAATTATGGATTCAATTAGTTTCTTTTCTAGGCCATATTGTCTCCAAGGAAGGAATCCTAGTTGATCCTGCAAAGGCAAAGGTAATCCAAGATTGGGCCACACCAACAAATATAACTTAGGTATACAGTTTTATTGGCTTAGCAGGTTATTATCGGCATTTCGTTCAGAAATTTTCTCGACTGGTTAACCCTCTAATGAAGTTCACACGTAAAGGGGTTAAATTTGTTCATAAAAAATATTGTGAAGAATGTTTTTAAGAACTGAAGAGAAGATTAGTCAATGATCCTATATTGACTATACCATTAGGGAGTTAAGGGTTTGTTATTTATAATGATGCTTCCAAGAAATGACTTGGTTGTGTCCTTATGAAAAATGATAGGGTTATTTCTTATGCATCATGACAGCTAAAAATTCCTGAGCAAAACTATCCTACTCATGATCTTGAGTTAGATGCTATAATATTTTCTTTGAAGATACAGAGATATTATCTATATGGTGAAAAATGTGAGATTTATAATGATCACAAGAGTTTGAAGTATATTTTCTCATAGAAATAACTCAACATGAAACAAAGTAGATGGCTTGAACTACTCAAGGATTATGATTTCCCGATACAATACCACCTGGGGAAGGAAAATAAGGTGGCAGATGCTTTGAGAAGAAAGGATCATGGAGTTTTGAACAAGTTGAGAGTTGAAAGGGATCCTATTTTCATGGATCTAGTAAAGATGGATATGGGAATAACCATGGAAGGTGAAACATCAATTATTTTTGAACTGGTTGCCAAACCATCTTTATTAGAAAGGATAAAAAGTTCTCAGGCCGATGATGAGGAGTTTTAAAAGAAGATTAAAGATGTGAATGATGGGAGATTGAGTGACTTCTCATATGAAGATGATATTTTGAAATTCGGGAAGAGGCTTTGTGTTCTCGATATTCCTGAGCTAAAGAGAGAACTGTTGGACGATGCTCATAGCTCTAATTTCTTTATACATCATGGTAGCACAAACATGTATCGAGATCTCCGAGAAAACTTTTGGTGGGGCAATATGAAAAAGGAGATTCCTAAATATACGTCAAAGTGCCTAGTATGTCAACAAGTGAAGGCTGAGAGGCAAAAGTATAAGGGGATGATGCAACCACTACCCATATCATCATGGAAGTGGGATAAAAATACCATGGACTTTGTCACTAGACTCCCAAGGAAATCTAGAGGAAACAATTCTATATGGGCCATTGTGGATCGTCTTATGAAGATAGCTCACTTCATAGCGATTCGGGAGGACTTCTCATTGGATCATCTTGCACGAATTTATATCAAAGAAGTGGTAATACTGCATGGATTACCACTCTCTATTGTATCCAACCGTGATCCTAGATTCAGCTTGAAGTTCTGGAAAAGTCTCCTACATGCTTTAAGCACTGAAATGAACTTCAGTACGACCTATCATCCTCAAACTGATGGACAATCCGAGCAGACTATTCTAACACTGGAATACATGTTGAGGGCATGTTCTATGGACTTCAATGGAGGATGGGACCAACATCTTCCACTGGTTGAATTCTCCTACAATAATAGTTTCCACTAGAGCATCCGTATGGAACCATATGAAGCCCTTTATGGGAAAAGGTGTAGAACATCGGCGTTTTGCGATGAAGTCGGTGATTGAAAGCTGCTAGGACCTGAATTGGTTGAGGAAATGGCGGAGAAGGTAAAAACCATTCAGTAGCATATCAAGGCAGCCCAAAGTCGACAGAAGAGTTATGAGGATAATTTTCAATGAGACCTGGAGTTCAAAGTAGGAGACCTGATATTTCTACGCATATCTCCATGGAAGAAGGTCATGCGGTTTGGGAAGAAAGGAAAGTTGAGTCCCAGGTATATCGGTCCCTTCGAGATCCTTGATCGAGTCGGATCTGTGGAATATCGACTGGCACTTCCACCAACCTTGTTGAAGGTACATGATGTCTTTCATGTATCCCTCTTAAAGAAGTACGTACCAAACCCTTCACATGTACTCTTTTCAGAGGTGGTATAGTTGGAGGATGATCTTTCTTATGAGGAGCAGCCGGTGAAAATGTTGGATCGTAGAGACAAAGTTCTATGCAACAAGACTACTCATCTGGTCAAGGTACTAGGGAGAAACCATAAGTATGAAGAGGAAACTTGGGTACTGGAAGAATCAATGAAGGAGAAGTACCACCACCTGTTCTTGGCCTAGATTGTAAATGAAATTTCGAGGGAGAAATTTTTGTAAGGAGGGAAGAATGTAACGACCCAATATTTTTTAAAGGAAATTAATTTCTTATAAATATTTCATAATCACAGTAACTTCTAAGTGCTATGGGACCCTTAAAACATAAGTTTTTCGCTACTATGATGTGAATTTCAAAAATCCTTCATCCACAATCACAATCAGTAAGTTATTTAGATTCCAATAAGAAAAACTTAATTTTTGGTGAATAGTAACCTACCCTTATGAATAGTAACATACCCTTATTAATAGTTACATACCCTAATTAATATTAACCTTACCTATGATAATATATAAATAATATTCAAGTTGAAAGTACGATATACCTATATTTTAGAATAAGTTAATGAATGTTTGAAAATTGGTTTTTGATAATAAATTATGATTTTAATTAAAAATTAAAATAATAATATTTATAAAATTATTTTTTAAATATGGACTTCATTTTTGGATTCTACACGTCGAAAAATGGTTAGCGTGAATTTTTGATATTTTTCTGAAATGCGTAATTTTTTGATGAATAGTAAAATACGGTAATTTACCATATATATACATTATAAGCTAAATAGACTATTCCTAGCATCATGGATGATGTCACCACCCTTAATCCTAATTCACATGATAAAATTAATATTCTTGGCCATGGAATACTTACTATTACTTGTCTTGTGAAGAAATAATAATTTAATGAATTTTTTATTATGAAACCCCCTCTCACCCCCTCTTCCATTCACTCCTCTCAAGCCTTGTGCCTTCTCCAAATTCTGGCCAAATACCCTCCCAACCTCATGTCCCACGTTCAGAAAGCTTTGGTCTTATTAAAAGACCAAAACCTCTCCCTTAAGGGGGCTCTCAAGGAATTTTGGTTCAAGAGGTAAAATTCCTCTTTTTCAAATCTTTGTTTTTCCTTTCAAGTTATTTTGTTTTCTTTTTCAATTACATCTCCTTATCCAAATTTTGTGATGAATATAGTACCTTATATGTACTGGAATGTTTTCATGATAGTGGAATAAGTTTTCATCATCTCCCCCTTTTTAAATTCTTTTATACTAGTAGCATGAACACCATCTGAGACGTCTCAATTTTACACATTCAAGGACGATGGAATTTCGATTTCTATTATCATTCTAAATTATGGTCATGAAACCATTACTATTATTGTTGAACCAAATTATTATTATATAATATAACCTATTTAAGATTATGTAATCCCTTTGTTCAAATGGTATTAGGTTATAAAGGAAAATGAGTTCGTTGTAATCAAAATCCACAAATTAACCGAAATAATTATCATTAAAGTTCTATATGATAATTCATCCTTGTTCCATGTAAACAGGTTATATAAATGACCAATAACAACTATTTATGTTCATAAATAATATATAATTTCAATTATGTATTTTTACATTCATTCCACATACTTAAAAACAAGTAAACCAAATATGAAAATAAAGAAAATGAACACTCTGAAGTGATGAAATTCAATATAATAACTAATCAATAAAGTCATAAATGAACTAACCAGAATTATGAAAAACTAAATAAATGTATAATAGGTTGTGGAATAAGTTATTAACAAGTATAATTTCATATTCCAGGAGCTTAAGTACAAGAGCGGAACACGTTTGGAGTTAAGGTAAGGGCTTCTTCATCTCACTTCCATTTTCGTGAGATTTTCCATATTCACTAGTAATAATTTTGTATGGTGTATGTATACTGAACATTGATGTCACATATCATGAAAATATTTATCTGAATTTTATTAAATCTATCATTTGTATGTTATTAATTTTGGGGCATACGAATCATTTGATTACAAAGTGTAAGGGTTTTTCCACCCGAACTTCCATTTTCATTTGGGATACTTTCATTGTCTAAATTACCTCGATGTAATTATTATGTATTGTAATGTACTCATCATATTTTCTTTGTGAGTATCATATATATGTTTAAAAACCAAAATCCTTCCTTATTTTATGGATAGTTACACATTTTTAAAGGAACTTTAAAAACTGTTTCCAAAATACAAGCCCGATTTAAGGGAATTTCTCAAATTCTTATCTATTTTCAAGGGAACTATATATTATGTTTTTGGAAACCATTATCCTTATAAAATAACTCATTTTATTATGAAAATACTATCTGAATTCACTTCTGATTATATACAAAGATTTTTCAAAACGAACTCTTCTTTTCAAAATAAAAGATTATTTATCTCAAGACTTGCTTAATGATTTTATAAGAGTGTTTTCGTCTAATTCAACACTCTTGTTGATTAAATTTTATTATTTAGTTTATGAAGTCATATACCATATTTTATTTAATGGTTTATGACTAACTGAATTTTGTGGATGATCTATCCTAAAACCATTCTCCATATTATTCCGAATGGTTCGTGTTTATGTTCAATAATTGGGGAAAGATTGTTACATTTTATATGGTAATTTCAATATGAATGAATATGTTGTTTATGTTTATCCCCACTCATATGAGGAATGCATTGGACTTATTATGTGATGGGTGGGGCCCGCTATAGCCTCTCTATGCATCAGTAGGTCTCATGAGACAAAATAGACGTGGAATTGGCCGAGGCCTTTCCCAATGTGATATGGATTTTGGTCGAGGCCTTAATCACTAGATGTCTTGGCCGAGGCCATGACAAAATGATTCAGACTGTCTGGAATATGCACTTCCCTCATTATGAATCTAGTAATTTAAATTTCATGTGGTTATTCGACTAGTATAATACCCATGATTATGTTTTATTATGGCATTATTTACTCAGCTCATATTCCTTCCATAATGTGTTCAAGTTTATTATTAAAGGCATGTGTTTTCAATTATTCACCATGTCTAATTTTTATATTATCTTTTGACGTATTGCTTACTCTTACTGAGTGTTTGAGCTCACCCCTTTCTTATGTTTCATTTTCTCAGGACATGAAGAAGTAATTTATAAATTACTTTCAAGCATAATATAGGAGACGAGATGTTCCTAGTGGAATAGAATAATGTTTTCTTTCCCTTCATGTTGTAATGATAAACTTATGTATGTATCTTGTTTCCAATAATACTAAACTACTCGGTCATTCGGGATTCCTATACCTTGTATGTATGCCAATGTAATCAAATAAGGCACCGACTCTGGGCAACTGGGGTCAGGTCCTTTCAATCACCACATCGAAACATTTGGAATGAAAACAAAAAATAAACTGACCAGTGTGTCAGAACACTTGAGTACCAAAAATTCCTCTCAATTTTTGGGACAAACATACCTTAACTCCCATATCACTTTACTCTGTATTTAACCTGATAATGTACTCTGAAGCTCAATACTCATGATTAATCCAAACTCAACTAGTTTTTTACATCATTAAATACTCTATGGTTACTATGTATGTCAACACATACAACTCCAAGTTCACAAAATCCTATGACATGTCATCTCATACAACCACAACTTGGATGATGACGTACCGTGTATTCCATCAATAAAGAAAACATAGGATCACATGACCTTCTAAGTATCTAACCATGCCCAAGGCATGTATAACCTACTGAAAAAAGCATTCCTCAATGCTAGTTTACATAATAATGTTCAAAGCACAATGGCTACCCCTCCGAACAAGGGTGTCCTTTTAAAACCAAATGTCTTACTAGAGATAACGACACCCAAAATACAACAACATCAAATATCACAGTGAAAGATAATCATCAAGCTCTAGGGGTTCTACCTACCATGGGATATCCCCTTATAAAGCCTAAGCGTAGAACCTATATCTTGGTCAGGAAACATAGTTTTCACTAGGAAAAATCTCATTTTTATTATAAATCAACACTAAATGAATCATCTTATAGATTACGGTCACATTTTCATTTCAAGGAATAACATAGGAAACATTAAAAAACTACTCTTCCATGAGGGTTCACAAAAAGGAAAACACTTAAAGATCCAATTTAATGCCATTTCTTTAATTCATTTCAAACATAAACATTTGAAAGAATTTTAGAAAACCCATAGGTACCATTTCCAAACAAGGCACTTAATTTAAAATAATTCCCCCTGGAAAAAACATGCAAGTTATAACAAAATCCATTTTTAAACATATAAAATTAAATGGAATTCCATCATAAATAGGAAATTTGGCATCTAAATTCCTTTTAACTGAAAGGCAACCTCTGAGGGTAACTATTATTCAACCCAATTTCTTCAAAAATCAACCACATAATAGTTTATTTCATAAAGCATGTCCCTAATGACCTACTTGGGTCCATTTGAGAATTTTGAAAATTAAAAAACCATTTCACAACATCACATTCTCACACACATAAAAAAACAGTGATATTTTTTTCCATATACCAATCCATAAAGAACCCATAAATATTACATATGAAATTTGGATCCCATTTACTAAAATAATTTATTTATGATCAAAAAATAACAACCTTCACATTATACTATTTCCAAATAAAAAATAAATAGTATTTCATTCATTACCATTCCCAAACACACCATAGTTATAAAATGGCTCAGTCACATGGGTGGCCATCTACTAATCGATAAAGAGACCATACAACTTAAAACGGTCATTTGGATCCCATTAAAGACATCCAATTCCATTTAAAATATTAATTTTAGTTGCCTTTTTTCAACAGTTTAAATACATTGGTTCACCATTTTCTAGTTAAAAGACAACCATACACCTCATAACTGAAACTAGTTATCTTTTTAAACACAACAAACCAGTCTCAATCCCATGGAATTATTTTACATACCAAAATAGCATGCTACAACAAGAAAAAAATCAAGGAATATAACATATTGGAATGTAAACCATAACCAAGACGTGCTAAATAAATATGAATGATAAAGCAAATCAAAGGCATGGAATTAGACCCAAGGAAGACAACAAAATTAATAGGCATCCTACTAATGCAACTGCATGGCATGATATATGAATGGAATGTTATATGAAAGGCATGTGAATTTCTAAATTCTTAATATTATAAATGTCATAATCCATACTTGACCTACCATGCTAAGAGAAAATTTACAAAATTCTATAAATCTATAAGCCAATAAAAATTCAACACTCACCCAATGTGAAATCACATAAATTGTAACCTAAATAGTATAACACATATTCCCAGACATGACCACACTGTCATTTCCTATATGTGGGGTGATCAGTCCCATACAAGACTATCTACTAAGCATCAACACATTCCTAGTCTCCTGTCTACCAGCTAAAATAGTAAGACAAAGGAAAAAACAAAGCTCTGATACCTCTTGTAATGTCCCTACCTGACTAACCTCTAAACCAGTAGAAATAACAGTCACCACATGTCCTCAAGTGTATCTCCTCATACTCCAGAGGCTAATAACTAGTATAAATGGAGTAAGGATAGTAAGTAGGGAGACAATACCCTCATATTTAGAGTTCATAATAGTAAACAAATAGTAATACCAAGAAACTGATATTAGCGAAAGAAGTATAAACCAATAATCCATACAATTAAAGAAAATTGTAATATCAAATTTATATAGAAATATGGGAAACTTCAGTTAATAAAATGAATACATGTTGATGATGATACATAATTAAAAATAAGTAAATAATGAATCAAACTTTACATTTTAGTACAAGAATGAAAAAATTAAATCAAAACCCAAAGGAAAAGACCCTGAGAATCTTGATCTCCACCTCAGTCCTTTGTTCCTAACTCTTAGGTACTTGTTAAAATAGAACAAGAATAGATTCAAATACCTACAAACAAGAATAGTCTACTTGGGAAAAAATGGTACCTGAGTTGGGTGTGTGATAACATCTCAGCAGGACATCAACCAAGGCGTCATGCCCAAATAAATATGTGCAATATGTAAATATGTAGTGTGTAGGTAGACACTAAATAAGTAAATATGAATAACAAATTCCCATGGCATGAATCCACTAACAGTGATACCCAAATAGCCCCTCAAAACTCCAAGCACAAGTTAGTGAAGATTTCACAACAAGGAATCTATAAGTAATGAAAAAATAAATAACATGGACTTGACGTTCATCCAAATAGGTCATACCATAATTACCTTGTCATATAACCACATATAATGATTTACCGCGGCCAAGTCATAGATTGGAGTGTATCACAAACCTCCAGGTTGTGCCGTATAATGAAATGTAGACCACAAAGGGTCGGATCCAAAGAACTCATTCAAGGCATCCACATCAAGCCCCATGAGAATCCCAAAGGAAAATCGGTCTAGGAGGTTGTTGGAGTCCTAGGAGCATGTGTACTAACATGTCCTACGTGAGTCCAAGAAAAGCGGATCCACCAATCAGAAAGGCCTGAGGCATCCCATGGAATCAATACCCATTGGTCATGAGCAACTAAAGGGCTCCACTACTATGTTCCAAATCCATGGATGGAAGTCCAAGGCATATATAAAACCATTCATTCCATTCAAATCATTTATCAACTTAAACCATATGAGTATACCCACTCATATAAACCATTCCATTATAATCCGTTGGTTTACACACCCACTCATCCCAATTAAATACAGTGATTAACATAATAATATGGGTATACCCTCCCACATAACCATATAATTTCATATATTGAGTATACCCACTCACTAAATCACCCATACCATGAGTATAAACACTGATGTGTCCATTTCCAGTCATAAGGGTATACCCACCCTTATATCACCATTTCATAATTAACCACATCACAAGTCAACCAAAGAGCATTCCCTCTCACATTGAATATTCATATTTAAATACATCCCA
The DNA here is from genome assembly GCA_963277665.1 of Viscum album. Classification (NCBI taxonomy): domain Eukaryota; kingdom Viridiplantae; phylum Streptophyta; class Magnoliopsida; order Santalales; family Viscaceae; genus Viscum; species Viscum album. Next base: position 1,427,283,209 of record OY728161.1, read on the forward strand.
TGAGTTTACCAACTCATTTTTTCATTTATGATTTATGGAATATAGTGATAATACCCAGCTATTATCCATCTATTGCATCAAATGCATTAGATTCATTATAATTCATTTAACCTTTCATTAATTCTCATTCAATACCCATAAAACCAAGGAGTATACCCAATCATTGTTACAATTCACATTCATTCATATCACATGGAATACCCACCCATTTAATACCATTTACACATAATCATTTCACATGGGTTTACCCACCCATTTAATCCCACTCTTGACCATTAGAACCATTTAACCAAAGTGCATCAACATGCAAAGGAGGAAATAAGTCACATAGATAATCAAACTACATTAATTTAGTTTAAAACATATTCCACTAACTAGGAAAGAATATGAAAAAACATATATCATAAATCCATGAAGAAACAACAGTATACACACTAAGTTTTTATAATCATGGTAGTGCACCTACTATGGAGGGGTTTTATTATAAAAAATTTGATTGTTCTAAAAAAATAACTTTATTCATCCCAAGTATTTCAATTCATAATTTTTAATTTAACCAATCAAGAATTGTTTTATATTAAAATAATATAATCTTAAATTAAAAAGGGAAAGGTTAGGGACCCTACCTCAAAGGATGGCATGAGATGATGCTTTCTAACTCAAGAAGATGACCGTTTTCATTCCCGCACTTCCATATATATCCTTAAAATGATGCATGAGTTACCCATTACATGAGGGAACATGCACATGGAAGATATATATCTATATATATTCATACCTAGGAATAATATGTGTGCGCAGTTGGAAAATGAACCCAACACCCTACAACAATTCCCATGGGTCTCATAAACACCACTAAGCACTAAATAGTGTAACATCCCAGGGTTTTCTAAAAATAAATTGAAAATGCTTGAAATTTTGTTTAAGGTATATATTTATAAGAATCCTTTAAACATAATTTTATTTCTTCTATGTTTTGAATTTCAAGAAACTGTCATCTACGATTGTGTTTAGTATGTTATTTAGAGTATGATGAAACAAACTTGATTTTTGGTGAATAGTAACATACCCTTACGAATAGTAATATAAATAGTAATATGATCTCATGAATAGTAAATAATAATATTATTTTATTTTACCAAGGAAATAGGATAATGGGATCTTAATTAATTTTCCAATGTCACATAAAACTAATTGCACTTCAATATTGTTATTTTTTGAATTAACTGTGACCTTATTTAGAAATTAAATTAATAATATATAGAAAATTATTTTTGAAAAATAGAGTTCATTTTTGAATTCTACACGTAGAAAAATGGTTGGGGTAAATTTTTGGTATTTTTCTGAAACTCTTGAATTTTCAGTGAATATTGAAATACGATAAAATACCGTATAATCAATTTATCAGTAAAAATGAACTATTTATGACATCATAAGTGATGCAAGGACACTTTCTTCGAACTCACGTGATATTATATCTATTTAGGGCCACTTTATTTGAGATTATTCATAGTCTTGATAAAAATATTATAATAAGAATTAAAATAATCTAAAATACCTCCCCTCCTCCACTATAAATACCACCCTCACTCCCCTCTTCCTACCACACCTCTCAAGCCTTGAGAATTGTCTAATTTCTGCCAAATTGCCTCCCCAATATTATTACCCACGTCCTAGAGCTTCTGGTCTCACCAAAAGACCAAAATCAAATCCCTTAAGAAGGATCTCAAGGAGAAGAGATCAAGAGGTAAACAACCTCTTTTATTTTCTTTCTTTTCTTTCATTTTATGTTATTCTCTTCCATTCCCTTTGTCTTGTGTTGGGATATTTCATTAAATATTTACCCCTTACTGTCCATATTTTGTATTAATGATGAGATATTCCATTCCTCTCATCAATCTTGTTTTTATGAAATTTTAAGAGACGCCGTTAGGCTGCCGAATTTTCGTGAGAAATTTCTCAAGATTTTCCTTTATTTCATGATTCATTTTTCTTATTTCCTCACTCCCTCTTATCCAAGAGGAATTAAATCTCCAGAATCATGTATATTTATTATTTTCTCTTGTTTATGGAAAATTCCTCATCTGTATTATTCTCCTCTTCAACTTATTTAAAGAATAAAAAAACATTGTCCATTTGTGTCGAATTACCGACATCGTGGACGATGTATTTTCAATTTCAATTAATTATTTAAAGTATGTTCATGAAACCATTTATATGATTGAACCAGGTTATAATATATGTTTTATGACTCATATATGGTTCTGTAATTTTTTTTACTCATGGTTCTAATTTATAAGACTAAATGTGGTTGTTATTATCAAAGAAACACTTAAATGATCTTAACGAACATAATTAATGTTTTAACTTATGAATCATCCTCATATAAAGCATCAAAGTGATAAATGGTATAATTTATGGTAATTTAAATATGTTAATACTACTCCATTCCAATTCTAGAGTTTCACTTCCAATCAACAAGAACGATTCATCATGAACCGATCGTGAAAATCATAAAAGAACTCACCCAAAATAATGCAAGGAACAAAAATCTAACAACTAAGGGGTGAAATGAGGTTATGAAATTACCATATAAGATGTTATAAACATGAAAATGTTTCTTTAAAATACTAATAAAACTCTTTTAACCATTATACAGGAGTTTTAAACAAGTTTGAAGTAAGACAATCCTAAGGTAAGAGAATTCTTAACCCGATTTCCATTCTTTGGGTTAACATTCTACTTCGTTAATTATGTGGTATTTGAATTGTTTGTGTGATTAATTATGATTATAATATGTTTAATAATGTGTATTTACAGATTATATACATATTCCATCCACTCTATTAAGTCTCACTTCAAGTATATGATGTTTATAAGGGACTTTTCTTCTAAAATCCCCATTTAAAATTCTGTTTTACAAGATTCAAAAGTAATATTTTTTATGCTATTATTTATGTTGTATGATTATGTTTTGGTTATTAGGAATTTTTTATGATGAAGGGTGGGGCATATATTTCTCCCCAATTTATTGGGTATGAGTAAGTTGGAGGTCGGCCGTATGGTTACTTCACGTGTAACTACGATGGTTACACAAAGTAAGGTAGCCGTGAGGGTTACAAATTTTAAGGTAGCCAAGATAGTTACACGATTATGTAAGTAATTCCCCAAGATACCTATATGATTATATTTATGTTTGTGTGGATCTTGTGTAAATCTAATGTTACACGAAGTAAGTATTTATGGGTGAAAAGCATGTCTTTTGAAAACGTTTCATATGTTATGAGTATTCATGGACTAATGTGATTTTTCCTTCTTTTTCATACCTTACTGAGATTTTGTGCTCATCCCAAGTTTTTAAATAATTTTTCACAGGTTAATGGATGAGAAATACAAGGAAGGAAGACATGTTAAATGTTGAATAATTTTCAAGGAGTCTTGTTTTAAGTTTTAATGTTTTATATTCTGAGAAAAATGGAAACTAATTTTATGGTATCCACTATGTAACAATGTGTAATGTTATGAATGTTTTGTCTTAATTCTATAAATCTCTAAACAAGAAAAGATCCTCAATGTAAAATGAAGAGTTTTCTCGAATAAATTAATGATTATGTATGTAATAAGGTTGGGTCGTTACAGTTGGTATCAGAGGATTGTTTAGATAACATTAGGGGTTAGGGTGATGCTAATAGAATACCATAAATGATTTTCACTGTATGTTTAATTTATTATAGCATTTAAAGATTACTATGTTGCTTCATCTAAGAAATGTTTGTTTAGAATGGTTGTCCGCAGAAGGAACAGGGATGCTAAAGAGGAGCATGAAAAACATCTAAGGGTTGTTTTACAAACTTTAAAAGAAAAGAAACTATATTGAAAATTCAGAAAATGTAATTTTTGGTTGTAATAAATTTCTTTTCTCAGGCACATTGTAAATAAGGATGGATTAATAGTTGATCCTACCAAAACAAAAGTAGTTGATGAATGGCCAATACCCACAAATGTTACAGAGATACGTAGTTTTCTGGGCTTAGAAAGTTATTACTGACGGTTTGTTAAGAACTTTGCACGGTTATCTAGCCCGATAACTAAGTTAACACGAAAACGGGTTAAATTTTATTTTGGACAGAAGAATGTGATGTTTGTTTTCAGGATCTGAATAAGAGATTGGTGAATTCTCCAGTTTTGGCCTTACCTTCCTGAAATGGTGTGTTTTTCATCTACAGTGACGCTTCTTTGAAGGGACTTGGTTGTGTTTTGATGCAGAATGATCAGGTAATTTCCTATGCTTCGAGATAACTTAAACCTCATGAGCTAAATTATCCCACACATGATTTGGAATTGGAAGCTGTGGTTTTTGCTTTGAAAATATGGAGTCATCATCTATACGGAACCAAATTCCAAATATATACTGACCATAAAAGTCTTAAGTATATATTCACTCAGAAGGAATTAAACATGAGGCAGAGAAGATTGCTAGAACTGATAAAGTATTATGACTGCACGATCAATTATCATCTGGGAAAGGAAAACAAAGTAGAGGATGCCTTAAGTCGGAAAAATCATGCATCATTAACCATGCTACGTTTGGAACATGATCCCTTGATTAATGATTTGATGAATTTTGGCTTAGAAGTTGTTGGTGCATGGAATATATCTGTTTTGTTTCAGGTTTCAGTGCAGTCTTCATTGTCAGATAGAATTATGAAAGCGCAGAGGGAAGACCGTGAGCTATAGAAAAAGGTAGAATTGGTTAAAATGGGTAAGTTTCCAGAATTTAATCTTGATAAATATTGTGTTTTAAGATTTGGAAAAAGGTTGTGTGTGCCTTGTGATTACCAGTTGAAGAAAGAATTGTTGTGTGAAGCTCACAGTTCTCCATTTTCTGTTCATCCTGGAAGTACTAATATGTACATAGACCTTCAGGAGTATTATTGGTGGAATGGGATGAAGAGATATATTACTGATTTTACAATGAAATGTTTGACATGTCAGCAGGTTAAAGCAGAGCGGAAATTACCAAAGGGAATACTTTAGCCTTTTCCAGTGCCAGAGTAGAAATGAGAGAATATATCCATGGACTTCATGGTGGGACTACCAAACACTTCTCAAGGTAATAATGCGATTTGGGTTATTGTTGATCGGTTAACAAAGTCTGCACATTTTCTTTCAATTTGAGATACACTGAATTTGGATTAGCTTTCTCAATTGTAACTCAAGGAGATTGTCAGGTTACATGGAGTTCTTCTTTCCATTGTGTCTGACTGAGATCCCAGGATCACTTCTATCTTCTAGAAGGGACTTCAAAAGTCATTGGGCACAGAGTTGAATTTCAGTACAACTTTTCATCCTCAATCAGATGGGCATTCAGAACGAACGATTCAGAATCTGGAGGATATGCTTCGAGCTTGTTCAATGGACTATCAAGGAATTTGGGATCATCATCTTTCTTTAGTTTTGTTTTCTTATAATAATAGTTTTCATTCCAGTATTCAGATGGCACCTTTTGAGGCCTTGTATGGGAAGCGGTGTCGGACTCCAGCGTTTTGGGATGAAGTCGGTGAAAGAAAGTTGATGGGGACAAAATTAGTTGAAGAAGTGGCTGAGAAAGTGAGGATGATCCAGCAACACATGAGGACAGCTCAGAGCAGGCCGAAAATTTATGCAGATAACAGAAGGAAAGACTTATCTTTCAATGTAGCTGACCATGTTTTCCTTAAAGTATCTCCTTGGAAAAGTGTGATGCGTTTCGGTAAAGAAGGAATGCTAAGTCCACGATTCATCGATCCTTTTGAAATCTTGGAGAAAGTTGAAACAGTTGCATACCGCGTAGCTTTGCCTTCGATCTTGTTTCAGGTACACAATGTTTTTCATGTTTTGGTGTTGAGAAAGTATGTGCCAGATTCATCACATGTCTTGAGCCCGGAAGCAGTTCAGCTGGCATAGAACCTTTCTTATGAAGATAAACCAGTTCAGATTCTTGATCAAAGAGAACAGGTATTGTAGAATAAGGTAATCCACCAGGTAAACGTTTTGTGGAGAAACCACATGGCTGAATAAGCAACATGGGAGTCTGAAAATGCTATGAGGGAAAAATACCCTCAATGTTTAATAAGTAAATAAAATTGCGAGGACGCAATTTCAAGAAAGTGGGGATAATGTAACATCCTAGGGTTTTCTAAAAATAAATTTAAAATGCTTGAAATTTTGTTTAAGGTATATATTTATAAGTATCCTTTAAACATAATTTTATTTCTTCTATGTTTGGAATTTCAAGAAACTGTCATCTACAACTGTGTTTAGTATGTTATTTAGAGTCTGATGAAACAAATTTGATTTTTGGTGAATAGTAACATACCCTTATGAATATTAATATGAATAGTAATATGAATAGTAATATGACCTCATGAATAGTAAATAATATTATTATTTTATTTTCCCAAGGCAATAGGATAATGGGATCTTAATTAATTTTCCAATGTCACATAAAACTAATTGCACTTCAATATTGTTATTTTTCGAATTAACTGTGACATTATTTAGAAGTTAAATTAATAATATTTAGAAAATTATTTTTGAAAAATGGAGTTCATTTTTGAATTCTACATGTCAAAAAATGGTTGGGGTAAATTTTTGGTATTTTTCTGAAACTCTTGAATTTTCGGTGAATAGTGAAATACGATAAAATACCGTATAATCAATTTATCAGTAAAAATTCACTATTTATGACATAATAAGTGATCCAAGGCCACTTTATTCGAACTAACATGATATTATCTCTATTTAGGGCCACTTTATTTGATATTATTCATAGTCTTGATAAAAATATTATATTAATGATTAAAATAATCTAAAATACCTCCCCTCCTCCACTATAAATACCACCCTCACTCCCATCTTCCTCCCACACCTCTCAAGACATGAGAATTGTCTAATTTCTGCCAAATTCCCTCTCCAATATTCTTCCCCACGTCCTAGAGTTTCTGGTCTCATCAAAAGACCAAAATCAAAGCCCTTAAAAAGGATCTCAAGGAGAAGAGATCAAGAGGTAAACAACCTCTTTTATTTTCTTTCTTTTCATTCATTTTATGTTATTCTCCTCCATTACCTTTGTCTTGTGTTGGGATATTTAATTAAATATCCCCCCCTTACCATCCATATTTTGTATGAATGATGAGATATTCCATTCCTCTCATCAATCTTGTTTTTATGAAATTTTAAGAGACGACGTTAGGCTGGCGAAATTTCGTGAGAAATTTCTCAAGATTTTTTTTATTTCATGATTACTTTTTCTTCTTTCCTCACTCCCTCTTATTCAAGAGGCATGAAATCTCTAGAATCATGTATATTCATTATGTTATCGTGTTTATGGAAAATTCCTCATCAGTATTATTCTCCTCTTCCACTTATTTAAAGAATAAAAAAACATTGTCCATTTGTGTCGAATTACCGACATCGTGGACAATGTATTTTCAATTTCCATTAATTCTTTCAAGTATGGTCATGAAACCATTTATATGATTGAACCAGGTTATAATATATGTTTTATGACTCATATATGGTTTTTGGAATTATTTTTTACTCATGGTTCTAATTTATAAGATTAAATGAGGTTGTTATTATCAAAAACCACTTAAATGATCTTAACGAACATAATTAATGTTTTAACTTATGAATCATCCTCATATAAAGAATCAAAGTGATAAATGGTATAATTTATGGTAATGGAAATATTTAAATACTACTCCATTAAAATTCTGGAGTTTCAATTCTAATCAACAATAACGATTCATCATGAACCGATCGTGAAAATCATAAAAGAACTCACCCAAAATAATGTAAGGAAAAAAATACTAACAACTAAAGGGTAAAATGAGGTTATGAAATGACCATATAAGATGTTATAAACGAGAAAATGTTTCTGTAAAATACTAATAAAACTCTTTTAACCATTATACAGGAGTTTTAAATAATTTTGAAGTAAGAAAAGCCTAAGGTAAGGGAATTCTTAACCCGATTTCCATTCTTTGGGTTAACATTCTACTTCGTTAATTATGTGGTATTTGAATTGTTTGTGTGATGAATTATGATTATAATATGTTTAATAATGTGTATTTACAGATTATATAAATATTCCATCCACTCTATTAAGTCTCACTTCAATTATATGATGTTTATAAGGGACTTTTCATCTAAAATCCCCATTTAAAATTCTGTTTTACAAGATTCAAAAGCAATGTTTTTATGCTATTATTTATGTTGTATGATTATGTTTTGGTTATTGGGAATTGTTTATGACGAAGGTTGGGACCTATATTTCCTTCCAATGCATTGGGTATGAGTATGTTGGAGGTCGGCCATATGGTTACTTCAAGTGTAACTACGATGGTTACACAAAGTAAGGTAGCCATGAGGGTTACAAATTTTAAGGTAGCCAAGATGGTTACAAGGTTATGTAAGTAATTCCCCAAGATACCTATATGATTATATTTATGTTTGCGAAGATCTTGTGTAAATCTCATGTTACACGAAGTAAGTATTTATGGGTGAAAATCATGTCTTTTGAAAATATTTTCATACATTATGAGTATTCATGGACTAATGTGATTTTTCCTTCTTTTTCATACCTTACTGAGCTTTTGTGCTCATCCCAAGTTTTTAAATGATTTTTAATAGGTTGATGGATGAGTAATAAAAGGAAGGAAGACATGTTAAATGATGAAGAATTTTCAAAGAGTCTTGTTTTAAGTTTTAATGTTTTATATTCTGAGTAAAATGGAAAATGATTTTATGGTATCCATTATGTAACAATGTCTAATGTTATGAATGTTTTGTCTTAATTCTCTAAAGCTCTAAACTTGAAAATATTCTCAATGTAAAAGGAAGTGTTTTCTTGAATAAATTCAAGATTATGTATGTAATAAGGTAGGGTCGTTGCAAATAGAGGGTGAAAAAATCAATGGTTTAAAAACATACCTAAAATTGACGAAGGAAGACTGAATCAGCCTAAAATGCCTTGTCTTCGGTGGTAGTTATCAGAACACATAACAATGAGTCCCAAGACACCCTTTTCCCAACCTGGAACTGGAAGAATACCAAAAAATAGATTAAACCACAAACTAGGGTTTCACCAAATGAAATCTGGGTGACGAGGAAGCCAAATAAGTTGTAGAAAAGCATAAGAAAGAAGGATAAAGACCAACCGTGATGATCTAGAGGAGAAACAACAAGGGATTTAGCTGGAAAATTGAAGAATGGGGGAGCTGAATGAGGGGCAGTGCATCACACCTCCTGGGGAGGCCCTTTCTATGCATCGTGCGAGTGAGGTGAGGGAGAGGTAGGTTAAGGTTTTAATTTATTTTTATATTAATTTAATTTTACAATAATTTTTTTTAAATATAACATCGCTCATAGTTTAATCCCCAATGGTTTGGAAAACCGTGCACCAACCGTGTGTCAACCAAATGTTTAAGAAACTCCATTCTCATGGTTTCCCCCGCATAGCTATCCTAAACATTCAAATTCTATGTGGAAGTCTCTATCCCCCAGAAATAAGTTGTATAATGACCTACTATGGGCTACCTAGTTTGGAAAATCGTGCACCAACCATGAAACCTCTATAGGATGCTAAAATCCATCCCTTCCTAGTCTAATGCTCCCAAAACTAATCAAGATTCCTAGGAATGTCCTCGGGTCATTACCCAAGTCCAAAAATATCTCTTTTAAACTTCCAAAATTTTAGAATTATGTTATGAAGTTCTGTGTAAAATTCACCCACTAATTAATAATGTAAATTTGAAATTCCCTTGGAATTTCTTTTGGTTTAAAAACACAGGTTCTTACAATAATCCTGGTAGAAATTATGTGTTGTAAAAATAATCGATTTTTTCATTTTTCAATTTTGTTGTTGTGGTAAATAAATTTTTTCCTTGCAGTATATTACCTTAGTGGGAGTTACATTGTGTGGATATATTTCAAGAGGTGACATTATCAAATGATAAAATGTATTGAATTCACTTTATGCAGTGTATTGATCTTGTTTCATGGTAGCTCCATACCTTTACCATTTTATTCGAAATATGGATTGACTGTAAGAAGGGAATTTCTCAGTCGATCCATGAATTTTACATGTTTTGACGATTGTATTGACTATATTAATAGATTTTCATGGTTTATCCTTGCCTTTTCAATTTTTTAATTGTCTTCACATCACATACAAAATTTTCTTTTATTTTAGGATTAAATTCCAAAATTATAAAATGAATTTTAACCTCTACATTAAAAAAAAAATGAATTAATAAATATAATACTCATCTAATAAAATTTATAGATTAAGTCCATATTATAAACGATTCAATAAATAACTATAAATCGAATAGGTAATTGGATGAAATTAGGGGTATTTTTATTGAATAACGAGATTTTTTTTTTGAAATTTAGACTCCCATCACTACCCATTCTTTAACCATTTCGCCACTGGTAAATTATTCCATTGAATTCCATTTATTTTAACTATTATTCCTCACCTCAATACACAATCATAATTGGATGATATCAAGGAATTCGTTCACCAAACAGTCATTCCTTCTACGTGAATTTCACACAATGTTCTACTTCCATTCAAATTCAAATTATAGTTCCAAATGAAGATTCTATATATTTAAGTGGAACTAAAATTTTAATAAGTAACACCTCCAATTTTTCATTTTCATTAATCTTCCTAAACCAATGTTCATTTTAGAAATTTATTTCTACTCCCTAAATTATATTTTATAAGTCAATTTTCTACATCATGAGTTCAATATTTCCCTCAACTAAATGAATTCATTAATGAAACAAGTTAAATTTATTCATCAATTTTTTTTGAGTTTTGAATTTTTCCCAGATATATATGTGTTGATCACTATGAAAAAGAACATATTGAAATTTGTATATATGGATAATCACATACATAGTTCCAGTGTGTTATAAATTCATTGTGGGTTCCCAATTGCCCATTTTTTTCCACGTTCAAAGTAATTATATGAATTTATTTTAGGGGCATACTGAGGTGATACTTAATTAAAAAGGGTAGGTAACTCAGTATTGAGTTTAATATTCTAGTAAAAACATGTTATAATAATTATTATTCAAGGATAATTTTAGTTTCCACTCTATTTCTTAATTCTTCATATAAAATTTCCATCTAACATTGGTTATGTTCACTCCACAATCATTCAAATTCATTAATTTATAATCAATGTATTCCTAAAATCCTAGAATGTTATTTTAATCAGGAAGAACTCCAGTGATGTTCATTTTTCATATTTATCTTTCCCTTAAATTCATATACACTCAAAAAATATAAAAATAAAAACATAAATAAACTATGTATATATTACTAAAATAAATTGGGTATTTTTTTTTGTTTTTTAAATATAGAAGATAAATTTTAAATTGAAAAAGAGTATTTACAACCTAAAAATACTCTCCCCATACCCCCCACACTTGTTTAAAAAACATATACTTGAATTAAATATTCATTTGTATAAGAAAATATTTTAATAAATAAGCAGTTAGAACAATATGATTGAAAGATAAAACCTAACAATTCTCTATTTATCAATAATGAGGAGGATTTTAGAATCATATATAGGTCCTTTCCAAAAATATTCCTAACACGTTTTCAATTATTGGTAATTCACCTTGTATGGGTTCTTTGAACCCTATCCTTATATCTCAACTACACCAAAAACAAAATTATTCGACACTACGTATGACCCAGTCCATGTAGAATGAATATTACCAGGGAATACTTCATCCATGAAGAAAATAACAACCCTTTATCCCCAAAATTTAATTTAATTTTCTAGATCAATTTATCATGTTAATATTTAGTTTACTCTTTATAAAATAGTTGGTTCTCATATGCTTCCCTTCTCATCTCTTCAATCTTCATCATCTATAGCTTGATTTGTTCTCTAGCCCACCAAACTCTAGGTTCACAATGCTGATATCATAACATTAGGTCTTATGATACATCTCAATAAGAAATAAGTATTATTTACCATAAACAATTCTATAGGGTTATATACCTAATGGTGTTTTCTATGATGTTCTGTATTCCCACAGTGCATCATCCAATTTCTTACTCCACACTCTATGATTGGGTTACACTATATTCTCTAGAATTATTTTGACTTGTTTGTTACACATCTCTTCTAGCCCATTTTTATATGGTTTGATATCATTAGATGATTTATGGTTCCCAACATATTTCTTCCGGATGTGATCCATGTTTTTCTAATAGAATTGGGTTCATTGGTCACTTATTATAACTCAAGGTATTCCAAACCAAAAATAAATGATAGACTTTAGAAACATAATCAGAGATTTTGAATCATCTATTGGAGTGTCTTTTTCCTCAATCCACTAAGAATCATAATAATCTTGTAGAAAATGTAGGAAAATCCAAATGACATTGGAAATGGTCACAAAAAATCAATTCTATTAACAATGAATATGTCAAAAAAATGTAAATAATTTTGGGGAATCTCTTTTCTATGGGGAATTCCTTTAGAAAAAAATAAATCTTTGTTTTTTTGTGAAAATCATGTGATTTTTCAAAAATCAATGGCTAAAAAAATCCAACATCTAAATTTTTCCTAAATTTTTTTGAGGCCCAAAATAGAATCCACATACAAGTGTATAGAAAACTCAAAGCATATAGTTCATTTAATATTAATTGATAGAACTTCTAATGACTTTTTATTTATATATTTTCCAAAGATAAGGATCCTACCAATCATAAAATACTGATTTTGATTTTAATTTAGTAGTTAGGTGTTTAGAAAATAAAGTGAGCACCTTTTCTAGGAGTAGATAGTTTACTATGTCAATATATATGGAGACTTGGGTGAGGATGTACAGTTTCTCGCTAAGGAATGAATCATCTAGACTAGTCATGAGAATTGGTTCTACTTTAATAGTGTGCAGTAGGCAGCTCAATTTTTCTAGCACCATGTTCTAACAAACAATTTTATCCTTAATTTCTAGGTCTAACTCTTGTTGCAGAAAAATATATCTCACTAGTCTTGGATTTTAATCATATTTCTTGATTAAACATCTCAATTCTTCATGATTGGAAAAAAATATTTACATTACTCCCAAAAATATAAGAGTGAAATTTTTCTAAAGATAAAAGTATAGAAAAAACCTCATTCTCTACTGTTGTGAAGTTAATTTTGGCAATGTATATGGTCCATGAGGTGTAAGATATCAATTTTCTAGCCTATAGCTATTTTGGGAAATCATAGCCCATACATCTCTATTGGAAGCATCACATATAATTTCAATTGGGGAAACTCTAGTTTACTGGAAAAATTATGGAGACAATGTTTAGGAACTCTTTCAATTTTTGAAAAGCGTTTCTATTAGAATTATAAAAAAACCACTTTTATTTTTTATTATGTTAGATAGGGGAAAATAATTTTTTTTTAAATCCCTTAATTAATCCTTTATAAAATCCATCATGTCATAGAAATTATCTAATGAGTATAAAAGGGGTGTTATAAGGCAATGTGAAAATATCATAAACTTTGTTCTTATCTACTTTAAATGCATCTTTAGAAAATAAATGTTCCAAATTTTTTCCAATTTTATACCATAAAATGACACCTTTAAAATATTAGAACCACATTTTTCACAATACATCTTTTCAAAACCTTCTCCAAAAATTCTATATAAATTTTAAAACAAGTTCTAGGGATAATCAATTCATTAATAAATTATTATAGGAAGTTCTCAATCAGGTCTAAGAAGATACTTACCATGAAACAAGAGAAGGTACTCATGGAATTGAAAATACCAAAAGGTGTAACTAGGTAATAAATTGTACCAAAGGAGATTGTGAAAATGGACTTGCCATAGTACTAGAAATCTATTAGGCCCTGAAAATACCTAGGAAATACATCAAAGAATAAATGATTGACTTTCATAGATATTCTCTCTAAAATTTGGTCAATAAAGTGTATGGGGTAGTGGGAAAAGGAGCCATTTTTGTAACATTATTTAATATCCTATAATCTATAAAAACCCTCCCACTATTCTGAATCTGTGTGGATACTAACTCATTTTTTTCATTTTTTGTAATTGTATAGCAAGTTTTTTTGGGGAAAATTTGGATGGGACTCACCCACTACAAGTTTGAGATTTGATTGATTATTCCTTCTCCTAAAATCCTTTCTACATATTTATTGACTATTTTCAATAGGGTTGGGGTGAGCCTTATTGGGGGCTATATTAGTGTGTTGGATTCATCTTCAAGTAAACTTATATGCATTAATGTAGTTGGGATAATTCATAGGGTGTCACCTAATGTTCAACCTATTTCACAAGAATTATTATTCAGTATTTTTAAAAGGTCATTTTCATGGATAGAATCTAAATTTATTGATATTATAACTGGTAGTTTCTCATTTTTTATTAATATTTCATATTTTAAATTTTACGGTCGCATATTAAGTTCTAGTCCATGGGGTCTTTCAAATATAATTTTAGTTTTGAGTTCTCTACGTTAGAAACTCATACATGAAATGATTAATATTAGTAGAATACATTAGTAATTCATCAAATTAAATTTCGTCAAAATCATCATATTTTTTAACACTTGACACTATCTCAAGATTGGGTTTATATTTTAAAAACATTTTCTCAACTAGTTTTGTTTTTTACAAAAATTATCCTTGTTTGACTATATAATTTAAAATTTAAATTTCCTCCCAAGTAGTGCATGGTAATTAAAATTGATTCAATGTAAAAAATATAATGCTCTTCATGGGGGGAGTTTTATTGAGTTAATGATGTTGAAATCTATTATTTCCTCAACTAAAGTCATGAAAAGGATAAAATCATTGAAATTTATGATGGTTTTTGAATTATTAAGAAATGGTATTCCTAAAATGATGGGAGATTTCTCTTTAACTTTACCTTATTCAATAATGAGAATTTATAATTCATCAGGTAATCAGTAACATTGTACACTTTCCAAAAAAATATTCAATAACACCTAATAGGTAGGAAATGGATTAATATGAATGTTTTACAACTACACAGCTGGGTTAAAGTTCTCCTATTTTAAAATAAGAATAAATAGAATATTAAATTACATTAATTGAAGAACCTAAATCACACAAAGAATTTGGAAAAGGTCACCTTTCCAATATTATAGTGGATAAAACAAGTACCATGATCATGGAATTACTAAGGTATTTGAGGGGAAACAAGGGATGAAACATTCTTACCTAATCTTAACTCTTTACTTACTTGTAATATTCTTCTCCTATTACACATGTATTTAATGATTTTTTATCATACCTTGGGATTTGGTTGATGAGCTCAAACCGAAGGATGTTGATTTCTACCTTATTGAACACTTACAAAACATTCTTTTATAGTGATATTTATTTGGTTTTATTGGGTGAATAAATTATTATAGGGATGGGTGGTTGGGGTTTCTATAGATCTTAAATCTTAGCATTCCCTTTTACTTGATTTATAGGGGTGATTTCATATATTCCTCCTCAGGTTCTTTTTCTTGGGTAGTTTCATCATGTACATGTTACTATTTACACCCAACCTCAATCTCCATAGGTGATCCTTTATTTTATTATATATCCTTTCCACTTATCAAGGTGATAGAACTAAAATTTCCTATAGGGTTTTAAATTGGTTTGATAGAAATATCACTAGAGTATTGATTTACTAGATTGTTAATGGTGGTCATAAGTTGTCCAAACTATAATATTAATTTCAAAAAATCTGATCCAGAAGTGGTGATAGTAGTATATTGACAATTTTTATAATCTATTACCTGTCTCAGTATGTCCACCATGGAATCCTTGTAAGATTTTTCTTGTTGGTAGCTTGTGGATGATCAGAAGATTTGTCTTTGGAATAGAGGGGGTTGGAATGCCAATTGGTAAGCCTATTTGAATGGTGTCCATTAAGTATTTTGGCTCCCATATCCAAATTTATTTGTTGGAAAATATTTGAATACTTGGTTTCCACTTGGTTGATTATGTAATTCCCTTTAGAATATGGATTCATAACTTTTTTTCCCTAAACATGATGACATCCATTAGTGAAATGCGCCTAAGAATATCAGAGTTGGAATAGCATTGGGGTTGTGGTGGGTGATGAATACTACATGTTGTTCGTGTATAGATGTCTCATAAGAGATGTTTGTTATTCAATTTTAATTTATAGTAAATGATAGTGGGGACATTTTACCTCATGTACACCTCTAGTAACAGTTATCATACCAAGTTATTGGGAATTTTGGGATATTATCTCTTTTATCTCCCTAACATCAAAAAGTAACATATCAATTAGTTATCTACCAAAAAAACCATATAGAAAGTTCTGATCACTATCCATAAGTCCTTGGTAAAAAATACCATGAAGTGATGTTCCTCATAGTGATGGTGTGAGAAGGATGCAGTTAGTTTCTTGAATATTCCCCAAAAATCAAAGATATTTTCTCTAGTTTCTTATTTGATTCCAAATATTTCTTTATTTGGTCGAGAACTATTTGATTTAGGGAATAATTTCTTAAGAAATTCTCTTTATAGGTCATCCCATGAGGAGAATTCTTTAGGTTTCAATTTATAGAGACACTCCTTGGCTTCCCCTTCAATGGAGAAAGGTAATGCCCTCCAACTGATTTAATCCTTAATGAATCCTCTTTTTATAAATACATTTCATATTTTGTTAAAGGATCCCAAATTCTTTTAAGGAATTCTCCTGTTAATCCATGAAATTTTTGTAGAATAATTATCATTCTAGTTTTGAGTTCACAGTATTATTTATCATTCAACTATTATTTTTTATTATTAATTTTGAAATTTGATGCATGCATTTCCCTAAAATTTATGTTCACTTATGTAAGAGTTTACTCCATTTTTTAACAACCTATATCATCTTTGGTTGAAAAATAAATTTTTGTAGGAGAATTATCCTACATGATGCTGAAAATTATCTATCATCTTGTTCTATGACTTTAAGAGTTTAATGTATCAAGTGAACTGTTCTCTCAGCCTCAAGATCAAAACAAATGAGGTTGGAAGAATCAGATCTATTCTTTCAAAAAAACATTAAACAACATTAAAATACTAAAACCTTTTCCCCCAAAACACAAATTTTTATGGAATCCTATCATGGGGATGCACAGAAACACAATTTTTAAACATGAATTAAATATAGTGCTAGTGTGACATGAGTTGTCTTTAGATAAGACAATGTTGTGAGTATTTTAAAATATTTTTTAGTGAGTTAAAATTGTTGTTTGTAGAAGATTAATTTGATCATTATTTACATAAATTTAAAGAATATTGATCCAAACTTAGATAATTCCCCCATTCTCTTATTAAATCATTATTCAAACTATTCCCAACTCTTTCTCTAATCTGTTGATTACTCTTATTAGGTATTTTTGGTTTGGATAGAAAAATACAATAATAAATATATCCAATAACCTCACCTAGAATAGAAATTTTATATCTCCAATCCCCATTGGATTTTCTAACTATCATGGTCACATATACATATTAATGTACCAGTGGAATGTGTTTGAAATCATGATAATGATAGTAGAAGAAATTAAAATCCAAAACTAGTAGAAATATCTAACTGATCTAAAACTATTAAGATCCCCATAACAAGTACAGGATAATTGAATGATAATAATTCGTAAAAAGGGGGAGGAGGTAATTATCCTTAGTGAGACCACCTTTGGAAATATTTTCCATCATTAGAGTAATTACAATAGAAAGAAACTAAAAATAGAAAAAAGTAGAAAAAACAACCTGGTTTGCTTTATCTAGTATTAATCCCTCTCTTTTTATACCAATGATACCAGAATGATGTTAATTTTTTTACCCACCAATTAACACATATGTGTTTATTTTCCAACTAACCAAATATACTCAGTTCACATCTCAAACAATGATCCAACTTTTTTTCCTTGATTGCTTCCACATACATAACAAAAATATTCGGATTTCATTAAATCATTATTGGTAAATCATTTTCCTCCCATGAATGATCTAATTACATATTTTTAGAGAATTTTTTCGATGTTCATTGACATTAGTGGAAGACTAAAGTGTCATATGAGGAGTTTCACATGTTGGTTATGTGGAATAAAAAATTTTCTAAACTTTTTTTGGCCAGAGTATTGAATAGAGATGATTTTCATCACATTTATGTGATTCCATTGTGATTTTGTTTATTTAATACATAAAAATTGTAACTCAAACCATTTCCATGTATTTCATTGGTTGAAAAATTTGAACTGTTGTTATCAAAGGCACCTTAAATTTCCATAGGGTGTATTCTCCAATGATTTTTCTTATCATAGACTACAAATTTTTTCTCTCCATGATTTCCTATTTATAAATTGGAATGTTTCACTTCAATAGTGGTGCGGCCTCATAGGTGCATGAAATCTAATGGAACCTTAGTGGTCATGGGATTCATGAATTCAATTTTTCTTAAATTAGAAAGTCAACCATAGTGGTGTGTGAAGGTTTTATGAGATTCATCATGGATAATTATTTTGATTTAATTTAGGATAGAGTCCACAAATACCTTAGGTGGTGTTGAGTAGTGTAAAGGTGTAAGGGACATTAGTAGCTCATGGGTTCTTTATTCTGGTGTACGATCTTAGATTTGGTGCAGAAATATTCATTTGTATGCTTTGAACTCTAGTTAAAAGTAGCACGATGATGATTCAATTTGTATGAGAAGGAGGTTACATCATTATTCATGCATGGATTACTATTTTGGAGCTCTGGTTAAGTTCATATTATCTTATTCATGGAAAGATCAGCCTCTCTGTTTAAATCTTGTCAGAAGGGTGGTAAGGTAGATTAGGATTATAGAACATGGTAAGGGTAAAGATTATTCCTCTATAGGTCTTACATTTTACATTTACTTTTGTGTTTGATTATAATATGTCATATTTCATGGTACAACCCTATTCGATTTCTGTTGAACCTTTTTTAGTTGTGTTTTTTTCATTGAAAAACCTTTGTGATTGAGTTTTTTTTGGGTATGGGTGATTTTTTTGGGGAAAATGACCCAATGGTTGGAAATATATGTTTTTTCATAATTAATAGAGTATTGGAATAAGTTTTTCAAAGGTATTATAATTTTTATCCCCAGGTTTGGAAATCTTCTTAGGTAGTTAGGGTTCTTTCTATAGAAGCTTGTTTGAGAGTGGTTTACTAAACAATTTCCTTCCAGGAAAGGTATACACGATGTGAAGCTGTTTCATGGAAAATTACATGAACTGGTTCATAACATGAAATTTTTACATTCAACAAAATGGATTCACATCATGAAAATTATGATTGAGGTTATTTTGACCTGAGGTGATGCATTTTTATGCATATATTATAAATTCATAAATTAATGTTGTAAAATGGGTACACATTTTGAATATCTTGATAACAATAGTTTTAAACAATGTTGTGTGTAAGATTTTATTTTAATCCAACATTCAAACTTCTCTCTCAAATCCTAGGGAGACTCTAGAAATTTGGGAGTGATTCCTTCCCTTCCAAATGTCTTGGTCTATCTTTCCATTTTTGGTTAGTTCCATTACTTCCCCCCTTTTTCTTTTTCTATTCTCTGTTATAATAGTTTTGTCTCTTGAACATTGTCAAATAAGGTTTTTATCTTGATGTTTGTGTGATCTATATTTTTCCTTGTAATCTCCTTTACCTTCATTCTTCATTGGCATCCCCTATTGGGAGTGTGGATTTGATCACTGAATAAAGCTAGGTGGTCTATAAGAAATATCAATGGTATATTTCTATTTGTTTAAGTATGTGAAATATTATGTGATTTTGAAGACACAACATGTACATTAACTACCAAAATAATGGGAGATGATAATCATGTGTTTGAACTATTCCTCAGTTCCTTTTGATCCAATAGTGTTGAGACTTGGCTTGTGGCTATTAATAGGGTAAGACTACCCTTGGACAAAAATGTATTGGATAATTGATTGAACTTTGTTTTAGCATGACATGAGACCTCAGGTGATTGATTTCGATAAAATATATTAGGAAAATGGATTACTTATTTATTTAAATGATTGGAGATGTTTTGAAATGAGGTGGGTGGGTATAGTGGAATGATAACAGAATAAGATATAATCTGAGGAATAAATGGGTAATTTAATGATAGATACAAATTGGTTGGATTCACCATTGTGGATTATGATTTATGTTGTGTTATTCCTACCATTATAACTTATTTTTTTATTCATTCTATAATGATTATATTATGGTCTTGGCATCGTTCCATGTTCAAATGATTATATAGAGGGGTTGGTTTGGTTATGCTATAATGATTATAGGTCATGACCTAATTATGTAAATTGATTATATAAGTGTCTTGGCCAAGATATCTTGTAATTCTAATATGTATTGGACTAGTTTTGAGGTAATTCTTAGAAGTATTATCCACGTTATGATGAAATATTTTTACAGATGGATTTTTTTCTATTTATGTGATTATTCCTTGGACATGAGGATATAGTTGGCATGGTTATGTTACAATCTTAGAGATATCATGGCATGGTGATTAACTAGGTTTGTTTTTGTATTGTATTAATTGATTAATTAATACTCATTTTTATCACATTATTACATCCACTTAATATTAGTATGGTTTATTTTATACATGGTGGTGTAAACCTACTATGTTTTACTCACACACTATTCAGGATGCCACTTGGTACTTGAGAATATTCCATGGATTGAGGTTTAGACATTGGAAAGGGACCTAATTGTTGATTTTTTTCTTGTTGGATTGGTTGTAGATTGGAGGTGGGTCTGACTAGGGATTCTTGACTGAGTCATTTTGAGTTTATCTGTGTCATATTAGTCTTCTATCTGTATAAATTCTAGCATTTCATCTCATTAGATATCTTCCTGATAGTAAAAGGTTCATTATTATATTTTTTACATGTTTCATTCATTATCTTAGAATTGTATGATGTATTATTTCTTCTAATTATGTTATTTTGATATTGTTTTATCTTCACTATATTAAAACATATATACCATGGGGTATAGTCTCCCCACTATGTTCTCTAGAACACCACTGCTAGCCGATAGCCTTTGAAATATGGGGAGGCACACTTGATGTCCAATAACCAACCCTGTTTGGCTATGTAAGATAATGTCGGATTAGGGGGTGTTACAAAGTGGTATGAGAGGAAGAAAGTTTTCCTTTTCTATTTCTACACTATTGGGGAAAAAATTAAAATAGATATGATTTATTATGACTTGCTAATGAAATTGTATATGGGAGTAGCTGACACATGTATGGGGGAAAATCCAATTACCTAGGGATGGTATTTGTTTCTTATGTGGTCACTTGTTATAGTTGATATTATTTCACATTGGGTGATTCACATGATGTGTGATCTTATTGTTTCATGAGATTTATACTCATGGTAGGTATAGTATGAGATTATTATACATAAATCATGAAATTAACATAGGTAAATATATTGATATGAATTTTTAATGACCAAGAATTATTTATTTCATGTAATATATTTTACTATATGATATAAAAATTAGATACCTATTATATTTGATAAAGGAAATGAAATAACTATAATATAATGCCAACTAACTTGTTTAGGCATGTTTATAGAGACCATGAGCCAGTGGTTGTATATTTTTTTCACCCATTGAGGTTGAGGATTTTTTATATAGTGTTTTAAGGAGTGATTTTGTCTTATATATAAAATTCCTCCTTTTGATATTTGAATTGACTTTCATGAGAGTTAAAATTAGCATGTTCCTAACATAGCTAAATCAGAGCTCCCAATATCTCTTATGGATCAGATGGATGTTAGGATTCGTGACATATTCTTGAGGGTCATGTGATCCATGAAATGGGATACAATTTAAACTATACATTTGATGTCTGAGATGATGAGAGAGTTTTAGATATAGCATCAACCTATGTTTAATTGGGAGGGAATCCCACAGGAATGTGTGTTCTTGATAGAGTTTGTCTAAAATATCATTAATCATCTTGAGAAACCCATATATAGGATGTAAAATCTTACAAATATATGTTTCATGGACCTTACAAGATATAGTGGTACATTCTAGAGTATGATGATAAATAATAGAAGTTATTCTAGAAGTACATAGAGGAATCTTTTCTAATACACTTTTATCTAGATATGTTGAGGGATTAGAAGGATCGTGAGTTCATTAACTTAACATAGGATGGAATGTTAGTGATGGAATTTGATGGATGTTTTACTGAATTTTATTTCTTTGCACCATATTTAAAAGATGATGAGATATAAAGGGTGATGCATTTCTAGGATGGGATTCACTATGAGACCAGGTCACTTGTGAAGATTTTCCACTTGAGTATAATTTTAGACATGATGAACTGAGCTCTCATCATGGAAGAAAATATGAAAGAGGACCTAAGTAGTGGATAGTATATTTCTACAGGGTGGAAATTTATCTCTTCTTCTATTGGAATGGTGCACCACTATGACAATTTTTACCAAGGAAAAAATGTGAAGAATAGTTAGAGAAGTGGGAGGCTATATCAAGACCATATTACATTCCAGTGCTATCAGTGTGGAAATTTTTTCTACATGTGGCCCTAGAATCTTTACCCTAATTTGGAGTATCATGCTTGTGGAAGGCTTGAACACATGTAAAGTCTTGGTGGTGGAATGAAGCAATAGAGAAGTGGTAGGGGATATCGATAGCTAACAAAGTCTAAGAAGGACTCAAATTCCCATTATAAGACTGGTATCTTGAGTTTCAATGGATTTTCAGGTCAAGGAAGGGGACATGGTACCCTAGTACAGAAGCATTAGTATAGGGGATTCAGACTATATCCCAAGGTATAGGGGAAAGTTAGCTTCATTCTATGTAGTCTACTTTATATAGTTTTGATGAAGGCCTTCCACAATCATCAGTTTGATTGTTGTATCATCTACCCTGGAATGTCTTTTGTTATACAATACCTTATAATCCCTTTATATCTTATCTTTTTTGAAATATATTTTGCTTTGTTGTGGAAGTATTGGATGGATTCATGATAATAAACACACCTTTGGGAGCGTGGTCAGAGAATATAATACCTATCAAGTCATGTTCCCTAGAAATTTCTTGTTACCATTTCTTTTTAAACTATTTGTAATGTAAATGATAGGGTTAAATTTATGTTTTGGGTATAGATTAGTTATTTCAATACCAATATCATAATGACTATTATTAGAGGAGAGTTACATTTCTATCTCTAGACAGAGAAATGGTTTTCACCAGGGGTAGTAGGATCTTCAGGATGGTCATGCAGGATCAATTCAGTATAGATTAGATTGTCTCATGGCTTAGATGGCATGTTTTTTTCTAGATTATTTTAAAATGTTGAAAGATATTGTTCCTCTAGTGGTAGACCATTTTAAATATGATTTCCCTAATGAGTTCTGTGACTTGCCTCCCATATGGGATATGGATTTCACAATCGAGTTGGTGTTAGGAACAGAGCTAGTTTCTATTCCTCTTTATAGGATAGAACCAATAGTGATTTAGGAGTAAAAGGTTCATTTGGATGTTATAGAAGCTAAGGGTTTTGTGGGAGCTAGTACATCACCATGGAGTTTTTCTAATATTTTCTTTAAGAAGGATGATGGTACATTTCACTTGTTTGTGGACTATCATAGATTGAACAATGTGACAGTGAAGAACTAGTATTCCCTTTCATGCATCGATTATCTCTTAAATTAGTTAATAGATTACCATATTTTATTTAATATTGAATTGAGATTTGGGTATCATCAGTTGACACTGATAAAATAAAATATATCTTGAACTACTTTTAGGAGTAGATATTTATTTTTTGATTTCATTATAATGTCATTTTTTGATAAAAGGACCAATGGTATTCATGGTCTTGATGAATCAAGTATTTTTTCTATTTTTTGGATCATCTTGTGGTGGTTTTCATTGATGAAATATTAGTATAATCCTAGTTATTAGATGATCATTCCCAATATATTGATATCTCCTAGAGTACATTGGGAGAGTATATTCTTTATGAAAATCTTTCTAAATGTATCTTCTGTATTGATAAATTACACTTATTTGCCAATGTCATCTCCGGGGATATAGTATAAATGGAACCAAGGAAGGTTAAAACTACATTATCTTAGGAGTGGCTAAATAATGTCTTTGATATTCATATTTTTCTAGGTTTATAAGGTTATTATCTTCATTTCATCTTGAAATTCTCCCATCTGGAAACATTGATGTTTAGGAAGACCATGAAATGGGTGAAGTTTGTTTTTTCAAATACCCGTGGGTGAGATTTTTAGGATTTTAAGGGAAGGATGGCCTCATTACCGATCATCACCTTACTAGTTCTAGGAAAGGAATATACCATGTACTATGACACATTAAAAGTGGGACTCAGATTAGTACTGATTCAGGAGTGTTGAGTGGTTTCTTATAGCTCCAGAAGGCCAAGACTGCATGAGTGGTATCATCCTACTCATAGTCTAGAGTTAGTAGTGGTGGTATATTCCTTGAGATTCTAGAGACACTATCTTTTGGGAGATAGTTTTCTAGTGTAAATTGACCACAATATCCTCAGCTATATCTTTTCTTAGAGGGACATGAACCTTTGGCATAGGTGGTGGGTTGAGTATCTAGAGTATTTTGAATTCAAGAAGTCTTATACATTGGGAAAGGAAAGTTTCACTACCAATTCCATGAGATTAAATACACAAATGGAGGTAGTGCATGAGTCCTACAATGAGTGGTAGATGATTAGACTATTTTAAGATATGCCTCTAGTTGTTTATGAGTCCCATAGATGAGTAGATATGACTTCAACATCTATTATACTCATGATTTTAGACCAGATAAAGACTCTATAGTTATCTTATATGGTGGAATTAGATCTTAGGTACAACATATATTGTGTGGATCCTCCATTAGGATGGTCTCTTGGATGCAATGATACTCTTATTTTCTCTAGATGATTATGGGTTCTTACAAGATTTCACAAGCAGCCGATGAGAGAGTTTCATGATTCTAGATGTGTGGAACATCAATTACTTGAAAATATGTATCATGATCTCTGTAGAAAGTATCGGTGGTTAGGAATGAATAAGGATGTTGCAGGAATCATGGAGAGATGTTTCACTTGTCATTAGGTAAAAGATGATCATTAGAGGCCTACTAGGTTATTGAATCCTATACCAATTTCGGAGTGGAAATGCAAGGAAATAACTATATATTTTCTGATAGGATTACCAAGGACACATCATAATAATAATGAAGTGTGGGTGATTATGTATCAACTAATGAAGTTATCCTACTTCATTACCATCCAAGAGACCTTCAATATTGATGGTCTTTTTGATTTTACATGCATGATATAATTTAGTTGAATGGTATTCTAAGGAATATTGTTTCCAATATAGATCCTTGTCTTACATCTGGGTTTTATAAGGGTCTTCAAATGGATATGGGATCATAGGTTACTCTTAGAAAAACCAATTATCCTCAGATAGACAACCAATTTGAACAAACTATTTATATTTTGGAGGATTTTTTATGAGCCTGTGTTTTTGATTTCGGTGGTTCAAGGGAGAAACATATGAAACTTGTAGATTTTTGATATAATAATAAATTCTAGGAATTGTTCCATATATAACATTTCATGTATTTTTATGATAGGACATTCAATTTTCATCTTTATTGGTTTGAGGTTGGCGAGTCAATGCTAGTTGGACCAAGTCTCATTATGGAGACATCTGAGTAGGTTTAGTTGATCAGGAGGAGGTTGGTGATCGTTTAGAGTAGAAAGAAATATTAAGGTTACCAGTGGGGGATACCTATATAGTTTTAGCTGGGTCATCATGTTTTCCTTTGGGATTCACCATGTTTGGGGAAACACTGTATTCAGGAAGAAGGGAAATATAACACCTAGGATTGCCGAGTAGTTCGATATAGTTGAAAGGTCTAGTCCTATGGAATATAGAATGTCTCGTCCACAATGTTACTGTTACATGAATGATGTGTTTCACTTGTCATAAATTTGGAGATATCATCCAAAAACATCTCATGTGATACATTTTAATGATTTCGAGGATGGTGTAGATACGTTCTTTAGGGAGAATCTACTACGAATTGTAGACCATAGTCAGGAGTATCGTTGTGGAAAGACTAAACCTCTTGTGTGAGTGCAGTGAAATCATGTGCATGTTCCAGAGGATACTCAAGAGATGGGAAAAAAATATGAAAGTATAGTGTCCATACTTGATCATTTACACCCCATAGTGATAATTAGAAAATCTTGGGGATGAGATGTTATACGGTGGAGATGTTGTAAGATCCTTTATTTTTTAGTTACTTAACTCTCAAGTTTTTTTGAGAAACTTTTAGTTGTGTATTATTAACTTATTAAAACATCATTATCCAAGTTTCTTTTGGTGGTAGCTATATTTTTTTAGGGTAAAGTGACCAAAAGTTCAGGGTTATTCTTTTGAATTAATATATTCTAGGTACAAATGTGTTAAACTGAGTATGAGATTTTTTTGTGGGTTTGGAAATATGTGAAGGACTTTCAATTTCTTTCTTCAGAAGCTAGTATGAGAGTTATTTGTTTTAAACATTCACATCACAAATGGTTTACATGACGTGAAACTATTTTTTAGTAGATTCTATGAAATTCTTCAGAGCATGAAATGTTTACACACCCTAAAATTGGTTCATATCATGAAATAATTGATCAGGTTTATTTTGACCTATGGTGATGTGTTTTTTGTGTGTCTTATAAGTTGATAAATTCACGAGATGAATATCTTATGACCATTAATTTCAAAACATGCTATTTGGATGATTTTATTTTCATATTCTATAAAACATTCTCTCTCAACCCCTAGGGAAACTCCAAGCTATTGCGGTTTGATTCCTTCCCTTCTAGATGTATTACTGTATCATTTAATATCTGATGAGTTCCTTTTCTATGGTTTTCTCCTTTTAATTATGATATTATCCATTATAGTAGTGAGTTTTTGTGACTTTATTTGAATCGGGTTTTTATATTTATGTTTTTCTCATATAGATATTTCCTTGACATCTCCTTCACCTTGATTTATTATTCATGTTCACTGTTGAGAGTGTTTATTAGATAACCTGATAATGGTAGGTGGTCTAGAACAATTCCATATGGCTTTTTGTTTTGTTTTAGTATTTACAATATTATGTGATTGTGTCAAAACAACATGCATGTTAACTAATAGAATAATGGGTGATGATAAAAATGTGATTAGACAATTCCTTGGACCCATTTGGATCCAAAAGTGTTGAGACTTGGCTTATGGCTAATACCCATTAGGCTAGCCTACCATTGAACAATAATGAACTAGATAATGGATTAAAATATGTTTTATCATAACATGAGACTTTAGTTGACTTATTATGATAGGATCACTTTGAAAAAAGGATTAATTAATTATTGAAATGACTAGTGGTACCTTAATACAAGATAGGTGATTATAAATACATGATAACAGCTTAAGAAATAATCTGATGAATGAAAGTGTAATTGAAAGAGAAATGGTAATTGGAAATATTGAACATTTTGGATTATGATTGTATGATGTGTTATTCCTTCCATTATAAATTATGTTGTGATTCATGTTGTAATTCTTATATAAAGGGATTGAACAAGTCTCATGAAAAATGCTTCTATTGAGGGCTAGGACCAGTTATACTAAAATTAATTATAGAGTTCTTAGCCCAAATATTATATAATACTTATAGTTCTTGTCTCGTTTATGCGGTAATTCTTATAAGGCTTAGACTGTTTAAGCTAAAATGATTATACCTATAGATTTTTCCGGTTTATTTTGATAATTCCATGGAATTGTGGTTATGGTTTTCATAGTTATGCTACAAGCTCTGAGATATCCTTGCATGGTGATGAAGTAGTTTTATTGTTGTATTATATAAATTGATTAATTAATACTCCTATTTATCACTTGCATTCACCTACTATCAGAATGTTTATTTATATATAGTGGTGTTTACCTACTATGTTTTACTCATAACCTATTCTATCTACCACTTGGTACCTGAGAAAATTAAATCAATGAAGGTCTATTCATAGGGAGCCACCTTATTGGTGATTGTTTCTTACGGGATGATTTGAATCTTATAGATAATACTCACTAGGGATTCAAGATTATGGTTTTTTGAGTTTATTTATGTTATATAGGTCTTTTATCTATATGACTTATAACATGTCATTTAGTTACATTTTACCCTGACATTACATGGTTTATTTTTTTTACGTGGATCATCCTTTATAAACCATTTGTATGATGTAATATTTCTGCTAATTTTATTACTTAGATTTTTTTTATTTATGTTTGTATTATAACTATGTAGCAGGGGATATAGTATCTCCAATATATTTTCTACACCCCCACTACTATTCGGTAGCCTCTGGCATATGGGTAGGCACATTTGAGGTCTAGTAACAAACTTTGTTTGGCCACATACGAGAGTACTAGATCAGGGTTTGTTACATCGATGCCCAAATATAAGGCACGATCACTTGATACTTTAATGGATTTAATTTTCTTCCATTTTTAATCATGGTAGATGTAATCTAAAGTAAGGATGATCCCTTTTCCACTATGTCAATTGGGTGGTTTTGGTCGATCTATTTTTCTCTTGAGGTCAATTTACATTGTGGGAGATCCATTCTATTTATCGATCGTAAGGGGAAAAATTAACAATTTATTAACTATAAGAAAATCACTACATGTAGTTGAATACTCTTGTTACACAGAATATCCCTCCCTTTACCATTTTATTTAGTGGCTGGATTAACCATAAGAAGGGATGTTTAGGTTTGAATCATAAATTTTCCTTATTTTGATGATTGGGTTGATAATAAGAAGGGAAGTTCCTGGTTGATACATTCCTTGCCTGTTTTCAATTTACTTCACATCACAAATATATTTTATTTTAGTGTAAGATTAAATTCAGGAATTATAAAATAAATTTTGGCTTCACTATTTTTTCTAGAAAAATGACTAAATCAATAAAATTATTTTCAAAATCTATTTACATATTCAATACCTATTGTAAAATAATAACTAAAAACAATAAATAAATTGGGTAATTGGATTAAATTAGTGATATGTACAATTAATAATAGAAAAAAAATCTAAAAACTTAGGTTACCGTCACCTATCTTAGTTCCTATTCCATTACAGGTGTCCACGCATAATGACCATATGGTTGTACCCTGTTTTGGGTCTTACAGATTTTTTTATTTCTCTAAATGAGGTCCATGGTGTGGTACTATATGCTACTAATTGGGGGGGGGGGCATGAGTGTTGATGTTGGGAGTTTAGTATTTTTGAGAGGCTTTTTACCATGGTGGTCACACTATTCCATGGATGGTTTTAAGATCCTAGATCTTAGAGTGTGGATATAAGTGTTATGTAGTGGTATTCTCTAAGCTTTATCAGATGTAGTGGTTGACTGAGTATATATAGGGGGATTTTTTTGGGTATTTTAGATATTCTTTTTATTGAGACCCACTACGGTGTATCCAATCAGGTTGCACCATGGTTTTTTTTTACTTTGACCATTCCCTATGGTTAGTACCCTTATGTTTGGGTCATCTGATGTCTAATTTGGGTATAAATTGAATGACCCCTTCAAAACCCTTCCTATTTTATTTTTTCTCTTATCTCATGGATGGATCCCATGGGGTTTTTAGAGACCACTCAATTATATTAATCATTATATTGATAATTGGATTTATGAGTTTGATTTTTTATCATATGAGGTGAGTTTCTTACTTTTATTAATTGTTTTCTCCATATTCTTCCATCATTGAGGTGTTGTTTAGTGGTTTGAATTTGGTTTTAGTGGGGGTAACTATGTTAATTTTTTTGATGTTCCTACCATTTAGTTCATATATTGTGTCTGTTATCTTATTTTTCTCTTTAATTGTAGAGCATATTATGAAGTTTGTGTTGAGGTAGGGTATTTCTAAACTCATCTTAAATATTTTGGAATATAATCCTCTTGAAATTCTTATTATGATTCCTTCTAAATGTGTTACCATTTTCCCATTATATATTCTTTTATGTGGATTTATAGGCACTATTGGTTTATAGAGTGGGAGAAAACACCAGGGAAACAAATTTTTTAATGAAAAATGAAATTAATAGAATCTTTTTTACTAGATGATAGAAAATTGGTGGGGAAAGGGAGTTGAATGTTCCTTATAGTCTTCCATGCTATATTTTATCCACTAATATTCTCATTGTTTTATGTATGGTGTTGTGTTTTTCTTATTCATAAAACCATAGATGAACCTTAACATCATTTTATTTGGTTAATTACTTAATGATGGGAGTGGGAAAGGGGTTTCTAAAATCCAAAATCTAGAATATTATTATTGTTATTACTATTATATGTTGTTCTTATTTGAACCTAAACCTATATAGATATAAGTTATACTAGATTAAGTTGAATCCGTGAGGTTAGAAAATGGGTCCTTGTCATGTTTTTGTTTTCTTTGACACATGGATTAATTATGAAGTTATTGGTTATATTAATTGATAACAAGAGTGGGGATGAACTGAGAATGTAATGGGTTAAAGAGATAAGGTAAAAATTGAAGGATTTTTTTGTTATCAAAATGGATTATAGCTTTTGAAAATTAAATTATGAGGAATAAAAGTATGATAATGTAAAATAAACATTGTTAAGAAGAACTAATAATGGTTATAATGACAAATATGGTAAGGGAGTGTGGGATATTAATAAATATTGAAGATAAGAATGAATAATTATGGATAAAATAAAAGTGATGAAATATGAATGAATAGTTTGAAATGCGTAGTGATTTCTTGGTGTAAGAATATGCATGAGGTCTATAGAGGATTAAATATATAAGTATGTAAAATAATGGAAAATGTAGATACATGGTAGTGTATGATGACCCTTTGTGGGGATCATATATAGTTGGGGGAGGACACGAGGACATTTCCCTATATGTTAATGATACCCTACTATGATACAGATGATTTGGTTTTGGTTGTGGTGAGGAGTACATGTATATATATATAGTTTTGGGTTTTTGAATACACATTAGGGGAAGTGAATAAGGTTGGGGCCCTTCTTGTTTATGTTCCTCTTATGAGGTATTTCTAGAAAGGTGGTTAAGGGTTAATAAGGTATGTGTTAGCGGGGTGTTAGTAATTTATGGATGTTATGGTGTGTGGGTGTTGTCATGTGGTGTGGTTGTACTGATGGTAACACAAAATGTTGGACCCTATGGGAGGTTAGTTATGGTAAGGGTTTTTCCTAACCAAATCATATTCAACACTGTATGTGTATTGTGGATGCAGTTGTGGGAATGTTGTATGTGGATATGTGATATAGGGGTTAGTTGTAGAATGGGGTGATTATTGACGATATATTGTTTTTATGGATTTTATCATTTATACATGATCGCATTTTGATTATGGTCATCTAGTCACCCCTCTATCGATTTGATATGTAATGACTCTACTGATATGCAAGACTAGTGGAAGCATTTTTTCCATGGATACATGGTGATTGATGATTGATCAAGGATTTTTCATATTTATTGGATTTGGTTATGGAAGTAGGGTTGTGTTATTGGTGGTGAAAATTCTTGAGGATGACATGGTAAATAGAGTAAGTTGTTAGAGTGAGGTGAAATTTGGAGTTTAATGATTTTACTTCTTTTGCTTTCTTCTTATATCTGTGATTATAATTTTTCTCGTTAATATCACTCTTACATACTCACATATATTTATTAAACATTGATTTCAATTTTTTTAGCAGTACGATCTTACATAGTACTCCCAATTTTTCACCCCAACACAATTTATTATGTGTTATTAGGATATATTGAGAGGGATTTGAGTTATTTTTTTGGTAGAATGGATGAATTTGGAAGATGGCATAGAGTTTTTGAGACTGTTCTTACATGTATTTTGATAATAATTTATAACTGATATATAAGTATCATTTGGTTTGTGTGAATTTATCTTATGGAATGGAATTTTTTGTTTCTTCTTGGGGTATATTTTATAAATACTCTGATTTTATGAGGACAATTCCTCCCATATTTTCATTTTATACCTTCATTTTTCATTAAAAACCAAAGGCCTATTAGTGGTGGGATTAAGGGTTCTATCTCAATTTTATTGCATGCCCATGAGTGTTAATAGTAGGTATGAGTCATGAATAATTGGAATTAAATATATTTGTTGAGATTTAGGATGGAATTTAGAGGTAGGAATAGGTGAGGATTTCATAGGATTTTTAGGGAGGTAGTGAAACACAATTCTTAAATCAGATGATGTCTAAAGAGACCCGAAATGATAAAGATGTTCATTTAACCTATGATTCAAAATGAGTAATTTGAAAAACTACTATTTTTTTGTTAATGTGTATATATTGCAGGGTACCCATCATAGGCAGGTGAATGCATAATTATTGTTAGTTACATAGGAAGTTTTATTCTAAATCATATATGTTTTTATGAGATTATTTTCTTATGATTTATTTATTAATTATTTTTAATAAACTATTGAACTTATTATATACCTTTAATGTACAGAAAAAATGGTAATTAACTGGAATATACAATTTAAATAAAACCAGGTTGAAACATGAATATACTTCCGTCATTATTTCTACAAGATGTATCTTCATGAATTGATTTCTCCATTGGATAATAAAGTGATCCACATGTTTACCTTTTTCCATGATATTTATAATTCATAGTAAATAATTTTTATAGTGTTATTATAGTAAGTAGTTTCGGATTTTTGAGAGCCTTTGTAAAGATTTTTTTATATAAATTTAATATAGCAAGGATGAAATGAATTATTTTGGAACCATTCTCAGGATTACATTATTTATTGTAAAAAACATTCTTCTAGTTGTTACCTTCCACTCAGGATATGTTAAAGGAATGTGTTAAGAATTTATTACATGGATAAATAAAAATTATTTATTGTGTAATTATTATTATTATAATGTAATTTTTATAAATACTATATTAAATTTAAAAACCTTTACCTAAATGGAATTATTTATTCTTTTCAAGCTTGATAAACATTTGTAAGATTGGAAAAATTATGTGTTATAAATTTAAACATGATTTCCAATACATGTGTAGTTACCGATATATAGAAGATCCTATATAAGGGTAATGTGAGAATTTTTTTATCATTATATTCATTTTTAATGTTGAAAAGGGGTTGTGTATTTTGTTATGTAAACAATATTTTTTATTTTCATAAACATATTTTTTGAGTATCCAGTTCATAAAAATGGATGTAAAATTATCACTCTTTATAAAATATGAAATCATGTTTCCAAAGTAGAAGAATTATTAAATTTTATTTAGTTTGATCATGAAATTTATTATTCATATAACACCCTATAATTTTAAAAATAAAACTATACATGAAATCATATACGACACACAATACCTAGCCTAAAAAACTATGAAATATTTTTATATACACATTATTTTTATAAACTAGGTGATAAATTTGTAGGTAGAAATATGATTACATAATTGATGAAATATATATAAAAAACATTCCAAATATAAATGTATTATTGAATTCTTAGTAAATAAAATCTCAATTTTTAATGATGATACATTATTGTTAAAAAATAATTTTTTGAAAAAAAATGTTTTTATTAATTTTTGAGAGAAAATATTATAATTATTTTTTGTATCTTATATAAATTATTTTTGATAAAATTAAATTAAATTCTGAAATATTATTATGAATATTAACTAAGGGATATATTTTATTATTTTTATAAAATGATTTAATTTCCAAAAAATACTGAAAATTATAGATTATTCAAATAATGTCATTTCTTTCATTAAATAATGTAATTTAAAATTCACATTTTATTTTTTTAATTTTTATTAAATATAAATATTAAATATATTATTTATAATAATCTTATTAATTTTATTCCAATTATTTTTTTTATTATTTTCATATAAATTTATTTTTATGCTTAAAAATACAATTTTCTATAAGCTGTTTTTAAGTGCATAAAGTTTATCTAGTTTAATTAACTATAATATCCAATATTTTGGAAGGTTTTAAATTAAATTAATATATTATATAATTATTATTTTTAATATAAATTCACATAATGTTTTTTAGTCAAGGAGTTAATATAAGATCATCTATTGCTTGAAAAATGCATTTTCTCATAAAACTGA
The DNA here is from genome assembly GCA_963277665.1 of Viscum album. Lineage (NCBI taxonomy): Eukaryota > Viridiplantae > Streptophyta > Magnoliopsida > Santalales > Viscaceae > Viscum > Viscum album. Next base: position 1,427,317,586 of record OY728161.1, read on the forward strand.
TATTCATCGTGTTTTATGTGTTTAATTTTAACTTATGTTATGATAATTATGTGATTTTAATATGATAAAATATATTCAATATTTAAAATATTAAATTTAATATTATTTAATAATTTCATCTTAATTTTTGTTTATAATGATTAGTAAAAATAGTAAAAATTAATTATAATGGTTAATGATAAAACAGGGTTTTACGCATTATGTGTGTTTGGGTAAAAATTAATTTTCCACACATAGATGATTTTTATTTTATAAATTTTATTTAGTATTTATAATTATTATTCAAAAATTATATAATAAGTCATGTTGTTGACGCCGAAAAAAGCCCGTAATTCTCAGAGGAAGTTTCGGAATGACGAAACGAAGTCATATTCGGAATCAGAGGCCCGATCCGGAGGCCCGGGATGTGGTGCGCGAAATAAAGGAGGCTCCGTGTGAAAAATTGTTCTGCCCACATAGAATCACCGGGTTTCGCAGAATTGAGCCGTTGAGGCGCGCAATCTTTGCGCGCCCCGATTCCGCGCGGCGAGATTTTGCGCGCCGGCTGCGCTCGGCGCGAAGAATTTCGTGCGCCACCTGGATTCCGCGCTGGAGGTCACCTATAAATAGAAGGTGACCCCGAAAGGTTTGGGGGTTGAGGAATCCGAAGTGACTCTCGTGCGTGCAATTCGGCTCCCCCCGCGTGAAAGATGACTTCCAGGTAAAACCCTCATTTCGCGCAACCTTGCCCCGGAGTTCGCCTTTGCGCGCAACTCCACCAGCTTTAGTGAATTTTCCCCCTCCATAGTATTCCAGCCGTGCGCGCAATCCGTGCCTCGTGCGCGCAATACCTTGCCGTGCGTGCAAAACCCTGCGCGTAGTTCCCTCTCCGCGCGCAATTCCATTGCTCCATTGCGCGCCGTCCCGGTCTTTTGCGCGCAAACCTTCCCTTTTGCGCGCAAAACCCAGGACTCCTCACCTTGAGGTTTGCGCACAAAATCCAGGACTCCTCACCTTGACGCCCCTTGGCAGCCCCCTGCACCGGCATCTTATGTCTCCCCTGCCGGGCACGCGCACCATGCGTTGTTTTCCCGTACGGCCTCCCAGGCTCGTGCGAAGTAACCTCAAGGTCCCTTGGGCCGTGTTTCCCGTTGCGTTGATTTGCCTTATGCTTCTCCGCATAGGCATGCTAATGACTATTGCTTCTTCACATAGCCATGCTAACATGGACCCCCCGGTGGTTCGCCCTGCGGCCCCCCTTCATAATGGCCTTGCCGATGCCTTCCCTTCCACAAGGGGTAGAGGGTGTTGGGCATGTAAGCCCTAGGGGTGTGGAGCGAACCCACCTCGTCCAATCTGTAGGACGTTAAACTGCTAAGAACCTCATCCTTAACACAAGACATTAAACTGTGGTTCGACCCCGTGCTTCGCACGTAGGGTCCCCCCAGATCGGACATTCTTTACGCCCACTCGTCTCCACGAGAATGGACTCTTCCTCACATGGAATGAGATCCTCCTTTTCCGAGCGGCGTTTGTCCGCGGGGGAAGGGCTGAATCAGAGCATAAGCCCCTAGCCTTTCTTGCGGATGATTGCACCCGTGCATCTCCGTACTTCCCCCCTGCCAAGGCCAGTGGAGTCCTTTTCCCACTGCGCTTTGTCGCACCACGGGCCTCCACCCTGGAGTAAGCCCCAACACCAAGGGCCGCTAACCACGTGTAAGCCCCTATTTCCTCTTTGGGCCGCTCAACGCGTAAGCCCCATTCCGCTTCTCACGGGCGCACCCTTCGCGACGTGATCGTCTGGTCTCTGCTGCCTCTTGTTTCCCACACCGAGCATGACTCATGTGGGCTTAGAGCGCGCATCGACCATGACAACCTCCTATGGGCCGCCCCAGAGCGTAAGCCCCATCCCAGCGAACTACGTGGACTTTGATCCGTGCTAACGCACGGTACGTAGGAAGCCTCCACGAGGTTCAATCCCACCACCCGGTTGTCCCGACCTCTCCATGTCGGTTCCCTGACTACCTTGGGCCGCCTCAGAGCGTAAGCCCCAAATCCTCCGTCCCGCATGACGTTAAACTGTATTCCGTCCCGCATGACGTTAAACTGTATTCCGTCCCGCATGACGTTAAACTGTATTATGTCCCGCATGATGTTAAACTGTATTCCATCCCGCATGACGTTAAACTGTATTCCATCCCGCATGATGTTAAGCTGTATTCTGTCCTGCATGACGTTAAACTGTATTCCGTCCCGCATGACGTTAAACTGTATTCCGTCCCGCATGACGTTAAACAGTATCACGTCCCGCATGACGTTAAACTGTATCACGTCCCGCATGACGTTAAACTGTATCCCTCCTCTTGGGCCGTCTCAGAACGTAAGCCCCATGTCTCACTCCACCATCCATCCTGATCCTTACCCGGGCCGCCACATCCCGGTGATATCATGCCACCCTTTCCCACTCCATGATATATGGGAAGCCGCCCACGTGCGGGCCCCAACATCGGTGTTCCCCCTAGGGATCCTTCAACCCGATCCGTCTCCGCAAGACATTAAACTCACGACATACCCCGTGTTAAACATGGGAAGCTGAGAAAATCCTCAGATGGTACACATTCCCCACATTCGATGTGGGATGCCTCGGGCTTCCGCGCCCTCAAGAAGCCCTGTGATGAGGGACCAAAGACAGATATGCCGACGATGCCCCAACGTGACCATTCTCCTCACCGAAGGTTGCTGTCCCGACGAGACCCCTTGGAGCGTCTTGACGGAAGCAGCGTAATTAACTGGCGTCCATGTAGATATGGCACCGGGAATGAGCTTCACGAACCCGTCTTAAATCTATGAGGGAGACCCGGACTAGGTGATGAGCTCCGAGGAGGAATCCACGGAAGGAAGAACCGACATCCCATCATCCTGGTTTTGATCAAGGAACAGACGTCCCTGAACAAGGAACAGATGCCGCCCGCCTTTGGAAAGCGGGAATGCGGGGAAAAAAGCAGCGCACCCTCTCCCGTGGATGGACGCACGCGCCCCGGAGAAAGCTTCGGAAACAAAAAATGGTGAACCCGACGTGAAGCTCTTCTCCTCAACACGGGGAATGGTAGCCGTTGGGGCGCCGGATCCACAAAAAATGGTGAACCCGACATGAAGCTCTTCTCTTCAACACAGGGAATGGTAGTCGTTGGGGCCTCGGAATAATAGCATGTCACCAGGTCCGGGTAAACCTCACCGAGACGTGAACCCTCCAAGGGTCGTGGCCGTCAGGACATTGACTACTCTATTCTGTGACATCGTCAGCATGGATCCCTCTCGCCGACCATGGAAGACGGAATGACGTTGGGCCTTGGTTGTTGGTATCCTTTCCTGTTGATACTAATGGGTTCATCTCCCTGTTTCAGGAATCAGATCACTGCATTCGAAGCTCGATCGCCACCTGCCCACCGGCATAGGGGCAGGGGCAGTACCGACGCGGCTACCCCACACGGTCCCACCTATTCGGTGGTCGCTCTGGCTTCGACCGTCGTAGCAGCCGGGCGCTTGCGCCCCCTCTCCCCGTCAGAAATCATCCAACAGAGGGTGATCAATAACCTGGTTAGTAGGTTTGACGAGGAAGGGGTCATCCCCACTAGGGGCATGGCTCACTTGGATCTAGAGGCGGCCGCGCCTCACCACCATCACCGCCCTCGAGGGCCACGCAGGGAGCCGCCGCTCCCCACGTCGAAATTCAACCGCTTCGGAAGCCTATCCCCGGAGCGCTTTGACGCATCCCTTCCCTATGCCAATGAGGTGGGGGATGTCCGGGTCCACCCGATCGGCGATCCATCCCAGGGGTTAACGGCAAGAACCCCCGCCAGGCCACGTCGACGCTGCCGCCCAACTCCCTGAGCCAAGGAGCAGGCAATCTTCATGCCCACACCGCCGGTTCCGTCTCATCTGACTCGACGCCAGCATCGGGCGCGAGTGGGGGAGAATGCCCGTCCTAGGGCACCAGCATCAGCAACCATTGTGGCCCCATCCACTACTAACTCCTATTCCCAGATCCCTGCACATGTTGAGCAGGGGCAGTAGCGTGCCCGACTGGGATCGAAACCCCGACCGCCCTGCAGGCAGGTTGGGTCGAATCTCCCGGTCGCGGACACTGGAAATGGCCACTGCGGACCAATCCGCGGTAGTGCCGCTCACCATGAGGGCTCATTCCGTGCCACCGATCTGGGAATCCGAAAGCTTCTTCGCGATGGATATGCTCCGGGTATGACTCCTTCAAGCACCCACTGCATGGGGTATGAGGTCACTCCCCTACTTCCGGTCGCGAGCATGGAGCCGTTGTGTATCCAGTCGCTCACTCACATGGAGGTCCTCCCCATGTCCCTTTCGACATCTGTCCTGGTGCTTCTCGCACCCCGGCCTTCGGTCCCCTCTGCCCCAGCTCTATTGTGGCCGGGGGACCCCATGACGGAAGTCATCCTTACCCTGAGGAGCTACCCAGGGGCAGGAAGCCTGGGCGTCATCTCTGTAGGAGGAATGTCAGGGGAGTCCGGACGGGAATCAGACCATTCTGTTTCTTGGATTCTGAGGTAGAGTACGACTCGACGATGGAACCTCCCCCCCAACCCTTCGAGTTGAGGGCAGGGGTGGGTACACGGCGTGTCAGTCTCTTACTCCCCGAATGCGAGATCTGTATGATTCCCTCCTCCCTTCGAAGGTATATCCAGGAGGACGAGGACTTGGAGTACCGCCAGGGATCAAGCCCGCAGTTTCCGCTGACCTCCTCGGAAGCACCTCCCGCCCCTGTTAGGGAGGGTGAAGAACTTTTCTGGGGACCGACGGGGGAATCGTGGGGCGACACACCCTCGGCGAGCACCGATGCTGTGACAGGAGGCCCATCCACCGGCCCATCTTATCGCGACGTGGTAGCCAGGGCACTGCAACCCCTGGAGGATGACCCAGGGATCGGTGGCCAATCGGCCTGTTCACCGTATTCCCCACCGTCCAGCCCACCGCCCCGACGGCCTGCCTCGGCGTCATTGCCAATTACCCGACTTTACTCGGTGGACGAGCAGGGGAGGCAAGTTTCAGACCCCGAACCGGATCCGTGGAGCTTCTGGACCATTCTTGCAGCAGGCCACTTCCCTGAGAAGTTTTGGCCGGTCGTAGAATCGGGTTTTGATGTGCCAGAGTCACTCACCCCGGGAGAGTTTGAATGCTTCCGCCAGATTCTTCGGGTGACTCACTTCCGTCTCCGCCATCAGCTAGCGCCTTATCCCGGGAGCCAAGCGCATCTCGAGGAGATTGGTGAGCAGTGCTGCCGGGTTGACCTAGCAGCACTCCCTGCGGTCCGGCACCTCGAGTCGCTGGGCCTCCACGAGGACCTTCAGAAAAAATGCGTCTAGAGTTTTCAAGTACTCCACAGAGTTATTGTGGAGGCCACCCCACACGCGCACGTCCGTGGGTGGGGGAAGTACGCTGCTCTCCTCTTCTGTGCGATCCGCCGGCAGCCCGATCCACTGGGCGGCCCTGATGGAACGTCGCCAAGGGCAGTAGCAGTCAACATGGCTGAACCTTCAGATGAGGGAAACATTGTGGAGCCCCTCGACGAGGACTCACCCCTCGAGGACAGGCCACTACTGGACCCATCTGGGAGGATTACTCGCCAACATAGGAGCCTCCTAGGCCTTCCTGTACCCACTGAGGCACTGGCGCTAGGCCGAAACATCGGCAAGGGTAAAGAGCCTGTCAGGTCTGTCAAGCTCGCTGACCCATCTGCCTTAGTACAGAAGGCAGAGGAAGATCCCGAGAAGGCCACGCTACGCCAACAGCTAGCCGAGAAAAAGAGGCTGGTTGATGAGCTCCTGGACGAACGCATTACAGAGCGGCGGCCTGACTACGACAACCCTAGACCAGGACAGCAGGGGCAGGAGCATCTACCCCTTGCTGAGATCCCCCCGGGAAACCGTGACCGTGTCGTGTTCACCGACAGGGGAGACACCGGAGACCATGTAAAGAGGGCGCAATATGTTTCGCCGAACCCTCCCGAGCGGCGAGACAACCTGGGGGACCCTGCTTGATTTCCTACCGCCGCTCCGAGAGTCGCCCCGCCAGCTGCCCCCCGAGCCGCTGAGCGCGACTATCGTATCGAAGAGCCTGGAAATGTGCTTGTGGTTAGAGATCCCCTTCAGGACAGGAATCCACATCCGGATGATCTGATGGAAGTACTCATCGCTCGCTTGGAGGCCCTGGAAACTCAGCAGGTGGCGATCCCACCAGATGGCAATCCGTACCCCGCATGGGTGGATTGACATGCCGGCCCTGCCAGGATTTGGGAACCCCACTTTTTGCCCCTTTAACGGGACCAGAGACCCGCCACAACACTTGGCCCACTTCAACTCGAGGTGCGGGCCTATGTTAGGGACTCTGACGCAGCAGGAGGCTGCCAAGCTCCGGTGCTTCATTCAGACACTAGAAGGACCAGCATTCGTTTGGTACAGCCAACTCCCTGTTGGATCAATGACTAGCTGGGAGGACCTTCACCGACAATTCCTCTACCAGTTCAGTTCCACAACCCGGAAGACGAACATTGCAGACTTATTCAGGTGCAAGGAAAGACCCGACGAGCGAGTCGCGGACTTCATCGCCCAGTGGAAGGGGCTCACGTACTCCCTTGACATGCCACTGACTCAGGAGAAATTACTGACGATGTGTGTGGGGAACATCAAGGCGGAGTTGGTTCCTTCCCTGATCACGCAGAATTACCCTGGAGGGTTCCGGGACTTCTCAGACAAGGCTCAGTGCCTCGAAGAAGCCCTGCAACAGGCCAGTCAGGAACGCCCGCTGCCTCTTGTAATCCTTGCAAGGAGAGCCGCCAGAGCTGAGCCCGCTACTGTGGTGCAGATAGAGGCCCCCAGACAGCTAGAGTTGCTACCGGTGAAGCCAGCTTAGCAGGCTCATAGGGGTCCACCCCCATAGCCTCCGGCCCAACAGTGACCGCCTCAAAATCGGCAGGCGCCTCCGCGTAACGCACCGCCACCACCTAGGCGAGGAAATCCGGCTCCGCCTCCTCAGCCTACTCCTCCGGCCCCCGGCCATGGTCAACCCCCAAGAGTCCCCTTTCCAGACAGAAGGAATTGGGTTACTCGTTTGGCGAGGCACAGGTCCCCGGTTATTTCCGTAGTGCCTTGGAGCAGAGGATTGTGCGACTGCCTGAGTACCGGAAGCCAGAAGAGGCGTGTCTCACGGATTGCCCTAACTACTGCCCTTATCACCGGTTCCTGGGACACACCATCTAGCAATTCTATGTGTTCAAGGACTGGCTCCAAGACCAGATTGACAACAACATAGTCAGGTTGGGCCTAGCCCCGGCACAGGTGGCAGGTGTCTTCGTGGGATCGGATGGCAGTAGTGACGATGGGGATGGGTGGGAACAGGTTTCTGACCGTGGGTCCTGAAAGTATAATGACTGGATGGCCTGCAGGACGGTCACCCATGCCCATGGCATCATCTGTGCCCGCCTGGATCAGCCAGAGCCCTCAGAATCTGCGAGCACCGCTTCAACATCGTCGTCCCAACCTACTTCTTCCCAGAAGAGCAGGCAGCGGTGCAAGAAGAAAGAACGCGCCCTACCATTGCCGTCTTCTTCTTGCACGCTTGGCGATTTCATGCCCCTGGAAATGGGGATCCCTCCGAGACCCCGTCCGGTAATGGATGACCCCTCGAGTGAGAGCCCGGGGTACGCTTCGGTTAACACCGTAGAGTTGGTAAATCCCTTTGTGGATCCCGACGATGAGGAGCGCCAGGTGAACCTCCCTGAGATCCTAGGGTACGCTTCGGTTAACACCGTAGAGTTTTTAAATCCCATTGTGGCTCCCGACGACGAGGAGCGCCAGGTGAACCTTCCTGAGAGCCCGGGGTACGCTTCGGTTAACACCGTAGAGTTGGTAAATCCCTTTGTGGCTCCCGACGACGAGGAGTGCCAGGTGAACCTCCCCGAGAGCCCGGGGTACGCTTCGGTTAACACCGTAGAGTTGGTAAATCCCTTTGTGGCTCCCGACGATGAGGAGCGCCAGGTGGACCTCCCCAATGTCCCCAACCATCACCAATGTCGATGGAGCCGTGGCTACGTGAATCGCTGGGGCATGGCAGTCGTCACCTCCAGTCAGGACATCCACGCTACCGAGACCAGGAAGCAGTCCCGGTATAGAGAGCAGCACTCGCGGCTCCCTCATCCGGTGACAACAGGTTCGCTTCCACCACCGTTTGTGTTGCTGGATCGGGTGGAATTGCCTTGCCCGCGTCGCGACTAGCCCAGCCCTGCCACTGGCCGACTACGGACTTCCGATCCGAGCATGGTAGCCACCTCCCGGGCTTTAGCCAGTGAACAGCGGGACGTGCCTAGTACCAGTCAGTCACCGGTCCTGCCAGCAGGGCCCGTCATGCCCCCAATCACAGAGCAACCTCCTGTAAGCAGAAGCTCACGTTTTGCGCGAAAGTATGATGTCCTTAAGCATCTGGCTGGCATTCCGGCAAGGCTTTCCATCCTTGAGGCCCTCCGCCTATCGTCTGAAATGCATGAGGCACTCGCCGAGGCTCTAAGGAGCCCCCTCCAGTTTGAAACAGAGGTAGAAGCCGCAGAAGCCTTCCACAATGAGGTGATTGAGGACGCCAAATGTCAGGCGGTTATCTCATTCTCTGGTGAAGATGAAGACCCTCCCATACAGGGGCACATCCGCCCGCTGTACATCACTGGCCAGTTCATTGGCGTGGAGGTCCATCGTTGTCTTGTCGACATGGGTTCTGGGATTAACTTGATCCCAACTCGGACACTACGAAATCTAGGGTTGTCCGAGGATGATTTAACTCCCTCCGACCTCAGAATCCAGGGGTATGAAAGGACCGATCAAACTCCACTCGAAAAGATTTGTTTGAAGACCCAGTTCGGCAGCTTAATTACCAATACTGAATTCATGGTTGTCTCTCAGGACACTGCCTACAACGCATTGATGGGAATGCCGTGGCTCCATCTTCACGCAGCGGTTCCCTCGTCATACCATCAGTGCCTCAAATACTCCCTTAAGGGTCGAGTGGGTGTGCTCCAAGGAGATGCGTCCCCGTTTTCCTCTTGTGAAGCTTGTTACCTGGACGCTGACTATTAAAAGAGCAAGGACAAGCAGATCTTGGAAGGTGAGGTTGAGCCTGCCGCTGTCGCGAGTGATCCCTGGGCAGGTTTGGATGACGCATATGTCTTCCCAATCCATCGGTTGGAGGCCACAACTCCCGATATGGGAGAGTGATTTTTTGTCTCGGGTACCAGAGGAATGCATATTTCCGGGTCTAAGCGACAGTGGGAAATCACCTCGTACTCTTACACCAACCAGTCCTGGGTGATCCCTGAGCCTCCTACCCCCGTACATTATCGGGACATTGGGCTTATGGCAATGGCGGTACGTCATACATGCCTGTTTCTCCGATCCGGGATCGAACGGCTCAAGCCAACGCGACACCACTGCTTTGATGTCGTAAAGAGTGGCCCCTTGGGACGCAGGACAGATGGGATTGGATCAACCGACTTTGTCGCTACGGTCTCCGCGGTGCATGAGTCTCCCGTCGTGACGACCTCTGCCACCCAAGCCGGTGCTAGCTCCCCATCAGGGTCGAGCAACCCCGAAACGGCTCCCCCCGTGGACGATCCTTCCACAAGCGGAGAAGAAGACATGGAAGATGCTCCTCCTACCTTTGAGGAGGGTGTCTCCGCCACGGTTGACAAGCTCATACAGGTGAACCTCGGTAGTAAGGCGGACCCGAGAGCCACATTAGTCAGCGCCGCTATGCCTCCCGAGGAACGGAAACAATACATAGACTTCCTCAGACATCACCGTGATGTGTTTTACTGGGGTTATGATGAGATGCTGGGACTAGATCCCCAGGTAGCCGTCCACCACCTTGGCCTCCCAGCAAACCATCGCGGGTTCAAGCAGCCTCCCAGAAAGATGCACCCCTTTCACGGTTCCATGGTTGAGGCCGAAGTTGATAAGCTCATTAAGGCAAAATTCGTCAGGGAAGTCCAGTACCCCAGGTGGCTAGCCAACATTGTGCCTGTTAGGAAGATGAACAGGAAGATCAGGGTCTGCATCGACTTCCACAATCTTAATCACCACTGTCCGAAGGATGACTTTCCCCTTCCCGTGACAGAGATTTTGATCGATGCAACGACCAGGTTCCAAGCCCTCTTCTTCATGGATGGGTACTCTGGGTACAACCAGATCCAGATGGCCCCCGAGGATGAAGAGTTCACTGCCTTTAGGGCCCCCAGGGCACTTTCTACTATTGGGTTATGCCCTTAGGCCTGAAGAACGCGGGTGCCACCTATCAACGGGCCATGCACCGCATATTCAAGCCGATCCTCGGGACGCTGGTGGAGTGCTATGTAGATGAACTGGTGGTTAAATCTCGTCAGTGTCAGGACCATCTCAAAGACCTTGAGAAAGTGTTCGGTTTGCTCCGTTCTCGTCACTTGAAGATGAACCCGTTGAAGTGTGCCTTCGGGGTCACCTCTGGAAAGTTTCTTGGCTTCATCGTTAGGTATCGAGGCATGGAGATCGACCCCGAGAAGATCAAGGCCATCAGTCAGATGCCTCCCCCGAGTAATATTCGGGAGCTTCGAGGCCTCCAAGGCCACTTAGCCTATATGCGCCGATTCATTGCGAATCTGGCCGGAAAGTGTAAGCCCTTTTCTCGGCTCGTGAAGAAAGGAACCACCTATGGGTGGGATGAAGAGTGCTAGACCGCTTTTGAGGAAATCAAGCAGTATCTGCTTCAACCTCCAGTCCTAATGCCACCCATTCTCGGAAAGCCGCTTGTCCTTTGTGTGACCACCCTAGAGCGATCCCTTAGTGCCCTTCTCACCCAGAAGAACAACAAGGGAACGGAGAATAGCCTCTACTACCTCAGCCGAATGCTCCTCGACACAAAAGTCAGATACTCTCCCATCGAGAAGAGCTGCCTGGCGCTCGTATTCTCCATACAGAAATTGCGGCACTACTTGTAGCACCACGAGGTACAGCTGGTCTCTCGGGTAGACCCGTTGAAATACATCCTGAGTTGGCCTATGTTGACCGGCCGATTGACACGCTGGGTGGTGATCCTCCAGAAGTTAGACATTAGGTTAGTACCTCAGAAGACCATCAAAGGAGAGGCGATGACAGACTTCTTAGCTGCTCATCCAACCTCTGTGGACTAGCCACTGGATTTGGGCTTTCTTGATGAGGAAATCCTCTCATTCGATCACGCAACCCCATGCTGGCAGATGTACTTTGATGGCACCTCCTGAAGCCCTACCGGTAGAAGGATCAACGATCCTAGGCTTAACAGAGTGGGCCTGGGTATCGTCTTCACCACCCCGGAGCAAGCCGTTCTGCCATATTCTTTCTTTTTTTCAGAAGGCTGCACCAACAATGAGGCAGAATATCATGCCCTCATCACCGACCTCGAGTTGGCTCTAGAGGTTAACGTACCCCACCTGTATGTAAAAGGGGACTCTGAGCTAGTCATCAGGTAGGTTAACAGTGACTACGCTGTCAGGAATCCCGAACTCATGCCGTTGATGGAGTGCACCCTCCATCTAATGCCTATGTTCCCATCCCGACCAGATGTCGTTCACGTTCCCCGGTCGCAGAACAGTCGAGCGGATGCTTTGGCCAGCCTGGCCGCATCACTCACAGAGCCCGAACAGGATGACCTAACCATCCACGTGGTGCACCGAAGAGTCATTGCTCCTGTTATCCCGGAGGGCGGTCGTGGCCCGCGAGTGAACCATCTCACCGCTGGTGCCCCCGTGCCAGGACCCCCTAGGGATTCAGGCGTGGTGATCGAGACAGTTCTTGACTGGAGGACACCCTTGGTTGAATATCTCCGGCACGACAATATTCCAATGGACCGAGCAGAGCGGGAACAAATCCAGCGCCGCGTGCCGCCGTTCACCCTTCAAAGCGGTCCCAGCCGTGAGCAGCTTTTTTACAGGCGCGGGTTTGACGATGTTCTCCTCCGTTGTCTTCAAGGAGTTGAGATCCCGCAGGTCATGCAGGAAGTGCACGCTGGCTCCTGTGGCACCCACCAGGCCGGGTCAAAGTTGTCCCACCAGATTCAGAGACTGAGATACTTCTGGCCCTCCACGATCCACGACTGCATCGAGTACGCCAAGAGGTGTCATGCGTGCCAAGTTCATGCTAACTTTGTGCATCGGCCACCGGAGCCTCTCCATACTACTAAGTATTCTTGGCCCTTTTCAGTCTGGGGTTTGGATGTCGTAGGGCCTTACCCGCCAGCGACGACCTGCCAGTGCCAGTTCATCTTAACCGCCACGGGTTTCTTCTCAAAGTGGGTAGAGGCAGCCCCACTTAGGGAAGTCAAGGCTGGTTCTATCACCGACTTCGTGAGTTACAATATCATTAATCGGTTTGGAATACCTCACACTATCCTCACGGATAATGGAACCAACTTCCGAGAGGCCGAGCTGAAGAGATTGTACGCCAAGTACAACATTCTCTCTAACCACACCTCCCGCTATCATGCGCAGGTGAATGGACAGATTGAGGCATTTAACAAAACCATCTCTAACATTCTGCAAAATATGGTTGGTCAGAATAAGAAAAGTTGGCCGGAAAAGCTCCCCAATGCCCTCTGGGATTATAGGACGACGACTCGCAATTCCACCCAGGTGACCCCGTATTCCCTGGTATACAGAGCTGAGGCCGTGCTTCCCATCGAGGTCCAACTGCCCTCATTTCGCACGGCGGTCTACGACTAGCAAGCGCCGGACAGAGTTGCCAAGATCCATCTAGACGAATTGGAAGCACTGGATGAAAGTAGGCTTCACGCTTTACATAACTTGGAAAGGCATCAGAGCAGGATGGCTCGAGCTTTCGATAAGAAGGTTCGCCTCCGCTCCTTCCTGTAAGGTGACCTGGTGTTGGCTCTCAGAGCGCTAATGATTCCTGGCAGGAAACCACCCAAGTTGGAACCCAAGTGGGAGGGACCTTTTATTGTCCATAAGGTCTATCCCAATGGTGCTTATTCCCTGGTGACTATGGATGGTGAGCGTATCACTCCTCCCACCAATGCCAGGTTCCTCAAGAAGTACTTCGCCTAAACTGTATGGTCCTGCATGAACTTAAACTGTATGGTCCTGCATGACCTTAAACTTTATGGTCCTACATGACCTTAAACTGTATGGTCCTGCATGACCTTAAACTGTATGGTCCAGCACGACCTTAAACTACACTCTGCCCTACATCTAGGCTCTATGGTCCGAGCTCTAAGACCTAAAACTAAGATCCTCTTTTGGTTCTTCCCTTTTCACGGTCCGAGCTCTAAGACCTAAAACTAATATCTATATTCCGTCCAACATGACGTTAAACTATATTGCCAGAACTACATCTAGCTTGATTCCCATCCTAATGGGATACGTAGGAATTCCCAGACCTTTCGTCTTTGGGTCCAGCTTGAGGTCCGCTGTCGCGTCTGTTTTGCCTTTGGGACTTCGACCACAGGGTCGCGTGGCGTGGTGTGAGATTATGTCCCCATTCACGTCAGGTTTGCACTGGATGCACCACATGCACCCTGTTCTCAGGGTTTAGCCCTCCTCTGTCCAATGGAATTTAAAGATGCATATCAAGAACTACATGTGGCTTGATTCCCATCCTTATGGGATACGTAGGACCGCCTGAACACCTAGATGTCAGGTCCAACCCCATCGCTTAGGAGATCCCACGATCTCCCGGTGCCCAGGGTGTTTGGCATTACGCCCCCTATTTTGCCCAGGGATCCGCCATCTCTTGGACGCTCTCAGACTGAGCCCTATGACCCTTTCCAGTGGTCTGCCGATGTGCTCAAGGAACTCTGGTCTAGAACTTGGAGTTCCAGATTCGACTTAGGCAAGTTCCATCCACTTTCCAAGCTTTGTGTTCCCCTTCATTCGGGCCCCCGTCATCCTTCATACCCGGAGGGACCCCCAAGAACGGCCTGGATGCAACGCCCAAGGGATATCCTACCGTCATGGGCCAATGCCCCCGAGGGTTTCAGATAACAAATCGACACAAATCCCGCGTTGCGAACATGGTCAACGGTTGATGCTCATTTGTTTGTCCCCATGGCTAACACGACAGGATGCTGCGTTGCGAACATGGTCAGCAGTAATCCTCAGTCGTCACGCCGGTTCCCCAGGCCCTAAATGTTGGTGGCATGGTTCATGTCATGTTCCGCCCCGCCGTGTCAAGGTGGAATCTCGACACTCCTTATACTAACCCTCAGTACACCCCCGCACATCAGATAGACCGAGCTGCGTAACGGTGTCTCTCGGGGTTCCCGCGATCTGAGTGCTAGAGTATGTGCTTGGGTCTCCTCTTTACGGGTTGCGTGCAACTTGACCTTCATCCCCTTGGGGAGTGAGGAGTCTCCCAGACATTGCATTTCGGGCCCAGCATAGCTGGGAGCTAGCATCTCCTGCCCCTCCCTGATTGTTGAACCCTCGTAGGGCTCCTTGGCCCGAGGCTCCTCTCTCGGTTGGTCCAAACCATACGACCTTAAACTGTGTTTTTGGTCCAAACCATACGACCTTAAACTGTGTTGTTGGTCCAAGCCATATGACCTTAAACTGTGTTGTTGGTCCAAACCATATGACCTTAAACTGTGTTGTTGGTCCAAACCATATGACCTTAAACTGTGTTGTTGGTTCAAACCATATGACCTTAAACTGTGTTGTTGGTCCAAACCATACGCCCTTAAACTATGTTGTTAGTCCAAACCATACGACCTTAAACTGTGTTGTTGGTCCAAACCATATGACCTTAAACTATGTTGTTGGTCCAAACCATACGACCTTAAACTGTGTTGCTGGTCCTATCACACGACCCTAAACTGTGACATTATCTTCCTGGCCGCACGATGAAAAACGGCACTGCATTGTGGTGAGCTCGCTGTAGAGGGCATCACGTTGGGTATGGGTCTTGTGCCATGCCATTTGTCAATGCCTATCACGGCTTGTTACTTGTGGAGACACCATGGCCTGCTACTCTAGGTCTGTCGCTTCACAACAAAAAAACCACTCACCTTAAAGGACAAACAAGATTTATCAAATGACGCTTCTTCTAGTGCAAGGGCCACACCCTCACTCCCCTTTTCCCTTGGCATTGGTATCTTACCATGTCAATTTTCAGAACTACGTATGGATTGATTCTCATCCTTATGAGATACGTAGGAACGCCTGGGGCACTTCCCCGCGGGTCCAGCCTACTTCCGTGTTCGGTCCCTCGACTCGAGCATTTCCCCGGAGAGCACATGGTAAGTAGGGCTTAGGTCCTCCCTCACGTCGGGTTTTGTAACCGCCTGGCCATGTGTCTATTTCTCCCCTTTCCTTACGGTCCGAGCTCTAAGACCTAAAACTAAGATCCTCACGGTCCGAGCTCTAAGACCTAAAACTAAGATCCTCATGGTCCGAGCTCTAATACCTAAAACTAAGATCCTCACGGTCTGAGCTCTAAGACCTAAAACTAAGATCCTTATGGTCCGAGCTCTAAGACCTAAAACTAAGATCCGTACGGTCCGAGCTCTAAGACCTAAAACTAAGATCCATATTTCTTCCCGCATGACGTTAAACTGTATTTCGTCCCGCATGATGTTAAACTGTGTTTTCAGAACTACGTGTGGCTTGATTCTCATCCTTATGAGATACGTAGGACCGCCTGGACGTTTTGTCTTGGGTCCAGCCCCAGGGATTACTAAACCCCATCCTTCCTTATTGTCGGCCACTCGGCCCGACTTCATGGGAAGTGGTGTAATCGGGATATCTACCCCGAGCATGTTCGGGATGCCCCATGGTAATAATGGGAAGCGGCAGTTCTCTCGCCAAAGAGGTCCTTCCTGGAAATTGGGACGACCCATGATCCGGTTGGTACGTCTGCCTAATGCGCCTTCGCCATGGTGGCGCAATTTCGGGGGGTGTTGGACTCTGTTAGAACAAACCACCCCTCCACCTTCCATGCCTTGAGTCCCCCATTATTCGGACCCTCATTTACTTTCATGTTTGATGGGACCCCCTAACAGTATGGATGCTCGACCTATGGTCCGCCTACTGTCCTAGGCCAACGTTCCGGAGAACTGGTCATGTTTGACGGGACCCCCTAACAGTATGGATGCTCGACCTATGGTTCGCCTACTGTCCTGGGCCAACGTTCTGGAGAACTGGTCATGTTTGATGGGACCCCCTAACAGTATGGGTGCTCAACCTATGGTCCTCCTACTGTCCTGGGCCAACGTTCCGGAAAACTGACCAACGATATTTGAGTTAGGCCCCGTGTTGCGAACATGTTCAGCGGTCAGCCCTCATTTATTTTCCTCCCATTCCAGGCCAACGTGATATGGATGATGTGTTTCCGCCATGGTTGACAGTTATCCTCCATGGTTGCGCCCCATTGGGTTCCGAATTTGGGCAGCGTGATTCACCCTTCCTCTCTATTCCCCTATGTTCGGATGGATTTCAATGCCCCCAGCATTGCCCCACTTGTGTGTAAGAGCACATTGAGAAGTTGACACATCAATCGGCTTAGGGGTCTCCTCAGAAGTCTAGGCCCAATTTTGGACGCCTGAAGCTTGGTCAATGCCCCACAGTTGAACGAAATGATGGTATGAGAATCTTCTGCTCCTTGCGTTGGGTATGACCTACAGGAGCCTAGGGATGAGTTGTTATTTGTTTTGAAACTATGGTTGAGAACATTAAACCAAGGGTACAAATGAGTGGATTTGACCACATATTGGATTGAGACGATGAGAAGTACAAGCAGAAAGTTCATGAGATGGCAAAAAACAAAACCCTTAGGGGTCAGCGTGCTGAAGCGATCTTTCCAGCGCTGCTACCCTCTGGCTGGTAGCCTCCAGGACCACTTATTGATCTTTGAAGAATCTATCCTCATCATCCACCATAGAGCGCAGCTCGCCAGCCCTAGCTTGTGCCTGTTCCCGCTTGGTTTGAAGTACGGTCACCTGGTGACTCGCCTTCACCAGTTGTTCCTGTGCATCAGCCAGTTGGGCTGTCAGTTGCTCCACGAGCTCAGAGCATGTTGCGATGAAGGCCTCTTTATCTGCCGCCTGCCCTTCGAGATGCCGGACTTCCTGCTCCGCCCTCAGCAGCGCTTGAGTTCTCACCGATCCTTCCTGGCACTGGGAAGTGTCGGTGCGCCGGCTGCTCTAGTGTATCTTCTCGGCCATGTAATCACAGACCGTTAGATGAAGGCGCTGAGCGTCAGCCCCTCCGGCACATAGGAAGCACAGCCAAGTCTGAAGTGATCCCATCCACCTCAGCCAATCCGACTGGGGCTACCTGAGGAAGAACTGGATACACTTCCACCCTTTGCGTCGTGTCATCTGGATCTCCTCGGTGACCTATGAGTCTGATTCATCAATCTCCTCAGGGTCAGCGGGTCGGTATAGGGGGAAGGCCACCAACAGATCGGCAGCAGGATCCACCCCAAGGATGTCTTCGTGAGGAATAGAATCCTCGACGTCCGGGCGACCTTCTCTCGCCCCAGCAGCAATGATGCCTCCACCAGATTCTGACCGCGTTTCAGGAACAGCGCCGCTGATGTCTGCCACCCCCTATTCATCAATTGTCGGGGCCGACTCAGTGTAGAGAGCATGTTCCGAGTGAGGTGGTATGTCCGCCGCTGGTCCACTTGCGGATGGCCCGGGCTCCGCAGCCTGACGTGCCTCCAGTGTTGAGATAACTGCGCAGGGCATACGCTGGTCAGACGAGGTATTTTGACACCAAGCACCAGTAGTGAAGCATGAGACTTATAGGAATCTAGAGCGTTGGTCCCCAATGTTTCGGCCGCTGCAGGAGCTGCCATAAGGGGAGACCCCTCTGCGCTGGTTAATTCAATGATGGGTGTCAGATCCTCATCATGTCCCACTGGTTCCTCTCCACCCTCCTCTGGTGGGGACGACCGTCCACCACTCAGCTGCTCCTGAGTAGGATGGGGAAGTGAGTTAGAAGTTGGAAAGTAGAATGGATGAATGAGGGAGATGAATAAAGACAGAGACAAACCTCGAGAATCTCGGTTATGTTGAGATCAGAGTCAGCAATATCGCCGCTCTCTCGGAGACTCCCTTGGTAGGTTTCCCCTTGCGACCCCTCACCTTCGGGCTCCTCTTCTTCGTCTTCTCCCTCGACTTCGTCCTCTCCGGTTTCCTCCTCCCCCTCTGGCTCCTCGTCACTATCGCCTTCTCCCGGCAGCATCACTTCCGGATCACGCTCTTGGCCAAGCATCACTTTCAATAAGAAATTTGGTTCCGCACGCCTCCCCCTTTGGCATGCGTATGCGTCCATGGCTGTCAGATAATCATGCCGCCGATGTAAGTTCACTAGGTCAGCAATTCGAGCGAGCCCGACCTCCGGCAGTTGGATCCCATTCTACATTATCTTCTTCCAGATGGCTTCGACGCTCAGCGATTGCCGCAGGGTCATCTAGGCCGACCATAGTGCCGGGATAATTGCGTCTTGGGAAGTTTCGAGCAGATATCTTATCTGCTTCCCGGGCAGTTCCCTGGCCACCTCATGTGACCCCCCCTGTGGGTAACGAGGACGTGGCAACACCATGTGATGTTCCCACTACCGAAGTCCCGGCCTGCGCAGGCCTCGCTGCCTGACGCGCCCTTGGCTCCCCCCTTCCGACAGCACCGTGCCTTCTTTCCCGTCGCCCGGTTTCTGCGCGAGTAACCTCGAGTTGCTGGACACGCTTGCGCAATAGCCCCTCAGGGTACGCAATGGTCCAGTTTTTGGAATATTCGGTTGCTAGGCCGGCATCGACCCTGGTGGGAGGAAGAGTAACGACGTCGCCAAAGCCAGAAGTGGTAAACATCAACCACATCTGGCGCAGGACGTATGGATTCTTCTCCTGCCAGACAGCCGTGAATACCTTTTTCGGCATTCATTGGAGGCACCCAAACTGTCTGGCGAATCGGGATGGCACGTAAGGCTCGCATATCACCTTCTTGTCGATCCGAGCCACGAGCACCCCACCCCGAATGCTCTGGAAGTATTCCTGCTGTTCCAGAGATCCTCGCCCGTTGTCCACTAGTTGGCCGACTGGGGTGGGGAATGGGCTGAAGTTGAAGTTGGCGTGGTTGCCAATGCGGATCCTCACACCCTCCTCATTGAGCGTCAATGGCGCGACCCCTGCGATGTTTAGCAAGGGCGGTCAAAAGCCATTGCCCGGAGGACGGACGACGTTTGGGAAAGTATACCCGCCGAGATGAGCCGCCACCCAGCCATGTAAGATCTGGAAGGGACCACACACTCTCCGAGGCGACCCCCCTCATGAGATGCGCCCCAGGATGGAATACAGCTTGGCCAGCACGCATACGCCCAAGTTGAACCGTTTGTTGGCGGCCATGGATCCCGCCATCACCAAAGTCACTGTACGGACGCCCATCCTTGCGTCCCGCACCGGTAGGAGCCACCCGCTCAGGAAGGCGGCAAGGAACCCGGCATACCGGACGTTCGGGTCTCAGGCCTCAATGATGCGGTAGCCCCATGATTGGTATTGCCCTGCCTCCAGGGTCTTCCAGTATGACCCGTCCTTGCTCCTCTGAGTCGCGGTTGGGCACTGTTTGCCCCGTCCCAACATCTTGACGGTGGGATCCCTCTCCAGGAACAGGCTAAACCAGCCCTTGTAGGTGATGTCCTTCAGGAAGTCCTTGACCCCCAGCCTCTCCTTGGCCAGCTGCAGCAGGTGCCACGTTATCATAGGCGTCCGCGACCTATCTCCCCAGGTGTTCTTTGGAGGAACAAACTCGTCGTATTGGTAACCCTCCAGTGGGATACCTCCAATGCAGTGAACGTCCCAGAGACTGATGCCGACTTCCCCATGATGAAGGTGGAACGTGTTGGTGTCAGGAGACCACCGGGTGAATAGCTCCGGTCCGAGTTCAGGCTGACGGTGGAAATGGAACTGCGATGTCCATACCGCCTCGAACATGTCGATATACCGCAGTTCGTCTCTGAACTGGTCATAGGTATGGCGAACCCAGAATGCCCAGGCCCATTCGCTGGTGAAGTTACCCCCGGACCGCAGGTCCCAATCCTTCAGCCAGCCCTTCGTGTCATCCGTGATGCTTTGACGGAACGTGCTCGCGTAGAGGGCCAGAGAATCCTCCGCCACAGGCTCATCCCCGGTAATAGTTCTAGTCCTCAGGTTTAGAACATAAACATCCATATGTCTAGTTTCCCTGGCAGGATGGCCATTGTTGGTGATGTTGTATCAAGGAAGTTCATCCTCCCGAGTCACCCAAGACTGCGGCGTGTCCATTTCGAAGCCCGGCAGGGGCACCTCCTCCAGGATGCCAAAATTCTAGAGTGGGAGGTTGTCTGATAAGGGATATGCCTTTTGGGCCAGAGTCAGCAGGTTGAACAAGGTCAGATTGTTGGAGACAATCACCTTGGTGCCATAAACCTCCTCGTTTGCCGCCATTTCTGTCCTACAGGCAGCGACTTCCCCCTCATCAACTCGGTTTGCGTCCATCTCGAATTTTTTGGAAGTTGAGAGAAATCAGAATGCAGTGCGTAGAATCGGAGAGTTTGGCGTGAAATTTGGCTGAGTTACGCGGAATCTTGGAGATGAGCGCGCAATCGGCACGTGGAGCGCGAAAAAGCCCGACGAGGCGCGAGATCACGGCCGAATTTTGGATGGAATTCCGCGCTGCCAGAGCATTATTACATGCAGTAGTGGAAGCGATTTCGCGCACGAGAGCGATAAGCTTATCATGCGGAAAAAGCGGATGTACGGATTTGGGACCCAACGCCCCTTTTTATAGGCAAGTCCAGGGTTCCGCGCCGCGCGGAAAGAGTATTTTGCGCGCGTCCGTAGGTTTTGTGCACCCCATCGGAATTTGGCGTGCAACTTGACCAGGAGGCTCAACACTTTGGCGTTTCCCTTGGAATCCGATCGTTGCGACCTCTCGCCGATCCAATTCCAAGGGGGGGCATTTGTTGATGCCGAAAAAATCCCGTAACTCCCGGAGGAAGTTTCGGAATGACGAAGCAAATTCATATTCGGAATCAGAGGCCCGATCCGGAGGCCCGGGATGTGGTGCGTGAAATAAAGGAGGCTCCGCGTGAAAAAATTTTCTGCGCGCGTAGAATCATCGGGTTTCGCGGAATGGAGCCATTGAGGCACGCAATATTTGCACGCCCGGTTCCGCGCGGCGAGATTTTGCGCGCCGACTGCGCTCGGCACGAAGAATTTCGCACGCCACCTGGATTCCACACCGGAGGTCACCTATAAATAGAAGGTTACCCCGAACGGTTTGGGGGTTGAGGAATCTGAAGCGACTCCCATGCGCGCAATTCGGCTCCCCCCGCACAAAATATGACTTCCAGGTAAAACCCTCATTTCACGCAACCTTGCCCCAGAGTTCGCCTTTGCGCGCAACTGCACCGGCTTCAGTGAGTTTTCCCCCTCCGCAGTATTCCAGCCGTGCGCACAATCTGTGCCTCGTGCACGCAATACCCTGCCGTGCACGCAAAACCCTGCGCGTAGTTCCCTCTCCGCGCACAATTCCATTGCTCCATTGCGCGCCGTCCCGGTCTTTTGCACGCAAACCTTCCCTTTTGCGCGCAAAACCCAGGACTCCTCACCTTGATGCCCCTTGGCTGCCCCCTGCACCGGCATCTGATGTCTCCCCTGCTGGGCATGCGCGCCATGCGTTGTTTTCCTGTACGGCCTCCCAGGCTCGTGCGAAGTAACCTCAAGGTCCCTTGGGCCGTATTTCCCATTGCGTTGATTTGCCTTATGCTTCTCCGCATATGAACCCTAATGGCTACTGCTTCTTCTCATAGCCACGCTAACGTGGACCCCCCGGTGGTTCACCCTGCGCCCCCCCTTCACAATGGCCTTACCGATGCCTTCCCTTCCACAAGGGGTAGAGGGCGTTGGGCATGTAAGCCCTAGGGGTGTGAAGCGAACCCACCTCGTCCAAGCTACAGGACGTTAAACTGCTAAGCACCTCATCCTTAACACAAGACATTAAACTATGGTTTGACCCCGTGCTTCGCACGCAGGGTCCCCCCAGCTCGGACATTCTTTACACCCACTCATCTCCACGGGAATGGACTCTTCCTCACATGGAATGAGATCCTCCTTGTCAGAGCGACATTTGTCCGTGGGGGAAGGGCTGCCTCAGAGCGTAAGCCCCTAGCCTTTCTTGCGGATGATTGCACCCATGCATCTCCGTACTTCCCCCCTGCCAAGGCCAGTGGAGTCCTTTTCCCACTGTGCTTTGTCGCACCATGGGCCTCCACCCTAGATTAAGCCCCGACACCAAGGGTCGCTAACCACGCGTAAGCCCCTATTTCTTCTTTGGGCCGCTCAACACGTAAGCCCCATTACGCTTCTCACGGACGCACCTTTCACGACGTGATCATCTTGTCCCTGCTGCCTCTTGTTTCCCACACAGAGCATGACTAACGTGGGCTTAGAGCGCACATCGACCATGACATCCTCCTATGGGCCGCCCCAGAGTGTAATCCCCATCCCAGCGAACTACGTGGACTTTGATCCGTGCTAACGTACGGTACGTAGGAAGCCTCCACGAGGTTCAAGCCCACCACCCGGTCATCCCGACCTCTCCATGTCAGTTACCTGACTAACTTGGTCCACCTCAGAGCTTAAGCCCCAAATCCTCTGTCCCGTATGACGTTAAACTGTATTCCATCCCGCATGACGTTAAACTGTATTCCGTCCCGCATGACGTTAAACTGTATTCCGTCCTGCATGACGTTAAACTGTATTCCGTCCCGTATGACGTTAAACTGTATTCCGTCCCGTATGACGTTAAACTGTATTCCGTCCCGCATGATGTTAAACTTTATTCCGTCCCGCATGACGTTAAACTGTATTCCGTCCCGCATGACGTTGAACTGTATCGCGTCTCGCATGATGTTAAACTGTATCGCGTCCCGCATGACGTTAAACTGTATCCCTCCTCTTGGGCTGTCTCAGAACGTAAGCCCCATGTCTCACTCCGCCATCCATCCTGATCCTTACCCGGGCCGCCACATCCCAGTGAGATCATGCCAACCTTTCCCACTCCATGATATATGGGAAGCCTCCCACGTGCGGGCCCCAACATCGGTGTTTCCACCTAGGGATCCTTCAACCCGATCCGTCTCCGCAAGACGTTAAACTCGCGACATACCCCGTGTTAAACATGGGAAGCTGAGGAAAACCTCAGATGGTACACATTCCCCGCGTTCGATGTGGGATGGCTCAGGCTTCCATGCCCTCGAGAAGCCCTGTGATGAGGGACCAAAGACAGACATGTCGACGACGCCCCAACGTGACCATTCTCCTCACCGCAGGTTGCTGTCCCGATGAGACCCCTTGGAGCGTCTTGACAGAAGCAGCGTAATTAACTGGCGTCCATGTAGATATGGCACCGGGAATGAGCTTCACGAACCCGTATTAAATCTATGAGGGAGACCCGGACTAGGTGATGAGCTCCAAGGAGGAATCCACAGAAGGAAGAACCGACATCCCATCATCTCGGTTTCGATCAAGGAGCAGACGTCCCTGAACAAGGAACGGATGCTGCCTGCCTTTGGAAAGCGGGAATGCGGGGCAACAAGCAGCGCACCCTCCCCCACGGATAGACTCGCGCGCCCCGGTGAAAGCGTCAGAATCACATGTATTATTTTATTTCTTAAATAATAAATTTCCTAGCTAAAAAAACAAGTTACCGTGGTGAAAACTAAAATTGTAGAAGTGAGTAGCATTAAAGGTAAAGGGAATAAAATATTTAAACCGTGTTTATTTTTTAATGGTTTAAATGTTTATATACCATATACTCCTAACAATATATTATTTACCAAATTTTTAGGCACTTTTCTTGACAGCGACTTCCTATTATTGAATAGTTTTGGGTATTTACAAAAAAATCATCTCATTATCACTTATAAAAGGGAACTTCTTGTCCCGCTTTATTCACACACAAAAATCCTTTGGGTTCAAGAAATATAATACCCAAATACCTTATTTTCACCACCTTCCATATGCTAGAGGAATTTTTTTAATTAGAAGATCCCTCCCTGGACGTATTTCGGAGAAAACCTAAACATGCTTTTTGAAGAAGAGGAATTGTTCTTAATCGAAATTTTGTATTATTTGTTATTCAATATCCTTATAATATTATTAAAAAATTATTATCTAACAAAATTATTATCTATATTATATTTATATCTTATTATTTTAATGACATAACCAACCTCTGTCTCTTCATCCATAATATGGGAATTGAAACCGTCATTCATGTTTATGGAGGACATCTGCCTTGTGAATCGATGTAAATTGGTTACCATCATTTCTTATAATGGATATTATTTTTAGTAATGTATATAATGAATATATATATATATATTTAATGGAATATTAAAATTATTTAAAATTAATATATCATATATTTTTATACCTTCACATTCATTAAAATATTGTAACATCATTTATGTGCACATGTGGATTAGGACCTCCACGAAGTGGTGTGATTTGTTTTTAATTATCACATCACATGGGTGGAATATATAAGGGAATATAAATTAATAATATGATATTTATTACATTATTATAATTATTTAAAGATAAAATAATACTTATCATATTTCCTTGTTGATCATTTCAATATGTAAACATTACTATAGAATACGTATAACCTTCCATCTCTATGATTATAAGGAAGTTCACATTTCATAAAAAAAATTCATGATTTATTTTAAATGTATATTTTATCTATTAAAATAATGAATAATTATTGTTTTCTATTATTGAGATGATTTAACAATGACTTATTTTACCATCATCAGCCTACCGAATTCATTTTTACATATGATCAGAATACCGACAAAAATGTATGATGTTAAATTAATTGATTAATTAAATAAATAAAACATGAAAAATAAAAAAATAGATAATAAAAATGAAAATTATTCCTAATAATGTAAATATTTAACATAATATTATTATTTAATGAGATAAAGTTTGTATGTGATGAGTTGAACATGAGGTAAGGGTTTTTAAAACTCAATCACTTTTCATTAGGTTATATTCCTTATTTATTGACTATGTGATGCCAATATTATGTATGAGATTAGTATTATTATATTATTTTTTATTTACCTTTTTTAGGTGGATTTATTTTTTTATGCATATTCTATTCATTAATTAATTCTCACATCAATGTTGTGATCTTTATAGGGATTTCATCTCCATTTACCCCTATTGAGCCATATTTTAATTTTATACACCAAATTTATATTATATGGTGTACGTAGTGCACATTTTACATATTATATCATTAATTCATCGTATTTTTACTTAAAATTCATTTTACCTCATCCAGTGGTATTTGATTCAAATGTTACGAAAGAGTTAAAGGTGTTATGTTAAAATATCCTTTCCTTTTTAGATTGTTTGTGTTCAATGTTCCTTTGGGGAAAATATTATAAAAATATTTTTCACGAATTTAATCCCTTTTATTCTCATTTGTTCATGATTTTTTTTACAATTTTTGTTTCCATTTCCTCCCTTATTGAATAAAGAAAAAGTAAGAAATTAGTTTTCATGTAATACTAATCGTGTATCTTCTATTCTATATGGAATCATTCTTTTATATTACTTGTTTTCATTAATATATTTTAAAGATAATTTTTAATATTATTAAATTATTTAGTAAATTAATTTTTACCCATGATTTAATTTTTTGAAAAAAAATAAAGTAATATTTATTTTATTTTCCGAACAACATTGTTTTTGTTTTTTTTACAAAAATGTGAAAGTAATTTTTTATTTTAAACTATATGGAATGAATGGAATTTACTACTACAATGAAAAGTAAATGATTTTAATCTTACCTTACAATATTCCAAAGTTATTTCTAAATAAAATTATTTCTATAATATTTTTTCAGTTTTTAGATTTTAAATAATTGATTTCAAAGTGAAAAGGGTATCTTCCACAAGAAATATTTCATGTGATCTTTTAAAGATGTTTTCATCATTGATGAAAACCATTATTATTATATATTTCATTAAACTTTTGTATATATATCTCTTAAATATATAGCCAGATCATTCTCCCATCCTTTTATGGGATAATACTTGCCTTAATTTTATTAATCAAATGTCTTCATTGTGAAATTTCCTCTGATTAAGACATAGGGAAAGACAATTAAACTTGTTTCTTTCCAAGTTTAATTATTATGTTTATACCATATGAATTAATACTTTGTTATAGAACACATAATCATGTATATTTTATGATGGGTGTTCCTAGATAGAAATCCCACACAGCACATGATGTTTTTGGTCTCATGAGATGTTCTGTATGGGATTTAAGAGTAAACCAAATCCTTTATGGGGATCTGTCTACCATGTGATGTTGTCTTAGTAGTTATCCTTGAATTATTAAATTATAATGTTATATTTTTCTTCTAAATTTATTATGTTTTGATGATCTTATCATGCCATGTTATTTATGTAATTATCCTATGTGATTACTCATGGTCCTTCTCTTTTTTATAATATCTTGTTATACCCCTGACTCACATGTTATGTTTCCTTATTATGTTTATTCCCTTACTAAGATTTAAATCTCAACCTTTATTTTATTTATTCCAATTTTTATCATATTTCATTATAGGAGATAACTAAGGAGAATAAAAATAATGATGGTATGTTTTAGTTTATTTTTATGTTTTATATACCAAGACTTCTAAAGACATGATGGATCATGCTATTTGGGTTTTAATGATTGGATGTAAATATTAAAAGCCAGGTAATAATTTTCATAAAATGATTAGGTCACTATAATTGGTATCATATAATGTTTTAGTTTTATTGGTAATTAGGAATACAATACTTTATTGAGGATATGAGGGATAATTATAAGTATAGGATAAAATCCTATTGTTTGGTAAGGAAGAGATTTTGGGGTTTTCATAGGAATGAATCTCAATCATGATACTACAAGGGGACATGGTTTTGGAAAATAAGCATATTGGGGTAATAACCTAAAAAATAAGTTGTTGAACATATCTCAACCATCATCCTGATTCTCAGAAAGTGTACCATTTCTTGGCACATGGTTTGAAATTCCTCTGGAACATTATCGAGTTAATCCACATATGATTTATAAACAATCATGAAAGATTTTAATATATAATAATCATGAATTACCTAGGTTAAACCTATGGTGTCATATATTGAAAATAAGGTGTCATGATTTTAACATCCTGTAATGTATTTTTCTTCATTATGATTATTTTTTCCCACACCATGATTTTTGGTTTTAGTGAAGGGATAGAACTAGGAGGAATGATGGTAATGCGGAATATGATGGAAAATGTGGTGATTCTGAGTAACCAAATTGGATTATATGAGAATTTAAAGATATTTTGATTATTCCTAATCAGTTATCATGATATATGATTAATTACATATACCATAACAAACTCTCGGACTTACCAAATAAGAGAAGGATTGAGTTTCGTAAGAGCTCATGTGGAGCATACCCTGGAGGAAACACAGATCAATTTCCTTCATGTCATAAATATGGAAATATTCACCTAGTATAATGTCTCAATATAATAGTAACATTTTTATATGTGGAAAATAAGTGAATAGAGAAACAAATTTCCAAGGATAAATGAGGAGTTCAATAGAGAGAAATAATTTCATCCTAGAGATCTAATTATAGTTCATTATATTAAATTTATGGAACCAATGCATTATCTTAGTCAATGACCTTTTCTAAAGTTTAACCCCATGATTAAGGAAGTACAATTGTAGTACCAGTCATTTTTGTGAATTTATTAAAGTATTTATGTTTTGGGATTTGAGAATTATGATGTCTAATTATTTTTATCAATAGTGTTTTGCTTATAAGAATTATGAAACATATAAGGACTGTGTTAATTTTTTGAAGAATATATGATTTTATTTTACCTTTATGGAAATTTAGGTTCTTTATATAAATTATTGTCATATATAATTAGCGTATATAATTTTTTGTATGAGACTTTAAGAGTGAATCATTTTATTTAGAGAATAAAATTAATTTTATCTTAGATGAATATGTGATCAAATA
The DNA here is from genome assembly GCA_963277665.1 of Viscum album. NCBI lineage: Eukaryota > Viridiplantae > Streptophyta > Magnoliopsida > Santalales > Viscaceae > Viscum > Viscum album. Next base: position 1,427,345,743 of record OY728161.1, read on the forward strand.
ATTAAAATAATTGGGTTTTAACCTTAGTTAGTAATATTTTGAATAATTTTAATGTTAGTTATTTATAAAATGATCTATGTTAAATTTTTTGTTTTACTTTTGAGGTTTAAGAGATCAATGTTGTATTTCATTGTATAATGTTTTATTCATTTTTGGGAATTATGTAACCTTGATATAACAATTTTAGTTTTGGTTAATTTTTAAAGATATTAAGAATAAAATGTTATAATTTTATAGATAATGTGATCCATTATAATATTATTTTTAGTGAATCGTGAAAAAACATTCTCGTGAATACTCACCATTTGGAGTAAAATATGAGATCGTGGTGGAAATTGGTTTCAGGATGAAATTATACTAATCATCAAATTATATTTTCCATATGTATTTATTCTAGATGGTATGGAATTAAAAAACTATAGGAAAAGAATATTCAAGTGAATATTTTATCTTGTTATATTCATTACAAATAAATCTATGGTCTTATTCAAACCTATTTGGTTTATGGTTTTTTGTAGTTAACTTTCTCACAATCATTCACTTTTTTGTAATAAATGATCTATGTCACTCTTTATAATTATTTGGAATTATAATTTTTTCCTTATCTATATTTTCACTTCCTCTTAATGTTATCCTATTTATAAACCTAATTATGTGTTATTCTGGATGATGTTTTTATTTTTCCATTCTCTCTTATCAAGAGGGAGTTTTATTAACCCTTTTTAAAATGTGGGATTTATAGAAATGTATTTTAAAATGTTAAAAATTATATTACTAATTTAATGTAAATTTTTTGAGAATGAAATATATTTTTTGGGGGGTTGAAACTCCCTAAAATTTTAAATATAAAATTATGTTTGATAGAATATATGACAAACAACATTGAGCCCAAACAATTCATGATATATTATTATTTAAATATCACCATTATAACCTACCAATTAAATTACTGAGTATAAATAGGATCAAATAATTTATGAAATATATATAAATATCCTACCCAATATAAATTTATTGATAAACAATTAATAATTAATCAATCAATTTCTAATAAAGACATTTTATTCAATAGAAAATACATTTTCTTCAAAAATGATTTTTATTACATTTTGTGAGAAAATATCATAATTAATTTAAAAAAATTTCCGAAGTTTTATTTGATTGAATTAAAATAATATTTAAAATAATATTAAAAAACTATCTTCAGGTGTTTTTTTTTATTTTTTTGAAATTATTTATTTTTCATTGAATAGTAAAAATTACAGATTTTTAAAATACATCCATTTATTTTCATTAAATCAAGTTATATAAAAGTCCCAATATATTTTTGATTTGGTATTAATGAGAAATTTGAAACATTTTATTTATAATATTCTATTTAATTTCATTTAAATCATTAATTTTAATTATTTTGGTGTGAGTTTCTTTTTAGGGATATAATGTCGTTTTCTACAAGCTAATTTTAAGTGCATATGTTTATCCATATTAATTAATTAAAATAACTCCTACTAAGGTAATATTTAATTAAAATTAATATATTACATATCTATTTATATGAATTAAAATTAATATATTGATTATTTCAACTAATAGAGTTAATATAAGATCATTTGTGGCATGAAAAATGTATTTTCTTGAAAAAATTGGATTTCATCCTGTTTTTAGAATTAATTTTAAATTAAATTATTTCGATTAGATGATTTTAAATTCATAAATTATATTATATTTTTATAAAAATAATAATTAATATTAATTAGTAAAATTCATATAATTTTTTTTCATAATAATTAGTAAAAATATTAAAAATCAATTTTCACAGTTAAGGTTAAAACGTGGTTTTGCATGTTACATGAACTTGTGTTAAAATTATTTTTCCAAATACATGTCATTTTTTTATAAATTTTATTTCATATTTAGAATCAGTTGGTAAAAATTATATATTAAGGCTCATTTATTTTTAGTCTTAATGGATTAATTACCCTGGTAAAAACACAAGTTACTATGGTGAAAAATAAACTTGTAAAAGTGATTTACCATAAAGTAAAAGAGAATAACATGTTTTAACAATAATGATTTTTTATTTTTTGATGTTTTTATTGAACGCATATTCCATAAAATACAAAAAATTTCAATTTTGGAGGCATTTGGCTTGAGTGTGACTTCTGATTATTTAATAGTTTGGTGTATTTCTTAAAATATCGCTCCTCACATATAAAAGGGAACCTCATCTCCACTTTTATTTAAACATAAAAATAATTTAGGTTAATAAAATACTAGAAAAATTCCATAATTACCCTGCCAACCCCATGTCTTAGAGGCCTTTTTATTATAAAACACTCATTGGAAGTCTTTTGGTTCAAACCTAAAGAGTTGTCTGAAGAAGAGGTATCGTTATTTATCGAGAATTTTGTTTTATTTATTATGACACATAATTATAATATTATTAAAATATTGTATTATAATCACATTATTATCTCCCATATAATGATATTTTAATATGTTAATGGAATAACCTTCATCTTTCTCCTCTAGCATCACATGAGAAACTAAACCATCAAAAATGTGTATGAAAAACTACCATCTCACAAATAGATATACTTTTGTTTCCATATTCACATATTAGGTATATTTATAATAATTTATCTAATATATATATTATTCTAGAAATATTTATCATTTTTTATTATTAATATATCATAGATTTTTTTACCATTCCTTTCATTAAAAGGTGATAATTTCATTCCCGCAAACACATAGATTACCACCGTTATTAAGTGATGTGATTCATTTTCAAAACAGCATCAAATGGATTTTATATATAAGTGTATTTAAATAAATAATATGAAATTTATTATATTATTATAACTTTATAAATATAAAACAATAATTTGTAAAATTTAAATTTTACTCATGTGTACATATAGCCTACTGTCTCCATCCATGTAACGTAGTTTATTTTTCATAACCTTATTTCATGATTAGTTTTAAAAGTGTAATTTATGTATTCAAATGATAATTATTTCTTGATTATTATTTTTTATAATATGGAATATTGATTTATTTTTCCATAGTAAACTAGCTGAAATCATTTTAGAAGCGAATATCATCAAAACGTCCGATTTGAACATAATTGATTAAGTAAATAAATAAAACATGGTAATAAATAAAATAATAGTAATAATAAACTTTAAAATTTTCTTATGAAATTTAATCATTAACATAATTTTTATATTAAGAAAGATAAACTATGTATGTGATGATTCAAACTCTACGTAAGGGGTTTCATAACCAAAATTATTTTCATAGGGTTATATTACATATTTATTGACTACATTGTGCCAATATTATGTGTGGAATTATTATTATTATTTTATGTATTATTTATAATTATTTTAGGGGATTTATATTTTTTTAGACATAATCACATCATTGATTAATTCTCACATTAATTTAATGATCTTAATAAGGTATTTTGTCTTTGTTTCCCTCCACTAAGGAAAATTATAATGTTATGCCCCAATTATTTTTATATGGTGTACATAACACCTATTTTAAATATTATATCATGAATCCTTCACACATCATGTAATTTTAGGTTATAAATTATTTTACTCCGTCTAAGGGGATTTGATTCGAATGTTACCCAAGTGGTAAAATATTTATGTTACAATCTTCTTTATTTTTGAGATTTTTTAGGTTCAAAGTTCCTTTGGGGGAAATAATATACAATTATTTTATTGAACCAAGTCCAAGTTATTCTCCAATGGTGAGGAAATTTTTTTACATTTCTGGATTCTATTTCCTCTCTTTTTTATTAAAAAAACTTCAGGAAAGAGGTTTGTATGTAATAATGATCTTTTATCTTCTTTTAGATCTAGAAACCTTATTTTCCTTGTATATATTTTCCATAAAATATTTTAATACTAATGAACATTTTTCCATGGTTCCTTTCAAAAAAAAATCTATAATATTGTAGAAATTTTTAGATTTTTATGAAGTGATTTTAAAATGAAAAGGGTATTTTCCTTACGAAATATTCCATGTAATATTTTTAAGATGCTTTCATAAATTATCATAAACTTTTATGTTATATATTTCTTCTAAATTCTATAAATATGTCGGTTACATATACATAGATAATTATCCCTTCCTTTTATGGGGTAATACATGCCTTATATTTATTTATCAAATTCCTCCTTTATGAAATCTACATTGATTATAAAATTTGTTAAGATTATGAAACCCATTTATTTCTATTGATATTATTTATTTTTATAAATTATGATTTATTTTCTTTTGGTTGAATAGATAATCATGTACATGTTATGATGGGTTTTCCTAGATAGCGTTCTAAGGCATTCGTTAATGTTTTTGGACTCATGACACTTTATGTAAGGGATGGGGGGGGGGGGTAAAACTAATACATTATAGAACTATTTACACCATGTTATGTTGTATTTTATGTTATCCTTGACTTATTCTTATGTCGTGTTATATGTTATTTTAACATTTTTATGTTTCTATGATCTTTTGATAACATTTTCTTTATGTTATGTTCCCATGTGATTAATCATGAGCCATTTATTTTTTGATATCATGTCATAAATTTGAACCACACTTTACGTTTCCATATTATGTTTATTCCCTCAGTGTTATTCATATATCACCCTCTCTTTTAAGCATTCCCCAGTTTATCCAATTTATATTCAGAAGCTCATAAGGGATAATTAAAATTAAGATGTTGTATTTAAGTTTATTTTGATGTTTTATAAACCTAGTGTTTCAAAGACACTAATAATAATGATATTTAGGTTGTAATTATTTTATTTTTATGTTAAAAATCTTGTAATAATTTGTTCAAAATTATCGGGTCACTACAAATCATGAGAATAAATAATGTGTAGATTTTCATTTTAATTTTTTTAAATCATTTCTATGTGAAGTTGTGGATGTGTAAAGTGTGATGATTTATCTAAAGTGTGAATTTTTTACTATTTATAATGTGTTTTATATGATTTATTTTCATTATTTCTGTATTTTTTTTCTACAAACATATTTTACAAACTATAAACAAGAATTCTAAAGGCTGGTTGACTTGTGGACATTTCTTATAATGTTGTTTATGCCCATAGGTTCTATTAAATCTATTTAAAATGTATTTCAGGTTGATTTTTATCATATTACTCATTATTATGATTATGTGTTGTTTTTTGATAAATTTTACGGAATCAACTCCTATTATTTTATCACAATTTAAAATTTTTTAATGATTTTTTCTATGAAATGAATATTTGATGCTAATTTCATTCCTAGATGCACTTAATTACAATGAAAGAATGTTGAGAAAGTTATTGATTATTATGTTTTTTTGTTGAGCTTATTGTGATTGGATGCATTTCATTTTTTATGATTTGTGTGGAAGTTGTTAATAGTTTTGAGAGTTTGTTTGGGTTTTGGGACATATTTGGATTCATGGATGCAACTGGTTTCCTTGATGGGTGTGAGATGTTATGAATATTGATGCAGTGATGATAGGGTTTCCAATTGAATGGGATTAGAATGTGTTATTTGGATGTAGTGGCGGTTTTTTGGTGTTTATTTATAGTCTATGCTGTGTTTTGAAATTTATGATATTTTTGGTTTTATGGAAGGTTTGAAATTGTGGATATTGCTGGGAAATTTGAATTTTGTTTTGTGTTAAAAGTTGTGGTTCGTTTCCAAGGATGGAATGAAATGATTTTATAGAGGTGGGATGAAGTTTTTATTTATGGATAGTTGTGAATTTGTTGCTTGGAATATTGTGTGGGTGTGATTGTTGGGAAAGTATTATATGGTTTGTTGTGTTTTTAGGAAATGCTGGAGTTCCCTCTAATGTTGATGTTCCTTGTGTGGTTTAAGATGGCCTTTATAATGTATTATTGAATAATGTATTGGTTTAATTCCATAGATATGGTGGGTTTTAAATGTATAAAGTGGAATATTTGAATAAATCCTTGCATAAATTTGAGCATTAGTAATTTCCAAAGTTCCATGGTCCATGTTTTGTTGGCGGTTGAGTTATTTTGGAAGGAGACATGGACATGGTGGGAGATGAGGCATAGTCACCAGGATGTGATTTCATGTGAGAAATTTCTAAAAAAAGTAATAGATATTTTTTTCCCTAATAACATAATCATGATCTTACAATATACCTTTAGAAGATTCTATAAGAATCATTGAGTGAGTGGAGCTTTATGAGATATTTTATTGATCTGGTTAGTTGGATCCCACATTTTTGGCCCAATTAGAGGGTAAAAACATGTCATTTCAAGTCTATAAAGAGTTTGTAGATTTTGTGGTATATTTTCCTCTTTATTTTATGTCTAATGATGTGATGATATATAAATATGATATTTCAGAGAAAGGGGTATCTATGATGGAGGGTTTTAAATGGTCTCATATGAGTGCATGGGATGTTTGATACAAATAATATGAGTTTCAGGACTTTAAGTTCATAGAATATGAGTGTCGATAAGTATTCTAGAGTGATAGAACAACTTATCTCTATTGGGATAAGGATTTTGAGGTTCTCATTGATTTGTAGGATGATCTATCTTTGATAAAATGTTATAGGGAACCCTCCGTATGATTTCCCCAAGATTCAACATATTGCTTGGTGTTTAGTGGAGAGTTTTCAATGATAATGTTGGGGGGGGGGGGGTAAATCTAATCCAATAATTGAAACATTTTCATTTATTTTAAACATATTTAGAGATTTTTAATATATATTTAATAGTCGATATGTTTGTTTTTAGTTGTATATTCTTAAAACTATTTTTCCAAAATTTTGTAGATGATATTTGAGTTACTTCAAAAAGTATCTATTTTGAAATATGATCAAGGTGGATGTGTTGTTTGATGGGGAGTAAATTGTGAGAAAAGGAATTTGATGATATTATTATTTTATGATGATGTAGAGGTCTTAATTTGAGATGTATCTCCCATAGTGGGGATCTATTTCAGGTGTGTTTCTTATTAGTGGAGAGTTAGTTCTCCGGTTCATCCCCTTCCTTCAGATTTTGGGTAGTTCATTTTTTCTATTTAGGAGGAATATTCTAGTGGAGTTCTAGTTGATTTATTTTGATTTTACTTTCCAGATATTATTATGAATATTGAGGAGGATAATCATTTGAGATGAATCTTATGTAATGGTTCAGACCCTTCAAGATTATTATATTGTCTATTTTGGGTATTATGGAATTTGGGGAGATATTTCTGTAATAAATTTTGTTTTTAAGATAAAATCTTATCTAGGGGTCATTCATTACATATGGAACCAACCATAAACATTACATATTAATTTAATAAGTCAGAAAGTTTAATTTTTATCACATTTCGTAGTATTTTAGGTTTAAAGTTTTATATAATTATCTCATCACTCATACATAACAAAACTATAAAATACAAATTACACATTTCTTGTCAGTATATATTATCCCATAATATAAATATTTTAAGATAAATCATTAATTATATTCATGTAAAATATATGAGACCTCCAAATTGACTTCTTTCATTCCCTTACCCATCCTTCAACCATCTGAAAACAATTTAAAATCTTTAGATAAGAACAAAATCCCAATAATGGATTTAAAAATAAATGAAACTATTAGTTTGGTAAAAAATTGGAAATATATATAATGGTTACCTTTATCTTAAAATTTATTTGAGAATATGCAATAATTTTTTTAAATGATTAAAAACACACATTTTTCTCAGAGGAAATAATTAAAACTAATATAATATAATTAAAAATCTTTTTGTGCCTCATATCATCATATACATAAAACCATTCAAAACCCTTTTAATTAGAATAACCATAAGGTCGACATACAAAATTATAATTATCAAAAGAATTAGATATCTATAATGGGGATCACCCATCATAAAATAAATCAATCTCATCCATAAACAATGATGTTACTCAACCCTTCAAATAAGCTATATCGAGCTCACCCATTTTCCATGAGCTATAATGGGGATAAAGCCTTGATATATGATATATCGGGCTCCCTCATGAGCAATAATGGGGTTAAACTCTTCATTTAAGGTGTAACAGTCACACACATTTAATATAATTCTCAAGTACCATATTAATAGTAAAATACTCTCATCATAAAACATTTTAAAAAATACTTTTAAAACCCATATAACATCACTTTTTGGTAAAAATACCATTTTATTTTAGGAACCCATTTTAATATAAAATCACCATTTTATTTGAAAACCCATTTTCATTAAAAAATACCCAAAAAATGAAATAAGGATTTTAAACTATGACACATGAAATATATAAAATCAATATAAAAGTAAAATAATGTCCATGGAAGTGGAAACATTATTGTCATCGCGTATGTTAAGAATATAAAATTCATTTTCTCATTTTCAAAAACATTCCGTATAAAATATGTAAAAAGATTCCATCATTAAGAAATTTGAATGAAATTAAAAATAAACCAAAAATTTACTTTATGAAAATTTTATAACCATATAAATAAATATGTTAAATAACATCACTAATATATAATGTAAACTATTAAATCTCCATACATTCAAAGACAACCATACCAATTTTAACATTTAAATCATAAGCACCATGATAAAATTATAATAAAAATCTTCAAATGAAATTATAATTGATAAAATATGGATATAAAATGTCAAAATTTCTTGAATATTAGCCATATAAAATAATAATTATTCATATCATCAATAAATTCCTCAATGGGAGGATATAGAGATGGAATCTCTTACCTTGAGTCTCACTTGTCACATGTCACTTTATCTCCCTCTTTTTTGTCTAATTCCTATTTGGTTTTCCTAAATGACTTCTTGGATGGATTTATTCCCAAGGTTACGAATCTATGTTTATGGAAAGGATGTTGGAAACTTATTTTGGAAGTTTTTGGATGAGAAAATGTGTCTTGAGAGGTGTGAGGAAGGGAAATATTTAATGCTTTTTTTATAGTGGAATAGGAGGGTCATTATTATAAATAAAAAAATGTAAACACTATTTATATTTATACCTTAAATCATTTGATTAAAATATGTATAATTATTGTATTAAATTGAATGTTTGTTTGATCCAAATCATCTCCACACAAAAATAAGTTCTTTTTTATAAATTTCTTCCATAGTCATTAAGTTACCTTATATTTTTATTTTGGTTTTCATTTTGGTAACTAGTTTTCTAACCAATGTAATTAACCCATTCAGACCAAATTAAAGTGAGAAATATTATAAAATATTGGTATAATAAATTATAATTTTTTTATCTAATTTAAATAATATAAATCACATGTTTGTTATAAATTAATTTTAAAACCAGCACATATAAAGCACAAAAAACAATACTTTAACCCAGACTATGCTAACTATGTTTTTACTATCTATGGGTCAATATATTAATTAAAAAAGATCAATAGGTTCATTAATGTACCATATTAGAAATTTATTAACACTTAAAATTCACTTGGAAGAATATATGATTTTTATAAAATTTAAATCATTTTGTAAAATATCATTTACTATTAAATAACATTATTGTCAATTTTTTAATTAGTTATTTAGTTTTAATTTAAAAATATGAAAACAACTTTTTAATTCAAATATATTAGGTTTAAATCTGTGTAACATTATATATTTATCTAAAAAATAATTCAACACAATAATTCAGGACATTTACTTGACTTTTAATGTTTTTAACATCATTTATTTAATTTAAATATTAAAAAAATAATTAATGTATTAGCATTAGACAAGTATTTAATGTAACTAACTCATATCTAAAAATTATAGTTAAATTATCATGATAAAAAAACTCATTTAACTTTGAAAATAATTTTTATAACAAAAACTATTTAGCTTCTTCCATACTCCAAATCTTTATAGGAATTAAAAGTAATGAAGGTACATTTTTTGCCTTTTGCTTTACATAAATTATTATATGGGTTTCATTCAATAATATGTTCCCAAATTTCTCATAAAAATATAATAAATATGATATGTTGTGGAAATAATGGAATCCAATGGCCTTTGTAAAAGTGTCTAGTCCATTTGGACTCTTATGATTAAAGTTTTACCACCAAGTAAACACAATTTTATATTAATCGCTGCAATAAATTATAATAATTTTCCGTAATATTATTGTTAAAAAACCATGTTTACCTTATTATAAATTAATAATAATGATGTTTCAAAATATGGAATCCATTTTTTCAAATTCTAAATTCATAATTGGTATAAATTAATTTAAAATTAATCCCACAACTGGAATGACATAGCCAGTTTTTAAAGTAAAATGTTCAAAAGTTTACTATGTTTTTATATCTAAATTCAATGGAAAATTGTTTCTAATAAACTAAATTGGGTTAAATGATTTAAAATTTATGTAAATATAATTTAATACCAACTTTAACATAATTATACTGTATAAATAAATTGGGTGAAAAAGTATTTTGGAACTAAAATACATTATTATTCAATATTCAACAGAATATGCAAGTTCTAATAAAAAATACCAAAAATACCTCCAATGTAAATTTTGATATCCCGATTTTAAAAATTATGATTAATTTTTGATATAAAAATTATAAAATTGTAATTTTTTTTAAAATATGTTCATTATAAAAATCCAGTAGAACTATTTTTTAGAAAATTACCTATTTTAAGAGTAAAAATAGACCTATTCTTCTCTTTTTACTATAAAATTTTCTATAAGAATGTAGTAAAACCTAAACTTTTGTAAACATAATACAATTATTCATATTATTTCCCACTGATACAATGTTTTTTAGATTACTACCATATTAATTAATAATATTAATAGTATATTATTGTTTGCATGCAAGCGATTATTTTGTTGAAAATTATTATTTTCTATCAGGAATGATATTGTACATAGAAACGATTTTAAGATAAAATTAATTTCTAATTCATAAAAATTAATAAATATGAAAAATTATTATTCTATCATTACCTGTTATGTTACACTTGTGGTGTAAAAGGTTTTGTTTTATCAAGAGAGGTCTATTATAGAGTTTAGTTGTAGAATATTATTGATGGTTGAAACACTGGTCCCTATGAGTCTGATCTCAATTTCTCTATCATTTCATAGGTCTATGCATCATGTCCATTTGGATAGGGAGTGTTCTGAGTCTTGGAGGAACTGTTGAATATTCTTGTAGGTGGTTTTATGGAATGACACTAAATAAAACAGTGTGTGTTATGTGAGGGTTAATGTTGTGGGTTCTATTATTTAGTGAGGTTGTGTTATGTGGTTATCTATATATTTTATGTATGTTTTTGATATCCCATATCATATGTTGTGGAGGTAATAATTCTTTTATGGTATTACCCAAGTTTTATCGGATCTGTTGGTTGAATTATTTTAAGTATTGGGGTTTGTGACCAGATTTCCAAGGATTCACTTAACTGGGACCCATTTATGTGTATCATGTTGGGTTATACTATGATTTTTTATTGTACCCTTACCATTTTTCATGGTCTTCACCCTTGTGTCATGGTAATCTAATTTTCATCCTAGTTATAAATTGGATACCCCCTACAAAACCCTTCTTATTTCTTTTTTTCACCTCACCACTTTGGCGACTCCATAGCCTTTTTGCGAGTACATTACACTTACTTCAACATAGAATTGATTCTTGGATTTAATAGGTCCATTCTTTTTTATTTTATGTTATTATATTCCTTATTTTTTGTATATCCATTTTATCATCATGGTGGGGTTGTATGGTGGTTTTTCTTGGGTATTGATCGATCATCCTTATGGTTTACGTTTCGTTGAGGATTATATCACATGGTTTGGATCTTGAGGTCATAATATTATTTTTTATCATTTAATTTTTAGTGTATTTTCAATCACTGGATGAGATAGTGGATTTAAAAAATCATATTCTACATTTTGAAATATAATATACTTCAATTAATAATTGTGTTCCTTTCAAAGGTGTTATCATGTTTCCCATTATATATTGTTTTATGTTGATTTATGGGAGTTCATAGTTTTTATGGTAATAGAAGAAAACATGGGAAAAAATATTTTTAATGAAAAATGAAATTTAAATAACATGTTTAACCACATGATAGTAATTCGAAATATAATGATAGTTGTGTATGATTTATGGTTTAAAATTTTATTTTCTCATCACATGTATCGTCATTGATTCATAATTGGTTTAGTGTTTTTCTTATTTAAAAAACCATTAACATACCTTATTAACATTATAATAGATTAATTACTTAAAAAATAGTGGGAAATGAGTTTCTAAAATCTAAAATCTATAATGATATTATTTTTATAAATGTTCTATGTTATGATTTTTTATTGACTAATATAGTGTTTATTTTGGTGAAATTTTATTAAGATTAATTTTTGAGGTTGATGAATGGGCATTCAACATGTTTCAAATATTTTTGACACTTTTATTAATGATAAATTGGTTTTTGATAATAATAGACAATATGAGTGAGGTTGAAATTTGAACATAATGGTTTAAAGTGATAAGATGTATGTCTAATTAATTTATTTCTAATATGATGGTTGATGGATTTTTTAAAATAAATTATGACGGAATAAGGGAAGGCCAATGTGAAATTTACTTGGGTGGAATAAAATAATATTGTTGGGATGATGAATATGGTATAAGAGAGTGGGATTTTGATAAATTGTTAATAATTAAAATTAATGGTTATGGATTCAATTAAAGTTATAAAAGATTAATTAATGTTTTGAAATGGGATATGATCGATCAAAATAGTCATGTTCATGTGGGAAATAATGGATTAAAAAATAAGTATGCAAAATATTGTTTGAATAGGTTATGTGGTGGTGAATGATGATACCTAGTTGGGGTTATGCACGGTAAGGGTAGGGGAAAAGGTTGATTCCTTACATTTTAATGATACACTAATGTGATTATGATGATGTGTTTTTAGTTGTAGTGAGGGAGATATAAAATTGCAGTTATGGGTTTGGGATGTACATAGAGGGGTAGGGCACAAGGTTAATTCCCATCATGTTTATCTTACCCTACTGGGTTGTGGTTATAAAGGTGGTTATGTAGCATTATTGTATGTGGAAGTATAATGTTTGATATATATATGGATTCCATTTTACATCGATGTAGTCATGTTTATGGTATGGCTGGACTTATCCAAACACAAGATGTTAGACCCTGTGGGAGGCTGTGGTGGGCATGGTTGTGGTCTAACCCACATTAGATGTGACTTTATATGCGTAATGTGAATAGGGTTGTGGAAATGTGATCTATTGATATGTGATGATGTCATTAGTTGTGTCAAAAGAATATTATTCATGGTATGTTATTTTTTTGGATTCTTTCTCTCATTTCTGATTAGATTTGGAGAGTGGTTATCCTAGAATCCCTCTACCAGTTTGAGATGTAATGACTTGATTTAAAGGTGAGAGAAATGAAAGAATTTTGGTGCTGGATACATGTTTATTGACGAAGTTTGTGAGATTTATTATATTTCTTATATTTGGTTATGTAATTGGATTCATTTTTTTTGGTTCTAGAAATGGTATGAGGATGTAATTAGGAATGGAGGAAGTGTTGATATTGATGTGGAATATATAGTTCAATTATTGTAAATTTAATTATTTTTTATTATACCTATTATTATGATTTTTCTTATTGATATCACTTGTACTTACTCTAGAATATATATTTCACATGGATATTGATTTGAAAAGTTGTATGATCCTACAGAGTACTCCCATGTTCTCACCCAAGAATTCATTTTGAAATGTTTGTTGGATATATTGATGAGGATTTTATTGGATGTTTTGTTAACTTGTATGGAGTTGGTATATTTTTGGAATTTTATTTCTTTTATGTTCTTGTATTTTCATTATGTTTTATTACTAAAATATAAGTTTCTTTTGGGTTATGTGAATTTAAATTACATAATATAATTATTTTGGTTTATTGGTGGTTGTTTATTTATTATTCGGATTTTATGAGGGTAATTAATCCCATATTTATTGGTGGTTTTCAAATCCTCTGGTTGATAGTTAGGGTGGATATTGGTGTTAGGTATAGGTGAAGACTGTATATTATTGTTAGATAGATAGTTAAAAATAAATCCAACATGATATATGGTCTAGAGAGAGGATCTTTGAAACAAATATTTGTCCCCCCTATAATCCAATATAATGATTTTGACAGCCAACTAATTTCTTTAGGTGAATGTTTTACCAAAGTATTTTTGAAATTTTGGGGAAGTATATGCATCATTTTATTTAGCTTCACGAGAATTTGAATTACGGATCTTATATGAGTTTCTATGATTGTTTATACAATTTAGTTTTTGATGAATTTTCCTTTGTTTTTTTACTATTACATACCTTTAATGGATAGAGTATATGGTAATTACCTAGAATGTTTTTTTAAATAAAACATTGTTGAAACATGGATGTGATTCATCAATTATTTTTACAACATGTTTCCTTAAGAAATTATTTCTTCATTAGTTGATGAAATGCGTAAAATATAGACCTATTTCAATTATTTTTATAATTATTAGTAATTAACTCTCATAGAATTATTTTAGTATGTATATTCTTATATCTAGGATCCTTCATAAAACAGTTTTCCCATATATATAAAATAGTTACAGTATTTTATGATTTTCTTTGAAACCATTATCAAAAGTAATTTAATTTTTATGTATATTTTTATATCATATGTTAACTTAAACACATGATATATTATATTAATGTGTTAAAAGTTTATTCTTAGGATGGATTTTGGTAATTTATTTTGGTAATTCCTAGAAGAAAATAGACATTCTTAGTTATAATTTTTTATTAATATGAAAATATTTACTTGAATAAAACAGTTTCTTATTTCAATCATAGTTAATGATTATTGATGTTGATATATTATGTGTTACACATTGATACATGATTAACCAGACAATTGAAGTTATTTAAACTTATATGAACCATTTTAAGAATATATTTTAGGTTTTTTATCATTAGAATCATTTATGATGTTCAAAAAGAGTTATGTGATTTGTTATGTAAATAGTAGTATGTATTTTAATAAGTAGGTTGTTTGTTAATAATGTTATGCCTAAATTATGAAGTAAAAGTATATAAGACATTATAAAATATAAAATCAATTTTTCATAGTGGGATAATGCTTAATGATGTTTAGTTTGATCTTTTCAATCCTGACGCATGAGGATAAAGCATTATCATATTTTATTTTTTTTAGAAACAATGTCTTCGAGATGTTGTTGAGGTGTAATGTGTAACGACTTATCTAAAGTTTAAATTGAGTTATTTTCATAATGTTTTTTTGGTGATTTATGTCCTCAATGTGAATTTTTTTAATTGAAAATATATTTTTGAAACCATAAACTAACATATAAAGGCTGATTGACATGTGGATTTTTAACATAATGAAATTTATTCCAAGTGGTTATATTTAATTTTAATAAAAGTATAATGAATTGATTATTTTTATGGTGTTTATTATTGTTGTGATTATGTGTTTTTATTGTGATTTTGTTTATGGAATCACCTCCCATAAAATTCTAATAATTTAATGTTAGCAATAAAAGGGTTGTCTAGAAAATAGAAAATTTGGCGATGATGTCGTTGTCGGCCACAAATATTTTCTATGAATGAATGACCATAATTTTTTTATTAATGTTTTCTGTTGATGGGTTTTTTATAATTGGTTGTGTTTTTTTACTTTATTATGTATGGATGTGGTTGGGAATTTTTATAATAGGTTTTGGTGTTGGGATGTGGTCGGAACCAATGTTGTGGCTAGATTCTTTGTTGGGTGTGAAAAGTAGTGATTGTTGATGTGTCATTAATGGTGTTTCATGATTTGTGGGATGAGGAAGTGTTGTGTGGTTATATTGGCAGTTGTGGGGATATGATGGATGGGCTATTATAGGGTTTGAAAATGATATTATAGTGGGAATTGTGGAATGGGGGTGGATTTGTGGATACTTTGGGGTGATTCAAATGGTTTTTTGTGTTGAAAATTGACGTTTTTTCCTTAGAAGGAATGAGTAAAAGAAGGTGATGTAATATAAGTGGTATGATATTGTACTTGAAGGAGAGTAGTGACAATGTTTTATGTAATATTGTGTTGGTGATTTGTTGGGGAAGATTATTGGATGGGTTGATGTTTCTCTATGAAATTATATTATTATATGTGATGTTGATGTGACTTTTGTTGTTTATATTGACATTGTTTTATTGGATTAAAATATATGTTGTCATAATGTCATTGAGATGTTGGGTGTGAATGGAGAAAGAGGAATCTTGGGATCTATCCCTTCTAAAATTATAATGGGATAAATTGTTGAAATTATTTTGTGGAGCCTCTATCCCCGATGATGAGGATTGGTTGTAAGAAGTGGGGGTTTAATTTGGGTTGTTGAAGATAATAAATATATTTCATATTGTATTGGTGGTTAATTTATTTTGAAATGTAGATCATAGATGTTGGGATATGAGTCATGGTGATCGAGATGAGATTTCATGGAGGTAATTCTTTAAATTGTTCAAGAAGAATTTATTTTCCGAAGTGAAAATGTTGTAGGTTCCGGGCGCATAGGAAGTGAGTTGATGGGTTTCCCCAACTTTAATTTTAGCATTAAACACCGTTCAATCTGAGATCCATCACGATATAAAACACCGGATCTTTGGAATGGAACAAAGAACGAAAAAGAAAAGAAGAGTCCCAAAATAATTGAGATAGGATCATCATATGTTGGTTATAATTAATTTAATTAATTCACAATAATTACCTCGGAGGAATTATTTCTTCGTCGATGTCTCTAGTGAAGATCATGTGATCCGTCATTGGGTCATAGAATCTAAGTATAGTATTCCTCTTGCGGTGATCCACATGTGCTCCACGCATCTCTAGACGTCGCTGAAGGGATCTCTGGGTGCTAGCGCAGAAGATCCTTCGCTTGCGATGTCTGACTTCGACCGCCTTGATCCGATGGAGGATCTCGCTCTTATAACTTGAGGGAGTTCTTGGTGGAAAGAGAATTCTCTCTAGGCTTGAGTGTATTTCCAAATCCGTTGTGCAAAACAATTTCTCTTATGGAAAAAGTGTTGTGGTTGTGAGGATATTTAAAATCCAGGTTGAGGTTAATAGAGTTATGACAATAAATAAACGTGTTACGCATTTTATTTATTTCATTAACTCTTATTGAAACCCCCATGTCGAATTATTAATTCCTTGACATGCTCCCACACTGATTATAATTAATATAATTTAATAAAACAATATTATATCCTCAAAATCCCGACTGGAAAACTACACGGCGTGTAATAATTAATACACAGCGTGTACTTGTTTTCCATAAAACTACACGACGTGTACTTTTATTTTCTATTTTTCTCCACCACATTTATTAGTCCTTGAGTAATGGCTATTTATTTCTTAAATAAATGTTACTGCATTACTCACTAATAAATATATTATTTCGCCCACAATATATTCACTCGAATAACTAGTGTCGAAATAAATGCGATCAGGCATCCTTAAATAATTATTAAACCAAATTCAGAAATAATATTTATTTAACTTGTTAAATTAATATTTAACTGAGATACATGGACACACTTAGTGTGTGACCCTCTAGGCCTCTTTCTCAGTGGCATTAGGCGGAGCCTGCCCAAAGTCCAAGGTTAGCATCTAGCAACACACCAAGGCACCTATAGAGAAAGAAGTTAACGCCGCAATGATGTGTCACCTCCTACGAATGCTTACCGTGTAATATAATCCCTTTGTCTCGATATCTCTAATCAAGCGGGTTGCATGCTAGTACCATTAACCCATGTGCTCGATTATTCTTTCTTTGACTTCCTGAAATTGAACTTGCCCATACCTTACCATGGCCATGAATTTATTTAGTCTATATCAATTCCATCAAAGGGCCTAAGATATCTACTTCCGTTCTGGAACAGAATGGACAAATCATTTCTTGCATTATCTATTAATACAATATTACTCGTGACGCACCCAACGTATCCTACCTTGCTGCGAACAGTGTGTCGTCATAGTTTTCGTCAATACATCTAAGTGCGTGAGGTGTAATACCCATTAATAATAATCTTAAAGTCTAAGGACCAATACACACGTCCCCAAATAGGAACATTCAATGACACTATGAAATGTGCATTTCTGACTGGCGGGTCTCATTCTCATAATATCCTCCTGGATATTATCAAGGGCGCACACCATGAGAAGGTGCCTCAATGTTTTATGAGTCCTCACCCCTAATGACCTGTATTATTTGTGTCCCTCAAATAATATCATCCGACCATAGAACATTTATTCAAGAATAGTGTTATGGAACTTCCGGGTTCTAATCATAACAGAGATCCACTATGACCCTTTAATGCAACAGCTGTCCTTAGGACATTATCACATACATTGTCACATAGAAGAACAATCAAGATGTGATAAGTCTTTTATTAATGAATAAAGTACAAAGTAGTTGGTTCTAGACCACCAACTCCAACAGACTCCCACTTGGACTTGAGACAACTTCTAACAACCTTTAACCCGCTATCTCTCACATGATATTCATGCTTCTGCTGAGATAGGACTTTAGTCATAGGGTCCACCACGTTCTCTTCCGTGGACACTCTTCTCACAGAAACTTCACCCCTCTGATAGAAATCCCTCAAGAGTTTATACCTCCAGAGTATGTGCTTTTTCCGTTGATGTGACCTTGGTTCTTTTGCAAGATCCAATGCTGTAGTATTATCACAATACAATGTAATGAGATCTTTACTGCTAGGCACCACATCAAGCTCCTGGAAAAAGTTCCGAATCCAGACAGCTTCGTTGGCTGCATCAGAAGCCGCTAAATATTTAGACTCCACTGTAGAATCGGCGACAACTAGCTGCTTAGAACTCTTCCAGCTCACAACTCATCCATTGAGACAGAAAACATATCTAGATTGCAACTTTATATCATTCAGATCTGTCTGAAAACTAGCATCAACATACCCTCTGATGAAAAGCTACTCATCTCCTCCATACACCAGGAACATATCCTTAGTTCTTCTCAGATACTTAAGGACAGTCTTAATAGCAGTCCAATGTTGTTCTCATGGATCTTCTTGATATGTACCTACCATGCTCAGTGCATAGGCAACATCAAACCTTTTACATAACATGGCATACATGATGGATCCTATAGCCGAAGTGTATGGGATCTTACTCATTCTATCTTTCTCTTATTGTGTCTGAGGACACATTTTCTTAGAATGATGTAGGCCATGTGACACTGGAACCAATCCCCTCTTGAATTGTTCCATACTAAATCTCTTTAGTATCTGGTCCATGTATGTACCATGACTTAGTCCAAGCATCCTCTTGGATCTATCACGAATGATCTTGATCCCTAGAATGTAGGCTTCTTCTCTTAAGTCCTTCATGGAGAAACACTTGTTCAACCAGTCCTTAACTGACTGTGAGGATGGTACGTCGTTTTCAATAAGAAACATGTAATCAACATATATTACTAGGATAACTACCAAATTCCCATTAAACCACTTATAAACACATGGATCACATTCGTTCTTAATGAAACCAAATTCCTTTATGGCTTCATCAAATCGAATGTTCCATGACCAGGATGCTTGCTTCAATCCATAAATGGAATTTTGAAACTTTCAAACCCATTTGGCTTCACCTGGTGTCACAAACCCTTCTGGTTGTGTCATATAGACATCTTTCTGAAGGTTCCCATTAAGGAATGTTGTTTTGACATCCACCTACCAAATCTCATAGTCATGGTAAGCTGTTATTTCAAGTATGATTATTATGGATTTAAACATGGAAACTGGTGAGAAGGTTTCATCATAGTCAATTACTTGATGCTGTCTGAATCCTTTACCCACTAGCCTTGCTTTATAGGCGCAAAATTGACCTTCCATGTCCAGCTTTCTTTTGAATACCCATTTACATCCAATAGGCTTTACATCAACTGGATCATCGACCAGAACCCAAACTTGGTTCTGATACATAGAATCCATCTAAGAATTTATAGCTTCTAGACATCTTGTAGCTTCTAAGATTTCTACTGATTCCTTGTAGGATAAAGTATCATCATTGTCCAACAATATTGATTCACCATCCTCAGTGACTAGGAAACCAAATATCTCTGGTTCCCTTACCTCTCTTGAGCTCCTACACAGTACTTGTGTTTCTAGAACCTCTTCCACGAGGACCTATGGAACTTGTTCCTCTACCAAATCCTGTGTGTCTTGAGCATCAACTTTGTCGAAGTCAATCTTTCTCCCACTATCCTTTTTGAGGATGTTCTCCCTCTCAAGAAAGACGACTTGTCTGGTGACAATCACTTTCTTGTCTTGAGGGTTATATAGGTAATATCCTTTCGTTTCCTTGGGATATCCTATAAGGATACAATTCGTGCCCCAGGGTGCTTGTTTGTTTCCTGAGAAGGCCTTAACAAACACCTCTCATACCCATACACGTTTATGCAACAAAATGGGTTTCTTTCCACTCCAAAACTCGAAGGGAATTCCATTTGATGCCTTAGTTGCTACTCTGTTTAATGTGTATGATGCAGTTTGTAATGCATAACCCCAAAATGATAATGTAATATCCGCATGACTCATCATCGAACTCACCATGTCTAACAAGGTGCAGTTCCTCCTTTCACTAACACCATTCTACTATGGTGTATAAGGAGGAGTGATCTGAGATATAATCCTAGACTCCCATAGAAGATCGATGAACTCTTGGTTCAGATATTCTCCACCTCGATCAGATCGAAGTTTCTTTATCTTCTTATCAAGATGATTCTCTAATTCATTCTTGAATTCCTTAAATTTCTCTAAGGATTCTTATTTATACCTCATTAAGTAGAAAATATGTATATACTCAAATCATCAGTAAAAGTAATGAAGTAAGAATTTACACCTCTAGATTCTACTGGAAATGGTCCACATACATCCGTGTGTACCAATCCTAGAAGCTCTGTGGACCTTTCACCCTATCCACCAAAAGGAAGCTTGGTCATTTTACCTTGTAATCAAGCATGACATCTATCTAGTGGTTTTAGCTCAGTAGAGTCTAAATATCCATCTTGACAGAGCTTTGTCATGCGCTTCTTGTTTACATGACCAAGGCGATGATGCCACAACTGGGTGATGTATGAGTCATGTGAGTTTGTTTCATTATCAATTTACAACACTTGGTTTTCGTAATTTAATACATACAAACCATTATTTAAATGTGCCATACCATAACATATGTTGTTCTTATAAAAGAGACAACACTTATTTCCAAACTTGAAAATAAATCCATCCATATCCAAACAATATACAGAAATTATGTTTTTGGTAACACTAGGAACATAATAATAGTTATGTAAATCCAAGATCATCCCAGTCGGCAAAGAGAGGTGGTAGTCTCTAATAGCCAATGCAGCCAGCCTTGCGCCATTGGTAGGTCAAAGATCCACCTCTCGTCCAGCAATCTTTCTAAATCTACTTGTTTATTTCATTTGAATACAGATGTGAGCCCCACAAGCTGTATCTAATACACAATGTGTAGAAATAGAAAGATTACACTTGATAAAAAATGCACCATCAGCATCCCGACACTTTGGGGTGCAGTTCCTCTTCCTGTGGCATTTCTTGCCACATGCAAAACATATTTCTTCCCATTCATTTCCCTGCCTCTAGATCTTCCCCTTCTTGAAGGGACGATGCTCAAGGGCTTCAGACCGTTTATAAGTCTTTGGCCCCTTTTCCTTGTCCTTCCTTTTCTTATTCACCATAAGGACTGCAGGTTTGTCACACCCCATGTCCTCATCTACCTGGTGAGTTAAGGGTAGAAGTTCTGATCTAGGCGCAACTGGAACATGCTCTTTTAGCACATACAATTTCCTCTCGTGGCAATGGATAACGCGTAAACGCCTCTGTCACTCTTGGAAATTGGTGCCAGTGATAAGGTTTTCCTTCTCGAGTATGGTTCACAATGATATGTTTGAAGTAATTTTCTTGTCGTTTCTACAAATTAAGATGAGAAAAGGTTTAGTACTTTATTACAAAACTGAGACAAATGAATAAATTAATACTTATTAGTCTCCCACTATTTTATCAAAACCCAATAGCCCTCACCATTGATTTCGGAATATTCTGTTGCCTAAATATTCTAGTGGCAAGGATCCATATTTCCCTTCGCATTACCCCAACTAGGGTTGGTCAAGCAACTTGAAGGGGTTTAGGTTGGCATTACAAATGCCAATTTCATTAACTCGTAGCTCCTTGATCCACTGAGTGGACTCCCCAATCCTGAAATCCTTTTATTTTGGATTTCCTCAACCTTTGTCTCTTGGTCACACCAAGTCCTGTTGTGGCAGTCAATCCTTGATACGAAAAAATTCAAGTCAACCCAAAACCTTGAATTAGAATTCCCTGATAATTGAAATCACCCTAACTATGGTTGGCCAAGCACTTTGAACTATGGTTCGATTCTAACCAAGATTATGGAAGACTATACAGACTTAATATTTCTTTTGAGGGATTTCATCCTTATAAATAAATCTCCAATTTATTATATTTGATTACATGCTTGTTAATATTAAGTGGGATATACTTAACTGATTAACCATGTCTAAGATAATATTTACGTATAAGCCGGTTTTTATTTTAGTTCCATCTTGCATGCTCGTTTAATTCATTAATTGTGTGATTGTGACAACACACCCACAATAAATAAACCATGCAACTGACAGAAATAAAATAAATGGTATGATCATGAGATTTGTCCTATTGGTTAGTTTATCTAGTGGTTGATAAACTATCCCAAGACCTAGGGGAGAAAACACCTTGAACCTTTAGGGTTCGTGTTTACAGCTTTCCACCTGTCCACCTTTGTATCTCCTTGGATTGGTTTCACCTTGGCTTCTGACTTGAGCCGCCTCCACTAGCTTGGGAGCTCCACCCATTACATATGCATTTATCTCACATGCAGGTGAGGGATAAAAAGGGGTTTTTACTTAAAAGAATCTTTGGGCACGCAGGCCCTATATATTATTGAGGAGATGGCTCGCAGGACAACAACATTAATTTAAATAAATAAATTAAAAGAAACCATTCACATACAAAGGTCTCAGTCTAGCTCATGAACATCAATACATGCAACAATATTTACGCATAAATAAAACTATCATTCAATTCTTTAATCGTTCTTGTTTAAGAGAAATCACGCTCGAATCAATTAATTATCTTTAATTAATCAATCATTTTATCTTAAACCCTTTTCTGAACCTCCTTGAGGTTATCATGATAATTTTAAATGAATAAATTAATTTAAAATTATCCTTGTATGTAAATTGTACCTTGGAGGCAACCCGGTGAATTACCGTTCATTACGCAGATGTTAAATTAAACACATATATATAAAACACTTATCACGTGTTGTGCCTCAGCTTTACGCCTGCACCATGATACACGTCTCAAGGGTTTGTATAATATAATAATAAATTTTAATAAATCTGCATAATTTGGGTGTGTACACGACGTGTAGTTCCGACTACACGGTGTGTACTTTTCTTCACCTTCCATCCGAAGTACACGCCTAGGGACAGGGCGTGTTAATGTACTTTGGAAATTTTCAGAGTACACGATATGTTCTATGGGACACACGCCGTGTAGTTTCCACGTTACACGGTTTCCAGCCAGGCAAGCCGTGTACAAGGTACACAGCCCAACCCTAACCCGAAGGGACCACACGCCGTGTTCATTGGACCACACGGTGTGTAATCCGGAAACCGCGTGCCACCTGTTTCTGGTCAACACACAATGTCTTAAATTCTTATAAAGAATCCAATACATGGCCTGATTTGGTAGATCAGTCAATGAATTGAACCTAGACTACACGATGTGTACTTCCAAATACACGCCGTGTATTCTGGTGTTGTACGGCCAGAAACTTTTGGCTCCTTCAGATGAGTTTCTCTATTTTATTTTAATTAAAATTAAAAGAAAAATTTGTTTCTGTGAGGTGCATGAGAAACGAGGGAGGAGGAACAGATCTCGACAATCAGATTTCCAGAACGTTTAAACATGAATTGAAATAACTAAATTATTAAATGCGTAAATCACCAACGAAAAACTAAATAATTATAATCAATGATATGACCGCTCTGATACTAATTGTAGGTTCCAGGCGTAGGGAAAGTGCATTGATGGGTTTGCCCAAATTTAATTTTAGCGTTAAACAACGTTCAATCCGAGATCCGTCATGATATAAAAATCCAGATCTTCGGAATAGAATGAAGAACGAAAAAGAAAAGATGAGTCCTGGAACCATTGAGATAGGATTATCATATGTTGGTTATAATTAATTTAATTAATTCACAAGAATTATCTTGGTGGAATTATTTCTTCGTCGATGTCTCCGGTCACGATTTTTTGATCCGTTGTTGCGTCGTAGAATCCAAGTATATGATTCCTCTAGCGGTGATCCACACATGCTCCACGTATCTATTGACGTCGCCAAAGGGATCACCGGGTGCTAGCGCGGAAGAACCTTCACTTGCGATGTCCGCCTTCGACCGCCTTGATCCGGTGGAGGATCTCACTTTCGTAACTTGAGGGAGTTCTTGGTGGAAAGGTAATTCTCTCTGGGCTAGAGAGTATTTCCAAATCCATTGTGCACAACAATTGCTCTTATGGAAAAAGTGTTGTGGTTGCGAGGATATTTATAATCAGGTTTGAGGTTAATAGAGTTATGACAATAAATAAACATGTTACGCATTTTATTTATTTCATTAACTCTTATTGAAACCCCCATGTCAAATTATTAATTCCTTGACATGATCCCACTCTAATTATAATTAATATCATTTAATAAAACAATATTATATCCTCAAAATCACGACAGGAAAACTACACGGTGTGTAATAATTAATACATGGCGTGTGCTTGTTTTCCATAAAACTACACGACGTGTATATTTAATATACACGGCGTGTACTTTTATTTTCCATATTTCTCCACCACATTTATTAGACCTTGAGTAATGTGTATTTATTTATTAAATAAATGTAACTACATTACTCGCTAATAAATATATTATTTCGCCCACAATATATTCTCTCGAATAATTAGTGTCGAAATAAATGCGATCAGGCATCCTTAAATAATTATTAAACCACAGTCGGGAATAATATATATTTAACTTGTTAAATTAATATTTAACTGAGATACAAGGATACATTTAGTGTGTGACCCTCTAGGCCTCTTTCTTAGTGGCATTAGGCGGAGCCTGCCTAAAGTCCAAGGTTAGCATCTAGAAATATGCCAAGGCACCCATAGAGAAAGAAGTTAACGCCGCAATGACGTGTCACCTCCTACGAACGCTTACTGTGTAACATAATCCCTTTGTCTCAATATCTCTAATCAAGCAGGTTGCATGCTAGTGCCATCAACCCATGTGCTCGATTATTCTTTCTTTGACTTCCCGGAATTGAACTTGCCCATACCTTACCATGGTCATGGATTTATTTAGGCTATATCAATTCCATAAAAGGGCCTGAGATATATACTTCAATTATGGAAGAGAAGGGACAAATCCTTTCTCGCATTGTCTATTATTGCAGTATTACTCGTGACGCACCCAACGTATCCTACCTCGCTGCGAACAGTGTGTCGTCACAGTTTTCATCAATACATCTAAGTGTGTGAGTTGTAATACCCATTAATAATAATCTTAAAGTCTAAGGACCAATACACACGTCCGCAGATAGGAACATCCAATGAAACTATGAAATGTGGATTTCCTACTGGCAGGTCTTGTTCTCATAATATCCTCCTGGATATTACCAAGGGCGCACACCAGTAGAAGGTGCCTCAATGTTTTATGAGTCCTCACCCCTAATGACCTGTATTATTTGTGTCCCTCAAATAATATAATCCGGCCACAGAACATTTATTCAAGAATAGTGTTATGGAACTTCTGGGTTCTCATCATAGCAGGGATCTGCTATGACCCTTTAATGCAACAGCTGTGCTTAGGAAATTATCACATACATTGTCATGCAGAAGAAAAATCAAGATGTGATAAGTCTTTTATTAATGAATAAAGTACAAAGTAGTTGGTTCTAGGCAACCAACTCCAACAAATGTGAGATCACATGAAATAAATTTAGAATATTTGGTATGTATATGACATTATGTATTGATTTGGTTACCATGTTATGGATTTTATTATTCGGTTCTCATACATTTTCTAATGAGAGGGACTCATGTACAACGTTTTCCAACCAATGGCCTATAAGACTTCAATTGTTTATTATTTTAAACAGAAACCCCCTTTTAAGGGAATAATGGGGGAAACCTATAGAAATCATCAACATAAGACAAAACATGACCCAAATGTCTAGAGAGGAAAACCAAACTAACACTTGGAGATACCCCTACCCAGCATATGAACATTAAAAAGAACTCCATCATTAAAAATCTCAACATCAACTAAAGTGTCATGTGTCAAAGCATAGGCCAGATCTTATGGTTGACGCAATACCCTCTCAAACATCAGAATTTGAAAAGAACTGCAATGATGAAGGGTATCTCTGGATGCTCATATGGGGCCTGATCCACGAGTTGATTCTGAGTGAATCACCCTACTTATAGACCTTGCAAAAAAATTATTTCACCGTTCTGAAATCACCAATCCAAATACCCTCATCAACGATCATAATGGACCAACCCCTCCACCCTCCTCAAACACCCCTGCAACTGCAGTTACATAATCCTAGAAGAAAAAAAAGGGCGTGAGATCAGTCCATCGTCACCATGGTCTAGGTGGTCTGACCCCACTACAAGGGGGTGCCACCAATGAGGGGATCCGTGTCATCTTGAAATAAAAGAGTCTCTCTGGGCATGATTCTTCTAAAATAAAAACCATAGATTCACCCTCCCCAGGTTCTAAAACCTCACAACAATGTGCAACAATAAATTATAGAGAAGAACCAATGATGTCGAACCCAAACACCAAAACCAAATCCAATATGAAGAAAAAAATCACAGCATAACTAGAATTGAAACCGGTAATACCCATAGAATCTGCAACCCAATCCCCCCCACCCAAACACCACAGATCTAACCGGAAACACAATCCAAGGTGTCTAGGGTTTATTGTTTTTTTGGTCTCCCCATCCCTCTCTATCCTAGTTCTAATCATGGATGATGTGGATGGTTCCTATGGGATTTATCGCGTCTTTGAGAGATGACTCGACGTGGTTCTATTCCTCTCATAGATAATGAATTTCGATGCGTAAGTTGGATCGGAGTTTTTTCATTTTCAGCAGAGCAGCTAGGGTCAGTGTGTACAACCTCTTGAAATTACATTGAAGTCTTAGATTCATTGGTCTTTTTTTCTTCAATTAAACTCTTATAATTTTGTGGGAGACAAAGTTTAAATCATGGTTGTGGTTTTTTCTATGATGGATGGTTCCAGTGAAGGACCCTTCTCCGTATATTGAATGTTTTTAATGAATTCTATGATTTTCATGCCTCAAGGTTCATGAAAAAATAGAGAGAGGAGATACTCTAGAGCATGAGACTGGATTAGAGCCTCCGGGTTAAATATCTTGAGTTATATAGTGTTCACCATTATGGTCTATTTTTTACATAATGATGTGGGAAACTATATGTATAACTACACTAGGATTCATCATGTTTCACAATCTTCAGTGAATATTTCGTTTTGGGATTTTTCGATGTGAATCTACTCCTTTTAATAAAACATTATGTTAAATTTTAAACCTTTTTTAAATTGTGTATTTATTGATATTTAAAATTTAATTTTCTTGTTCTTTCTATCAAATTTTGGAAACCATTTTTCCAAACATTTTAAATTGGAAGAGGAGTTATTTCAAATAGTATCTATTTTGAAATATGGCCAATGTGAGGGGAGCATTAGTTTATGGAAATTCAGTTTTCAGTAGGGGATGTTAATGTTATGATTGGGTTCTGATGATGTTGAGGTCCTCATTTGAGGTGTATCTCCGATATTGGGATGTTTTTCTATGTTTCACTCTTATTAGGGGATTGTTAGTGTTTTGACTCAACACATGCCTTAAGTGTATTGAGAGTGTGTTTTTTCTATTTTATGGGTATCCCTCAAGGGAGCATTGTGTTGGATCTTTCAATTTCCTTTCTTGAATTTTATTTCTAGTCATAGGGATGAGAATCATTTTAGAGGTATCAAATGTAATGGTATAAACATTTCTTTCCCATTATTTTTTATATTTTGGTGTTGGAGGTGTCAATGGAGGATTAAGGATAAAAGGAAGCGTTTAAGATTAAATTTCAACTATGGGTATAGATTACAACATAGAAGGATGTGTTTCACTATGTGTGTTTCGTTAGGGATTTTTTTCTATAGCATAGTGTTGATGGTTCTAGAATAGGAATCTGGGAGGACCATCATGGTATCTATTCTATTTTAGGGGTCTCTATTCCATTTTTATGTTGTTGTAGTGTGTTCTGGGTAATGGTGAAGTTATTTATTTTTCTATAGGATTCCTTGAAGCATGGTATCATATGGAGTGTTTTGGGTCTCATAAGTGTTGATGTTAGAAGTTCTCCCATTTTTATATGATATTAACCATGTTATTCATGTTATTCCCTAGCTGAGTTTGAGATCATGGATCCTATGTTATGGAGATAAGAATTGTGTAATGATCTTACCCAAGTTTTATCAAATATGGAGGTTGACCGATTTTAGTTTGGGGGAGTGAAACTATGATTTTTGATGAATCCTTTTATCACAACCTATTAGGCATAGACTATTAGGTTGCATCTTGGTTTAATATCCTACCCAAACCCTTTTACCATTATTTTTACCCTTGAATTATGGTATTCAAATTTTCAACTTGGATATAAATTTGGAAGACCCTTCCAACCCCATAACATTTAAATTATTTCACTTGAATATTCAGAGACTCTAAAGTATTTTTGGGAGTCATTTTTGTTCTGTTTCTCCAGGTATTGATCCTTAGGTTCAAATGGTCAATTAATTTTGATCTATGGCCAGTTTATTCCTTATTTAATTTTTTTCTCCTTGTTATTCCATTATGGAGAGGTTATATAGTGGTTTGGATTTGGTTTTTGTGAAGGATAATTGTGGTTGAGGTTTTATTTAGGTTCATAAAAAATTGTATGGATATTTAGTCCTTCTTCTTCATCTTCTACTTGATTGT
Source organism: Viscum album (assembly GCA_963277665.1). Lineage (NCBI taxonomy): Eukaryota > Viridiplantae > Streptophyta > Magnoliopsida > Santalales > Viscaceae > Viscum > Viscum album. Next base: position 1,427,375,065 of record OY728161.1, read on the forward strand.
GAAGCATATTGTAATGTATTTATTGAGGTAGGGTATTTGTAAACTCATATTCTATTTTATGGAATGTGATATTTTTTACATACTTATTATTATTCCTTGTAAATATGATATTTTTTATTATATATTATCTGATATGTAAATATGGATGTTCTTGGTTATTGGGGGGAGGTATGAACAAATGGTAAACACATTATTTATATAAAATAAAATTAAAATAAGATGTCAATATAGGTGAAATTAAATTTGATGAAAATGGGAAAAGTTTTGTTGAATTTTAAAATCTAGAATGATATTTTTTTATAACTGTAACATATTTTGGTATTAGTTTCTTAAAAATGTATTTATTTGATTTGAACTTGATTTCTTTGAATTACTGAGATTGAAAAATGGGTCACTATCATGTTTCATTTTGTTTTAAATTTTGATTAATTATAAATTGATTTTTTGATTAATTGTATATGAGAGAGAGGATGAATTGTGAAAGTAATGGGTTAAAGATATAATTTTAAAATTGAATGTATTTATTGTAAACATTTTGGTTTATTTCATGTGAAAATAAATTGTGATGGAAAAAATTATGGTTGATATAAAATGTCCTTAAGTGAAATTAATAGAATAGGACTAGCATAATGAATATGGTAAAGGGATTGAGTCATCAATAAACTATTAATTATTTAAATGTATGGATTTAGTATAGTAAAATGTATGATAGATTAATGAATGGTCTTAAATGAGTTCTGATAGCTCAAAGTAGGCAACTAAATTTTGTCTATAATGACATGAAGATGTATGTATGAAATTTTTTTCCTAACTCAGTTACATTTATGTGAATGTTGATACTTGATGGGATTCATGTATGGTAGGGTAATGATATTAATTCCCAACATGTTCATGATACTCTACAATAATGATGATGATGTGGTTGTGGTTACGGTGAGGAGGGTGTGGGTATATGGATATGAGTGGGGGGATACATAGAAGGGGGAGGGAATGAGGTTTATTTCCTATGTGTTTATATAACCCTATCAATCTGTTATGGGAAAGGTGTTTGTGTGGTGGTATTATATAGAGGTGGAGTGGTGGATATGTCTAGATTTTAGGGTTCATGTGTGAGGTCATGGTTGTGGTGTGGTTGGACTGATGCCAACAAGATATGTTAGTCTATATTAAAGGTTAGGGTATATAAGTTTGTGGGATGACCCATATTATATACAAACTAGTATGTGTTACGAGGATATGTTTGCCGGTATGTGGATATGTGAGGCAATGGTTAGTCTTATAATGGGTTATTATTGATGATATGTAGTTTTTGTAGATGATTTCTTATATACCTAATTAGATTTGGAGTGTGGTCATCATGTTTTCCATTTATAAGTTCTAGTTGTAATAGATATGTTGATAGGTGAGTTCAATAAACAAATTGTGCCCTTGACATATGGTGATTAATAATGGTTGTGTTATTTATGGTATTCCTTAGATTTTTTTATAGAAATGGGTTTGAGTTGTTGGTTATGTAATTGTTTGAGGATGCCATGGGAAATAGAGGAAGTGGTAATAGTGATGTGGAATATAGAGTTTGATGATTTTACTTATTAAGATTTATTCTTATACATTTGATTATGATTTATCTATTTGATATCACTCATGATTAATATTTCATATTTATTTCACATGCATATTTATTTTTTTAGTTGGGTTATCCAACTAAGTATTCCCAATTTCTCACCCCACAATAGTTTGTTAAGTGTTTGTATGAGAGATTGATTGGGATTGGAGTTGTTATTCATGTAAAATAAATAGATTTGTAATATTAGATGGAATTTTAAAGAACATTGTTGCATGTATTTTATGTATGTTGTATAAATGATATATAATTATATTTTGGGGTGTGGGAATTTATCTATTTTAATAGAATTATTTGGAATTTATTGGTGGTAGTTTTGTTATAACCTGTATTTTCTGAAGTTAATGCCATATATTTTTATTTTTTATACAGTTGGTGTTATTTTCAAACCCAAGGATTATTGGCGGTTTATGTTGTAGGTCACTCTTTCTTTCATTGTAGGCTCATTACAGGTTACAACGGGGGGGGGGGGGGGGGGTTGTGACATTCACAGATCTGGAGTGTTGTCTATAAACACATCAAGACCCCTAAAGAGATAATGTTATGTTATAACAATGAAAATATCTCATACAAATATAAAATGTGTAATAATATATCTATGTTCCACGATATATTATAAAGATGGATGTATATCTTTTGTCCCTATCCTTACATGATTTATTTATTTTTTCTTTGAGCATACTAAATATACTCACCTCTTTCTACCGTGGACATATATTTAATGAGGTACCACCATCCTAATCATTTAAGGCCTAGATATATCTTTGTCTACTCAAAAGTGAAAAATCCATTATTTACCATTCAATTAATGTCATACCACAAATTACACACCCACACAAGCTATCTCACCACAAACATAAATATCATTGTTTTTTTATCTTACATAAAAGCATGAAATTAAATGATAAACATTTATAATGATCTCAAGTAAAGAAACCAATACAAATTTTGGTATATAGAAATTATAAAAGGCAACCAAAACATGTGATGTTCCTATGGGTGGGTCATCCCTCATGATAACCTCTAATCAAGATCACCATGAGTAAAAATCATGTGAAGAAATGTCAATCCTTCTGAGACCCCAAAACCTAATAGTACAACACTATCTATATGCCATTAATATGATTTATCAACACCATATTAAATATATTTAATATTTATTTCTGATTATCTCAATGATCTCATTATGGTTTTGAACTGTACTACCTTTTTAAATAACACATAATCCAGGGGAATTGCTATGTAAATAGTGTACCAAGAAGAAATAACATTATTATAGTAATACATAATCATGAAAAACTCTATTCACTTGATGTGGTAATCAAAAAGTACTACTCAAATAGGGTTTATGGAACCAACCTTTGTAAAAAATAATTGTTTTAATAGACCTTTAAAATATTTGGAATATGATTAAAAACATTTCATATCACGTATAGTTTTATACACTTAATGTTTTATATGATATCACTAACTATAATAACATGAACCATATTGAAATAGTTATCCGAATAAATTATTCAATGAAATATTCAAAATAATTTCTGTAATATCATTAACCCTTTATAATGTTTTCTATGTTGTTGGTTATGAGTAGGGTAAAGTGGCTTTTGAAAGGATAGTGATAAGAACAAAGAGGGAGGTGGATCAATGGGTCCAAAAAACATAATATTTACATTAAATATCTATAGAAGTATTGTAATAGTTAAACTATAAGATCAAAAAATTGAAGACAGTCAGATATGATAAGAGATAAAGTTTTACATGGAACACACATGACATAATAGTTTTACAAGTTTAACAAACTCTTCTTATTGAGTGGATAATCCTTATTATTTTATGTTTTTTATCCCACATACTATGTTTTTATCTTATTATCAAAAAAGAATTCATTAAGTAAACAAGTAGTGAGATAGTATTGAATGCCAAGTACAAGAATGTTCAAAACAAGTATTAACAAGTCAATCAATATTCCACAAACTACCTTAGTTTACCTCAAATGATTGGTCAAGTGTTCACTATTAATGTTTTCCCCAAACCAATCCAAGACTCTCACTGAAAACTCCTCAAAAGGTTTTGATAAATATAATTATTTTTATAACATTTTTATGAGAAAAAATACCATATATATATGGTTTAAAAAACATGGAATAATAATGGTAGATTGTTTAATTATGTGTTTTTAGGGCCTGATATAAATACCACGTGTAGATATCTAAGATACTTTACTAATCTTCCTGACCATTTTTTACCTTAGTCGTATCTTTTAATACTGCCATAACATAATGTAAGTGACTATAATTTTCTTTCCTCATCTACAGAAAAAATGTTCAAAACCTAATGTTTTTCTTCTTGAATGAAGTGTCCAATAATGTTTCAGTAAACCACAACATCACCCACACCCCTTTTTCTTAAAAAATTTTACAGTGAGTAAACGAAGATAATTTTACAACTCATCGCAATGGTTCAAATCCTCCTTCCAATTCTACAAAACCATAACATACTTAACTATGGTAATTTTTATTAATAACTATGATATAGTAGAGAAAATCATGATATAGTAATAATTCCCATGGATACCCACTAGACATAAAAAAACCATGGGTACTCCCATTATTTTTTACCATGAACTCTTCAACAACCATTTTCAATCACTAACAATGACATGTTTTTATAGAACCATAGTGTAGTTTGTGTCTCCTGTGAAATTATTTATTCCATATCATCTCAATCACCTATAAATGAAGATTATCCAGCCTATGAGTATGTGATAATAAGTATTACATGCTTCATTGGATCAGATGTCTAACTCCTCCGCTATGAAGAGTATTTCTTTTATCCTTGATCTCATAGCATATGTGCCTCACATATATATGATTTATTTAAAAAAATCCTGGATAACATTAAATTTTATTCATAAACTGAGGCACTTTTGTACTCTTGGTGAGAGTATTAACCTCTTTATTAATTTTATGTCAACCTCTGAATTTTAGTGTTTGATGACATCTATTGGGTAGTTTTGAGTGGGAGGAATTAGGTTGTTCAAAATGAGATTTCTTTGAACATCATATCATTTTTTTTAAAAGTTATCAAGTTGGGGAATCATATTTTAGTGGTATTGAGTATTGGTATTCAATATATGTTTCTTGATCATATTTAGGGGGAAGTGCTACATATAATGGTGAGTCCATTGTCTATTATCAAAGGGATTAGTTCAAATGTAAACCTCTTATTCAAGGATTAAATGTTAATTCTTGTGTGTCAATTTTAAATGGGGGGTTGTCTTGTGGAAGACTGGTATATTTTTAAATGGTCAATTGGTGGTCCATTATGCAATCAACTTAAGTTTTGGTATCACTTTTTGGTATAGGTGATGGTACTAAACATTGTGATATTATATTTTGTGTATAGTGGTATCATTATTTTGTTATTGGTAACGGATTACAAACTCATTGTCAAGTATATATTTTAACCTTATCTTTCTCACTAGTTTATGGCATATTAAATTTAAAACGACAAGTTTAATCTAGTAAAAATCATATTTGTTTTTAATAATTTTCAAGGATTGAACTCATTACTAGAACATGGAAAATTTTATTGTAATTATTTTATTTCTATTAATATAAGAAGTAAGAATTTTTCATGTAAGTTGTTTGTGTGTGGGGATACATTACGCCCTCATTTTATCAAGCCTTTATACCTTGGTCCTTCATTATTTCCCCCTATGTGGTTGGTTTATGAAATGAACAAATTTCATAAGTGTAATTAAAGATGATAATATACATGGAATTGAATCAGAGAGAAAAACTTTTTGTCTTGTAATGTTTTTTAAACCACCCAATATTGTTATAAATGAAATATTAATTGTCGTGGATGATATTTGATCATTATGAAAGAAACTTTTTCATCTATGATGAAGAATTTATAGTGAATAGGTTTATTATTGGGGTATATTTGGCACCTGCTAATGGATAAGTTTTATACCATTGGTAGACTAACATGAAGATGTTTCAATAATTGACTAAATATGGTAAGTTTTTAAGATAATTTTATATAATAAGGATTAATTAACACACATTATTTATTTATGTATTCTAATTTCAAAGTAATTGTTTTGATTACGAAGGAACCATGGACCCTAATTTATTATTCTATTTTACATGCCTAATGAATTAAAATTAGCCCCCCCAGTTCACTACCTAACATATTGACTAATATATCAACCCATTTGGGATTGGACATGGATATTTTATTCTCCCCAAATGATTTATAGGAATAACTTCCCAGTCATACAATCTCATGATAATTTCTACTGGAGGAAGGCACTTATGTAAGAGCACATGGGTAAGCTAGTTCCAACAACATTTTTGTATAGTTAGATACAGCCCCCAAAAAACATTCATGTGGGAGGTGGTGGTAGATCAGTAGGTGTCCAAAACCCACCAATAAATGTGCTATTAGAGGAGAAGGGAAGGGATTGTTTAATATAAATAGAGGCTCTCCTCTCATTGAAATTCATTAGTTTAAACATTAAGTATCCCGTAATTATAGTTCAATTTTTGATTGATATTTTTAGGTGTTTCTTAATTTATTTATGAGATATTATTTTAATTTTTTCTACTTGTAATATTGAAAGCAAGTATATAACCCCTTTTAAACATAACAATACTTCTATTTTCCAATGTATTTTTACACCTTTTTATTTGTGGATTCGTTAACATTACTTTTTATTCAATTATTTCAAAAAAATAACTTTATTTTTATCTCATAATTATCACTGTATGAAAGGGCCAATCAATTTTGGCCCGAAAAAGTGGTATCATATTGGGGTTCTTCCCAAGGGGTGTTTTTTTGGTAATTCTCACTACATTGAGTATTATCTATGATTGAAAATATTATTGAAATTTCACATTAGAAAAATTTATTGAAATTATCAAATACACTATAATTAAATAGATGACGTTTTGGACTAGTGATGTGTCTATGTACTGGTCAAATTGGAGACCAAAAAATTCAATTAGAATAGTTTTCCATAATTTAAAATAAAGATATAAGTGGTTCTACGGAAGTATAATCTTTTAATTCCAGTTGGGGAATGATTGGATGGTGTGGAGAAGGAGAAATGTAATGATATGGATGTGAAGGTCATTTAATAAAATCCATTTGGATTTATTAAATAGGGTAATGTCTAGAATTATAGAGATAAAAGATAGTGAAATAAATTTTGGATACTACGATGAATAAAAATGCCACATGTTACAATTTTTTAAAAAATTGGTTTATTAAGAATAACTGTTGGAAAATGAATAATTGTTGAATGGTCATTCATGTAAATGTGGAGAGAACTTTTAGAAATAGACTCATACTATGCAGTGAATCAATGAAAACTACATGTGGTAGAAAATATCTCAATAATGTTTGGATAATTTACTTGAGAGAAACTTATAGCATTAAATATAAAAAAGATTGGTTTCATCAATATAAAACTATCCCAGAAGGACTTTTTTACATAGGGAATGATCACACCATAAATATTATTGGATTTTGTACCCTCAAACTAAAAATGATTTATGGTGTAGTTCTAAATATCCAAGGAGTACACCATATGAAGGGTTTAAAGAAGAACATATTATCTCAAGGGAAATTTTCCATTTTCAGGAGCCAAACATTCATCAAGAAATGGGTTATAAAAATTGAAAAGGGTGAATTTTTTTGTGATAAATGTGAAAAGGATTTCAAGTAACTTGTACATTATTATCAGTGAAATTTTCAAGGTGGAAGATATGGTAATTTCATTAACTACCTCAATAGAATCATTGATGTTCTCATTGAGTTAGAAAATTTATCATTGGTTTGAAAATGTTTTGAAGAGTTTTTTTGATAAGATGAAATTTCATGGAGTTAAAATGTTACACATAACATTTTTTGTATATTTTGTTTTGAGAAAGTAACATAAGATTATGTTTGGGACATCAAATAAGAGGATGAAAGAGATCTTAGAGTTGATACACTATGATGTTTGGAATAAATAGTTATTATATTTGATAGGAGTAAAGAACTTTGTATCATTCATTCATTATTATACCCGGAGATGTTGTGTGTTCCCAATCAAGAGAAACATAAATGTTTTTGATGTTATAAAAAAATTAAAATCATGTAAGGAAATAGAATATATAATGATGATAAATAGTTTAAGAACTAAAAATAGTTGAGAATATTAAAGAGAGGAGTTTTGTTCAGTTTTTAAATAAGAAGGAATCAAGATATAATTAATACTGATGTACACTCTTTCGAATAATGAAGTGGAATGGAGGACGAAAAAAACCATATTAGATAACATAAGGAAGATGTTAAATGTAACACCCCGAGATTTTATGAAAAATATTCTTTTTAATTTCATTAATATCTTGTGTTATACGCTACACCAAAAGGATCATTCACAACACACATCTCTGACCTGGATTGAATTACATGCAATCGTGACCTTCCACGATAGCGTGTGTTGTACGCAACACCAAGTTTCGCTAAACAACGATATGCTATTAAAATATTATTAAAACTAGCCATTATGAATAGTAATAACCACTTTTTGAAATTTTGTAAATTTTATTTTTCAAAATGGACTTCATTTTTGGATTCGGAATATCGAAATGAGCTTAGGGTGAAATTTTGGTGATTTTTGGATAACTTTCATATTTTGATGAATAGTGAAAATTACTAAAATTTAATTAAAAACAACTTTTTCAATCGAAATAATTAATAGTGATAAATTATTAATTTGAGTGGTTTTAAAGTATATTTAGAATATATTTTTACAATTTAATACAATGATGGTCATTGGATGTAATTTCACATTTAAACCAGTTATAAACAAGTTTCAATCTTTTGATAGTTATTATCTCTTAAAAACACGCTATTTGTTTTGATGACGGGAATTAATTTTTAAATTAGTTAATGCAACTAATATGTTTTGAATTTGGTAAAATATACATCATTTTTGAGTTCATAATATCAAATATAGCTTAGGCCTAATTTTTGGAATTTTTCTGAAAACTTTCAATTTTTGATGAATAGTGAAACCACAAAGTGGTAGTTAAAAAAACTGAATTGTTCATAAAACTTAATTTTACCGCTTCTGTGAGTGGAATTTCAAAAATCCTAGAGACACGGTTGCTGTCAGTAAGTAAAATGTGGTTCAATGAGATGAAAATAAATTTTTGGTGAATAGTAACTTTTTATTTTTTTACCACGGTTAAAAGTAAATAGGATAATTATGGGTAGAAATGATATTATTATTACCCTAACACATGTCCTAATTCTATTGAACAAGTGTAATTCGACCAAAAAGAAACTTAGGAATAAAATATGACCATTTAGGCCCACTTGGATTAGATTAGGACATTTATTATTAATTTATTTAAAGAAGGGTTAAAAGAGTTGAAATCAAAGTTTATTTACTAAAACATTTTTAATATGGGGTTATACATAAGATAAATTCGACTATAAATATTCATTAGAAATATAAAAATATTTCCTACATAATTTTAGTATATTTGTAATTTTTATACATTAAATAATTTAATTTATTTATGACACAACGATGATGCAGTAATTATCTTATTAATAAAATATTGAAATAATTGATGTTATAAATACCCAAATAAATATAATTTGAGTTTTTTTATGAATTACACTAATTTTATAGGTTAATATGACATGTTATTATTGATTTAATTAACTTTTTTTGAACTTATCATTCTGTTATGATTTTCACAAAAATCAATTACTAAATAGTGTCAAAATTGACATAAAATAGTTTTAAAAAACAAATTATATTATTAATTGTTATTTTATTCCTAAAAATATAAGGTTCGGCCAAATGACTTAGATAAGGTTATATATATTAATAATAAACAAATTGGGGTCCGTTTGGCTTCTTATAGTAAGTTTATTAACCTTATAGTATAAGAACACAAGAAGACACGATAAAAGTAAAATTATTTAACTTAATGTTAAATCTAAATGATAAGGTTAACATAGGAACCTAAACTTGTCTAAATTATATTGGATGAGATGATTTCGACCCATCCCCACCTTATACTCGAAATAAATCAATTTGGAGCTATTTAAAACCGAACTTGACTTTATAATAAAATAATATTTTTAGTTATTCCAAAGGTGCCCCTCTCCTCCCTTATAAAAGGGCACCTCCTCCCTCACTTCCTGACACAACTTTGAGCCTTCAAGCTCGGCCAAACCATGCCCAATTCTCCTATACACTTCCCTAGAAACATCCTAGAGGTTCTGGTCTTCCTCAAAGACCAATTTTAGTGCCCTAAAAGAAGGTCTCAAAGAAGCACTTCAAAGAAGAGGTAATGTCCGTTACCGATTCTTTAATATTTATTTCTTCTTCCACTTCTTCTTCTTTAGTTGTTTCATTATGAAGTAATAAAATCAGTATCACTCATATAATGATATGTTATTATAAGTATCAAACAAACATATTTCACCATTTATCCATCCTACAGAAAAAGAAATCACCGCGCGTGCGTACGTACGGAATACCGTCTCCACGCCGTGGTGTAATCTGTTTTCCACCACCACCTTACTTGGATGGGTATAATGGTGTAAATAATGACTATATATGACTATTATAAAGTGATATTGATTCTGAAATAGTATATATATATACTCCAATACAATTCTACGATCATAGGAACGATATCATCACTCGTGCGTACGTACGGAATACCGTCTCCACGATGTGATGCGACTCGTTCTACATGATCTTCATTTCATAATGATTATATAAATGAATTTAATTGAATGAATATGATATATATTACACTAATACCATTCTGGAAATGAGGTATCTATAACCTAAAGAAAATAATAAAAATTTATTCGACAAAACACGCATAAGAACAAAAAGTTATAAACACCCGAATAACAAGTAGCAATGAAATATTACTACTAAGAATCTAAGAATATGACCATATATGATATCATAAAAATAAGTATGATTCTGGAATAAGTCAATAACATTATTTAAATCATTATACAGGAGGTTCAGACACTTACAAAGCAAGTCGGACCTAAGGTAAGGGATAAATTTTCAATCTCATTTTTATCCGAGATTGCTTATACGTAAGTATTTACTGGGATTACGTTTGTCATCCATGACCATGATTTCTAAAAATGATTTCATAAAATGTTTACCATTATTCCATGGATGTTTAAAGTCATTTTTAACCTTTATTTACTTTTTACCACATTTTATGAATGGAATCTTTCGTTTGGTTACCATATAAGGTACTTTTTGACTTTTCCGACAAAAGTATGAGGAGAATGTTATTTTTAACTTATACGGCGTGAACGGATTTTTACGGTTTCATAATGCCTCATTTTCAAGAAGATTCCTCTACAATATTGCATGATTATTTTCAATAAAACCCTTATCTTTTAAAATTGCATGGAATTTTGTGAAAAGAACATGATTTTAAAGAAGAAAATATATTTTCCTCAAGAATTCATTTCAAGTGTTTTGTCAAAACTATTTTACATCTAAGATGACATTATTTCATATGTTTATGTTTCAAGTAAAATTTCTCTATGATTTAAATGGATTCAATTTTCTTATGATGAAATGATATCAATTGTTTATGGATTATGTTATGATGGCATGATGTTTAAGAATCCCATTTTATTTCATGGGTTATGCTATGATGTATGATTTATGATTTTGTGGCACACATAAGAATGGTATCATTATGAGATGGGTGGGACCTATATCTCCCTCCAATGCATTGGGTAAATATTTTATATCTCATGAGATAGACATGGCTGGAACGGTAGGTTATACCGGTTCAGTGAAACAGGACTGAAACGAGGGTGACTCAGTTCAGAAAGGGACTTTGTCCACTAAGATAGTCTTGGAAATGAGTCTTGACTAACAAGAAATGATTCTCTATGATTATGTGTGTATGACACAAAGTTTCATGTTTTAAGTTATGATTATTTTGATTACATTTCACTACCATGATTTATCCCATGTTATGAAATTATGATCTCTTTTGCAGGTGAAGATTTCCAAAAGTTATGTGCTTGTGTATACGATGTGATTGATATTTTTTTTATTTACCCTTACTGAGCATTTGAGCTCACCCTTTTATGTTTACTTTTCCCCAGGATATAAAGAAAGGTTTTAGGTATAAAAAAAAGAATATCCTTATGGGATATGTTGAAGATCTTTCACCAGGATTAGAAGATTATATTCCAAGTTTCCAAAGACACTAAACTATTACGATCCTTGTGTGTGTGTTTTTGTTATGTACTAAGTATTCCGCAAATGTAATGTAATGTCCATGTACGTTAAGCTTCGGGTCTCTACAGTTGGTATCAGAGGAAAGGTTTAGTCAACCTTTGGAAACTAGGATGCGAGAACTTTAGTGAGATCCCTATAGATATTAATAAGGTATGTCTAGGGATGTCCCTAAGGATAAGTATACGTATAGGATACAGTCCTATAACTACGGTAACGATCATAGAATTTAACCTACGAAGTTAGATATTGAAGTTACTCCCCCTTTATTATGATTTTTTCATCTCACACTATTCTTTTTGGGTTTTAGACGATGGCTGGAACCCGAAGGAACCGTGTTGATCAATGCAATGGGCAATGAAATGATTGCCCTCCTGAACAAACAAATGTTATGGGAGATGGAGTGAAAAATCTTATTGCTATACTTACACAAGCTATGAATCATTATTGACTTCCAAATGAGCAGAGAAGGGAACAATATTCTATTGAGTCCTTCATGAGGCAACGTCCACCTTCTTTCAGTGGGACTTCCGATCCACTTGTTGCTGAACAATGGATCAGTACCACTGAAAATATATTTTCAGTTCTTCAATGTTCTGAACATGATAAAGTCATCTTAGCAGTATATCGTTTGTAAGGTGAAGCTGATAAATGGTGGAATCTTATCAAGAATACGAGGCCAAGAGATGAAATTGAGTCCATGGAATGGGATGAGTTCACGAACTTGTTTTTCCGTAAGTACTTCCCTCGTATTCTTCGAACAAAGATGGAAAAGGAGTTTCTTGAGCTGAAGCAGAAGGATGATGAATCTGTTGGTATATACGAAGCGAATTTTACAAGACTTGCAAGGTATGCATCTGGAATTATCATCCAACCTGAAAGTAAAGTTGATCGATTTTTCAGTGGCTTAAAACCAAGTCTTCGAAGGGCATTAGCTATAAGAGACTTCAGTAGCTATGAAGAAATTGTGAGTTGTGCTATCAAGGTGGAAATGGAAGTTGGTGTTACATATCCATCTCATGGTTTTGACGAGAAACGAAAGATGGAGTTCAAGGATAAATCTCAGAATAATGGTGAAAAGAAGATGAATGTTTCCTTATGCACAAAGTGTAGAAAGAAGCATGGTGGATATTGTCTTAAAGGGACTAGAAAATGTTTTAAGTGTGGAAAAGAAGGTCATCGAGTAGCTGAGTGTCGAAGTAATGGAAAAAGGGTTTCTAATGATGTGAATAAAGAAAACACTGCAGAGAACGCACCACCAACACTTCAATGCTTCAAGTGCAAGGAAATGGGGCATTATGTTAATAAATGCACTAATTCAAGGGTTAGTGAAGATCGACATGAGCAACCGCTTAAGGAAAAGGACAAAGGGAAGTCACATGCGATCACCATTGGCGATGTTGAATATGATAACGATGTGGTGGAATGATTAAGTGTATATGTAATGGGATTACAAAATAATGTTGTATATAGTATCGTGGAATATTGGAATATTTATGTATTGGTCTATTGTGGTTTTCAATGGTACCAGTAACCACGGAATGTGATTGAGATATTTTTAGAAAAAAAAGATGATAGGCGCATAATGAAGGGATAAGGAGAAAATGAAATGTTTGATAGTATTCATGAGCTCATGATTGATATAAGGACTAAGTGATATCATGGTTTGAGTATATAGAATTTTGAGGATTTTGGTATGTGGAAATTGTTAACTTTTAACTGCATTCATGTTTTCACTAAGGTTCAATGGGTATTCATTCTTCAAGAGAATACATGATTAAGGTATTCACATGTTTGTAATTTGACCAACAAGATATATCTTATGATATATGGGGGATAAATGATGGCATTCACATGATTGTTCTGTGACATTTCAAGTAATCATTTTCTTTATACTATGAGCTTGGACCGAAGTATTTTAGATAAGCCTAAAGATTAGAATGGATTATGTTGTACATAAGTTAGGATAAAACGTTTTTCGATATTATTGATAGGATGTTATAGTAATATAGCTTTAGAAAAAGGACAACCTACAGGACGGGCGACAACCCATCGCGTCGGACAAGGCTGTGGGAATCGAACCCACAACCGAAGTGCGACTGGCCTTTATCGCCTACCACTGGCCTACAGGAAGTCCCTGTTTAGTAGAAACTAGTTTTATTATATTAAGCAGTATGATATATGAAGTATAAGTCCATTTTAGGAACCATATATGATTAATCTCACTATAGAATGACTTATGTATATTTAATAACTTTTTCTAACCGTTTGTTTGAGACAGATGGAATGACCCGTCATTCTATCACATGATATGATAACACTTCACGAATAACAAATTCAACTTCATTTATTTAAGAGATGAAGTGGAAATTGTTCAAGGCACAAACAACAGTGAGATTGTACGAAAATAAAGTAAGTCTTTATTCTAATTCAAATTCTTCAACTTTAGGGAAACGATCTTGAAAACCAAAAATGTTGTCCTAGTGCACTTATATCTGATTAATCAGATGGTACCTTAGATCATCACAAATTTATGGATTTGTGATTGTTGGCTTTTCCATAGCCATGTTCTCTACCACTCTCCATCAGAACATGATGGTTAGATTTTTCTTCCATATCCATATTTTCACCTATGTGGGAACCCAGTGATTAGTTTATTTGGGTAACCGTTACGTTTCATACTTTTGTTTTTAAAGATTGGTTTTGGTATTCCTTTTTATGATGTGGGTTTCTATTAAATAAACTTTCGAGTAGTAAACCATTTATAACCCCGACGAATTTCGAGGGCGAAATTCATTTTAAGGGGGGTAGAATGTAACACCCCGAGATTTTATAAAAAATATTCTTTTTAATTTCATTAATGTCTTGTGTTATACGCTACACCAAAAGGAGCTTTCACAACACACATCTCTGACCTGGATTGAATTACACACAATCGCGACCTTCCACGATAGCTTGTGTTGTACGCAACACCAAGTTTCGCTAAACAACGATATGCTATTAAAATATTATTAAAATTAGCCGTTATGAATAGTAATAACCACTTTTTGAAATTTTGTAAATTTTATTTTTCAAAATGGACTTCATTTTTGGATTCGGAATATCGAAATTAGCTTAGGGTGAAATTTTGGTGATTTTCGGATAACTTTCATATTTTGATGAATAGTGAAAATTACTAAATTTTAATTAAAAACAACTTTTTCAATCAAAATAATTAATAGTGATAAATTATTAATTTTAGTGGTTTTAAAGTATATTTAGAATATATTTTTACAATTTAATACAATGATGGTCATTGGATGTAATTTCACATTTAAACCAGTTATAAACAAGTTTTAATCTTTTGATATTTATTATCTCTTAAAAACACGCTATTTGTTTTGATGACAGGAATTAATTTTTAAATTAGTTAATGAAACTAATATGTTTTGAATTTGGTAAAATAGACATAATTTTTGAGTTCATAATATCAAATATAGCTTAGGCCTAATTTTTGGTGTTTTTCTGAAAACTTTCAATTTTTGATGAATAGTGAAACCACTAAGTGGTTGTTAAAAAAACTGAATTGTTCATAAAACTTAATTTTACCGCTTCTGTGAGTGGAATTTCAAAAATCCGAGAGACACGGTTGATGTCAGTAAGTAAAATGTGGTTCAATGAGATGAAAATAAATTTTTGGTGAATAGTAACTTTTTATTGTTTTTACCACGGTTAAAAGTAAATAGGGTAATTAGGGGTAGAAATGATATTATTATTACCCTAACACATGTCCTAATTCTATTAGACAAGTTTAATTCGACCAAAAACAAACTTAGGAATAAAATATGACCATTTAGGCCCACTTGGATTAGATTAGGACATTTATTATTAATTTATTTAAAGAAGGGTTAAAAGAGTTGAAATCAAAGTTTATTTACTAAAACATTTTTAATATGGGGTTATACATAAGATAAATTCGACTATAAATATTAATTAGAAATATAAAAATCTTTCCTACATAATTGTAGTTTATTTGTAATTTTTAGAAATTAAATAATTTAATTTATTTATGACACAACGATGATGCAATAATTATCTTATTAATAAAATATTGACATAATTGATGTTATAAATACCCAAATAAATATAATTTGAGACTTTTTATGAATTCCACTAATTTTCTAGGTTAATATGACACGTTATTATTGATTTAATTTACTTTTTTTGAACTTATCATTCTGTTATGATTTTCACAAAAATCAATTACTAAATAGTGTCAAAATTGACATAAAATAGTTTTTAAAACAAAGATTATATTATTAATTGTTATTTTATTCCTAAAAATCTAAGGTTCAGAAAAATTACTTATATAATGTTATATATATTAATAATAAACAATTTGGGGTTCGTTTGGCTTCTTGTAGTAAGTTTATTAATCTTATAGTATAAGAACACAAGAAGACACGGTAAAAGTAAAATTATTTAACTTAATGTTAAATCTAAATGATAAGGTTAAAATAGGAACCTAAACTTGTCTAAATTCTATTTTATGAGAGTATTTCGACCCATAACCACCTTATCCTCGAAATAAATCAATTTGGAGCTATTTAAAACCGAACTTGACTTTATAATAAAATAATACTTTTAGTTATTACAAAGGTGCCCCTCTCCTCCCTTATAAAAGGGCACCTCCTCCCTCACTTCCTCACAAATCTTTGAGCCTTCAAGATCGGCCAACCCCTGACCAATTCTACTCTCCACTTCCCTAGCAACATCCTAGAGGTTCTGGTATTCCTCAAAGACCAATTTTAGTGCCCTAAAAGAAGGTCTCAAAGAAGCACTTCAAAGAAGAGGTAATGTCCGTTACCGATTCTTTCATCTTTATTTCTTCTTCCACTTCTTCTTCTTTAGTTGTTTCATTATGAAGTAATAACATCAGTATCACTCATATACTGATATGTTATTATAAGTATGAAACAAACATATTTCACCATCTATCCATCCTACGGAAAAAGAAATCACCGTGCGTGCGTACGTACGGAATACCGTCTCCACGCCGTGGTGTAATCTGTTTTCCACCACCACCTTACTTGGATGGGTATAATGGTGTAAATAATGACTATATATGACTATTATAATGTTATATTGATTCTGAAATAGTATACATATACTCCAATACAATTCCACGATCATAGGAACGATATCATCACTCGTGCGTACGTACGGAATACCATCTCCACGATGTGATGCGACTCGTTCTACATGATCTTTATTTCATAATGATTATATAAATGAATTGAATTGAATGAATATGATATATATTACAATAATACCATTCTGGAAATGAGGTATCTATAACCTAAAGTAAAGAATAAAAATTTATTCGACAAAACACGCATAAGAACAAAAAGTTATAAACACCCGAATAACAAGTAGCAATGAAATATTACTACTAAGAAGCTAAGAATATGACCATATATGATATCATAAAAATAAGTATGATTCTGGAATAAGTCAATAACATTATTTAAATCATTATACAAGAGGTTCGGACACTTACAAAGCAAGTCGGACCTAAGGTAAGGGATAAATTTTCAATCTCATTTTTATCCGAGATTGCTTATACGTAAGTATTTACTGGGGTTACGTTTGTCATCCATGACCATGATTTCTAAAAATGATTTAATAAAATGTTTAACATTATTCCATGGATGTTTAAAGTAATTTTTACCCTTTATTTACTTTTTACCACATTGTATGAATGGAATCTTTCGTTTGGTTACCATATAAGGTACTTTTTGACTTTTCCGACAAAAGTACGAGGAGAATATTATATTTAACTTATACGGCGTGAACGGATTTTTACGATTTCATAACGACTCATTTTCAAGAAGTTTCCTCTACAAGATTTCATGATTATTTTCAATAAAACCCTTATATTTTAAAATTGCATGTAATTTTGTGAAAAGAACATGATTTTAAAGAAGAAAGGATATTTTCCTCAAGAATTCATTTCAAGTGTTTTGTCAAAATTATTTTACATCTAAGATGAAATTATTTCATATGTGTATTTTTCAAGTAAAATTTCTCTATAATTTAAATGGATTCAATTTTCTTATGATGAAATGATATCTATTGTTTATGGATTATGTTATGATGGCATGATGTTTAAGAATCCCATTTTATTTCATGGGTTATGCTATGATGTATGATTTATGATTTTGTGGCACACATAAGAATGGTATCATTATGAGATGGGTGGGACCTATATCTCTCTCCAATGCATTGGGTAAATATTTTATATCTCATGAGATAGACATGGCTGGAACGGTAGGTTATACCGGTTCAGTGAAACAGGACTGAAACGAGGGTGACTCGGTTCAGAAATGGACTTTGTCCACTAAGATAGTCTTGGCAATGAGTCTTGACTAACAAGAAATGATTCTCTATCATTATGTGTGTATGCCACAAAGTTTCATGTTTTAAGTTATGAAATTATGATCTCTTTTGCAGGTTAAGATTTCCAAAAGTTATGTGCTTGTGTATACGATGTGATTGATATTTTTTTTGATTACCCTTACTAAGAATTTGAGCTCACCCTTTTATGTTTACTTTTCCCCAGGATATAAAGAAAGGTTTTAGGTATAAAAAAAAGAAGATCTTTATGTGAGATTTTGAAGATCTTTCACCAGGATTAGAAGATTATATTCCGAGTTTCCAAAGACACTAAACTATTACGATCCTTGTGTGTGTGTTTTTGTTATGTACTAAGTATTCCGCAAATGTAATGTAATTTCCATGTACGTTAAGCTTAGGGTCTCTACATTAAAGAATGTAGGAGTTACCAAATTTCATATATTTAAGTGGTGGAGACCTCTTGTTATGTGATCAATATGTCCCCTTCACTATTTAATGACTAGTAAATGTTCAGTTTGGATTTAAGATCCATGTGAGGTATCATTGTGGGACACACTGATGGTGTTAAGGGGTATAATTTTTGGGACCATAATACATATAACATTTTTATTAGTGGGGATGTTGTATTTATAGAATACAGACTAAAATTGATGATTAATGGGAACATAATGAAATTAAATATATAATCCATAAAATTCGAATTGGAGGGAGAGTCAATGGAAGAAAATGTTTCCTATAAAGCATTACCAAAGCATGATGATGAATTATCAATTGAGTCTAAACTACGATGGTCAACTCTAGAGAAATTAGAACCATTATTGAACTCAAATTATGTCACTAAAAAAATAATTCATACAACTTATTATTGAAGGATAGGTATCCATAATATTTTTAAGAGGAAACTCACAGTCCACACATATCTTCATATGGTAGAGATGTAGGAGTAACATGAATCCATGCACAAGAACAAGACATGGGATCTTGGTCCATTACCTCATTGAAAGAATCTGATAGAGACAAATTTGTTCTTTAAGATCAAATTAAATGTAAAGGTACTTGTGGTAAGATATTATGTGATAATATTGTTTGAATGATATTCTCATAAGGAATGTATTGGTTATAATGAAATAATTTCTTAGGTAGATTATTGATTATTCATGTAGTTCCAGTGATCTATGGTATATAAATATTACTTATGGAGCTACTTGATGAAAATATAACTTTACACTATAGTGATATTGATAAATAAATATATATACTCTAACTGAAAGTTTTTTTATATGAAGGTAAAGAGAATTTGGATTATAGGTTTGTCAAATATTTATAAAGTATCAAGTATTCTTTGAGGGGTTGTTATGAAAGATTTTATTTTTATATCATGAGGCTAAGATATAACAAACATCATTTCGATCATTGTTTGAATTTTATGATTTTTAATGGAAGTGATTTTATCATTAATTTATTTTATATGAATGATCTGTTTGTTTTAGGTACCAAAAATGATTAGATCTAGGAGATGAAGTCACAGTTTTATTGGTAGTTTGATATGAAGGACTTGGGATTAAAAAATAACATTATTTGGATAAATATTTAGTATTATTGAAGTTATTAAAATATTTTAAAATCATAAAATATTTACTTGATAAAAGTCTTGAAATGATTCAACATGCATGATTATATTTAGATATCTTCCAATATCCATATCAATTTCAAGTTATCATATATGATGAGTCATATTAATGAATCATAGAGGTTGGATATGTCTCAAAGAGTTTATGAATTAGAAATAGGGAGTTTGATCGTCCTTATGGTTTGTACTAGACAAGACATTTCACATGTATTGGGAGTAGTCAATTGGTACATAGAAAATATAGGAATTAAGAATTGGAACATAATAAAGGGAATACAGAAATAGATTATATAGATCTTACATGCGACATTATGTTTTGAAGGATATGATTTTACTATTAGAGGGTATATTGATTCCTATTCCATAGGTGATTCTAACATATGAAAACCCAATACTTGTAATGTGTTCACTCTTACAGGAGGATTTGTGAGATGGATTTAATTATTATATCAAGTTGTGACTTTATCAACTATAAAATTTGAGTATATTGTAGATACATGTGTTTTAATAGATATCATTTAAATAATATGTTTTTGGAGGATATTGGGAGGTGAATGTTGCTGATTTCACTATATTATGACTGTCAGATCTCCTTACACATGATAATGAATCCATTTTTTCATTCTATAATGAATAAAATTGGGAAACAATATAATTTTTTAATTACTCAATGTAATATAAAAGTGTGAATATTAAGAAAATTTATTATAAATAAATCTGAGATATTTACTAAAGAAATAAATTAGAAATGATAGGTATAGATGGTGCAGATGAGCAGACTTACCGATACATGAGAGTCTTGTTTAGAAGAGACAAAAGATTTGTATAGATTTCATTATTTTTCAATTAATATCCATGTGAGTTATATTTTGATAGTGTTTTTTTCTCATGGATATATGTCATCCTCCATGATTTTCATTTGTGGAATTCAGTGTTAGATTGTTTGGTGGTCAAACCCCACCAGTTCTTCCAGAGAAGTAGTAGCGAAAAGGAGGAGTTTCAAGAAACTAGGGATCTACCCTCTTCACATTTCATTAACTTTAGTATTTATAATCTCCAAATTATATTTTAGTATTTGAGTGATATTATTTTAAGTGTTTATATAATTATTCATGAGAGAATATTTTGAGCATTTCATCCTTGTAATAGTTAGAGAGTGTTTGTATCCAATTTTACCCATTTTGATCCTATTTTTTAGTGGGGTTTTACCCCTCACTATTTGGGTGTTTTTTATTTTCATATTTGGTCTTCATTTATTTCCAATTTTCTATTTAGTTTTATCTTTAAATTCTCACCACATCGAAATGAACAATTTTTTTTGAAATAACTTGATGGGGATATAATGAATCTAAATGAATATTGATCAAGGTTATTGAATCACTTAAGAAAAATAAAATAGGAACATTGACTTACATCCAAGATATATAATGTGAGATGTTTGGTCTTTTGTAGGGAACACATTCATATCTATTTTTATTGAAGAGGATGGGTGATCTATTTTTTATTTGTTTGATGTTATAAAGGATATATGATATTAAATGTATACTCTTCTATTAGAACTTAGTTTTTTTGTCTTCCTAGAAACATACTAAGTTGATGATATTTTATGATGTTTTGAAGTTGGTTTCATGGTTCTATGTTTGGTTTCATAGAAACTATTGATATTGATCTCTTGGATTCAAGCTAATCAACATTTAGGAGAATTGGAAATAGGAAGCTGGTGAATGTGTGATCTATTATAATATATTGAGTTGTGTTTTTTGTTTCTTATTTGTTTAATGAAAACTTTTGGATATAAATACTTTCATTTCTGATCTATTACTATACTGAATCATATGATCTAGAAGGTGTCCCATTTTTAAAAATTCATACATCTTAAACATAATTATCGAGATGTTTTGGGATAAAATATAATATGGGGTCAAAACCAATTTATTTTACGTTCAAGAAATGAGTTATATTTCTAAGAAACTAGTCAAACTAAACTCCCAATGTGAGTATTTTTGAACACCACATCACTGGATATATTGATTTTATTGAAATTTTATTAACCCCCAATGTAAAGATCAATAATATATAAACTAAATCTCAATTGAGGTATTATCTTCTTCAACATATATATATTCAATTCAAGAAAATTATTATATCTACCAAATATTTAATTCTTCATCAATCTATTCGTTTTCATTAATTGTAAATATACTACAAACTATGGCCACTTTTCTAGACATTATCCAATAACATCTCATTTCTTCCCCTCTAAGAAAAAAATTTCCTCCCTTAGTCTTTTTTCATAATGAATAATATTTTTCTCATTTTTTTGTAAAATATCCCAAATAATTACACCCTTACAAAAAATTAAAATGAATTAATAAGGGTATGAATAATAAACTCACTTGGAATTTAAGAGGAAATATACTTCTAACAACACCTTCAAGTGTTTGAATGCATTCTTTATTAAGGCCTTCATCAAGATATCCAATGTATTATATTATATTGAAACATATTATATGTTAACCTATATATATTATAAATTTTATTTTATAAATTGGTAATTTATATCAAAATTATTTTATCAGGATTGTTATGGAATCTCTCCTTTTATTATATAAACATTTCATTACATCGAACAAAACATGGGATCTTTTTAAAAATTTCTTAGAAATTAGGAACATAATATATGAAAATATAAAACATTATTCTAATTCACATAAAAGGATTATTCATGGGTTCAACCTAGGTTACTTTTACTTCCCTCATATCTTAGGGACATACATCAAAGTAAAGTGGTGAGCATGAATCCCAGTAAGGGAATAAGCATGGGAGACATTTTTCAGGTGATCATGTGACATATCAATAAGAACACAATCCCTAACAATATAGTATGATCATAAGAACATGAAGAATATAATAATAAAAATAAAATGAACTATACCATGAATTTTTTTTGAAACGTTTGAATGATATATTTACAAGCATATCACCAAGGTTTATCATAATAGTGTCATAAATCTAAATTACCAAGATTATTCAACAAGGTGTCATAAAAATTATCATCTCTAGAGTTTAGTTCTATACCCAATTCATTGGAGTGATATCTAGGTGAACCCTTCATAGGGATTTGTTAATTTTATCCATATATATCATAATAAATCATCTCAATAATTACCTTTGTAATGTAAATAATAGTATTTTTATCAAAATCTTGGCATACCAATGTTCTTAAAGACATTGAAGATTACATAATTATTAACCCATGAAAAGGGAATGTGGGTTTCATTAATGAAATTACCTAAATCAATACATATTTTTTAAATCTAGGTTAATACCCATGGAAGAGAAATATGTTTTCGAATAAAAAATGATAAATAATAATTTCTCATGTAAAAGTGAGAAATAAATTTAGCATTATGACATGTATAAAACATCGATTATCGAAAGGGAAAATGAGAGGGAACAAGGGTATCTCATTGATAAAAGACTATTATTATAGTAATGGGAAAATATAAAGTAGAAAAAAATGAAATTTATTTAACAATTAGAAGACATACCACAAAAGGTGATCTTGAATGGAAAAGAGAAGTGGACATTTCCCTTACCTTGAAAAGATTCTGTAAAGAATTTAGAATGGTTCATTGGGGGCTTAAGGACACCTTGGGGGAGAAAATTTTGGAGGAAATATTACCAGAAATTCATGGATAATTGATTTAGAGTGAAGGGGAAGGGAAAAATGGGTGGTTATTTATTGAAAAATATGAGTAATTGTCTAAAAATTTTCAAAAACATGTCATAGAAATATTGGTTGTGGAAAATGAAAAAAATGGAAAACACGTGGTTTTTTCTCAAAGTTTTGGAAATTTGAGTCATATTTTAAGATATTATAATCCATTATAACTGAGATTAATTTTAAAATACTTCATTGAACCTGGAAAAAATAAATTATTCCATAAAATAATGTCTTTAAAAAAAATTTCCATTTTAGACTTTACAAAATCACTTATAGGTTTTGAAATTGATTTAAATATATTAAAATACTTAATACTAATAAAATAACATATTATAGGTTGTTTATTTGGGTTAATTAATTATTAAATCATGATAAAATAAATATTAATTCATAAAAAAATTCAAAAACCATAAACTTTTTTTTAGTATTTATAGAAAAAATAAATTATTTTTAAAAATTCATAAATATAATCTTAACCAAATTTAAAAATTATTATTTGAAATGTAATATTTATTTTATCAAAATAATTCCCTAAATATTATATTCATTAAATTTTATATATAAATATCTTTATTTATTTTAAAAATAAGACTCTTAACGACATAATCAATTTTTTTACACTTCTAAAAATTTCTTACCACATTATAAAATTAGATAATCATTTATATTTAAATATGAGTGTTTTAAAAGCCTATTTTATTAAAAAATTATTCAGAGTTTTTGAATTTATGAATAAGGTGTATATATTTTCTAAATAAACAATTATGTTTTTTTTTTCAAAAACTAATTTATCAAATTTGAATTACATTAAAATATATTTTATTAAAAAAATATTATTAGAATCAGATTGAGGGAATAAAAAATTTATTTGTACAAGGTAAATTTCACTTTAAGTAATTAAGGCCAATATACATAACCCCTTATTACTCCCACGTATTCCCTAAGGATAAGGTTTGTGGTGGTGGTTGTTTCATGATGTGGCTCTACTAACATTGATCGAGTGGTAATCTACACTAATATGAACTTCTCTAATTTCAATTTTGTTAAAACCTCACTTGCTGAAGCTCAGTTTGGGATTGGTTAAGGGAGAAACCTAGTGACACTACATCCCTCCCAAATTATGACAAATGGCTTTAAAATAGAATGAGTCTTCTAGTAGAGGCCATCATTACACTTTTCTACATAAATTATCCTTTTTCATTTCTACTTATAGGCATTAATTATAGGGGTAACATTATTACCAATGGGTATAGTTACCAATGGTAAAATAGACCAACAATTATATTGACCAACCGTTATATTACTATTCAAATGGTCAAATTTCTCCCTGTAAATACCACTTCATTATTTCACTAAAAATTAACTAGAATTTCTCCGAAGGATATATTTTCATTTTCAAATATGTTTACTAGTTTAATAGTATTTAGATTCATTCCTATAGTTTTATTTGCAGGGACGGTGATTCTAGCATATTGGAGTGATCCATATTTTCCCATTTTATCATTTCTATTTTATATTTTTTCCCAATGATAATATTTTGAATTTCCATTAGATTCATGGATAACTAATATAATTATATTTATTAATGATATATTTTATTTTTTGGTTTCTATATTTTGTATGTGTATAATATTATATATTATAACACTCATCTATCATGAAAAATATATCATTTAAAAAGCCCAGATCATTACATTATCTCGGGTTTAGAAATTCCATCCCTAAAATTTCAATTCAAATTATATGTTGATAATAAGTGTGGGAAATGTTGTTTCATTTTATCCTATTGTTCCCAATTCACATCTTCACACTAATGGTTCCTCCACTAGACTTTTACATGGTGAGTTATCTTGTTGCTTATAATTTTTTCTATACGGTCTAAGATATCAACTAGCTACTCCTTATAAGAGAGGTTGTGTCCCAATTGTACCACCTCTAGTTTCAGTACATTTGAAGGATTAGGTATTTAATTCCTCAAGAATGATATGTAAAATGCATCATGAACTTGAGACAAATTTGGTGTAAGTTCTAGCTGATAGGTGATTCCTCCTTTGCGATAAATGATTTGAAAGGGGCTAATTTACCTGGGGAAAATATTGAATTTACCTTCCAAATCATATTAATCTTTTCCATTGGGATATTTAAAGGGAAAAATTATCTTCAAAATCAAAATATGTTTCCCTTTTAGGGTTCTCTATGTTGCCCTTCTTTCAACTCTGAGGAGCTTTTATGATCTGTTGGATGGAATGAACCTTTCCTTTTATCTCTTCTGTAAGATCTGGCCCAAGTATATTTCTCTCACCGACATTATCCCAACAAGTTGGATTTCTACATCCCTTCCCATCTATATCTTCATATGGTAACACTTTACCACTATAGTGGAAGATATTTTTAAATGATAACTCAAATAATGGGTAGTTTTGGTCCCATACTGTAAATACCTGGAATTTCCATGTAATTTTTTTAAATAAATGGGAATATTATGAGTCCGCAAAAATTAACAACGTGTGATTCCGAGACCCAGAGTGCCCGAAATGAATTTCGGAACTTTTTTTCGGGTAAGTTCAGTAAACATACGAGCGGTTTTTTTCTAACTTTTAAACCGGTGCTCAGAATTGAATACCGAGGGTACCGTTGAACTCGCAGCACCAGTATTCACTTAAAAATACATTCACCTCGATGACAGTTGGTCGAGGGTTGATGTTAGTTTTTTAGTTTTTCACGAATGAATAAAACAAAAATAAAGTTGTGTAGATTTTATTTTTATTTTATTTGGTAAAAACTCCATGTGGAAGTTGAGAAGTGAGGACCACCAAACATTAATCTCTCATGAGAGGTTATGGTGGTGGGGACCAATCGATCCTAACCTACCATGAGAGGTTATGGTTGTTTGGACCATCCAAGGTCTAAACCTTTCAACTCCCTCATTAAATGTGGGATAGCCTCTTCAACTCCTCCAATATTAATTGTGCCAACCCTCCTTTACAATAATTAAGCCAACACACCACTTTATTTGTGCCAACCTATGAGATTAATTAACCCAATTTGAATTATATTCCATCAGACATAATAGATCACATAATCTATTATTTTGGGGATACCATTACTTTTTGGTGGAATTAGGAGAGGAGGAGATTTGTGAGAAAATATCTCCAACAAAGAACGCCAATGAAGAATGCCTCTACTTCGATGTTTTCTTCTCCAAACTCCGTCGACATATCTTCATCGATGCACGAACTAAAAATAGAGGAAAATGTCGATGACACTGACGTCCATCTTTTCCCAACAATTTGTCTTCTTCCTTGCGACCTCAACGACATCATCAAGAGAATGAGGTAGGGGTTTATTTACGATTTTTTTATCACTCCCCATGTACACCCCTTATATTTCTTTTTCGGTTTGGGAACAATCATTGTGGGAGGATAAGATTTTACATTCATGTTCATGTTCTTGATGAGCCATATGATACCACCCTAACGAGGACGGTATGGGCCAAAAAAAACATGGCCCAACCCTTCCACAAATCTTATGGTGTTCTTCACGATGGAGGAGAATGACAACCATCCATGGTTTGAGAACGAGAATGGCGGCCGACACCACCACCGACCGCAACGAAGGCGATGACGCAATGACATCGCCCCGCGGCCAAAGACGCCACCCCGCGGCCTCCGCGCCGACCGCATCCACCGCCGCCGTCCGTGGTACCGCACCACCCAATGGCTGAGGCACTGCCCCACGACCGGACCGCCTCCCCACAGCCATACCACCACCCCGCGGTCGGACCGCCGCCCCACAGCCAGACCGCCACCCCATAGTCAGACCTTTGTCCCCTACCAAGCTGCCCCATGGCCTCGCACCCTCACTGCACCCTCTGCGGCCACACGGTCACCCACAGCCCTCTGCGGCCCCTCGTGGCCTATCGGGCCTGACCCAGCTAGCCGGGCCGCCCAGGGGTCGGGATGAACCCAACAGGCCGGGCCGCCCAGCATGCCGGGCCGGACCCAGTTGGTCAATCTGGGTCAACCCAAACCGGGTTGGTTCAGGCTATGTCGGGTTGAGTCAATCCGACAGGGTCAGACCGAACTTGGGCCCACTATGACCTAATTACATTCTTTTGATGATAACTTTTCCATTGGATGCCCATTAGATTAACCATCAGTGGTTTTGGGAACCTTGGAGTGAGTCAGTTCCTTTGAGTGATACCCCACTATAATTTAGATTGAGATGGGGAACAGTCAATTTGGATCGAGCACGAATCCAACCAAGCCCCCGAGACTAAAAACCTAATAACTCACAATACGGGAATCCGATTGAAGTGATGTCTATTACATTGAGACCCCAATGACATGGCTGTCCTTTGAGATAATTCTTCAGGGGTACTTCATGGAAGTTAGATTATCGACCTGTAGCTTGTGGAGAAGATCCTCTCGGAGACAAGCGAGTGTAGTGCGGGAACCCATTGGCTGGTTGAGACTTGATGATTGCTGACCATTTTGACTCAGAGTGACATGAAAGGCCCAGTGGGGGGTGACTTGCTGACGCGGTAGACCCACGATGGTGAGCACTTTGGTGATGCGGCATACCCACGGTAGTCGACAAGAGTTCCTCAGTAGGCCACGAGGGGGAGCGCCTTGGTGACGTGGCAGACCCACGGTGGGGTGCATCTTAGTGACGTGGTAGACTTATGGTAATCGACAAGAGGGCACCTAAACATTACAAGGTTAGTGGGAAGCACCTCTGTGTGACGTGGAAGGCCCACTGTACTCGATAGAGGAGGAGTTCTCCAGCAGCTGATGTGTTCGACGTTATGACTGGCAATGTTACATGATACTACCCCTAGAATAAGTCTTGGTGTAAGCTGATTGAGTACCTTTGTGTTTTCCTCATGATTGAGATGGATTACTTGATAACTTTGGTATATTTATGGGTATATACCTAAGTAAGGTTATCTATTGATTTCATACATTGTGATTTATCCTTGATGGATTTTGTGAGACCTATAGGGTCTCAGGGTCCTTACTAAGTATCGTTATACTCACCCCTACACGGGCTATGCCTGCACCTTGTTGTGTTGGATATAGACGATAGACAACACTGACTGAGGCTGAGAGTACCGGGACTGGACAATACCTGGAGGTGGACCATATGGTATTTCGGTACACAGAGGAGTTGGGTGGACGTGGAGTGATAAGGAGGCGATCTGTACCTACCCTTCAAGTAGGAACCTTGGAGGATGACCCAACAGCTGACTTTACCTTTTCTTTAGTAGTATTGTATCACAGTTTTACTTGTACTTTCCATTTGGGCTTTTATTTTGGCCCCTTTTACTTACTGAACTCACTCTATTTACTATTCAGTTTACTTGTGTTCCTATATTTTTATGTGATTGGTTACATGTGCTTCCAGGTTATAAAGGAAATTCTTTCCCAGTTTTAGGGAATATGCCTTTGGTGCTAGTCGCTAGCCCCTGGCCTACGGAAGGCGGGCTTGGGATATTCACGGAACGGGCCCCAAGGGACGGGTAGTGATACATACACCTTTAAATTATAATGAGCATGTTATCAGCATGTACTCAAGTTTCTGCACAGTCCTTTCATATTTTCCATCAATTTTGGCTTCATAGGTGATGTTAAAATTCAATTCAGTACTCAAATAATGTTGAATAATTCTCTATAACTAATGTTAAACCATGGATCATAATCGGAAACTATTTAAACTGGTGACCTATACAGCCACACTACTTCCTTTACCTATATAATGGAATGCATTTCATTATATAAATCATCCCAAATACTGATAAAATAGGTTTTCATGGTGATTCCATCTATTATAACCCATATCACACTGTTTTCTTCGAAGATCCTTGGGAGGACAATGAAACATTCTATAGTGATATTTTCCCACTTCCATTTTGGTATGGGTGGTGGTTATAATACCCCTTTTAAAATTTGTTGCTCTGCCTTCACTTTTTGACACACCATGCACCTTGTAGTGTAGTCATAAATCTTAATTTTCATATTATACAACCAATAATTATCATGAAGCCCCTTATACATTTTTATGCTTCCTGGATGTATAAAGAATATAGAGTTATGAGATTTATTCACTAACTCATTCTTTATCTCCATGATATATGGGACATAAAGCCTATTATGAAATTTAGGTACACATTCTTGATCAATATTGAACTCATAAAACTTCTCAATATTCATAGATTATATTTTCTATTATATCAAATGATTATTTATTTGAGTTCTCCTTATGTTCTCTCGTAATGATGGTTGAGAAATCATTTGGGATGGGATTGATAATGTCCCATCACTTATGATTCCATGTCTTACCTTACTCGGTCCTTGATAAATTTATCTTATATAATCCTGATCATTTCTATAACAATATGGTCTTTCCTTCTTTATGAATTAATGATATTTTTTTCTCTTTCAAGGTACTGATTTATTGAATAGTAATATTATTTTATAATCTCCAACCATATCCTTTGTCTCATGTTTAAATCCTTTTTTGTGAAAATGTAATTAAAAAAATGGGTATTTTGTATATATCACATTTCTTTCAATAAAGATAGAATCTTATTATATTTAGAGAAATAATAATAACAAATAACTCTAGGTCATGCGTAGAATAATTCTTTTCAAGAGGTTTTACCTTTTTAGACGCATAAGAGATCCCCTATTCATTCTTCATGGGGATGCACCAAATAATTTTCAAATAAGAATCACTATTAATAATAAATACTTCTCCAAAATAGGGTAGAGAGAACATAGGTTAAGTAGCCAATCTATTCTTCCATACATGGAATATTTATTCACACTCCTCTATCCAAATGAACGTAGCTCCTTTTTGAGTTAACATGGTTAATGGATTAGAAAGATGTGATTATTTCTCAAAAAACTTCTTCAATATTTTGATAAACCTTAAAAAATATAAATATCAGTAACTATTTTAATACGAGGCCATTCCTCTACAACCTTTTCCTTAGTAAGGTCAACTGATATTCTTTCATGGGATACAATGTTCCCCAAAAATTAATCTTATTGTAACCAGAATTTATATTTTCGGACTTTTCAAAATAGATTCTTCTTCATTGGAGTTTTCAATATAACCCTGGGATAATACTCATGCTCATAAATATATTTTTAATATATAATAAAATCATCAATAAATACTACCATCAATTTCTCTTTGAATCCCTTAAATATTCTACTCATCAAATCTATAAATATGGAAGGGGAATTCATCAAGAAAAAAGACATAACAACAAACTGATAATGTCCATATCTTGTTGAAAGTAATTATTTATAAAATAGTCCTTCTTCATCCTTAATTGACGATATCCAAATTGGAGGTCAATCTTGGTGAAGAATTGGGCCCCATGAAGCTGGTCAAATAAATCCTCAATACTTGGAGGATGGTGCTTTCTATTCAGTGTGATCTTGTTAGGTTATTTATAATAAATGCATAGCCACATCAATCCATATTTATTATTTAAAAATTTAATAGTTTCTCCCTAGGTATAAACAATTTTTTTGATAAATACTATCTCATAATTATCTTGAAGTATCTTCTTTAATTCCTCTAACTTCACATTTTCCATTCTATATGGGGCCTTCAATATCAGCATGGATCCATGTATTATTTTAATGGAAAAATCTTCCTCTCTTTTTGGGGGAGGTATATGTAAATCTTTAGGAAATAAATTAATATATTCTGGAATTATGGGGATATTTTCTATCTTTATACATTCACATCCGTCTCCCTATACATTTATCATCTCTAAAAACAAGGATATATTTGGTGTTTCTAGACAAAGATCAGGCTGTGATATCTCTCTTTTTTAAATAATTTATGGTTTTCCATTTAGGACTACTAAAACTTACTTACTCCTATTTTTGATCTTATAAATATACATTTATAGATTTTACATCATATTATAGTTTCAAATTAGAACATGGGAATTACTACTAGATTTTCAATGATATTATACTCTCTAAAGTTGATACTAAAGTTTATAAACAATGTTGATTCTTGGATAATCCCTCCTGGAATCTTAATTTATAATACTACATCTAGAATATAAGGAATTTATTCTATATTATTTTCAACCTAGGATGAAATAAATTAATTTGTAGAACCAGGATTAAACAATTTACATACTATATTTGAGATCCCAATGATTGTACTTCCACCAAATCATTAGGAGCCTATTATTTATCCTTCATTATTGAAATTTTTTAACCTATATCCCTTTACCTATGATGGGTTTAATGGTTTTACCTTCATTATCATCTTATTATTACATTTATTAGAAAAGTTACCAATTTGTACACACTTAATGAATTGAACTTCGGGCTGGGCCTACAACACCTTCCCTTTTTTCATTAGTATTGACAAGTTGAGGCTTCACCTCACTAATATAGTTACAATATATATGGCCATATATTCTACCATTTTATAGCTTCCCACTCCCAAAATATCAATTCCCCAAATTCTTAATCTGACATTTTTTGCACATTGAATGTTGTACTTTCATTCAACCTCTTTTTTGATAAATTTTTTTCCCTAAGTTTGGATCCATTTGTATCTTATTTTCATTTGAACTATGTGACAAATGAATCTATCCAAAATCCAATTCAACTATCATAGATCTCCTAACCATATCCTCATAGCATTCATAGTCCTGATTTTCCAAATTTCTCTACTGATGGGGCCTCATTCCATCGAAGAATCTATCAATATTTCCCATAGGATCCATATCAAAGATAGAGGTGTATCGAGAAATTCATGTAATGTTAATTTCATATCATCCCATTGATTTATTTTACTTTTTATTTAATTATAATAATTTTATGTATATTTTTTTCACAATAAATGGGGGAACATTTATTGAAAATTAATCCCCTAAACACTTACCACACCATAAAATCAATCTTCCTTCTTAGATTACTATTTTTAATCAATGTCCAAAACATATCAGCTTCTATTTATATGTAGTAAACTTTCATGGTGAAATTTTATAGCTCTTAAAATAATAGTACTAAAAATATCTTTTCTATAGAGTAAATCCATTTTATAGTAAACAACGGATTAGTAGATCCACTAAAATAATGTGGTTTTGGGAGCATGAAGGACTCAACGACAAGTTGTTTCCTTAAAGGGGAATCTGGTCATTCAACATGATTCAAGTAATTATTCAAAACTCAATATAATTGATTCATTATCCTCATGAAGTTTTCCATTCTACATTCCATCAAATTAGGAATCTCATCAGTTCATCATCTGTTTCACTCATCATTTATATAGTTACTGTTATTTCCTTCCACTTTTCTAAAAGTAGAAAACCGTAGTGATAAATGTGTTACTTTTGGATATATTATAATTCTAAAGGGATTTTATGTCTTACAAATCATGATTAATTTTAATATTAAATAGTATTTAAATTTTCTATATATCCTTCAAAATGGTTCATAAAATCATGTGATTAACCAAACATATCCCTTGAGTTTTCCAAACTAGGTGTGTAACTTGTCCCATTTTTGTGCACAAGTTACAAATCGATTCTATCTCAATACAATTTTTTCCGGTTTTTTACCACGAGGTATATCAGTTCTAGATCCACATATTGTTATAATATCCTGATTAGGATTTCATTTCTCTCAAACCACTCAATTAATACTTCACCAAATTTCTTGGATGTTTCCTTATTTTAAACTTCAATCTAGGATTTTTACTAATGTTTTCGAGTCCTAATTTCCACGAATAACTAAAATATCTAATGATACAAGCTTTTTAATCCCACATTTCTGTTATATATACTTTTCATTACATGGAAAAAAACATCGGTTCTTTTAATGTTCAGGTTTTTTGAATTTGTAACATAATACAATAAAACATAACAGGTTATTATAATCCACAAAAAAGGATTCCTCATGGTTTCCACCTATGTAAATTTTAATGTGTCTTATATCCTAGGGACATACATCAAAGGGAATGGGTGAATGTGAATCTCAATAAGGAAATAATAAAGGGAGACATTTAGCATGCGATCTTGAGGCATATCAATAAGACCAAAAGGCATATAGAAATAAAATCATTAAGATAATATGAGACATATAATAATAAAAATAACAAGAATAATAATATGGAAATGGGTCTATAAAACTTTAATGATACATTCATAAGCATATCACAATGGTTTATCCCTGAGGTTTCATAAATCAAAATTACTATGGTTATTCACCAAGGTAGTATAAAATATATAATATATAGAGATTAATTTTTTACCCAATGAGATGGATATAAATCAAGGAACACCCTTTTTATTAGTTAATTAATTTTATCCACATAGATAATAATAAATCATTTCTTTAATAACCCATCGATAATAAAGAATGAGTTTCTTATCAAAATCATGGTACACAAAAGTGCTTAAACACATGATCATTACATCATTCTGAACCCACAAAATGGAAATTTTAGTTTCATATATATAAATCCATAAATCAATAAATATTTTTTTCATTTAGGTGAATACCCATGGAAGTAGAAGAGGGTTGGGTATTCAAATAAAATAAATGAGAATTTCTCCAATAAAGGTAAGAAGGAAATTCGGTAGCATGGTGACTATAAAACATGGATTAAGGAAAGGTAAAATGAGAGGGAACAAGGGTTTACAACTGATAAAATACTATTCTTATATTAATGGGACAATATAATTTTGGAAAAACGAAATTGGTGCTATAATTATAATATATACAACAAAATGGAGCATTGACAGAAAAGAGAAGTGGATATTTCTATTACATAGAAGAGTCACTCCTAAGATATGAGAATGGATCCTTGGGGGCTAAATGATGAATTGGGGAGAAAATTTGGGAGATCAAATAACTATAACTTCTTGTAGGATGGATTTTAAATGAAAGGTAAGGGTTAAATGGGTGGGTATTTATTGAAAAATAAGAGGAATTGTTTAATAATTAGCAAATATAGGTCATGGAAATCAATATTGTTGAAAATGAAATACCATTGGCTTACCCATGGTTTTTTCTTATGGTTTTTAAAATTTTATTCATTTTTAATGATATTTTAATCCAATATAATTGAAAACCAATTTTAATACTTATTTGGGCACAGAAAAGTAAATTTTCCACAAAGTGGTGTTTTTAAAACCACAGTTTCCATTTTAGACTTTAGAAAGTCACGTATATGTTTGAAAATTGATTAAAATATATTAAAATAATTCACAAAAATAAAATGAAACTTTTTTGGTTTATTGTGGTTAATTAATTATGAAATAATTATTAAACAAATAAAAAGTTATAAAAATCATCATAAACCTAAAACTACATTTTTACTATTCACTGTAAAAATAATGTATTTTAGAAAATTCAAAAAAATACCCCCCAAAAAATTTCAGTATTATGATTTCAAATATAATATTCATTTTTACAGAATAATTATATAAATATGATAATTTTATCTTTTAAATATAAAAATCCCTATTTATTTAAAAATTATTATTTTTATAACATGCTAATATTTCTGACACTGATAAAAATTTCCTTGGACATTATGTTTTATTAGTATCCAATATTTAATTTATCAAATTCATATTACATAACATATATTTAATGGGAAAATATTATTCTAAAAATGGTATTTATGTAATAACTATTATATTTAAACAAGGTAAATTAAACTTTATGAAACTAATACCTGGACACATAACCCCTTATTCCACGAGTGTATTCCCCAAGGGTAAGGTGTG
The DNA here is from genome assembly GCA_963277665.1 of Viscum album. Lineage (NCBI taxonomy): Eukaryota > Viridiplantae > Streptophyta > Magnoliopsida > Santalales > Viscaceae > Viscum > Viscum album. The sequence goes on from OY728161.1 coordinate 1,427,410,542, forward strand.
CGATGGTGGTCGTTTCATGGGGTTGTTAAAATAACATTGAAAAATACGTAATAAAAACTAACTATAAGTTCTATAATAGTTGATTTCATTCAAGCCTCAGTTATTTAAGCTTTCCTTGGGCTTGGTTAATGTTAAAACCTAGTGATGGTATTTTCCTCCCATGTTATGAAAAAATGAGATTCTAACGACATGACACAACTAGTTGAGGCCATAATTTATCCTTTTTCATAAATTATACCTTTTCATTAAAACTTATAATAACTAATTATAAGGGTTAAATTATTACCAATCATCATATTTCCTATCTTTCAAATAGAACAATGGTTATATCGACTAGTGGTCATATTACTAATCCATTGGTCATATTTCTCGCTATAAATTCAATTTCATTCTTTCACTCAAAATTCCCTAAAATTCCTCATATGATTATATTTTAATTTTCAAATATTTTTATTGGTTTACTTATATTTTATTTAATTTCTATATTTTTTTCATTCAGGTGATGATTCATGCATATTAAGGTGATCCATATTTTCACATTATAGATTTTCTATTTTTTTTAATTGCAATGTTTGGAATTTTCCTTGGTTTTATGGACAACTAATGTAATGCTATTTATTAATGATATATGGTTTTATTGGTGTATATATTTTTTATGTGTATAATATAATATAATATATAACACATTTTTTAAAACAAATATCATTTATAAATGAGGGGTCATGAAAAATGTTTTCCAAAATTCTTTGAGAATATGGTAACAACTTTATTTTCACACACAATAATAAATGGGTTGGATAAATTAACCATAATTTCTCAAATTTATTAATAAATCCACATATTTTGAGTTTTATCTTGTGATATTGCAACATAATCAGTATTAATTATGCTTAATACAACTAAATATTTCTTCATAGAGTTCCAAACAATGAACCTTCTATTGATAAAGTTGCACCTATAGAAGTTCTTTTGTGATATCCAATTACACATACACAATTATCATTTAAAAAATCCATAAATATGACTCTTTATCATACCTAAATCCATAATTTATAATGTCATTTATAAAGCACAATATCCTTTTGATAACAATATTACACGACTTGTTCTGATTTATTTGTAAACTTGCATAAATAGTAATGACAAAGAAAATGTTTAAAATTGAAAGAATCAAATAAATTAGACTTCTAGTAATCCTAAAAAATTATTTTTAATACATAATCCTTACTTATTAATACAATTTAACCTTAGTCCCATATGCTATAGGATATGTGACATCTATATATTATTATATTATAAAACACTTTAAAATCATACTTGCATGATTTTCTAGCGAGGAAAAAATAGAACCTGTTATTTTCAATACTAAGAAACCAAAAAATAATGTCACATAACTAATAATTAATATTCAAAAAATATTTTGGATTTTCTCAAAAGAATCCTCACAAATTTTCACGACATTCCAAGAAGAAATAATTTCATTGACAAACAATATTATAATGAGTGAACTTGTGTCATATCACTATAAAAAGTGATTTTTATCCACATAGCCTTTCCCAAAATTCATTCTCTTTATTAAAATTTACATCTTCTAATACCATGATCATTATACTCATTTAATCCCATATGATTCATTCTTAACTTGTCAACTTGAAATCCATCACCGTCAAAAATAAAATTCTTTGGTCGATCAACATAGACCTCCTCCTTGAGTTATATATTTATAATTGTTTATTTCACATCAATTTGGAACACTTTATAATTTCATTAAGAACATATCATAATAAAATTCTTAATTATTTCAATCATGTTCATTGAAATAAAAGTTATACTAATGTATATACCCTCGATTAAAGGGTAACCTTTTAAAAGAAGATATAACATGTTACATGCTACTTCTCCCTCCTCATCAATCATATTATAAATGATCAAATATGTACCAATAAGTTCTTTTCACTAGTAAATAATTAAAATTACAATGTTTCAATCTTTTTAATATGATTTAGTTATTCCTCCATTATTGTAATCTAATCCTCATGTTATAATTATTCATTAACACTCATTGGTTCAACTTGAAAAAACAAGTCATATGATTGGAATTTCTCAACCTTATTCATTTTTAAACACCATTTATATTGACTTCAATAACGTTTTTTAGAATTTTCTTTTATTGGACTTGTAAACATATATAATCTTTTCTTTAGACCTTCCATGTAATTGAAATCTTCATAATACAGTTTTGTATTTTGACAACATACTATACCAAATGAATTTTTACAATAAAACCATCATGATCTTAATGAGATTATTCAATACCCTAATCAATGGTAAATGATATTTTCGATGTATAATAATCATCTCTAACTATCAATTTAAATATTAAAAAAACAATCAAATTATAATTAATGCATATGAAACTCATCCTATTAGGTGTATACCAAAGAAATATCCCCTTGTAAACATTCTCAAAAAAACTTCCTAAATATTTTCCATTAATATTTGTATCAGAAGGAAAACTAAAAAATTTCAAATTATTTAATTTCTTATTTCTACCACACCAAATTTCATAAGGTTTTTTACCAAATTTTTTATTGAAAGTAACTAATTGAGAATGATGGTAATAGATACTATATTCTTTCACCAATAGTATTTTGAAGTCTCATGATTTGATAACCTGGTTCTCTCCAAGTGAACCAACTATGGTTCTTTCATTCCACTATTTTTTTGAGTTGTGTATTAGGGAAATATATTCATTCCTTAGCTTAGGATTCTCACAATATTCATCAAAATATTTATTATTTTATTCAAATCCACTTTCATAATAAATATTTTTATAGTAAATATAATTTAATTTTCCTCTAATTAATGATAGTATTTAGAACTCTAATGATACTTTGATTTACATAACATAGGGTAAACATAATTTTTATGATTAAATTAATCAGAAAAAGTACTTAAAAACTTATCTTAAATTCTTTATTTCATGATTATTTTAACAAAATCATCAAAGTGTATGAATTTAAGAGTCTTTTTTTATTACAACCAACTTATAGATCTTCTTCACCGTCATTTGATTATGAACCACAAAACATGTATTTATTATATAATAAATCAAATTTAATTTAATTATCATATATTCATTATTAATATGTAATTCCATCATATTTAGGACCAAATGGTCAATAATTATTGTTCCAGCCCCATTATCTTCCTTAAAACTCACACATGAATACATTTATGATTTGTTTTTTACATTTTCACTATCCCTTCATGATGAACATTCCATCCTTTATCCCTATAATGATACATCCATTTTTCTAAAAAAAATAATCTCAATATCATTCACAAAAATTAGAGAAACAAACAATATATTATTCCTCATCGTAGGGACAAATATAACAACACCTATTTCAAAATTCTTTTCACCAATTTTAGTTATTCTAAATCCATTAACATTAAGTGGTACACCATTAATAAATAAATTTTCCTGATATAATACCTTTTTATATAATTTAATATATATTTTTATCAGTCATATGAGATGAGAACTCACTATACAAAATCTACGGCTTTTCTTCTTTGTATATTTTATAACCATCTTCAACCACTAGGAATCATTCTTAGTTACTACGAATATAGATTGATTTCAATTTTTCACATTTATTCACCTTATATAAAATTAATGTGACAAATTTTATTGTATCTTGTTAAGATTGATCACACCAACTACATATTTCATTAAGATAACTACATGAATTATATAATTTAACATTCTATTTTAGATATTGGAACATTTGGATTCTTGGAGCATTAACTTGTCTCCACCTCAATTAATAACCTTAATTTTACTGAGGGAGAAACATGTTGTAACAACACACATATAAATTGTGTTTATACACTCCAAAACACTAACATATTCCTTAAAACCATAATCTATTTGGTTGAAATTAATTTTACTCAAAAAATTCCCATTATTTTCACTCCTAATTTGAAGTACACTATTTTCATTCAACATACAAATTCTTTAGAGTTGTATTTTTACATTTTATTTTCCCTTAGAATCAACCTCAAAATCCGTTTTAATTCATAAAATATTTTCTTTTTTATATTTTCTTTAAAATAATGTGATTTAGAAATGGTATATTCTATTTATTTAGTGATGATATCACCATCTTGGATTTCTGATCACGGTATCCTCCTTTTTAATTATGATATTGAGTGTCTAAATATATTTTTCATTATTTTATTAGAAAATATATAATATAATTAGTGAAATTGATAACCATCAAATCTAATATTAATGATTATCCAATCTCCATGAAAAACTTTTGAATATGAAATTTAAATATATTCATTGAATTTACAACATCAATCAATATAGAATCACGGAATTTAAAATCATCATTCATAGAAAACATATTTTGTGTAATGATACCAAAAATTTTATTTCTTTTGTGACACCCAAAATTTCACTATAGTGTTAAGTAATTAATTAATTTAATTAATTTTAATCCATAGTGGGTTCATGAGAGTTTCAGGAAAAATTTAAAAAAATAAGGGAAGAGGTGTTTTTCATGGTTAATAGTAACTATGCACCAATTGTGTGTGATAAAATTAAACTTGGATATTCTATATCAAATGGTTTTGGAGTGGATAGATTAATAGTGTGACTTAGGGGGAACTATGTGGTTCCTCATTGATTCTATCCTAAGTCACACGAAATGCGCAAGTTTAGGTTAACTATGCATCTATCATGTGGAACATATTTGTAATGTTGCAATTCTATTTGGTAGAGTTAGTTCATGGTTTTTCAAACCATTCATCACCATGGAGAAATTGTGTGATGTGTAGTTTGTCTTGGTAGTTATTTGATCATGGTTGGAACATAGTTAGCTATACCATGTGGCCTAACCAAGGAGTCCACTCGATTTTTTAAAATTTTTGGTTGTAATTATAATTTTTATATTATTTTTTAATCCCTAAAACTATAACAACACCAGAACCTCAATATAATCCAACATCATACAATACCCTCCTAAGGGTCACATGCCACACCTCCTCCCTCACCCTTCATTCACAGATTGTTCATCCATAATTTCTTAGTTGGATCATCTCATGTTCGTATTTCGTCCTATATGCCCCTTTATTTTTATTCACATTTCTTCCCCTCACTATTGTGTGAGGTTATACAAACCCTATGGAGTTCTCATGGTTCTATTCTTGTGGTAATATTTTCATCTAGTGGTTTTTTCATCTTGAAAGCTTCCTTAGACATGATTGAGAAGGAACTAGGTCTGACACACTAATGATAGTGAGTTTCTCTCCAATTTGAGGTATATGTTTTTATCTACCCCGTGTAATTCATGATATAATTTTCTCTTTCATTTTATAGGATTTATTATCAATTTAGAAGATTATTATTATTGTTTTGGGGTGGAAAATGGGTTTTTGTGATTTTCATGGGCGTAGGATCCATGCCAAGTGCATGCAAAATTTCCTAAAATGATATTTATAAATTATTTTAAGAATTTGAGATATTGTTTTATGATTTTAAAAGTATCTGGAATTGATTTTTAGTTTTTTGTTAAATTAAAAATGGTTTAATGACTTTTAATGGAATTAGGTTGTATGTTAAGTGACCTTTAATTGAATATTTTGCTTTACAAAAAAAAGGATTTAAATAATTTTTAAAGAATTTTACATGTTGGATACATGTTTAGAATTGGTTTACTTTTTTATAGTGTAATTTTATTAAAAGTGGGGGTGGAAACATTTTTATATGAAGTAGTGGTTTCTTTGAGTTTTTTGGATTTTTTTAGTGTTGACAGTGGTTTAACTTTGATTTATATTTGGTTTTAAAATTCACACCACATTTAAATGTGACATATATACATATAAATATATGAATATATATATATATATGATTATAATCTTTGAAAATATATTCACAAGGTTGTGTGTTTATTTTCATCAAAGCTAGGTTTATTTATATATATATATATATATTGAGGATTGTATGTCAATAAGTGTCCAAGGGGACTTGGAATGAGATTATATTTTAATTTGAAATAGGTTTTCAAATGTATATGTATATATATATATCAGGTTTCAGATGAAGGGACAAGTTGGATCTTTGAAAAGTCCTGTTGGAATGATTTTTTATTGTATGATTATTGATACATTTTTTATTGTGTTACGTATACCATGGGATGGATGCTTTTGTTGTTATTAATGATGAATTTATGGGTTGGGGATATTTTTAAAGGAAAATGGAGAATTGGGAATAATGTGATTTTTATATTAGAGTTGGGTTTTGTCATATTCATGTAGTGAAATTTGTTTCGAATGTGTCCCACCTTATTTAGTTATACCATGAGGTACCCTAATATACTAAGTCATAATTAATTGGAAATTTTTATGATATTTGATATTACACACTAGATATTATACTATAGTTGTACATAATAACTAGAGAGTGATACGGTCACTGATGATACTATATTTGAGTGATTTGGTTGATGGATGTGTAACCATTAATATACTGGCAGTTGTTACACCATGTGTGTCTTATAATTTTCCATTAGTCCCTCAGGTGTTGCCTTATGATTTATATGGTATGTTGTTCCATCGTTATTGTATTTTGATATTTTTAATTTCTTGCTTGTTATATTATGCATGTGTTGAAATTTTGTTTCTTTGGTGATTAAGATTTGACATTATCTGATTTTTCTTGTAATTATTTGTTGTTCTGTATCAATAGTATAGATTCCACTTCTTTGGTATTGGATTAAATTCAAATGAATTGTGTATAAGGTTTTGATAGTGGGATTTTAAAAGTAATTTTTTGGGTATTAATTTAATAGTTTAAAAATAAAATTTATCTGAAATGGTTTATGAAAATGGTATTTTCATGGGATATTACAAAAAGGGGGAAAGTGAATTGGTTTTTTCATCACAATAATGGTTTCATTAAAATTGTATAAATATCATTATTATTTCTATAAAGTATATAGTTTATTGAAATTATTCTTTTTATTTGGTTTTATTAATCTTGTGAAATCCTACTTCATACTATATATTCAAACTAGCATTTTATAAACTATTTTTCTATGGGAATTCAATATATTTGGTGGGTAATGGTAGAAAAAGCGAGTGATTGTGTTCTCGTACCTATATATCATTTTAGTTAAAGGTCCCTAGTTTAGTATCTTAGCCACTCTTGAGAGTATTAATCCTTTTTAAGTTTATATTTTTTTTATATAACCTTTAGTTCCCAATCCATTATTTAATAGGACATATCTTTACTATTTTTACAATTATTATTGTTTGTCCCTTTATTTGATTTATATTGTCCAATTAGTCTTTTAATAATTTCTATATCTAGAGGTAAAATATATTTGTTGGTTGGAAAATAAAATTCAATGGAGAGGCATCATTTCCATGTAGGATAGGGAGACCAGATGTTGAGGGTGGTTTTTATAAGCTGGTGTTGTTTACTTCTTTCCTATATTGATATTTATTTCTTATTTTGTTCATTTTTCACTGTCATATATTTTCAACATGTGGACGGGTCATGATTTATTTTTAATTATATTATAGTTGCAGTACTTTTGTCTAATTATTTTTTGAAACCATTTCCATGTGTTACCTTGGGATACCTAAGAACTATTTATTAGCTCATGGGGATTAGTAATGACCTTTGGGCAAGTTGCAAGCTGGTTTTGGCATCTGATTGAGTGAAGAAACATACAAGATTTTTAAAAAAATGGCATTATAGATTGGGTTTGTCCTTTTATTTAAGTATCATAAGACATTTTAATTACATCCATTATATCAGGTGTTAGTAGTTTTCAAATATAGTTATTAGAACATGGGTGGTAGGAGTAGGGATAGTGTTACGAGCTCTTTATCTCCCTAATCCTCAAGTTTCCATGGGTTTTGTGATTTTCCATTTGATAATGATTTTTATTGTGTTTTTAAATTATTGTTTGATGCACATAAAAGTGAAATTTTTTATTCTCATTAGAATTATTTTATTTTCATTAGGTATGATTAGAGATGTTTTGAGATTGTGTTGAAGAAGTAAGTTAATTTGTGAGGATTGTTCATAAGGCGTCACAAACCCTGAAAAACTAAATGCTTTATTTTGGACACTCGTTAGTTACCAACACATGATTAGCTTATGGCGATCAATAATGTGGCCAATTCTTGAATAGTTTTGCATCCCAATTTTTTCTATTTAGAAAACCTGAGCCATGGACTACCTATAATCTACAAGGGAAACATGATAGGGGTTATAGTAAATCCTTTATTATGTTGGCATGATTGGATATAGTATTTGATGGTGGAATGTATTATACCTTGTTTATACAGTTTTAATATGTGATGTGAAAATTCATTTTGTGTGTTTAAAAAATGGATTTCACTATGAAATGTTTTTAGATTTAAAAAAATTACTTAGGGATCATTTCAAAAGTGATATTTATTTCATAAAATTGTTTTAAATAGTAGATTTCATTTTGGAATTCCAAAAAAAAATAATTTGTGTTTTATTATTTTAAGTCAAGAAAATGGTGTTTTAAAAGATGGGTTTCCTCCTTAAAGTGAAAATTGTAATTTCAAAATTGTATTTTTATCCTTAGTGTGTGTATTTAAAAAGGTTATGTGATTTTAAAACTGTTTCAAATGTAAATTTTTTGTTTCATTTTAAAAAATACAGTGATCATTTGGTTTTAAAACAAGTGTTTATTATTTTCAATCCAATTGTGGAAATGTTTTAAAATTAAACATTTCATGTGAGAGATTGAATTGTTAATTATAAAATTATTTTATTTTGGTTTTGAATGAAGAAAGTCCCTATTTAAAGTTGGGTCTTTATTTTTAAGAGGTTTTTTAGAAAAAAACTTGATTGTTTTTGGTAAATCTTGTGCTTTTCCCATTTTGTTTTTAAAGAAATATTGGTGCGATTTTGAGGATATGAATAGGAATGGTTCTATCTCTTCGGTTGATTGATGTGGGCTCCTAACCTCTATAAAGGTATAATTTAGAAGTAGAGTGTTTTATTTAAGGTTCTTTCTTCCTTTTATTTAACACTATCCATGATCTGAATGGGGAGGCATGTGTGATTTCAATTTTCATAGTTTTATGCTTTGGTTTTATCTAAGGAAGAATTTATTTAGTATCCCATTTGGATATTGTTGGTCCTAGTGATTTATACCCATGAATGTTCATTGAGGAATAGAGTAGTGAGCATAATTTTATCTTGGAGTCTTATGTGTGTTCCATTTCTAGAACTTTCCTTCTAAAAGAATCCTTTTACCAATATTTCTTCGGTATTTCTTTGGGTTCTCATTGTGGGCGGTGTTACTTTCTGAATTTTTTCATTTCTCATTTGTTGAAATGGTTGTTTCCCATATGTGGAGTAGACTGTATGCTCATTTCCTTTTATAATTTTTTAGTTTTTTTATTTTATTGGGAAAGAACCTAGGGTTATTATATGAACACCTAGAGAATAGTTTTATTTCTTGTTGGGATATGGATTATACTAGGCTGTGCTTCTATTATAATTACAATAGGATATTATTCAGAGGAGTTGGATCTAAACACACTCAAATTATTATTATGACAGTTAGGTTAGATCCATGTTGTATATATTTTAACAAGGAATATATATTGTTCTTTCTCTTATTCATTTTTTTACACCGTGGGTATAGTGATATAGTTTGTTTATTAATTGGTATGTTTCTTATAGTAGTTCCCTATTTGTGGGTTTTTATTGGTTTCATTTTTATGGTTAAGATTCATAAATTCCATTTAGAGATTTCGCGAATGCGGTTTCTCACTGATGTTCACTTGTTTTATATGAAGAGGCTTATAATTGTTTAATATTTTAAAATTAATTTTTAATAGCGGGGATACCAATGCCCAATATCCATTTAATTAGTAAATTTTTTTAATTTTGGATTGTTTCATTTTTCTTGTGGATGATCTTTTTTTAGTATTTCTTGTCTTCTTGGGTGTTTTTCTACAAAACTATTCTCTTCGGATATTTACTTAGACCTTGGAATTTTGGGGGGAATAAAGTTCTGTGGTGGGGAGTTTATGATACCTTCCATGAAACTATAGTGTTAATTAACTAATTAAATTAATTTAAAGACATTATGGGTTTCCCATAGGTTTGGGATGAATTTTTTAAAAATAATAAAGAAAATATGTATTGTTTATTATTTTCACTCTATTAGGAGTAACCGTGCTCCAATCATGCATGAAGGGTCTATCCATGGAAATGTTGTTTCATACAGTTTGGTCATGGTTAGTTCAACCATGTGGCATTCCTTGGAAGAACTATGTGGTTCCTCCATGATTTTGGCCTAAGGCACACAGATTATGCATAGTTTGGTAACCCATATGATAAGCATGTGGCCATATATATAATGTGGATGTTTAATTTTTCATGATTGGATCATAGTTTTTCTAGTTGTGTGGTCCCAAGGAGAAACCATGAGGGGTGAAGTATATCTACAAAATTCCTTGCACGTGATTGGTGCACAATTAGGTAAAATGTGCAACCAAACTATGTTGTATACCCAGGTTTTTAAAATTTGGGGTTTTAATTTTAATTTTAATTTTATTTTTATAAAAAAACCCTAAAAAAAGTTCACCATTCACTCTAATTACCCATTTCATGACATCCCACCTCTCCAACAAAGGACACATTCCACACCTCCTCGCACACCCTCTGTCCTAGGTCGATTCCCCCACCATTTCATTGTATAACCATCTCAGGTGATTATTTCCTCCCCTTTCCCCTTTCTTATTCCCTATACTTCTTCCCCTTACTACAACTTTGTGGTTGTCCCAAATATAGTTTGTTATCATAGTAATATTTTTTGTTAATCATTACATCTAGGGGTTCTTTCCATCATTCAAGCTTCCATAGACCTGATTGAGATATGATTGGGTCCCACATACCAGAAGAACTGAGTTACACTTTGATTTGAGGTATTTTTTTCTATAGAAACACCATATAATTTATGTCATAAATATGTTGAGTATTTTAAATTATTTATTATAAATTTATAATCTTATTTTAATATTTATTATTTTTCTTTGTTGTTGGAACTAGTTTTTGTGCTTAGCATGGGCTTAGACCATATTCCAAGTGCTAGAAAATCTCCTAAAAGGCTCCTTAAAATTTTCTTCAGGCATTTGTAAAACTTTATTGTCAAGTTAAAAGTGTTTGACATGACCTATTGGTTTTTGGTTAGATTTAAAATGGGATAATTAATTTAAATGGACTTTGGTATCATGCCAAGTTTTCTTAAATTTATTTTTCATATTTATAAAAATATATTTATATATTTTGGAAATATTTTTTAATTTCTGTTCTATTTATTAAAGCAGTGTACTTTTTTTAAAGTCATTTTTCTAAACGGTGGGTATTTCCCCTTTTTGAAATAAAATTATGACCTCTTTGAGGTTTTTGGATTATTTTAGGTTTTGGTGGTGTATTCCCTTGGATTATGTTCGTCTTTCTTATTTGCAGTTGTGGTTGTATGTAGGGGTACCAATCTTCTTTAAACCGACTTTTAAAAATGGAAAAAAATTATTTGCAGCAGCAGCTTTGTACATATCCTCACAAGTATATGCATATATGTACATTGGATAAAGCAGTATTTATATATATATTTAGGTGTATATGTGTATAAGTGTAAAAGGTCAATTGGAACTTGATGATACTTTAATTGGAAACTTTTTTTTCAAATGTATAGGTATATATGTATCATGTAACATGTGAAAAGCCCAGTTGAACATTATAAAGTGGTGTTTGAATTACTTATTTTATTGTTACCTTATTGAGACCCTTTTTATTTGTGATGATGTTGTGTATACCCATGTGATGGATTCTTGTGTTGTGATTCATGATGTTCTTATGGGTTGTGGAAGGGAAATATGGGAGGTGGGAAGAATGTGATTTCAGTGTTATCCTTTGGGATTTTTTTTATTATCATGGGATGAATTTTTTTCAACATACAAACCTACTTTAATTACTCAATGAGTACCCCTAGGATACTAAGTGGGAATTAATTGTACATTTCAATGCTAGTTGAGATTATCCATTGGCTAGTCACCCATAGTTGTTCATAATTCCAGGCTAGTGGGAGGGTCACCAATGAGACTAATTTTAGAGTGACTTCATTTATCTATGTGTGACTATTAACCATATGATATTGAGTGAAACTTATGTGTATTTTAATTTTCCCTTAGTCAATCAAGTGTTTCATCATGATATATATAGTAAGGTATGCCATATTTATTTTATATTTACCATGTGATTTTTACATGTTTTATTATGCATGTGTTGACATGCTCGTTCATTTGGGATTGAGATTTTTAATTATTTTATTTGGATTTGGATATTATTATGTCTCATTATTACTTATATGGAATCATGCTATTTGGTTTTGAAATTATATCAAGTGAACCATGTTTAATGGATTTAGAGTGTGATTTTAAAAGGAACGTGTTTTTTATTCTTTTAAGTGTTTTAATTAAATGGGAGATTATTTTAAATGGTTTATGAAAATGAAATTATCATTAGATGTTAGAAAAATAGAAACAAATCATTGGTTATTTTTTCATCACAATAAAGGTTTCATTAAAAATGTATTATTATATTTGTTTTTGTTTTCTAAAGAGGATTTTTGTTTTAAAATGTGATTTTGATTTGGTTTTATAAATGATTTGAAAACATAATTAATACATTATGTTAAAACATGAACTTTAGACACAATTTTTATAAGGGATTCCCACTAATTTAATGGGGTAGTGGTGGCCTACTGAGTACATATGTTATAATACCTACATATCATTTTATTTATGATTCCCTGGTTTAGTTTCCTAGATACACATTGGAGCATTGACCCTTTTTCGGTTAGTGTATAGTTTTCTGCATTTGGTCTGTCGTTCCTATTACATGATTTAGTACTACATGTCTATAATTTTTGTATAATTTACTATATGTGTCCCATTATTTGAGTTGTCTTGTCCAATTTATATTTTACTAATTTCTACAGATATAGGGTATCTACATTTCTGGAGGAAGAAACAAACCCACAGGCGGGGGATCTTTTCATTGTAAGAGAGGGAGATCAAAGGTAAAGTTATGTTTTGGTGCTCGTTGTTGTTTACAATTTTCCTAGATTGGTATTAATTTTCCTATAATTATTTTTTTTCTGTTTGGATGTCTGAAAAATGGACATATCATATAGAATTTTATATTATATTCCTAATATTATATTTTACTCTGTTTATTGGGTGAAAAAATTCCCACATGAGTTCATATTATACCCATTCACTAGTTTCCATCTTATGGGGATAAGGAATTCCCTTCAGGATAGTAGTGGTCTAATTTAGGAATCTATCATAGGGAAGAACCAAAAAAATTATTCACCACTTCCTTCAAGAATATCATTGAGATATTTAATTTTTCAAACAAAACATACTTTCTTATAAACATTATATTTGAAATTTGATTCATGAAGGCACTTTTTAAAATATTCATTCTCATTTTTAGTGATGTTTTATATTTCTCAATATTTCAATTTTATTTTAGAAAATACTTGACCACCATTCTCAATTTGAACATTGTTGATATGTCTTCATAATTATCTACCTTTTTATTACATATATCATTTTATCTAGAGGGATCATTATACTATTTCAATTTTATCATAAAATCATATACTCTTTAATATTTTATAATTTTTTTATAAAAGGGTCCATATATTTTTAAACTCCCTACTTTTCATTTTCCAGACATTGAGGGAGTCCGGGTATGGTTTATATTAGTTTTGGGGGGTTAGAAAGGTTTATATTGACTTCGGTAACCTCTATAAATTTTTTGTATTAATTGTATTTTAAAATTTTAGTCTAAGAATTATATATTATGTATAAGTATAGAATTTCATGTATAATTTTAAAATCATCCTTAAAAATATATTTATTATTAATTTATTTTAATAGATTTATCCCCCAAAAAATATGTTACACATGGATTAGAAACCTTTCATGAATCTTTTTTAAAATGAAAGAAAACCTCTCATATCAATAAAATATCTAATAGGTGAAAATGAGTCTACAAAAATTGATTAGAAATATTATATATTAGTTAAAATTTCTTAAATATTTATTATAAAATAATTTTCATTGATTTTAAATATCTTACAAAAATAAAATATATTACATGTACTTTATGTTTTCTAACATATTTATTGTCTACGTAAATAATCTTATGCATATAAAATATATTACTCATTTTATATATGCACACACACATTATGTAATATATATATATATATATATATTATGTTATAATAATGTTTTCCAAATTATTTTTTGAATGTTTGAAAAAAAAATTCAAAAAAATATAAATAAAATTAAATGAATTTTTACAAAATGATGTACAGTGTTTTGAAAAAAAATGATATTTGAAAATGTATTTGAAAAAATAAATTAGATTTAATTTTATTAAAATAATCGATTTAAATTATTATAAGAAATGAAATACCATACATCTAAGAATAAATATACAACACATTTTTATGAATTAATTTGGATTTTGTACAGCTATAAATAATAGTAATTATAGATAACATTAATAATTGGAAACTACTAAAATCGATCTGCTTTTAATATGGAAATTATGTTTAGGATGTTAATATTTTCATATAACATGTAAAGGTGAGTAAAATGCAGCATGAATACACTATATCTATATTTATTATGTTACCTAACCTCTTCCCTGGTGATTCTTCATATTTTTCAAACAATGATGACTTTTTATGCATCTTATTGTAATAGAAGGTTCTCTTTATGTCCTAGTTTTGAACATGCACTATGATTTTCTAGTGAGTTATTCCTTTTATATGTTTTCTCTCTTCTATCTAACTATAAATATGAATGATTTTAAAACTTATTTATATATTTATTAGAGCTTTTTTTGGTTAACACTATGCATTACAATTTATTGCATAATGTTGGTTTTGTGTACCACTTCCCTTCCTTCCAGCTTGTATGCTAGATATTGTTAACTGCTCCCTTCTTCCATGTTTCTGCAAAGTAAATTGTTAATTAATCACATCCAAATAGGTGATCCATAAACATCTCCTTGTTATTCTATGTGTGAATTTAGATTTATCATGGTTAGGTTTCTTTTGAATAAATACAAGAAATTAACAAAGAAAATATAATAATGTAGAATTACTCAAATAAAAGGGAATCATGTTCTACTTAGGTACATGATATTTATGTTATTGAAAATTTTGTTCTTTTATTTAGTTAATAGTATAAAATACAATTACTTTTTTGATATTTCACACATATCAGATATTTTTATAAATTAATAATAATTTTAATATAGTGATATAGTATATATAGTGTATGAAATGGATTTATTCTCCATCATAAACTGTTTAAGATGATAAAAATTTATTTTCACATATGTTAAATAAGTTTTTATGGTTCTTTTATGCCATTCATAATATAGTTTTTGATAACGTATTCTTCTTATAAATGATTTACATAATTAAGACAAAAAAATAAAGTTATGTTACTAGAATTAAAAAGTAAAATCATGAGGAGTCTGTACCCTATTATTATTATTATTCTTAATTTATAGACTATTATGTATTCATTGATATTTATTTCCACTATTATTATTATTTATTAATTCCAATTATATATTTAAAATATAAATTTCACTTTCTATAATTTATTAAAAACATTTTACGTTTATTTAATTTAGTTATAGTGGGATAATGTTGATATTATTTTAAGTTTATGGCATGATGAGATTGGTGGTGGAATGTTGTGGGTGATTTTGAAAGTGCTGATGGTATGTTGGATGGTTGGATCAAAATGAAATCCTTATGTAATTATTAATGTTTAATACTATTTTATAGATTACTTTTTGAATTCTATTTATTAATAATATTTCTTATGTGTATTCTTCTTATATAGTTGAATAGATTGCATCAGTTCATGGAATTATGGAATGTTTATTAAATGATGTATTAATTAAAGGGGGTTTATTTTATTGATTAAATGATAATGAATTCATGTTAATAAAAATAGAAAGATGAAGATTTTATAGGATCACTAATATAGATATTACAATTTGAGGTCCTTGGATTCATGAATAATATAAATATTAATTGATGATGATGATGTAATATTACTAATTGATTAGTAATTTATCAATTATTTATGAGTAATGGAACCTTGTTTCTTGTATGCTTCTTAGTTTTTAGTTATTAATGATGAAAACATGGACTTTATGTGGGATGTGAAGTTTAGAATGATTCTGGGGTTAGTTATTTTCCCCTATATTCATTGTGTGTATACATATACATATACATACATATATATATATATATATCATTGTGTTTCGTTATTTCGGTCCACCACCTGAGTTAGTGGGATAATATGATGCCCATATTTAGCTTTGGGATCTAGGTTTCTTAAAAAAATTGATGTTAAGTTTATGTATGGGAAGCTACTCTCCCACCCTAAACTATTATCTATACGTAGAGTGTATAAAGTAATATTCGCGCCATGGTGTATTAATATAATGGTAATTTTATCATATGAGTTATAATGGCTTCCATTTATTACATATAAGTATATATGGGATGTTATAGATTAAGGTTATATAATATACATGTATTATATGTGTACTTATGCACAAGATGAAATTTCTTAAGGTATAGTGTATATTTATATAGTACTCTGATGGATTGGGGTTTACTATGTGAGGGGATGTTGTTGTGGTAGTGTGGATATGACTGTGTTGTTTTTCATGGATGTGCAGTATAACATAAAGGGGATGAGAGTACCATGGCATAAGATATTGGGGTTTAGAGAGACTGGTTTAGTTGGAAAGTTGTAATCAGGAACCATTCAAATATATTTTCCTCCTCATTATGGTACCTAATCTTATATTTTATTTGGTGAGATTCCATGATGAGGATGGATATATAGATTACCTGATTAGGTGATGATTTATTTTCACTTTTTAGTCAATGAATATTTAGTGTTCTTCTTCTATATTTTCATGATAGGTTTTAGTGAGGATCTAATCGAGAATACTTATATGATCAAATTTATATATAGCTAATTTCTAGGTCCGAAAGGGGTAATTGGTGATCGAGAAAGATGTTATTAGATTATAGTTTCTAAACATGTGTTTAAGGGGATCACGGTAGTTTTGTAGGATTTTACATGGTATTTATTCTGTTATAGAATATTCATTATATGACATATCTTGTATATGGATTTGGATTGATAATTTACTATATTAGAGGTGATTTGTGAATTATTTATTTTTTAAATTGGAATATTGAGGGTAATGACTCCAATGTGAATGCATATTTTACCTTTAGTGATAGTCCTCAACCCATAAACAATTGGAAGTGAGCTTTTGGGATCACTCATAACTTCACCATCATCCCAAGAGGTGTACTAATGGGGATGAATATTGAAATATTAAATTTCTTCAAAAAATATGACATGTCATGTTTTGATAAAAATAATTATTTGATGGGATGAATTGGTTTTTACCATTAATTAAATTATTTCCCCAATTTGAGCACTTTCTACAATATTTCTCCTAGAAAGTCTTTTTGGGTTGATCATTCCTTTCATATCCTTCTTATTTCTCAAAAATAATATCTAGAAAATGTTCAATATTTCAATATATGAAAAACTTAAATTATATTTTTCCTTTATACTTAACTTTTCCTTACTTTATTTTTTTATATAAAACTAATAATAACTCATTGAAATTCATAGAGTCATCTTATCTCCGTAAACCCCCCTCATAAGACTTATTAGATTCATTGTTCTCTAAACCTGTACATTCTAGGAATAATTAAACCTTTTTAGATTTAACTTTATTTTTTTAGTTTGGCATTCTCCACATCTCATAGCCTATCAAGATATTTTTGAGATTTTAGATGATAAACTAATGTAAGTCTTGATCCTTTGAGGGAAAAATTTAATCAAATTTTCATGTTAAAATTATCATCAATTTCTTCATCATGTTGGAATTATTAATAACTTCTCCATAACTTCAAATAATTCTAAAAAAACGTTTTACTCAAATAATTAACCCATACTCTTATTTAAATTCTTCATTATGAATATAATTATTAGTCGAAGTGAGTATCTCAGGAAGGGGGTGAATTGAAAACCCAATAAAAATTTCTATTACATATAGATTACTTTGAAATCACACAAATATTTAAAAATATCCCATATTATTAAAATAAGTACTATAATATAGATATTATCCTTTCTAAAGATTTATATAAAGATTTATTAGGTCTCAGATAAATAATATACAATAGCATTTGATCTATTGAAATCCTTTTTTTTAATCAGTATAATATATGAACACGAAATAAGATAAACTACAAAAGTATATATATTCTTTTTATAGTTGAAATAGTTTTCATTCATAATGTAGAAATTAAGTAAAATAAAATTTAAACACACATTGGAAAGAACAAATACAAGAGTTTCAATCTCATGGTGAACTTAATCCTATACACTTGGTGTTCACCCACCACTAAGAATATTATACATTGATATACTAGATGACCCAAAACCTGGATCGAGATTTAAAACAATGAACACTGTCTAGGTCACACACAACCTCTTCTACTATTAGTCATCAATGTAAAAATAAATATTCCACATTGTTACCTTTACCAAACTTATCCATGGGAAAACAAATAAGAAAAGAGCTTTATAATATATCATGTACCTTCCAGTTTATCACATGATACAATGTGGGTATATAAAAAATAGTATAGTACACACTTCTCAAATGTAATAAATATGAATAAAAATGATAAATCTAGTATTATTCAGTTTAGAGAAGATCAATATTTTTCAATGCATCTTGTTATTCTTGATTTGATTCAACAATAAATCTTGAGTTTATTTCTCTCGAAATATTAAGGAAAATAGAGTGTGACAACTCTTATTTTCTAACTAAAATAAATACTTTATGATTTTAATTCCTCAATCTAGCTTTCATAGTGGGTGAGCTCTTTCATGTCTTCAATAGGTTCAACTATTGGATATTCATTGAATCAGAATATTTTTCTATCCACAAAATTGTTTCCATTCATCATTGTATTCTATATATGAATCTTGTTCTTTTCTACACCTCATTACTACACGAGGGAGTGTGCTCCACAATTTTTTGCAGTGGCAGGGTCATCCGAATCAGTTGCTTCCATGTACTTTCCATTCTGACATTATTTCCTCAAACATTTAATAAACAATCATTAAAATCTTAAATGGAATTAAATTTGATGAATATAGTCGTTATTCAAAAATAATTCAAAATGAGTAATGTAATCAAAATAGTGATGGTTTCTATGCTCTGGAGGTGTCAAGTGTTCTGGCGGTGTGATGCTAGAGGTATAACATTAATGGTATGTTTCTTTGGTGGTATGTTTCTAGAAGTGTCTTAGACTTCTCCAATTTTTCATCATATTGATGGTGTCTTAGATAATGGTGTATGGTTCAATGGTTTATGATCAGACAATGTGATATTGATGGTTCCCTATTTCACAGCATGACATCATAGTGGTATTTCTATCAACAGTGTGGCAATTTTTTCAATTCCTCAGTCTAGTGGTATGCCAATATGATGGTGTGATGTCATGTTAGTATCATAGAATTATATATTTCTGTGTTGGTGGTGTGTCATAACCAATGACATCATACTCAATGGTGTCTCTTACTTTAAAAAATTTACCACATGTTCTCAAAATAAAAAATACATATATATTAACATGAAATTAATTAGTTATATTAAAACATGATTTTGAGATCATTAAAACCACGAGGTCATTAATATCCCCCTTTTTTATGATCAAAAATCACGACATCAAAATTATATTATAACTTTAAAAACAGTTCATTAAATGTTTTTTAGTATAATATACATGATATCCAAAGTAAATCAAGACTTATCATTTATAGTATGTGGATATTGTATCAAATACATAATATAATCAAAGATATGAGAGTGATGTAAAACATATAGTATTAAATATAAAGATAATAGATTATCATAGGGAAGCTTAAAAAATACATAAAATTATGTATTCCATAAAAATTCTCACACTTTTTGTATTATCAAAAAGGTAAATAATATCAGAAAAAAGATGAGGAATTTAGAAAAATAAAAAAAATGAGGGATTTGGAATGGAAAATAATAGTAGAAATGACCTAATAACAGGTAAGAAAGACATTAGAATTTAGAAGCAGAAAAATTATTACAATCCAGATCCTATCAAAGATATAACAGTCTAGTGCATCAAAAGAAAAAGGTTATGTTTTGGTTGAGGTGTCCATCAGTTCCATTCTGTTAGTTTTGGATTTTTATAGCTCCTAATTTTTAATAGTGGGAGAAGCCAAAGGAAGTGTATATGGAGAACCAGGACACAAATCAATGATATATCAAACAAGAAAATCATCCAAAATAAAAACAGGCATGATCTGGAACATAAAATGAGTGGGTTCCACAGGAAAAGTTTGAAAACTGGCTCATAGAGGAATAAGTGAATCCCCAATAACACTAGGTATGAGTGAGAATTGAGGAGTAATTAGAATGAATGAATGAGGAATCAATGCATGACCTTAAGCATAGATTAAATGCTTCATGATAGAAATAAAATCCATGATGATTTTCCCACCCCTTCCCATGGAACTAAATAAGTCACCATTCTCATCCATGAATGGTTCAATATGGGAGTCATCTTTTTAACTAGTATGACTTTCTCTTTAAAATATTGATTCACTGAAGGCAGTCTCAAATTTTCAACCAATAACATGAAATTTGAATCCATGACATGCTTTTTATAGATTTGATAGAGATAGTAATTAATATATTTTTTAATAGTCTCTCTGTCATTATTCATGTCTATGTCATAGCTAGAAACCAACATAACAACATGGTCAAAATTATACCAAATTTTTTACGATGTCTCTAGGGGTTGATCAGTTATAGTACCTTAAGAACTAATAGAAGAATCTCTAAACTAATCTTGAAAAAACTATCCTCAATTGATCACCATCAACCACTATAGGAGGAAAAACACAATCAGAATAATCTGGGAATGTATTCCCAATACATTTATGAATACCGTCCAATGAATATTTATTCTCATATTTCATTTACCCAACCAGAGATTTGATTGTTTTTATCTATTTTCTAATCTTCTTATTTTCAATAGCTATATCATAAACACGATGCATCATCTTAGGTTAGATATTCATAATAACCAAATCAAATAGATAAAGAGCATCCTATTCACTTATCATAGTCAAAAGAGTGGTTCAGTTATCTTATAGACTTTTGAAACTCAACCATCATCCTTTCACCAAAAACATTTAAGTCAACCAATGTGACAATATCAATTGGAATATTTGGAGGAGCTGGATTAGGTTCAGCTAAAGGAGGTATCACATAGATGAACTTCTCAATAATACCATCAAGATCAACTTGGGTAATCAAGGATTTCTTATGATCACCTTCAACACTTACATAAGGTTTATCATTCCTTGGAGTACATCTTATAAAAAAATCCTCGCTCCTCTTCTATAGGGTCCACCCAACGAATTGAAACACCAGTAAAAAAAGGTGCACCGAGAGGAGGTACTAAAACCTCCAAATTCTTATGAGCTTCTAAACTTTGAGTAGCCAATGTGTGTTTAACACGGGTAGGCTCAGATTCAAACTGTGTACCAATAGTTGGTGCATCATGCATCTCATCATCTATTTGATCATCAACAGTAGTGGAATCACATTCTGTATTTTCATTCAAATGATAATTGCGGATATTTTCATCATCTAACTAATAATTAAAAAAAATCATCTTTGATAATCTCCTTTTTCTCTTTCTCATCAACATATTGATTCATAGCAGCTATAAAAATCAAAATTTCAACCCCAATATAATCTGAATCTTCTTGAAAAGTGGAAAATGAACCAGAAATAACATCTTCAATAGGTGTAGCTTCGTGAAAAATCTCTAATGATGGGGAATAATCCCCCTAAAAATTATCTCTATTATCATGAGGCATTTCCACACCATTATTCATAATTTATCTACTATCAGATTTAGAATCACATTTGTCATCCCTTCCATCATCTGCAACCTCATTATCATTACCATTTTCTTCTTCAATTTTTATTCCTAATCATTATCATCTTCTTCGGTTGACATTGAACTTTTATATTTATCTTTTCTATAGACCTAAATCTCTGATTTGTGACTTTTAACAATCTTTTCTCTATTTTAAAACCTTCTAGGTGGACTTTGAGCTCCATAGGTGATGGTTTAAGCTTTTGGAAAATTTCAGGGTCACTCCCATCATCAATAGATTGTTACTTTTCCACCTCAATGGTAGCCTCTTCTTACTTATCATCAATGTATTCCACTACCTCATTAGGTTCCAAACTAAGATCAATATCATCTTTAGGTTAAATAGAATAATAAATTGGATCATACTCTACATAAAATTTCCCAGAATCTTTAACCCATTGTATCTACTGTGGGTTCTAGAATATCTTCATTCTTGAGAATGTGAAACTAGTTATGTAGAGACCACCATATTCAATAATAGACTCATCATAATCATACACTAATCCCTTGTCCTGGAACAAAGTAGAAATCATCTTATAGTAGATCAATGATTTAGATCTAGATGATGATTTGGTCATTTCCCACATATGTACCATTAGATACCTACAGAGATTATTCTTATGACCTTATGTGATTAGGGAAACCAGATACATATCTTGGTATCTCAATGTAGTAAAACCCCCCTTTCTTGGGAAAAATAATATGCTATAAAAACATTAAAATTAACATATATTCTTCATTAATTTCTAAGGCAATAAGTCTTCATGTTGAACCATCTCCTATTATCACAACAAGAGATTCCTCATAAATGAACATATCACTAACTTCTGGGATGATACCTTGATTATTATAAAAAAACAAAATAATTTAGTACATTCAAACAATTATCCCACTTTGATGAAGAAACACCAAATGCCTAACCTCTTACAAAACTTTTTATCCAATATACACTATCTTGATTGAATGAAAACTGCACATGCTAAAAAAAATTTATATACCAATTTCAGGTAAAAATGCATCTTATTTAATGAAACCCTCCCCAAAAACCCATGGTTTTGGAGAAAATTTAGTACCATAGACTTACTTGATAGTATCAACTTCAAATCTACTTCTTTTTCTTGTGAAACAACTCGGTTAGCAAGCATAGGGTTAACTGGATCAATTGGAGATGGTGCTTTTATCTCTTTCTTTTTATTCTTAGATGGACTTGACATAGAAGGGGAAACCATAAAAAATTTCTTCATTCATGGAATCTAGATCATCTTTTTAGGTTTCGTGGAGGTTAGGAAGAGAGTTTGAAATAAATTAGGAAAAGTTTTGTGCTTGGCTCGAGATAGATACATGAAATATTATGTGGGTCTATAGATACAATGGAAATAAATATATACTGCTTTATTATCATTTGAGATACTAGGTATTCAAAAATTAAAATTATATAAGAAATTGAAATGAAAAATTGAAACAAAAGCATGGATCAGGTTTTAGTAAATAAACCATTCTAATAAATAAATCAGTGGTTAGAAATAAAAAAAACAATTATTTTTAAAAATAATAGAATCAATGGAATGAAAACACAATAGTATGAAACCCAATGGTATGAAGACTATTGGTGTGACAACTAACAGTATGAAAACCAATAGTATGAAAACCAGTGGTATAACAACCTACACTATGAAAACCAATAGTATGAAAACTGACATTATGAAAGAAATGGTATGGAAAAGAGAATTAAAGTTAAAAAAATTTATTAATCATAATTCATGTTTGATATAATTAATTCAATATTAATTCAAATGATTGGTGAATATATTAGTAACTACTATTTTGGGCCAACAAAATCAAGAGTGATATCACCATTTTTAACATTATCTTTTAATAAGTGATGTATTATCTCAATATGATTTGTTCTATAATGAGAAAAATTATTCTAAGATATATTTATTAAACTTCTATTGTCACAATTTATGGGGACATTTTAGAATTGATATCCGTAGTCTAGTATATTTTTCTTTATCCCAAATATTTGTACATAGAAACCACATAAAACTATGTATTAATCTTAAGTAGTAGACAATGAAACAATGTGTTTCTTTTTACTACACACTGAAACTAGAGAATTTCATAGAATGTGACATGTTCCAGTGGTGTTTTTATATAACTTGCATCGACCAAAATCAGCATCAGTATAACTAAAAAAATAAAATACTTATCCTCAAGGGTGAAAAAATCCTTAATTATATTAATATTTGAGGTATTTGAAAATTATTTTATTAGTAAGTAAGTGTGACTCATTTGGGTTTTCTTAAAAATGAGCACACATACACACACTAAACTTAATACATGTTTAGCTAGTATTTATGTAGATAAGACTACTAACCATACCCCTATAACTAGTTTTCTCAATTAGTTTCCCAATATCATTTACATACAATTCACAGGTGGTAATAATAGGAGTATCACTAATTTGTTTCTATCTAGATTAAAATGTTTTAAAATATCCTTTATAAATTTACATTGATTAAAAATAATTCGATCTTTGTTTTGAAATAGCAAAAATCCAAGAAAGAATTTGAGACCACCCATTAAACTCATTTTGAATTAATGATTCTTCCTTTTAGAAATATTAGAAGAAAGATATATTTTTTATGAACCGAAAAGAATATCATCTACATAGATTTTTAATACTCATACATTTTTTAAAAATTAGATTTATGAAAAGGGTAGTATCAACTATTCCCTTTTAAAAACCTTTTAAAATAATAAAATTACTTATCTTATCATACCATGATCTACGAGCTTGTTTTAAACCATATAAAGCTTTATTTAAATTATAAACATGAAATGGAAAATAATGATTTTGAAAACAAAAGGGTTTTTTCTAGAAAAACAACCTCAACTATAAAACTATATAATAATGAACTCTTGGAATCTATTTGATAAATCTTGAAATTTAGATAAGCTACATAAGAAAGTAGAAATATTATGGATTCCAGTATGACTATGGGTGAAAATTTTTCTTCATAGTAAAGTTATTCTTCATGGCTATATCCTTGTGCAACAGGTCTAGCTTTGTTTCTAATTGTATTCCCTGACTCATAAACATTATTCTTAAACAACAATTTAGTTCAAATAGTCATGGTATCCATGGTCCTATCTACAAGTTCCCATATTTTTATTCTATCAAACAGATTTAAATATTATTTAATTGATATTACCCATAATTTTTAATTAATTTCTTAATTGACTGTTATAGGTTCAAGCTAGGACAAGAAATATTTATGTTAAACCTGGTTTCTAATAGAAAAACAAGTTTGGGTTCCCTTATCTAGATCTCCTAAAACATCACCTAAATAATGGTTCTTGAGAGTTATAATACTTCTAGAGAAGGTAGGACTGGTCACTTATCTTTTTTTGTGTGGAAGATATGGAAATCCATCAGAACTGGATGATTCTTCTTCTTGTTTTACAACAAAATATAAATGTTTGGAATTTATGTTCAGAAAAGATAAATAATTCTCAATTTTTTTAAAGTGGTCTCAAGATCATATTGATCAGTTTCAAAAAAAATTATGTGGATTGATTCATCAAAATTCTTGGTCTTCTTATTTAATACTCTATAGTCTTTACTAAAAAAAGAGTAACCAAGGATAATTCCTTAATCACTTTTGGAGGAAAATTTGTAAATATTTTCCTTTGTGTTAAGAAAAAAGACTATGAAACAAAAAACTCTTAAGTAAGTAACCTTATATTTCCTATTATTCCAAAAATAAAAATGGGTATTCTTAAGGAAATGTCTAATAAGGACTCTATTAATGATATAGCAGGATCTATTGATAGTTTCGGCTCAAAAATAGACAGGTAGGTAAAACTCATTTATTATAGTCTGGGGTATCTCTTATATGGTTTGATTTTTTCTTTCAAACAATATATTCTGCTATATGGTCATAGGAGCAGATATGTTATGATTGTACCTATTTTCTTGAAAAAGTATTCAAACTCATGATCTTAAAACTCATGAACATGGTCACTTCTTGTGGTTTTAATCCTAAGTCCACTAATATTTTCTACAGACATAGCATATTTGGTAAATTACGAACATGACTCACTTTTTTGAGATAGAAAATAAAACCATGTATACATAGAATAGTCATTTACCAGAATATATACATAGTTCTTCAAATTAGGTCTAGAAACTCTATAAAGTCTAAAAATATCTATGTGAACCAACTCTATTGTTTGATACATTAACTTTTCTTTATTTAGTATAAAATAAAAATTATGTTGTTTTCCTTTTTGATAGGGGTTAAATACATTATAATTTGGGTAATCAAGTTTAGGTAGATCCCTCATTAACCCTTTACTAGATATATTTATAATAGAGTGGTTTTTGTAATGTCCCAGTCTCCTATGACAAATCCACAATTCAAAATGAATGGTAGTCAAGTAAGAAAAATTCTGAGAAACTAAGGAATTTAAATCTATAGCATAAGCATTACCATTTTGTAGAGAAGTAAAAAAATGTAATTTTTGGATCCAAAAACATTACAAGTATCAATATTAAACTTAAAATAAAAACTATCGTCACCAAATTGAGATATTTTTAGAATATTATATTTTAAACTATTAACAAATAAAATATTATAAATAAAAACGGAATTTTTGTTACCAATATGGCCTAGGCTGATGATTTTACATTTTTCATTGTCACTATAGTTGGGATGGCCACCATCACCCTAGATAAGACTCTAGAATTATGAATAGTCTCTTATAATATGTCTTGAAAAACCATTATCCAATTACCACAGGCTTTTAAAGGAGTTCTTCAACCATTATTCCTAGAAAACTTGTTTTAAAAAAAATAAATGATTTTGGTACCCAAATCTGTTTCAGTCTAGAAATGTTAGTAATGAATTAATTAGGAACCAACATTTGTCTAATGGGTTTTCTATAGATATATTTTAGACTCTTACGAATAAAAACATTGTTGGATACTTTTTAAAAATTTTTATTAGTAGATCTTTTTGGTCTAGATTTAGAAACAAAAGTACATTTTCATATCCTTATTTTTCCTAGCACATACAAATTAAAGTAACATATGTGGGAGAAACATGATTTACCATGCTTCTTTTCAATTTATATCTACCATTTTTAAATTTTTCAATGTCTTTCATCAATTTCTAATTTGAGATCATAGGTTCACTGTTTTCTTTGAGTAGTTGAACATTTTTCTCCTTTTCAATAGAAAGATTAGATTTACAGTTTACAATTAGAGCATGTCATCTTTTCAAAACATTTTATTTATGTTTTAACTTATTAAAGGTGGACTCTGGAATATTTCAATAGTCAAATAATTCATCATTTGACATATTATCATTATCATGGTTTTCATTGTCAGACTTATCAAACTCATATATATACAGAATTTAAAAAATAGAAGGTAAAGAAGACACCTCACTAACTATGGTCATAAAACATATATTTTACCTCTCCTACCTTTCTTCAAGTGAAGAATCTGAATCACTAGAGTTATCTCAAATGCACTCCAAGTAGATCTCATGGCCTCCATGTATCTTTTATCCTTATCTTCATATTTCATTTTATGCTTTATCTTTTTTTCTGTCAGATTTTATGTGACCATTTATTTTTAATTCATGGTAAGAAACTTTCTTTAGATCATCATCCCTTTTATTCCAATTCCCTCTATTGTCATATTTCTCTTTATTTTTTGGTTTTCTAAAAATAAAATTTCCTGTAAAAATTCTTAATCATTCTAGCTAGGTTATCTATTTCCTCATCACTATCATAAGTAGATTCACTATCACTCGAATCTACATCTTGTACTATTTGTTTTTCTTTTTTCCTTCTGTTCTCTTCAGACAGTAGTATTGAAATATAATGGCTTTCTATTTATATCCTCATCTTTTTCATGTTTTACCTTTAGTTCTTCTTCATACATTGAATGTTTTCCTATCAGCTTCCTGGCTGGTAGTTTTCTGATATCACATAATTCTCTAATTGACACTCAAGTTCCTCTCCATCTATTAGATATACATCTCAACAATCTCATTATCTATTCCTTGTCTATTAAATTATTTCCTGGAAAACTCATGGAACTGAAAATACCCTTAAAAATGGGATACATATGTGAAATAGTTACATCAGACTTCATCTCAAAATTTTCATATTTAATAGTAAGTGTTAATCCTCATTTCTTTACCATTTTTAGTTCTTTCATGTTAGATAGTTATATTATCCCATATCTCATAGGTTGTTTTTCATGAAGAAATTATATTAAACTCTTCAGCACCAATGGCACAGTATAAGGCACTCATATATTTTCAATTATTATTATAAAAAACCTTAATTGTATAATCCCAACTATTTCTAGCAGTAGAAGGAATTTTATATTCATCCACTATGGAAGACCAGATTTCAAAACTCATAGTTTTAATATAATTTTTCATTTTTATTTTCTATTGGGTGTAATTAGTCCCATTGAATAAAGGAGTTTTGTTGGTCGCATAACCTTCTTGGTGATTATCCACATTACAGAAAAAAATTTATAACTAACTTAATTTTAAGATCATTAATGTAAAACTAAAATCACATTTAAAACAATTAGAAAAGCTTCCAATTCCTCTAATACCAAATAATATAAAGAGTGAACATCTCAAGTGGGAGTTGAATTGAGTACCAAACAAAAAATTATATTAAATATGGATTAAATTATAATCCCTAAAATATTTAAAAACAACCTAGTTTATCAAAGTAAGTAGTTTGATATAGATCTTAGTCTTTCTAAATATTTATCTAAATATTTATTAGGTCTCTGATGAATAATATAAAATATTATTCGATCCATTGAAATTTGTTTAGATGATCAATATTTTATGTGAACATGAATTAAGATAAACCATCAAAATATATAATTTTTTTCAGTTAAAAGAGTTTTTAGTTTAAAGAAAAATTTAAGTACAAAAAATTAAAGACAACAGAAATAATTAATACAAGGGGTTTGAGACTTAGTCCTCTCTTCTTAGTGATCACCCTCCACCCAGAATTTTATACAAAGATAAGATAGATGATCAAAAAAATAGACTAGGTTTTATAACATATAACACAGTATAGGTCACACATGACCTATTCCACAATTATTCAGGGGATTAAAGATAAACATTCCACACATAGACCTCTACTACTCTTATTTATGGAAAAAAACAAATAAAAAGAGAGTTTGAGAAGATATCATGTATCTTCATGTTTAGTGAAGGAGATGGTGTGGATATATAAAATAGAGTTTAAAATAGAATTCTCAAATGTAATAAATATAAACATAAAAAATAAATATCGGAGTATAGAGTTCAGAGAATCTTCTTCTATTTTATTGCATCTTGTGACTCTTGATTTGATTCAAATATAAAGCTCGAGTCGAGTCTTTTAAAATAATTAGGAAAATAGATTGATGCAACTCTTGTTATCTAACTGAAGGAAAGACAATAATATTTGACTTCCATAGTTGAATGTTCATAGTGGATGAGATATTTCATGTCTTCAATAGGTGAAACTCTTGGATATTCAGTTAATTGCTTTCTTTTTTTGTCCACAACATTTGTTTGATTCATCATGTTATTCTATATACGAGTCTTTTTCTTTTCTTAACTTCACGACTGCATGAGGGAGTGTGATCCACTTTTTATCAGTGGTGACGATGTCATCTGAATAAGATACTCCCTCATACTTCTCATTATGACATGCTTTATACCAAAAAATTAAGAGAGATGCATTGAAATAGTAAATGTTATTAAATTCAATTAATTTATTTGTTAGAATAATATATTTCAAAATAAGTCATGTAATAAAAATAGTGATGGTGTCTAGGTTCTGGTAGTGTCAAGTGTTTTGGTAACATGATTCTGGTTGTATAACATTGATGGTATGTTTCTCTGGCGGTATGTTTCTAGTAGTATATTAAACATATCCAATTTTTTAGTAAGCTAGAGGTGTCTTAGATAACGTTTTATGGTTCGATGGTGTATGCTCTAACGGTATGATATTGATGGTGTCTCATCAAGCGGCATGACATCATAATAGTATGTCTATCAATAATGTCTCATACATTATCAATTCTTCAGTCTAACAGTATGAAAATATGATGGTGTTATGTTCTAGATGTATCTCAAACATAGATATTTTTTTGATGTTGTTGTCTTATGACCAACAATTTCTGACTCAATGATGTCTCATACTTAGATAAATTTACCACCTCTTCTCAGAATATAGAATATTAATAGATAAACATGTAATTCATCATTATTATTAAAAACATGATTTTGTGATCATTAAAATGATGATATGAACAATAATAAATTCGAAGCTGATTTTTTTTAATTCTGACTCTTTGTATTAATTATATCTATCATGCATATTATGAAGATTTATCTAAATTTTATTCACTATCTTAGAGAACATGAATTATCTAAATTATTAATTAGAGATGAATAAGGGTAATTAAACAAATAATATTACAACAAACTCAATAATAATATTGTCCTATAAAGAAAAATATTTCCCAAATTTTAGAATATGTACACTATTCTAAAATATGTTATAAACATTCATGTCAAGATATAGAAGATATGGAACAAAAATCACTTTACATTAGTGAAATGTTTTTTGTTAAGCATGAGTAAACCTTTGATATTTATGGAATTTATACTCTCTATAGAAATACTCAATCAAAATATATAAGAAATAAATCATTCCTCAAACCCTGAAGAGAAAACTTTTCTCTAATACCAAATGAATTACCTCATGATAGCATTGTGATAAGCACTGAGAGGGGTGAATCATTGTTTCCAAAACACTAAAAAATCCTTCAAATATCTCCATCATTATCATGTTTTTCAAATAATATGATCAAAAAATAAAATCAATCATTGATTATGAAGGATATTTAAAGATAAATAATTCACATAATATAATATATTTACAAGGTTCACATGAAATTATTATCAAGTGGTTAATATTTGGTTTTCAATGGTTATGATCCCACTACCAATATTATTAATTTATTAACAATAAATAATAGATTAAACAAATAATTAGGAATATTTTCATGGAAATTATGTATTAAAAAGATTAAAATTAGTTTCAAAAATCCAATAAATACTTCACACTCTTCCTAAAGTGCTTCCACATGATTGATGAAGTGAAATTTTTTTATTCTACTCAATCCAACAAAAGATTTTCTTTAAATTCTTCCATACCATTTGGATGGATATATTAATTTTTTATCAATATTTTACAATAAAAAACCACCTTGGATATAAGTTAAAAAAAGTATAATAATTTTAGTCCATAGATTTGGGTGTCTAATCAATGAAAGATCCATAAACCATAACTAGATATCTATGATACTCAAAATATTTCAACGATCATTTTTCTACAATAGACCATATCTATGAAAACAACCATAACAAGATTCATTTCACCATGATTTGGATTCCTTATATCCAATTAAAAAATAACCACAACAGTTCCCTTATTTAATAGGTATATAAAAAATTTTCAATAAACCATAACATCTTCCACACTTGTTTTTCTTCATCCATGTCATTGTTAGGGAACCATGATTGTTTTTCAACTCCTCATGATGATTTTTCTCCACCTTGTGACTCTATAAAACTATAGTAATCTCAATCAAGGGAATATTTTTAAATAACCATTATGTAATAATGAAAACATTGATTTATTTTAGGATTCTTTTAGCCACTATCCAGACCTATAAAAATCCAAAATTACTCCATTGATCATTTTTCCTACAACTCATCACTGACTATTTTGAAATACTAACCAAAACAAGTTTTTTCTAGAACAATGGAGTATTTTTGTATCCTCTTAAATTATTTATTCCATTATATTTCAAACTCCTCTAAATTATATTCAATAAATATAAGCACATATTGTCAATACATAAAAAATGAAATATAAAAAAGTCGTTGTAACGACCCTGGATATTATTTATGGAAATTCCTTTCTAATTATTATTTCATATTGTATAAATCACATAAAACCACATATATAACACAATATAAACTTTTAAAATAAATAATTAATGATATAAGATGTATTTTTAGATGTTAAGGAACCTATACCAATGGAATAATAACTTGACCATTGGAATAGTAATATGATCATGAGAAATAGTAATCTAACCAACAGAATAGTAACATCACATATGAAAATATAAATAATATTTAGGTATCTTATAAATTAAAATTTAATATATTTATATCTGGGAATATGTAAATAAATGTTTATAAAGTGATAAATTAAGTGTTGGTATTTCTATAAAACATACATGTTTATTTAATATTTTATAAATAATATAATAATTTAAAAGAAATTTTATTTTCATAAAATAGAATCCAAATCTTATATTTTTAATATTATTATTATAAGATAGTTTTAATTGGACCTTTATTACTTTTTTAAAGTATCATAAATCTGGTTATAATATTAAAATTAGTATTTTTTGAGAAAAGAATGATTTTATTTTAAAATATATTTTCTCATATTGAGAAAATTAGTTTCATAAATATGAGTAGATTTTAGAATTATACACATCAAAAAATAGATTTGATTAATTTATGGTATTTTTCATTGTAGATAAAAATAATAATACTAAAAGATGGTAATTTATAGTATCTAACATTTTATCCATATACATGAATTTTAAAGTTGTCTCTGATGTATGGATGAGGAAGAACCCATTAGTTATAACTTAAATACTCTATTTAAGGAAATTAGTCATAATAATCATCATTATTTCTTATATTGATATAAAATAATAAACAAAAGAATACTGTAATAAAAAACACCACTCCTTGTCCATAGAAATACCACCCCTCACCACCTCCTCTCATCACACCTTCTAAGACTTATATCATTCTTATATTCTACCCAATTTCCCTCATAACCATCTTACACATGATCTAGTTTAGTTTTTCTTACCAAAATAACATTTTCATGTTCCTTAAAGAGGTTCTCAAGGAGACGATAGTCAGTAGGTAAACCACTCTTTCTTTTTCTTTTAATTTCTATTCTTTTCTTATCCGCATCTCACCTGCTCTATCAAAAAATAGAATGGTAACTATAGTATAATTTATATATTTTTATTATATTATATTACTTTTATATCAATCATCAATTCTCTTCTCTTTCCCTTTTTTATTCTAAAAAAATAAAAACATTATCTGTGAGGTGTCAATTCACCACCTTCATGGACGATAATTTTTCATTTTTGAATACCACATTCAAGGATGGTAATAAAAACATTATAATGGTTAAAATAGATTTAAAATTTTTTATTATGATTTATTTAATTTGATATAACTAGTATATAAATATATTATTAGATAAACATTACTAATTCATGATGGTCGTAAAAAATCTAAAAATAAACTAATCATTTTTCGTCAACATTTTATCTGATGAATAATCCTCATGTAAAAAATAAAGTGATATATAGAACCTCTTAAATATTTTTATGTGACTTCATAACATATAATTTCACTAATGTAGAATTATTACATTTTTATAAGAACATCCATAATAAAAATCATGGGAATCGATCATGAAATCCATGAAACGAACGCCCCCAATATGATAGAATTAAACACTATAACTCAAAAAAAAGGAAATAAATGAACATAATAAAACTATTATAAAAATAATATTTTTAATAGGTTATAAATGAAAATATTAATGAATCTAATTTGATTATCCAAACAATTTACTATAATTACATTACATATTCAGACCTAAGGTAAAGAATTCTAACTCAACCTCGATGTTTTCATTTGGGTTGCGCTTTCTCTCTCTTTACCATAATGTAATACATAAATTATTCTTATTTACTTTTCTTATATTTTTTTTATGCTCAAAAAATATTTACTTAGATAAATTATTCTCTCTTTAATGGGGAAATAAATGTTTTATAAGGTTCTCTTCTCTATTCCTCCCGATAAGCAAACCCAAATAATGAGACATTCACAATTTTTTACCCATGTTCAATTAAAATAAATAATATTTTCTTATCAAAAACTATTTTTCTAAAATAAATATTTTCATTAGTATAATCTATATTATTTTATTTCTGGTTTTATTCAAAAAATTATTCATTTTTTCTCTTATTTTTTTTAATATTTATCCTTAAACAACACTAAAGTGGCTCATTTAGAAAATTTCTTATACACCCTTTTTATAAGTTTTCACTTAATTCAGACATAATTTATCATTATATATGGATATTTTCTCTTAATAAATCCCATTATTGAATTAAATCAATTATTTCCATGATATATTTTTGATATGCCTACTAATTATGCCTTATAACACAATTATGATACCCATTTCATTCCATGGGTAACCCTTATGTTTATTTATTATGTTTTATTCTTGACATGGAAAAAATATGTCTGAACCTGTTATCATGGGTGTGCCCAGACAGTTCTCCAATTCAATTGGTAATGCACTAGTCACAAGATATGTCATTTTTTGATAGATAGTAAACCTGAATCCCTTATCAGACTTTGTCCTCTATGGGAAATGGTATTGGTAGTTATCCTTAACTAATGATTATTTCATGTTTTATGTTGTTTCCACATTTCTATTATTCCATGACTACATGATCCAATGTTCAACATGTTATTATTATTTATTTTTATTCATGTTACATTCATTTTCATGTCATCATGTTATTCCTTCTAACCCATGTTCTATAATTTATTCCTATGTTTATTCCCTTACTAGGTTTTTTAGATCATCCCTTTCTTCATGTATTCCATAGGTTATCCTATGAAGATGTAATTAATTAATGTAATTTTGGATGTCATTATTAATATTAATGAATATATGTTTTTATTTTGGTTTCATGCTATCTAATTATGTACCAAATCTTCCTAAGAGAATAGATAATAGGATCCTTGGTTTGTATTTTATGGCTAGTTATGATTAAAATAATTTAATAATATGTGTAAAAAGATATGGTCTCTATAGTTGGTATCAAAGGATGGTCTAGTTAGTTTTGTGTACTAGGGTTAGAAAACTTTTTTAAGAACTCTAGGGATAATTCTATCCCCACGGATAACCTGGATTGGAACGCAGGGAATCACATGTTAGGATAAAAATTTCATTTTCTAGTATATAATTATATGTTCAAAGTTTCATTTTTATATGGTTATTATATAAGCATCCAATACCCAATAATTTTACTTTATTTTTCATAGATAATTTCTAGAAAAAGGATAACTAATTCCAACAACCAATTTGATACGAAATGTGATGATTTTCCTAATGAAATTCCAAATCTGATTGGAATGGGTTCTCAAGAAATCATGAAAATACCAGATCAACTGGATCAAGTTATTAAAAGAAAGTTGAATTTTGGGGAATTACCAAATTCTCCTAAAAAAGGTAATGTTGTGGTGTAATTCTTTATGTGAAAAAGGACTCCCATGTTTAGTGGGTATTTCGATCCCCTTATCGTAGAAAAATGTATTAACTCCATCGAGAAGATAATCTTTGTCTTCTAGTGATGAGAAGAAGATGAAATTTTTCTGGTTGTCTATCATTTTGATGGGGATGCTGACCAGTGGTGGAAATTAATCTAGAACCTAAGTCTAAGTGAGAAAATTATTCCATGTAATGGTAATATTTTAATAAAATATTTTCTGATAAATATTTTAAATGAACTCCCCATGTTAAAATAGAAAGGGAGTTTCTCATTATATAGAAAAAGGAAGATGATTCTATTGGGGAATATTAGATAAATTTTACAAGGCCTTAATTATATATATCCAACTTTTTCAGGAATACCAAAATCTAAGTATATTGATTCTTTTTCATCATAAAGCTGAGCTTATAAAAATCATTGGTGATTCAAGATATTGGAAACTATGAGGAGATTATTCATTGTTTCCTCAATGTTAAAATGTATATCAAAGACTCTCAATGGTCTCATGGGTCCAATGATAAAAAAAAGGAAAATGGAGCTTAATATGGAAGAATTAATAGATAAATCCCATGATGGAAATAAAACCAAACATCCCATGAGTCAACACTGTGATAAGAAGCGTCATGTGAACTACCTAAGGGGAATCAAGAGATGCTTCAAATGTGAAATAGAGGGTCATTTGGATAATAAATTTCAAAGGGAAATGAATAATCCAAAAAATGTGGAGGAATATAGGGATGTTTATATTAAAATTGATCTTATAGTGTAGTGTTTCAACTCCAAGGAAAATGATAATGTATCAAACCATTTCCCTAAGCCCAAGTTTGTTAGAGGCAATAAAAAACTCCACAAAAGAAACAAAAGGAATATTCTATCACTATTACTGAGGTGAATCCTAACAATGATGTGGTGATAGGTACGTAGTTAATCATTAATTAATAGTTAATGAACTATTAGATTATGCTTCTACACATTCTTTTATATGTTGTATGTTTTGTAAAAATTTTCAAACACCACCTCAAAATATATCGGTTGAGTTATCTTTGACAACAAAAACGGGGAAATTATTGCAGCCAAAGAATATAACTCCTCCCAAGTAAATCATTGTGGATTTAACACTATAAAATATTGTATTTCTTCGAGTGGTCTAGCTTGATGTTATTTTAGGTATGGATTTTCTATCATTATATAAACCCAA
The DNA here is from genome assembly GCA_963277665.1 of Viscum album. Lineage (NCBI taxonomy): Eukaryota > Viridiplantae > Streptophyta > Magnoliopsida > Santalales > Viscaceae > Viscum > Viscum album. The sequence goes on from OY728161.1 coordinate 1,427,447,482, forward strand.
CATCAATGGTCAAGAAAGGGAGATCACTCATCAAACCCTGAGGCATCCTCAAATTTTATAAAAGTGTAAGGAGGATGATTAATCTAATTAATAATCATGATCTCAACTGTGGATATGATTTTCATATGAGAAGGAATATCTATCATAAATTATTGAGACAATAGAGAGGATAATTCTTGAAGACATGCAAATTGTGAGCGACAACACTGATGTGTTCCCTAAAGAATTGCAAGGTCTTCATTCAAACCAATAAGTTGACTTCTCAATTTCACATATTTTTATATATATGCATATATCAAAAAAACTTTATAGAATTTAAACCATTGAGTTTGAGGAACTAAATAAGTGGCAAGAGAATCTGGAAAATGGTTTTATACACTCGAGTGCTTCACCATGGGGTGTGTCGGTCCTCTTCATCAATAAGATAGATAGATCAATGAGACTCTACATTGATTATCATGATCTCAAAACAATAATGATAAATAAGAAGTATCCATATCTACAAATAGATGAATTGTACCATCAACTATGTGGGTCCTTGTATTTATCTAATGTGGACCTTCAGTTGGGATATCCACATTAATGGTGAAAATGAATGATATTCCCATGAATTCCTTTCGAATATGGGATGGAAATTATGGTTTCATAATGATTTCCTCCATACTCACTAATTATATAAAAAATTTCATGGAAATAATGGATAGAAACTTTAGTTATTACATAAAAAATATTTCTATTCTTTATCGATGATATTCTCATATACTCCATAGGAACCAAAGAACATGAGGAGAATTTAAATACAATGATAAAGACTTTGATATGGTAGAAAATATTTGAAAAGTATAGTAAATTAGAGTGTTTGATTGATGATTTATCATTCATGGGGATGTTATCACCAACAAAAGATTAAATGTGGACCATTCCAAGATAATGGAAATTAAAGAGTGGCCCAGAACAACATATATAACAAAAATCCATAAATTCCTTGGCATGGTTTTGTATTACAGATGATTTGGGAAGAATTTTTCACAATTATATAAATGACTAACTAATCTATCTTAGAAGGTAGTGATGTTTTTCTGGACTAGAGAATGTGAAGAATGCTTCAAAGAGTTGAAAAATAGGCTTATCACTGCATAAGTTCTCACACTTCCATCAAGTGGGGAAATCTTCGTGGTATACATAGTTTCTTAAAATATGGGAGTGGGATTTTTACTAATGAAAAATGATAAATTGATAGTATAAGAATCAATGAAGTTGATAATTCAAAAGAAAAACTATCCTACACATGATCTGGAGTTAGCTATTGTGCTCCTCTTGTTGAAAATATGGAGACATTATCTCTATGGTGAAAAGTGTGAGACATGTATTGATCACCCGGACATAACATATATATTCACACATAAGGGTTTTAATATGATCCAATGATGATGGTTATAACCCATCAAGGATTACTATAGATCAATTCACTACCATCCTAGAAATGAAAATAAACTGGTGGATGCTCTAAGTATAAACGATCTTGCATCTTTGTCAATAATGATAATTGAGACGGATCCAATATTAAGAGACCAACAATGGATGGACAAGAGAATACTTAAGGAATGAACATAATCAATCCTTTATCAAATGTTTTCTTAATTGTCCAATATAAAGAAAATAACAGATTCTCAATGAAATGATGAAGAAATTTTGAAAAAGGTGGAATATATCATAAATAAGAAATCCTCAAAGTTCGAAGTTGATGAGGAAAAAATCATAATAATTTGGCCATGATTATGTGTATCATACAATATGGTGATATTGAGAGATCTTCTAAAAGAATCACATAGCTTAATTTTCTCTATTCACCCTGAAATCACAATGTTGTATCGAGATATCTGGGTGAACTATTAGTGTGAAAATATAAAGAAGAAGATGATTGAGTATCCATCAATGATCCTAGTATGTCAGCTAGTGAAGTATGAAAGGAAAAATTCAAAGGGGATGATGAAATGATTACCTATACTTACATGGAAATGAGAAAACCTCACTATGTAATTTTTCATCGTAATTCCAAAGACATCCAGAAGAAATAATTCCATATGCATTTTTTTCGGATTTTCTTATAATGAAATAACACTTTATCACAATTCTTGAGGACTTATCACAAGATCAAAATACATAATATATATATATATATATCAAAGAAGTGGTGAGGTTTTATGGATTACCACTATCGATTGTATCTGATCAATATCTGAGACGTGCCTCCATGTTTTGGAAAAGTCTCTAATATTCTCTAAATACTATGTTGAACTTAATAATGGATTATCATCCTAAAATTGAGGTCCAATATAAGAATATTATTTATACACTATAAGACATGTTGAGAGCATATTTTATGGACCTCAAGGGAGGACAATACGAACATCTACCTCTATTTAAGATCTCTTACAATAATAGTTTCCACTAAATCATCTAAAATGATCTGTATGAGGCCCTATATATAAAATGATATAGAAAAAAACATGATAGGATGATGTCGGTGAACTTATGCTTATATGACCAGAAATGGCTTAAAAAATGGTAGAAAATATGAAAACCATTTAGCAGCACATCAAGGATACCCAAAGTAAAATGAAGAGATATAAAGAAAATCGACTACAAGAGAAATAGTTTGAGGCCGGAGACATGGTATTCACATGCATATCTCTATGGAAGAGTATCATGAGACATTGGAAGAAAGGTAAGATGATTCATAGGTACATCATCCCTATTAAGATTCTTGATTATGTTGAAGTTGTGTCCTATCAATTAGTACTTACATCTACCACTTCTCAAGCACACAATGTATTCCATGTACCACTCTTGATGAAGTAATATCCCTCACATATATTGAATCCTAGGGTGGTATAACTGGAGAACAACCTCATGTGTGAAGAGAATGTGGTGAAGATCTTGTACCGTAGAGATAAATTTCTACGAATCAATACAACTCACCTAGTAAATGTACTATGTTAGAACCACAATTACAAAGATGAAACATGGTAACCATAGGAGTCAATTAAAAAAAAGTTCCCTCACTTATTTTCAGCAAATAATGTAAATCTAAATTTCAAGGGTGAAATTCCATAAGACGGGAAGTATGTAATTAACATGAATTTTCTTAAAAGAAACCACATTATTATAATTATTCCATATAGTATAAATAATATCAAATCACATAGATAACATAATACAAATATTATAAGTGAATAATGAATGAAATAATAGGTATATCTAGAAATTAAAGAACCTATACCAATAGAATAGTAACTTGCTAATTAGAATAGTAATACGAAAATTAGGAATAATAATCCATAAAATAGAATAATAACATAAACTGCTAAATTATCAAAAAAAATTATATATATTATAAATAATATTTTTATATACTTATATATTGGAATTATTAAATAAATTTTTCAAAAATGATAAATTATCTTTTGGTATTTTTATGAAACATAAATTTTTATTTACAATTCTATAAGAAATAAAATGATTTAAAAGAAAATTTATTTTCATAAAATTGATTCATAAACTATTTTTTTTTCATATGATTATAATATAATTTAATTATTCCATAATAAAATTTTTAAATGTATTATAAATTTGGTTAAAATATATATATTGGTAAATATCGAGTAAATAATGATATTATTTAAAAATTAAATTTATCATATCTAGAAACTTATTTTCATAAAAGGGTTTCTGATTTTGAATTCAACACCTTGAAAAATGTGTTCTGTGAATTTTTGGGATTTTACTAAATTAGTGGATTTTTTTGTGAATAGGGAAATACAGTAATTTACGGTATTTGACAGTTTAGCCAAATACTTGAATTTTTTAGTTATACATGATGGATGGATTAGGTAAGAACCCATTAGATCTAACTTAAATAAACTAGTTAACATAATTTGTTACAATAATCAACACCATTTATTTTATTGAGCCAAAATAATAAACAAATGAATAAAATAATCAATAAAACACCCCCTCCTCCCTTATAAATACCACTCCTCCCCAAATATTTTCTTTACACCTTATAAGCCTTGGAGGAAACTTATATTCTACCCTATTCCTCTACCGAACCACTTCCCCAAGTTTTTGTCTTTCTGGTGTAACCAAAACACCATTTTCAAGTTCCTTAATGTGTTTCTCAAGGAGATGATAGTCAAGAGGCAAAACCCTCTTTCTTTTTCTTTTAATCTATCTTCTTCTATTATCCTCATCTCACATACCCAATATAAAAACATAATGATAACTCTAGTATTATTTTTATACTATAATTTTATTTTTTAAAATTTTATATCCATCTTCAATTCTCTTCTCATCCATTTTTATTCTAAAAAAACAAAAAACATCATTTGTGAGGTGTCAATTCACCACCTTTGGGGATGATGATGTTTCATTATCTAATACCACATTAAGGCTGGTCATAAAACCATTATAATGGTTGAAACATATTTTATAATGTATATTATGACTTATTTATAGTTATATAACTAGTTTATAAACTTATTATTATATCAAATGATACTAAATCAGGATGGTTTTAAATAATTCCAAAATAAATTAATCAGTTTTCATCAATGCTTTATCTCACGAATCATCCTCATGTAAAACACTAAAATGATATATGATACTATATAAATTTATATAATTAAATAAATACCATATAATTTCACTTATATAGAGTTATTACAATTTTACAATAACTTCCACAATAAAACTCAAGGGAACCGATCTAGAAATACAGGAAATGAACACCCTCATAATTCCAAAATTAAACATTATAACTAAAAAAATTGACATAAATGATCTTAATTAAACAATAATAAATCATATATATATATATATCTAATATGTTCTTAATTAAATTATTAATTAATCTAGTTTTATTATCTAGGACATTAATTTCCAGTGAAGAACACTTTTGAATATAAGGTAATGGATTCTTACTGAACCTCCATATTTTCCATAGAGTTATGATTTCTCTATATTTACCCAAATATAATTCTTAAATTATTCTTATTTACTCTTCCTACATTCTGTTTTAGGTTAAAAACATATGTGCATAGTTCAATTATTCTTTCTTTGATGTGGAAATACATGTCCTATAGGGTTCTCTTCCCAATTCTTCTTGATAAGCAAGCTTGGTTAAAGGGAACTACCCAATTTCATACCCATTTTCAAGTAAACTAAATAATATTTTTTAATCCAACATTATTTTTATAAAATCATTATTTATTTCATGAAAAAAAATATTATTTAATTTCTGTTTTTATTCAAAATATTATGCCCTTGACCTCTTAAAGTCCCTTTAATATTTTCACATCAATGACACTAAAGTGGATCATTTATAAAGTTTCTTATACACTATTTTTACATTTGTTCACTTTAATTTGACATAATTTATAATTATGTATTTAAATTTTCTGTTATGAATGTCCATTTTATATTTAAGTCCATTATTTCAAGTATACCTTTGTGATACACCCATTTTTTATGCATTATGACATGACTATGATACCCATTTCGTTCCATGGGTAACCCTTACCTTTTTCCCTTATGTTTGATTAATTATGTAGAATAGAAATTCCAGAAAATTTTATTATGGGTGAACCTATATAGTGCTGTAATTAATTTGGTAATGTTTTAGTGTTATGAGGTGTCATGTTGGGAGAGTGAGTAAACCTAATTACTTTATGGGACTTTGTCTATCATGTGCAATTTTCAGGGAATTTATCCTGGACTCACACTTATGTCATGTTGTATATTATTTATAAATTCATATTATTTCAGGATTATTTGATCCCATGTTCAAAATATAATGATTCCATGTATTTTCCCATGTTTCATTCCTTTTTATGTCATCATGTTATGCCTTCTAACCTTTTTGTTTTGCTATATTAGTATATATATTTCCTTACCAATATTCTTTGTTCAACAATTTCTTCATATATTTCCTATTTATCCTATATAGTTTTAATGGATCAATGTAATTTATGATCTCATTTTGAATTTTAAATAATATTAGTTCATATTTTTGTCTCATGTTTCCAAATTATCTACCTAATCTTACAAAGACTATAGACTTTACAATCCATGGTTTTTAATTGATGGAATGTTATTCTCAAAATCATGTTATAATATGTGTAAAATCATTGGGTATCTATAATCATGAAGGATCCCTTTATGAATATTGTTTTATTAATATTATAATATGAATGTTTCTAAATACTTCATCAAAAGAAAAAAAAATTGTTATTGAGAGTTCTCCATCCCTCAATGTAAAGATCAATACTATATTTTATAAGTATTATTTTAAGACTTTTCAATTTCTATTTTGTCTCTTTATCTTATGAGGATTCTTCAATCACTCCAATCATTAATGGATAGCCCCAATAATATTTTATTAAATATCCCCTCAACCAACATGCCATGTTATTTATTTATAGAAAGAAATTACAAAAGTTAAAAGAACGAGATCTTATTACAATAATTTTCATAAAAAGAGATATCATCAACTTGGAGCTCATATAAACAAGTGAGATTCACTCCCATTTCCTTGTTATCAATCCCATATTCAACCATGTTAGCCTCCTAAAATAAATGTGGGACAATGTAGTTGGGACTCATAACTGAATTCATGCATTCAGTCCATTTGGTTGTAAGCCTCCATGAGATATGAAAAACACAATTCCTAATAGACTCCACAAGAGTAGAATAATCCCTTTCCATCCAATGGTTATTCCAACCTTTCATTTTAGAAAATGAGATAACAGGGATGATACAAATAATATTCCCTTCAAGAGAGGATTTCACACTATAGGAGCCATAAAATCTTCAATGGAAGACATCCCTATTATTCGGAAAAACAACACCACACCTTTCAGTTCTGGGGTTCTCGTTAGAGGCTCTATCTGTGTAGAATTTATACCTATTAAGGGAATGGAGGCAACCATAACACCTCAATGGTACCCATGATAGGTTTAAAATTACCTGATACTTTTAAGTATCTTTGACTGGTGAACTCTTAGACATAGTGTTCACAAAAGTCCATTCTGACCACGCTGGACACCATAATTTGAGTGAAAATATCTTGTAAAATGAGCCTTCAGTAGACCACATTTCCATAAAAATTGATGATATTGCGTCATCTACAGACAGAGTGCATGACTTCCCCAATATAAACACTAAATAGGGATCGTAGATGAGAATAAAAAGGAAAGAGTGAGTTGCATTGATATGTGGCCCTAAAACCGAAAGTCTGAAGTCCATACATGCTGATGGCATCAAAAATTACATTCTTGATAGTGGATGTACTTGCACATCTAAGGAAGAGATGCTCCACATCCTCCTTGTACTGATGATATATGACACACCTATATTAAAGGTAAAATACAAATATCTGAAGAATATCATCAGTGGGAAGTCTTTAATTAGTAATCCTCTTGATAAGAGTAAACAAAGAGGGTCTGATCCATTCCTTATTGAATCTAGAAAACCAATTGAAATTGTGATTTGTGGTACTAAAGACATGTTGATTGAAAATTTTTCTTCTACGAACACCATTTCTGACTAGTTCCTAGACCAGAATATCATGACCTAGAACAATATCATAGATTTCAAAAATGGTCTGAATAACTTCTGGAAAATTACTCTAGGGGACATCAAAAAAATACTAGATAGATATCATCACATCCTCACTCGAAATAGGGGGATGAAAAAAATTAGTGAGAGTAGAACCAACATAATTATCAAACCAAAACATAAGTTTAGAACCATTGTTCATAATTCATCTTGATCATGAAATAATATTCTGAAATGAATACATAATAGCAAGACAAATAGAAGAGGTCATATATGTATCACCTACTTGTTTCAAATTATCATAGAAACACATTTTGAGAAAACTCGCGTATTTAGAATTACTATGAATGATACTCCAGGTGAGTCTCTCTTGAATAAATTTATTGAATATCCTAATGTTCTTAATACCAATTCCCACATTTGATAAGGTCTTGCAAGAAGAATTACATGGAATAGTATCAAGCTTCCATTTATGAATATTACAACTACAAATGAAGATATTTATATAATCATTTAATCTCTTAATGAGGCCTCACGACCATAGATAACCATGTAGTAATAAACCAATTGTGAAATAGTCACCTCCTTCACCAGACTAATCATCCATCCATGGAAAATCTATTCCCCATCCATGTTGAAGGCTCATAGTGACATTATCCACAATATAACCATAATAAACCGCTCTTGGTCTCCCTAAAAGTAGAGAAACTTCAATATAATTAATGGGCATAAACCCCTCACTAATTCATAGCTCCAAAAGAAAGCAATTTTTCCTCGCCTTGGAAAATCTATTCCCAAAAATGATGAAGGATTTATCATTACTAAATTTCTGCCCATTAATTCTTCCAAACTGATGCAGGATTTTTTAAAGATACTAATAATATTTTTACCCCCACACCCTCGCAAGAGGAGAATGATATAATCTGTATAAAAATGATGTGTAGGGGAAGCGAGTGAACTGATCACTTGAATTGGCTTAATAATTCCTTATGTAACCATATGGGTGATGAGACTACTGAAATAATCCACTATATTAGAGAATACAAAAGATGAAAGGGGATCATCTAGCTGGACACCTAAGTATAATTTAAAATACCCTTCAGGGGAACCATTTAATAAAATAGAAACATGGGAATATCCAAAGAGAGAGGCAATCCAATTAATAAAAGTTCAATTCCATCGAAAGGCCTCTGTCACCATATATAAAAATTTCCAATCAAGATAATCAAAATCCTTCTTGATGTATAGATTTAACGAAATATATCTACCCCTTCCAGGTTTTCTGAGCAGTTTGATATATTAAGAGGATGAGAAAAATAATTCTTGTATAGATCTCCCTTTAATATAATGAAACGTATTCCAAGAAACAATTATAAAAGAAATTCATGAGTTCCTTTTAGCCATAATCTTTCTCATAAAATTATAAACAGTGTTGACTATGTAAATAGGCCTAAAAATATGAATTTCATAAGCACTCTCATTTTCGGGAATCAAAGTGATTAACTGAGAATTAAAACCTTGAGGGAGAACTCCATTTGTGAAGATAGAAGAGACCAGTTTCCATAATTCCCAATTAATTTCCTTCAAATATGTTTGATAGAATAAGTTATTGAAATCATCCAGACCTGGGGAACTACTTGAATTGCGGCTAAAAATAACATCTTTTATCTCAAAATCATGAGGAATACTAGTGAGAATGTTATTACCATCTGACGTAACCAAATAAGGTATTATCCCATCCATCAGAGATCTATTCAAACTAGGCCCATTGAATATATTAATGTAATAAACAATAATGGGATCAGAAATAAATTCCTTATTATAGATAATTTGTTCACCCACTTTAAGAAAATCCAAGGTTATGCTAGTCTTATGAATTATTTGAAGTGATTTAAAAAAAAATTAATTTCAATTATTATTCAGAAGCCACTTAATTATGAAGGTGATCACATTCTCCTTCATTGCTAAGAGGGATTTCAATTTATAAATAATAGTAGCATCCTGAGAAAAATACAAGTTAAAATCAGATTTAGATGCCTTATGTTGGAGATGATGTAGAGTGGATTCGAGGGTGTTGATCTCTTTATCTAGCCCACTATAAGTGTCCTATCTCCAATGCTTCAGATTAGCCTTAAGAAACATTAATTTGATGGGGAAATCATACCCCCCCTACCCCGCAAAAACAATTCACACTTGTACAGAACTCCTTTATGATTCTGCCACAATAACCTTGAAGAGGAATAATAATATTAAAATGAAAAGGAAAAGAAAATATCTTCTATATATCCATGAAACTAATCAAAATATGATGATGATCACAAGAAATTGTGCATATTGAAATACTAGAAATTTATTCCCAACTATCTAGGGCCAAATTATTAACAAAATCATGATCAAGATTAATAGAAACCATTCTATTAAGGAACCACCTATAACAAGTGTACTTGGAGCCAACTAAAATGATCCCAATCAACACATTTGCATCAAAATGAAGTCTTAATTCTCTTAGAGAGTTATTTTAATTATGTGCACCAATTTTCTCACTTAAAGAAAGGATCTTGTTAAAGTCACTAACAATAAACTAGGGGGAAAAGATCCCACCCCTGATTCTTTCAATAGCCTGCCATAAAGCACTCCTGTCCTGATATTCGTTTCTGGCATAAATGAAGGAGCCAACCATCAATATAGAAGAAATCTAAAAATACCAAGTGCCCATATACTCCTCAATTCCTATAAAATCAACATTACCTAAATAAGAATGATCAAAATCCATAATATATCAACCTGTCCAAAAGCACAACTAGTAGAAATAAGCTGATAATAAAATTTATTTAGATTGTAAATCCCATAGAGAAGGAATATTTGTTTTCAAAAATCCCAGAAAACATATTTTTATGAAACTAAATATCCCTATGAAAATAATTAATAGTTGTAGATTTAGGAAGCCCCTCATAATCCCAAAAAAATAGTAGTCATTTAGAACTAGATTTATAATTAATGTTGCCCTTCATATTTTTATTATTTTATTTATTCCTCCCAAGAGAATTCTTGGAAGAGTTATTAATCTTAGAGACGATCCTGGTATAAATCCTATTGAAAAATCCATCAACCAAGCCCACTACAAGTGGTGAATTTGTATATCCTATAGGAGTGACTTCTAAGGAACAATGTGGGGAACTTTGATCATCCAAATCTTCCTCATCCTCCACCATGTAACACAATTTCTTCCTTGTATTGATATTTATATCATATGTCCTAATATCATCCCTTGCAGATGAGGGTAAAATCATCCCTATGATACTAATATGAGATACAAGGGAATCAACCATAGCAGCAGGGGGAATCATATGACTAGCCTCATCCAAAAGAGATTATAAGGTTGGAGAAAACTCAAAATAATCTTTTAAGTCTCTAACACCCAAAAGAGAAGGACATGAACCACTAACATTGTTATGTATAGATTATGGGATAGTACCTTCTTTGAAATCCTGCTCATGAATTGAATCATTTTTTGGTAGTTTAATTTTTTGAAATAGCATTAGTAGAGCAGCAAACGTGTGACCTATTCCATGATTTGGAACCCCCATAATTACCTCAGTCATTAGAGATTGTAATATATGCATCTCAGATTGTATTTTCCACCCCATGAGGGACACCAAATACCCCCACGACCAATGTGGTCTACCCTAAAATAGGAAATGACCCGGTCTGAGTATGACTATCCCTGCAAGCATCATTAACCTATATCACTGAAGGGGTTTTGACCTCTTTTTGAGTTACCTATTTATCTTTACCCAAATTCTCCCCCTTATCAGATAATCTACCCTTCACTTTCCCCCTCCTACCAACCTCCTTACATGTATTTTCTTTTTTTACATTAAGATATTTCACCTATTTCTGAATGTTGCTACAGTTAGAAACTGAATGAACAACCATCTTACAGTAGTCAAAAAATAGAGTCTTATTCTCTTACTCAATTATCATTTTGAACTTCAAACCATTATCAAATAAATTCTCCACTTTAGGCAGTTTAGATTCCATGTCCAATTATACAAGAACACGACCATAAAAATAAGGTTCCCCATCCATAGTATTCGGATCCATCTTCAGTAGAGTCCCAACATAAGAAGGAAGGTCATTAATAATTTTTGGTTTCCAATAGAACCGGTTCATCCCATGCTGGTGAATCTATACCTGATAAAAATTATCCTTTGATTAAAGGGATTGAAATTCCAATCCCAATCCGACAATTTAAAGGCACCTGGTTTGAGAATGTCAGCACCTTTTTTCCAAGCTACCCTAATATAGTATCTATTATTTATAATAGTATAGATAAATACTCTTTTTATTATGATCAGTTTTAACTCTAAAACATTCCATCATTAGAAAAGACTTAGTTTGATATCCTTAGTTAAGGTCATACTCATTAATAGTGTGTTTTTGTCTATTCCCATGCACATATTCTCTGTTATTAATCCTCCAAAGGTTACTGTAGAGAAGATGGATCACATCCTTAATTCATTTATTTAGGATACTAAGGACTAAGGGTGGTGCCATTGGGCTTCTTGGAAGCGGCTGGCACGACCAACTAACGAAGGAGGTGTCGGCCTTCGTCACATACATGACACTGTCCATGGTTTGTAGGCTCGTTTAGCTTGGGAAATAATTACCGGGGAGACCCTATGAGAAAATTTATTCAGAGGGGGTTACAGATGGAATGAGGATATTATCATGCATGGAGAAATGGGTCTAGCCCAATGTATGTTTGCCCGTATGGAAAAGTTTTATGGCTACACCTGATGAATTGTTGACCGTGGGGATATCAATTTTTGGAATGATAATTGGGCAGGTGAAAAGCTTGCCTACTTAGTTTGTCCATCCCCTGGTATTTCTTTCAGGGATGCAAGTGACAGATATTATTTCATTCATGCATCGTTAAATCCCATCCAGATGAGGCTTTTTGAAAACATTGTGATGAATGATGACCCAGACATGTGCTGCTTCAAGGAGGAAAGTGTTGGCAGGTTTAATGTCCTTGATTACAGGAGAATACATCAGAGGGAGAGTCCCATAGAGGAAGGGGGACCGGTTTCGTGGTGTAATGAAATACTAACGAGGTTGAATTTCTTGGTGTGGAGAATCAAAAACAGATCATTACCAATGTAGGAAAATATTCAGAAAAAACGGGTCTGCATGGTGTCATGGTGTTACTACTGTGAGTGTCCAAATACAAAGACGGTGGTTCATCTTTTCTTCTAAGGACAATGGGCCTCGTTTCATTGGTCATTATTTAATCACCCTCTATTTCCTGATGGAGAGCCCGTGACTTATCAGAAGTTTGTGTCAGCTTGGTTCTCTGGGACTGAAAACATAGCTATGGAGCGGACGATTAGGACCATCATTCTGGTGGCTATTTGCTGGATCATTCAAGAGGCATGAAATCAGGTTAGGATAGGTTCCAAAATATCTCCTTTATATCTTCATGTTTGGATTAAGACACTCATTATGGAATTGGATTCGATGGTTAAAGGAGGACTGGCTTCGGTTACTTTGTGTAATTTTCTTAAGAGACCATGCAAGCAACAAAGGAGGGCTGGATTTTGGGTGACGTGGCAGCCTTCAAGCCACGGGTTGAAACTGAATATCGACAGGTCTTTCATGGAGTTAGTGATGAGGGGCGGAGGATTATTTTGTGACTGTTGGGGCTCTATGCATGTTTCCTTTAGTGCGTTTTATAGTCTAGGTAACTCACTGGGTGTGAAGGTTTGGGCTCTTCTTTCTGGCCTGATGGTTTGTAGGAGGAGGGGCTTGTAGGTGGTGGTGGTGGAATCAATTTCGGAGGTTCTTGCTAAGGATTTGCAGGGAAGTTATGAGATACCACGGGATTTGATTTATCTTATTCTAAGGTGTAAGGTAGAAACAAATCATTGAAGGTTAATTCAAAATAACTGGAGGGAATCCAACTTTGCCGCTGATTCGTTGCTCGCTTGGGTAGACATGAGGACACTCTTTTGGTTTATGATAGTCTTCATTCTCTTCCCCTTGAGTGATTTTGTGTGGTGAAAGGGGATTCCCTTGGACTACATCACTTTCTCCCCCCTTGAAGGGATACTTTTGGTTTTTTCTTGTTCTCTTTTGAAATAATAATAAAAAATAACTTTCTGACCAGACCATCCTCTTTTTAACCAAATCTATATCATTAATGAAGGAATAACAACCATCCACTAACCAAATCTAGCATTTTGATGGAGATAAAACAATATTTTAATTGTTTTAGGAGCCACGCAAAGCCTCCACAAATAAAACCCCTTTATCCCTTAGGTGACGATCTATTTCAACCACAATAGAGGAATTAGCATCTGAAATTTTGACAAGTTCAATAGATAATTCTCAAGAAGGATCAATGTAATCCATGGTAAATCATTGAGTTAATTAATACAGGGTTCTCTCAAGCCACCATTGTCGAGCATGACCAACCCGCTCCACCCGTGCCATCACGATCAAATGAGGGTGGATAAACGTGTATTCTGGTAATGAGGTATAGGTGTTCCCTCACCACCTACATGCCTCATGACCCTAATGAGACCCAAGTAAAACAAATTATTAATGTATCTTGATATATATCCATAACAAATTTCAAATACTAATGTTATTTAAAAAATTATTATTTTGATAAAAAAGATAATATTGTACTAATATTTATTCCATTTTCTTTGATACCCCTGAAGAGTTTTGTTGTACATTTCCATGAATAAAATAAAATATAAAGACAAATAAAATTACTTTTAAAATAGATTTATCGTGATATATTTTTACAAATAAATCAAAACATAATGAACATACCTTTTGTTTGATGAAATAAAACCTTGATTTATTTTGTGTAAGGAAGATATCATAGTGAAAAATAATGGCCTCTCACCTCCAGTGGTATACATGAAAAGTAAAAATCAAAGAAAAAACATTCTTTAAATGTATTCTTCTTCACTCTATATACATTTAAATTATAAAATTGATATATAAGGGGAAAGAAAATAAGGAATTATCTATGCATGTATTGGATCAAGTTATATTTTGTTATAAAACCTCCCATGATAGCCATATTTATATATTCACCCAAGGATAATCCTTGAGTAGATAATGAAGGTAAACCATTAAATACTAATCGTAAATAATATTTCATAAAATTTGTAACATGAACTATAATTAATCTATAATTAATGCATTTAAAATTTATTATAATCTCTAAAATATAATCAAATGATAATAATATAATTTTTAATATCCATTTAATATAATAATAGATATGCCAAAATGTGATTTCATATATAATTTTCATATTAGATATTATTATATATATCTAATGCTCCCAATAATAGCATGTTATCATATCCCAAAATGAAAATTACCACTTCTAGTGAGAAAACATACTATATACCCAAGACATGACCCACACAATGTTATAATAATAATTCTCCCATGTTATAATTTAGTGTATACATGTTTTTTTTAAATTAAAAACCGTATCATCTTTCAACATGTAAACAAAATAAATCTAACATTTCAAAATTCATATTTTTACTTATTTTCCTTTATTATGACCATCATGAGTATTCATTAATCATTTATATATTATCTTATCAGTTTTTATTACTTCAATATTAGTGTATATATTATAACATTAAAGTATTTACAATTATTAATGATATTCTTCTTATCGATATGGGTGATCACTTCATCTTTCACCATTAGTAAGTATTCATTTGTAACAACTTCAAGAATATCCAAGATAATGCAACATAAATAAGGAAATATAGATTCTTTTAAAATAAGGTAAATATTTCTATTGAATCTATTAATTATTTATTTTTTCACTAAGTTTATATTCCCTATTGTGATAATTAATTCTGGTAATAATACAAATAAAAATCAGACATTGCAAATATTTTAAAAAACTAAACATTCACATTTGGTCTTTCAAGGATAACCTATTATTTTTTATACCAATTAACAAGGCCTCAAGTTACCTATCAATATATATAGATGGGGTGAAATTAGTGTATTTATTTTTAATTATTGATAATTTATGGTTCTTCTCAAATAAAATATCATTTATCCATTAAATAAATTAAATAATTTTTTTTATACGTTAATATACCCAGCATGGAAGAAAATAGAAAAAAAGTGAGTAGGCATAATATAATTTACATTGTTAATCATACAATTTGAATGATTAAATACCATATAGGAAATAGAATAAACCACAGTCAAAAATTATATTACGATCAAAGAGTTTATAAAAATGAGCCTGGTATTGTCCTTGAGTTCATGATATATTTCAAATCTATTGGATTTTCTAATAATGGATCTTTACTAATAAAATAAAAATGTTTTAAATAGTAAATAATGATCAATTTAAATCCTTTATTGAATCACCAACAATAATTTAATATCCCTAAAAAGTAATAAAATTCTTTTAAGCACAAAAATAATTTAACTCTTCAATAAAATGAATCCCATCAATATATAAACAATGATATTTTAATTTTAACGCTTATCTACACTATTCAATGACCCCAAAACAATATTTTTAGTAGTTGTATGAATATATTAGGTGTACAACACATTATATCTTTAATCAAGGATATAAATATTAGATACCTAGGAAACTAATAATTACTAATGAAAAATCAATCCTTACTTCATTTATAACATCCAAAAAGGATATAAATATCATGAAACACCTACAATGATTTTTTTGTATCTATAATTTAAAATTAAATACATCAATAGTTAAATTGGGTGTAGAACCATCATAAGTGATGTAATGATTGAAACATATTGATTTATTCTTTCTCTAATATGTCTCTTAGAGTTTCTTATATTCCCCCTTTATCCTAAATTAGTCCCCATAAAAAATAAAAACTACTATGCACTTTTATATTATATTATTTTTTATTTGAATTCTATGAAATTAAATATCCAATAACCTCCAAATAATTCCCCTTAATTTTTAACTATCATCAAGATGATTAAATCATCTTAAAATATGATAACTTAGTTATCTAAATCACTAACATATTACATAACAATAAGCACATCACCAAATAAAAAAAATTAATTACCCTCCCAATCCTTTTTTCATTTTAAATAAAATCACTTTTAGGTTTAGTGGGAACCATGAAATATTAGATTGACCACAAAAATCATAGTGAATAAAATCAACCCTTAAAAATATTTTTAAATATTTTATTTTTAAATGAACATAAAGAAAACATATTCCCAAATTTCACATGTTGGTAAAACCTCAATGATTATACCCTATAACCTTTTATATAATTACACATATCATTTGAGGTCACATCTCTTGACTAAAAATCATTTCATTAAATTATTATCACTAGAATCAAGACACCACTAGTATAGTTATCCCAAACACCATCGAAGGAACCAACTCTAGCCAGAGTAAATAACAAGAATTATCTTTTAATTGTAGTCATCATTTATATGTAATAATATAAAAAATATAATTGAAAAACCTTTAAAAATGGTAGAAACCTTCCACCATAAAATTAAATATGATCCTAAAATATAGAACATCAACCATGAACCCAAGAATAATCATTGGAAGGGATAAATCATCAAAAATTAGAAGATCCCCACTAACCATATCCGCAAAAAAATAAAAATGAAACATAAAAACAACCAAAGACAAACCATTTTTAATGAGCTCCCCATCACCTGATATATGAGACCACAAAGAAACTCAATGTTCTTTCAATTACTCTATATTCACCTTGAAATAACCTTGTAAATAGAATAAACTAATATTAAAATGATACATGGTAGAAATAATCTTGTTAAACGTCTATAATAGATATCCCCATCCTACTAGAGAACTAATAATCCATTGATATGAGGAACAAGATAAAAACATTTTGGGGCTAGGAGTACCATACCCTAAGCCAAAGATAATGATCAAGGTTGGATATAAAATAACCATAAATGATATCCTTCACTTTAGAATTAAACTATAAATCTATTCAAGAACCATATATACCAAATATGGGAGATGGAAAAAAATGTGAGTGAGCCTACAAAATCATAGGATCAGTGGAAATAGATCCAAACAAGAATCGAGAAATTGAGTAAAGATGATCTTTTAAAAATGAAAGAAGATTTATGTAAAAGTCCATAGAATGAAAGAAAAAAGGAGTATATGATCTTAAGTCCAAACATTAAGGGGAGCCAAAGAAAGAACCAAAAATTAAGGATATAGAAAATTGTTAGTAAGAAACTCAAATTACATAATAAACAATGACATGGTGTTATATACCATCATGTGTAGCATTCAATCCAAAATAGTTTCCATTTATTTTCATTATAAAATCATTCCATAATGAAAGAATTATAACCATGTCATTCTTCACTATTTAATTTTCCCTTTTATATATTAAAATCACATAATCAATTATATTAATTATTTAATTATCAATTAAATTAAAAAATAGGTCTTGTACTCTGATATCCTTGAATGTTTCATCTTGATGATCCTTTCTTAGTAGATATTTATTTTCAAAAAAATATTCCAAAACACACTTTATTGGAAATGGTAAAAACCATGAAATGAAAAAAAATTAATATTATTTTATTCTCAAACTAAAGTCATCATAAAATCACTTCATTGTATAAACCAAATGCATCTAAGGATCCATAATATGTTTTTTCCTTTCTCACTTAAAACCAAATTCTTACCTCTTCCACTAACTCCTTTATATTTCATAAGCATATTATTATTATTCATATCAATGTATTAATAGAATCACATGGATTTATTAGCACTATATATATTAAAATATTATAAAAAATGATATAACTAACAGTATCAAATAATTCAATATCTATATTAATGATAAAAATATTACAAATTTTATTTGAAACACCACTAATCTATGTAGAAATAATTATGGGTTACATGATTATTCTTATGATACTATGATAAAAAATTTAGTGATAATATGCTTATTTATGATTCACATGTAACAATTTATGTAACTATGAACTACTAGATAACTGAATAATAAATGAACTAAAAATACTAAATTGAATATTTCAAAAAATTTGGAATCTCCCTTACAGGGAAAATGATGAATTAGGAAATTTATTAATTTAAAACATTTATATGTATTATAAATTTTATTATATAAATTATCTTTTTTATATGTTATTGGAAACATATAAATATATTATATTCATGTATCCATATTCATGATCACAATAGAAAATAAATCATGTATTAAGACACTTGTATTTATATAGTTTGACACAATTTTGGAAGTTCACATCAATGATATGAGAAAAAATATTATTAAAATATAAAAAATATTTTTACAATTAAATATATGATTATATGATTTTAGATTTATTTAATGTCAATTTCAAGGGGCATTCCCTTTTCATAATCTTATATCACACCCAAGTATAAAGGTAATACAAAAGATAATATTTTTTCATATAATATAGTTTATAATATAATTAAACCATGTACAAAGTAATGTATAACAACTAACTATTACATTTATTTTTTACTCTTATCAAAAGAAATATGTCTCATTTATCGCCTTATTTTCCCTTAAGTGAGAAATTTTTTTATTGGAATTCTAAAAGAACACAAAAAGGATATTAATTAAATGACTATTGAATACCCTATCGGTTATTGTTAAATCATATCCACAGATCTCAAAATCATATTTTCACAACATTTTCAATGATAATACCCATTTAATTATATCAACTGAAACTCTAGTAACCTAGAGATGGTGGTTAATTTTTATAATTGAAAAAAAATCAGTTTATAAAGGTTATGAAAGTATAGTAGTCTTAGGATACATAACTGGACATTACATTGTTGGGAGGAGAATCTAAGAATCACTCTATTCGTTCATTCCAATATACTGAACTTGAAAGCACCATGTACACCTGATAAATTTCAATCAGATATCCTTGAACTACATATAAATAAAGCTCCATAATGTTATAGGATAGTTGTTATTATACTATCTACCTCCAATATTCTTATGAAGTACAACAAGGATGATATCTTAGTTATTCACCACACAAAACACCATGATCATAATTCATAGAAAACAAAAATGAAAATAGAAAACAATATTTACTTGGTTAAAAATAATTTCTTATATACACAGAATAAAACTATAAAAATTATTTCATTTTAGGAGATAAAAAAAAAACATTCCCACTCACTTCATCTCTATATTTTCATCTCAAAAAACTAATTCAAAAACTCACTCTTTTCATACGTGATAATAACAAAAGAAGTACATCCAAAATAGTATTCAAAACCCATCTAGAGTTGGGTTACAGAACCTATTTATAGAGGTATTCATCAGGTCAACCAGTTTTCACTGACCTCTGAGAGTTTTGGTCAACTCCTTGTTGACATGATTAATCACCAATACACTGTTGAACCATCTATTGAAACCACCACATATGGTCACCATAAATGAAACAAAATCAAAAGTCACCTCTCTGGGTAAACACCATATATGATATCTCAATTCGATGATCTTAATCTGATCATCACTATTTTTTGACATTAAAGGATCAGTGTAGGAACCACAATTCAGTTATATCTATCTAATTAATCTATCTAATGTATGTCTATTCGGTGAAAAACATTCTTCTTAACCTCTCTAAAACTGAATAACTATAATCTTCCATCTGGCCTTTTAGATGATCTCATCCTAATCATCTTCATCTAAATGACTTTGTATAGAATAATCAGATCAATGAAACTAAAGAACATTATGAAAACAAAAAAAATCTCCCACTTGGAAATTACTTTATAATTTCATCCTTCTCCTTTCATCCATCTGAACGCAACCTTTATCCAATGCTTGTAGTGTCCTCCACACTATCCAATCTTCTCATTCTAACTAATACATAATTTCGCCTCATAATTCCTTGAACTATCACCTAGGTAAATATATCAATATGAGTCTTCTTCCCAGAAACCTTCAATAGATCCAAAACTATATCCTATAGAAAACATTATATAAATTGATAATTCCAGTCAATGTGTTTAATTCATAAATGAAACATATTATTGTGAGAAAGATAAATTCAAATATGGCTATCACATAATAACATCCCTTTTTTTATCCCTTTCCGAGTTACATCAGTAACAAAAACAACTTTATCAAATCTTTTCCTATATTAGTAGATGAAATATACTTTCCTTTAATTATAGATATAATAACTGCTACCTATAACCAATACATCTAACTAATTACCATTCTACCAAACATAAATACACACCATGTTGTAATTTTCCATGATTCCATGTATCCAGCAAATTCTACGTCTAAAACCCCTTTCAAATGATCATTATCACTAAAACATAAACATCCATCATCAACCCCATTCAATTCTTGTATGATCCATTTAATAACATCCCAATGATTCCTATCAGAATTTTATAAGAAATGATTAACTACTCCCACTGAAAAAGTAATATTTGATCAATTACAAACCATTTTTTACAAAAAAAATTCCTATAGTCAAAGCATAAGGAATGTAACCCCCTGACCCCAGAAGCCCAGATCGGTGCATTATTACGTATCATTGGCATGATCACAAAATGTCAAGTCTCAAAAGACCGATTAGTTTAGTAGCCTTGGAAGTACTAGATACATTCCTAATGTTTACATTGCATCATAAAATGGAAAAATACAACAACATTGTTTCCATATACAACACTGATATCCCATAGACTATCCTGGTAGGTTAGTCATAATATACTTCTTCGCATCCTGGGAAAAAATAGAAATGTGTGAGCTCAAATGCTCAATAAGGATAAAAATATAGCAGAAGATTTTATAAATAATCCTAAACATTTAAAGAAATGTATAAAACTAAAATAGAATCCTTTTGAACATAAACTTCATCATAATATAGAAAATATAAATCAAAATAATTCCATTTACTTACTCATAAGAATTTCTACTAGTCAAATAATTACATGCAATATCAATAGCCACTTTTATAATGATGGAATGAATAATGCCAGACTTTCATAACCACATGGTTAAGGATTTCTGCCAAGACTAAAAATAATATTTTGTCAAGGAATTGTGGCAAAACACTAGTTTGTCTCATGAGACCAACCGATGCATCGATAAGCTATAGCATGCTCCACCTGTCACTTAGTCCAATGCATTCATCATATTAAAAGGATTAAACATAACATAAACATTTGTATAAAAACTGGCATATGAAATTTCAATACTTTATCCATAAACCATGAATGGTATGAAAATAACACATCCACAGTCAAACATATCACAAAACCTTCAATAAAATATATAAGTTTTGTACCATAATAAATCAACTTCAAATAAGCTTAAAATCCATCAAAGGATGTTAACATAGATGAAATCAAAACCTTTTTAAAGAAATATCTCTTTCTATTTTGAAATCATTTTAAATCATGTAATTAAAAAAGAAAGAAAGTATTTTTGTAAATATTCGTATATGCTTGTAATGGAAGCTTTGACGATGTTATAACTGTAGAAAATAGTCTCACCTGACGTATAAGTTAAAAAAACATTGTTACCTTATTTTTTTTTTTCGAAAAGGTCATAAGGTACATTGTTTGGAAAATGATAGAAATATTTCTTTCAAATTTTTTTATAAAAAGTCAATCAAGGTTATAAATGGCTTTATACCATAGTATATTAAATAGTAAATATGTTTTGGAATACATTTTTAAGAAACATGGATGTGGATGATAAAGATGTCCCAGTAGATACTTACATAAAACCAACCTCAGATAATGAATAGATTGTAGAATTAACCCTAACCTTGTACTTTTCCTTGGTCTAGGGGAGGTTAACCTCCTGTATAATGGTGAAATAATTGTTATTAAATTATACAAGAATCATATACATTAATATGATATCATATATGATCTTTTAACATTGATTTGTTAATATTATCTTAGTATTATCGTTGTTTCGAGTGTCAACAGATTCGTTTTCCTTTATATTCATTGTTATATGAGTCATAAGTTTTATGGATGGGATGTATATTATTCATATCCAGAATTATATCATGTCTTTAAACATTATTTTTAATAATCTAATGAAAATTAGTCTTGAATGCATATGATGTGGAATGAATCTCATCACGTTCGTGAAGACGGTAATCCGTACGTATGCACGAGCGACAATATCATTATTTTGATATTAAAATAATATATAATTGGATGTTATATCATATATACAAAATCATTATAATGTTATATTTATTATTTACATCAACTACACTTCATTATTATACCCATCCAAATAATAATTTATTGAATAACAATTACACCACGACGTGGAGACGGTAAGTTGTACGTACGCATGTATGGTGACATGTTATTCAAAGGATGGATAGAATAATGAATTTGGTTGCACCATATTTATAACACCATCATAGTATATATAATATACTGGATTTATTATTTTATAATGGAAATAACAAAGAAAAAGGAAGTGGAAGATGAAAGGAACTTGAAAGAGGTGATGATATATTTATCTCTTCTTCAAGTTCTTACTTTTTATTTGATCAAACGGGCTCCATACGTTGGATTTATGAGTAATTTAATTCCTTTAGGACGAAGGAAGGATAGTTTAAAGGGTATTTGGGAAGATTTTGGATGATAAAAATGGCTTTGAATGTGTGAATTATAGAGAAGGGTGAGTTCCCTTTTATTTGAGGGGTGAGGGGCAGCTTAAGAAAAGCTAGAATTATTATTTTATAATAAAATAATTTTCCATTTATAATGGATAAAAAATGGATTATTTAAAGTATAAGGTGGGGATGGGTCGAAAACCACTCATCCAATAGGTTTTAGACTGGTTTGGGTAACTATTTTAAATTTATATTTTAGATTTAACTCATAGTTAAATAGTTTGACATTTACCACATCTCTTTGTATTTTTATCTTATATGGCTAATAAACATACTATATACTTCCAAGAGATCCTAAAGTGGTTCTTTAATGATACAACTATAATTATATATGTACTTTGGCCAAACCTTAGATTTTTTGGAATAGAATATCAATTAATAATATAATATTTGTTTTACAAAATCTTTTATGTCAATTTTGACACTATTTGGTATTTTGTTTTTTCTAAATTTATAAAAGAATTATTAATTAGAAAAAAATTCATATAAACAACCCTAATATGTCATATTAAGCTATAAAATTAGTTTAATTCATAAAAATTCTCAAATTACATTTATTTGGATTTTTACAATATCAATTATTTTAATATTTCATTAAATAGGTAATTACTGAATCATCACTGTGTCATAAATCAATTAAATTATTTAATGTCTTAAAACTATAAATAAAATACCATTAGGTAGGAAATCGTTTTATCTTTAAAATTAATATTTTTAGTTGATTTTATCTTATATATATCCCTATATTAAAAATATTTTAGTTATTAAACATTGATTTTAACTCTTTTAATTCTTCTATAAATAAAATAGTAATAAGTGTCCTAATATAATAAAAGTGGACCAAAGAGGATCATATTTTATTTCTAAGTTTGGTTTTGGTCGAATTATACTTATCAAATAGAATTAGGATATGTGTTAGGGTAATAATAATATCATTTTTACCCTTAAATACCCTATTTACTTTTAGTTATGGTAAATAAAAGTAAAAAGTTACTATTCACCAAAAATAACTTTCGTCTTATTGAACCACATTTTTCATACTCATATCAACCATGTCTCTAGGAGTTTTGAAATTCCACTCATAGAAGTGGTAAAATTAAGTTTTATGTGAATTTGTAAATTCTCCTAAGAGGTGAGTAAAAGACGGTAAAAAGTTCAATAAAATTTTTATATATCTAAAATTAATATAAACTGACTCCAATTAATTACATTGAACATAAATTTGTATTATGTATCTATTTTGACCTAAAATAAGTTTAAATAAAATAAATAATTATTTAAATAAAAATTCGGTTTTAAACTATAACTCAGTGTTTTTCACCTTCATCAAAAATGAAATGTTTTCAGAAAATTACCAAAAATTCACCCGAAGCTAATTTCGATATTCTGAATCCAAAAATGAAGTCCATTTTGAATGATAAAATTTATAAAATTTTAAAAATTGGGTATTTCTATTCATAACAGCTAATTTGATTGGTTTTGGTCTGTTAGAACTCGAAGTTGTGTACAACACATGCTATTGTATTATTCAAAGAGAAGCATACCATGGAAGTTTGTGATGTTACATTCTGCCCTCCTTCAAATAATTTCATCCTCAAAATTTCTAGAATATTACTGCATAAAAAGACTCAGGTGGTACTTTGTCATAAGTTCCTTGGGTTCCCATGTTGCCTCTTCCATCTTATTATTTCTCCATAGAATTTTTACCAGTGGAGTCATCCGGTTTAACAGAACTTGTTCTCTTGTATCAAGAACCTTGACATGATCTTCTCAATAAGACAGATCTAGTTCCAGTTCTAATTCCTCATAGGAGAGTACATGCATTGAGTTAGGCATGTATTTTCTCAATAGTGATACGTGGAATACATCGTGAATTTTGGAGAGACATGGAGGCATTGCCAAATGGTAAGCTACAACCCCAATTCGTTCTAGAATTTCGAAAGGTCCAATGTACCTGGGACACAATTTTCCCTTCTTACCAAAAGGTATAACACCCTTATATCGAGATTCCTTCAAGAAAAAATGACTCCTATCTGAAATTACAAATCCTTCCTTCCATTATCAACATAGCGCTTCTGCCTACTTTGAGCTGCTTTGATGTGGTTTTGGATTATGTTAACATTTTCCATCATTTACTCTACCATTTCTGGGCCTACAAGTATTCTTTCACCAACATCATCTTAACAGGTTGGTGTGCGACATCTCTTTTCATATAACACTTCATATGGTTCCATCTGATTACTTTAATGGAAGCTATTGTTATAGGAAAATTATAATCGAGGTAAATATTGATTCCATGTACCATGAAAGTCATGTGGGCATGATCTCAACATGTATTCTAAGGTTTGAATAGCCTGTTCTGATCGTCCATCAGTTTGGGGTTGGTCTGGGATTTCTGAAGACTTTTCCAGAATCTTGATGTAAAATGGGGATCATGATCAGAAACAATCGATAAGGGTACTCCATGAAGTCTTAAAACATCATTAATATATATTCTTTCTAGATGTTCAAGTGGTAAATATCCTCTTATAGCAAGAAAATGTGATGAATTGGTAAGATGATCAACAATGACCCATATTTTATTGTTCCTTATAGGAGTCTTTGGTAGTACCATGATAAAGACCATCATAATATTATCCCATTTCCACTCAGGTGTGGGAAGATGTTGCAAGAATCCTCCAGACTGTGGCCTTCCAGCTTTCACTTGTTGACAAACCATACATCTGGACACAAAATCAGCAATCTCCCTCTTTATTTGTCCCACCAAAAATGTTCCTTCAAATCTATATACATTTTGGTGCTCTTAGGGTGTACATAGAAATTGGAACTATGAGCATCATCCAAAAAATCCCTTTTTAGATCAGGTATATCGGGAACACAAATTCTCTTCCCAAATTTCAAAATTTCATCTTTATATATGAAGTCACTCAATCTCCCATTATTCACATCTTTAATCTTCTTTTGAAACTCTTCATCATCCTCCTGAGAAATTTTTATCCTTTATTGTAAAGATGGTTTGGAAACCATTTGAAAAAGCATTAATGTTTCACCTTCCATGGTTATTCCCATATCCATTTGTACTAGATCCATGTATATAGGATCCTTTTCAACTATCATCTTGTTCAAAACTCCATGATATTTTTTTATCAAAGCATCTTCCACCTTATTTTCCTTCCCTGGGTGGTAGTGTATCGTGCAATAATAATCGTTGAGTAGTTCAAGCCATCTTATTTGCCTTATATTGAGTTCTTTCTGTGAGAAAAATACTTCAAACTCTTGAGATCAGTATAAATCTAACATTTTTCACCATAGAGATAGTGTCTCCAAATCATCAAATTAAAGATAACAGCTTCTAACTCAAGATCATGAGTAGGATAGTTTTGCTCATGAATTTTCAACTATCATGATGCCTAGGCAATAACTCTATCATTCTACATAAGGACACAACCAAGTCCTTTCTTCGATGCGTCACTATAAATAACAAACCCATCATTCCCTGATGGTAGAGTCGAGATAGGAGAATTGGAAAATATTCTCTTCAATTATTCAAAATATTCTTCACACTCTTTTGTCCAAACAAATTTAACCCCTTTTCGTGTGAGCTTTGTTAATGGGTTAGCCAATCGGGAAAAAATCTGGACTAAACGCCAATAATAACCTACATAAACCAATAAAACTACATAATTCAGTTATACTCATCGGTGCTGAACATTCTTAGATTTCTCTTTTCTTATAAGGATTGAAAAATATTCCATCCTTTGAGACAATAATCCCAAGAAAAGAAATCTATTGAATCCAGAATTCACACTTGATAAACTTCCCATATAATTTTTGTCTTCTAAGAGTCTTCCGGATAATGAACAAATGATTTTCATTATCTTCATAGATTTTGGAGTATAACAAGATATCATCAATAAAAATTCATCAAGATATTCCTTAAAAATTCTATTAATTAGATCCACGAAAACACATGGTGCATTAGTCAATCCAAAAGGCATTACTGTAAACTCGTAATGCCCGTACCTAGTTTGAAATGCTATTTTTCAAATGTCTTCCTTCTTCACACACAACTAATGATATCCAGATCAAACTTCAATCTTTTAAAAGTATTGAGCTCGATTAATTTGGTCAAATAAATCATCAATGTTAGGTAGGGGATACTTTTTCTTTATTGTTATAGCATTGATCTCCCTGTAGTCGATGTACAACCACATAAATCCATCTTTCTTCTTAACAAAAAGGACATGGGCTCCCCATGGAGACACAATAGGAAGAATAAATCCATAATTAATCAATTCCTCTAGTTTTTCATTATTTCCACTAATTCCATAGTGGCCTTTCTATAAGGGGTTTTCGATATGGGCCTTGATCCAGGAATTAAATCAATGAAAAACTCAATTTCTCATTCTGGAGGATGTACAGGTAAATATTCTAGAAACACATCAATATATTCTTTCACAATAGGTACATCCTCTATTTGAACATTCTTTTCAAAACCCATAGTTATTTCGTTCTCTTCCTCCCCAATAATTGAATTTAGTTGAGATATTGTGGGTGGATCTTGATAAGAATTAGCTGGTGACAATTCTGCTATAAAGATAAGATGCTCTTTATCATCATCATAAAAAATTGTAACCTCCTTCTTCTAACAATAAATTTTTGAATCATGTTCAGAAATCCAATCCATACCGAGGGTTATATCAAATTCAATCATGGGTATGATGATGAGATCAGTAGATAAAGAGCATTTATATGCCCTAATGGTAACTGATTCACAAAACTTTTTTATGATGATACTTCCCATAAAAGTTTTTACTAAAAACTCCCTTGTTAAATTAAATTAGAAATATCTAATTTTATAAGAAAACTAGGAAGATATGAAATAATGTGATGATCTAGAATCAAATAAATCATTTTCTAAACTTGAGGAAACCGTTAAATTACCTACCGCCACGTCTTTCGGGGCTTCAACCTTAGCGGTTGTGATAGCATAAGCTTGGCCTTGATACCTTGGCCTTTTCTGAGGTAATTTCCTCCGATTCTTAAGAAATTCATTTTCATAATTCCCCCTTTCTCTATAATTGTAGAATTCAACAACGACAACCTCTTTCTTCCCCTTGCAATCACGAGATTGGTGGCCTTTTTCACCACACTTGTAATAAACTCACAATCCCTTCAGGAAAGTACCAGGGTGTTTCTTCCCAAATTTATCATAGGATGGATATTCAAATTTTTCCATCTTCCCCTTATTTCTATTTCCAGAGTGTTCAGTAGATCTCTTCATTGCTTTGTTTTCTTTAAAGTCGTAAGACTTAGAGAATTCTTTTTCTGTCTTGATAGCACATGAGACAATATCTTCGTAAAACGGGAAGGATTGTGAGACTAATGCTCGACAGAGAAATGGTTTTAACCTATCAAAGAAATGGTCAATCTTACTTATTAGGTTACGTATATAATCTGAAGCATGCCTCACTAACCTTGTAATGTTAGCTTCATACTTTGAGACATTCCCATCCTCCTTTTTCCTCAGACTCAGAAATTGCCTTTCCATATCTGCTCGATGGTCACGAGGAAAGTATTTTTCTAAGAAAAGCTCTTTAAACTCCCTCCATTCCATATTTGATACTTCATCATCTTCCTTTCTATTTTTAATCAATGACCTCCATTGATTAACATCTCCAGTGAGACGGTAAACTGCCATGACAACGTTTTCCTTTTCACTACTCCCTAAGGCATGGAATATTTTCTCTAAAGAATTTATCCATTGCTCAGATACTGATGGATTTGTACTCACATTAAATTTTTGTGTTTTTTGACTAATGAATTGGTGTAACATTGATCCTCCATGTTGTGGATCAGGGTGCTCCATACAGGTAAGGTTATTATTCATTACCTGAGTGAGTTCTCCCAATATGGTTATTAGCTGATCAGCAACAGTTGCATCACCAGCTCCACTATAATTATCTTTAGTAGGAGTGAAATACCTACATGGAGTGTGTTCATTGATAAGGTTTTCATTCCTTACACTAGGCTCCATTTATAAACAATGGAATAAACTATATTAGGTAATGAATCAAAATACATAATTACAAACTTGTAAAACACTTAACATAAATTGAACAGTTTATGGATATAATCCATAATCAAAAAAAATGTTTTCTTTGAGTAAGTATATACTCATAAACCCTTCATAATGGTTTGTAAAGAAAATGATAATTATCCTAAGCATATCCCCCGGGAGTGCCATAACATAGAGTGCATCAAGGCCCATTTTTGTGCACGAGTTCCCATTCGAGTCTAGCTCCAAGCTGTGTTTTCAACTTTTACCCCTAGGTACATCTGTGCCAGAGCCGCCTCTTCCTTCTTATATCTAGACAGGGATTTATTTTTTGGAAAACTCACAAAATATCTATGATACCAAAATTCTAGGAAGTTATTCTATACTAATCCTCAAAGTCTATCTTAAGGTAATGTGCTCTAATCAGAGTTTATCTAAATCTAGTTTCCAAGGTTTGTACTAAAATTTCTCTGATACCAACTGTAACACCCCGAACCCAGAAGCCTAGAGTCGGTGCATTATTACGTATCATTGGCATGATCCCAAAAGATCAAGTCTCTAAAGACCGATTATATTAGTAGCCTTGGAAGTACTATATACATTCATAATGTTTACATTACATCATAAAATGGAAAACTACAATAAAATTGTTTACATATACAACACTAAGATCCCATAGACTATCCCTGCAGGTCAGTCATAATATACTTCTTCGCATACTGGGAAAAATAAAACATAGAAAGGGGTAAGCTCAGATGCTCAATAAGGATAACAATATAGCGAAATCTTTCATAAATAAGAATAAACAGTTAAGGAAATGTATAAAACTAAAAAAAGCCTTTTCAACATTAACATCATCATAATATGGAAAATATAAATCAAAATAATTCCATTTACTTACTCACAGGGATATTCTACTTGTCAAATAGTCACATGCAATATCAATAGCCACTTTCATAATGATGGAAGGCATAATGCCAGACTTTCATAACCACATAGTCAAGGCCTTGTGCCAAGACTACAAATAATATTTTTTAAATGCCTTGTGCCAAGACACTAGTTTGTCTCATGAGACCTACCGATGCATCTAGGAGCTATAACGGGCTTCACCCATCACTTACTTAGTCCAATGCATTCCTCATATGAAAAGGATTAAACATAACATAAACATTCGTATTAAAAATGGAATACGAAATGTCAATACTTTATCTATAAACCATGAATGGTGTAAAAAAACACATCCACAATCAAACATATCACAACACCTTCAATACAATTTGGAAGTATTGTATCATAATAAATCAACATCAAATAAGCTGAAAATCCGTCAAAGGATGTCGACATAGATGAAATCTAAACCTTTTTAGAGAAATATCTCATTCTATTTTGAAATAATTTAAAAGTAATGTAATTATAAAGGAAAAAATTTATTTTTGGAAATATTATTATATGCTTTTAATGTAATCTTAGATGATGTTATAACGGTGGAAAATAGCCGCACCCGCCGTATAAGTTAAAAAACATTCTTACTTTAATTTATCGAAAATTTCATAAGGTACCTTGTTTGGAAAATGACAGAAAGATTACTTTCAAACACTTTTAAATAAAGTAGAACAAGGGTATAAATGGATTTATACCATATTCTATTAAATAGTAAAAATATTTGGGAATACATTTTTAAGAAACATGGATGTGGATGATAAAGAGGTCCTAGTAAATACTTACGTAAAAACAACCTCGAATAATGAAGAGATTGTAGAATTAACCCTTACCTTGTACTTTTCCTTCGTAGAGGGTAGGTTAACCTTCTGTATAATGGTGAAATAATTTTTATTAAATTATACAGGATTCATATACTTTAATATGATATCATATATGATCTTTTAACCTTGCATTGTTAATAATATCTTAGTATTATCATTGCTTCAGGTGTTAATGGATTCGTTTTCCTTTATATTATTTATTATGTGAGTAATATATTTTATGGATGGGATGTATATTATTCATATCCATAATGATATCAAGTATTTTAACATTATTTTTAATCATATAATGAAAATTACTCTTGAATGGATACGATGGGGAATGAATCTCATCACGTTCGTGGAGACGGTAATCCGTATGTACGCATGAGCGAAAATATCATTATTTTGATGTTAAAGTAATATATAATTGGATGGTATATCATATATACAGAATAATTATCATGTTATATTTTATTATTTACATCAATTACACGTTATTATTATACCCATCCAAATAATAATGCATTGAATTGCAATTATACCATGATGTGGAGATGGTAAGCCGTACGTACGCACATAAAGTGACATGTCATTCAAAGGATGGATAGAGTAATGAATTTGGTTATAGCATATTTATAATAATATCAAATTATTTAGAATATTCTGGAGTTATTATTTGAGAATGGAAACAACAAAGAAAAAGGAATTGGAAGAAGAAATGATCTTGAAAGAGGTGATGAAATATTTACCTCTTCTTCATGTTCTTCCTTTTGATTTGATAAAAGGGCTCCTTAGGTTGGATTTATGACTAAATTAATTACTATATAATTAAGGTATTATAGTTGAGATGGTATTTGGGTAGTGGTTGTCCGAGCCAAATGGATTTGAATGTGTTAATTAAAGATAAGGGGAAGTTCCCTTTTATAAGAGGGGTGAGGGGCACCTTAGGAAAAGTTAAAAATATTATTTTATAATAATATCATTTTTTGATTTTAATGGCTCTAAAATGTATTATTTAAAGTATAAGTTTGAGATGGTTCGAAAACCACTCAACCAATATTTTTTAGATAGTTTTGGTCACTATATTAGCTTTATCCTTTAGATTTAACTCTTAGTTAAATAGTTTGACATTTACCATGTCTATTTGTATTTTTATATTATATGGTTAATAAACATACTATATAATTCCAAGTGAACCCTAAGTGGTTAATTAAAGATACAACTATAATTATAAAAGTCATTTGGACAAACTTTAGTTTTTTAGGAATAGAATATAAATTAATAATATAATATTTTTTTAAAAGCTCTTTTATGTCAATTTTGACACTATTTGGTATTTTGTTTTTCCTAAATTCATAACAGCATTATTACTTTGAAAACAATTCATCTAACCATCTATAATATGTCATATTAGCTTATAAAATTAGTGCAATTCATAAGAAGTCTCAAATTACATATATTTGGATATTTTTAATATCACTTATTTTAATATTTCATTAATTAGGTAATTACTGCATCATCATTGTGTGATAAATAAATTAAATTATTTAATGTCTAAAAATCATAAATAAAATACCATTATGTAGGAAATATTTTTATCTTTCAAATGAATATTTAAAGTAGAATTTAACTTATGTATAACCCTATATTGAAAATGTTTTAGTTATGAAACATTGATTTTAACTCTTTTAACTCTTCTTTAAATAAAATAATAATAAGTGTCCTAATCTATTCCACGTGGACCAAAGAGGTTCATATTTTTTTTATAAAGTTTTTTCTGGTCGAATTATACTTATCCAATAGAATTAGGACATGTGTTACGATAATAATAATATCATTTTTACCCTTAAATACCCTATTTACTTTTAATCTTGGTAAATAAAAGTAAAAAGTTACTATTCACCAAAAATTATTTTCATTTTATTGAACTACATTTTTCTTACTGATATCAATTTTGTGTCTCAGATTTTTAAAATTCCACTCACAGAAGCGGTAAAATTATGTTTTATGTGAATTTTCAAATTCTTCTCGGAGGTGGGTAAAAGACGGTGAAAAGTTTAATAAAATTTTTATATATCCAAAATTATTATAAACTGACTCCAATGAATTAAATTGAAATTATATTGGTATTTTTTATCTATTTTTACCTAAAATAAGTTTAAATAAAATAAATAGTTATTTAAATAAAAATTTGGTTTTAAACTATAACTTAGTGTTTTCACTATTCATAAAAAATTAAATGCTTTTAGAAAAACACTGAAAATTCACCCTAATCTAATTTCAATATTCCGAATCCAAAAATAATGTCCATTTTGAACGATAAAATTTATAAATTCTCAAAAAGTGGGCATTACTATTCATAACGGCTAGTTTTATTGGTTGTGGTGTGTTAGAACATGAAGTTGCGTACAACACACGCTATTGTATTCTTCAAAGAGAAGCGTACTATGGAACTTTGGGGTGTTACAAGGAACCTTCTCCATGTCACAAAATTATATTTCCATTGATGGAATTCGTACATTAGAAAGATTAAACTATCTAGTAATGGTGGTAGAGATAGGTTTACAAGTTTTCCTTTTGAATGTTTCGATGAATTTCCTCATGTTTTTCTTTTGGGATAAAACCAAGAATATATATTCCATACCCCCCTCAATTATAATCTCCATGATCTTCTTAAATATTCCAAGGTTCTTAATCTAAAACCTTCTTTACAAATTCCACAACAATTACGTATTCCGATGAAACTCTGGGCGAGAAATCAATATATCATTCACATAAATCAACAATATGAAGAATGTTTCAGTATATCCTTGATTTCAATAACAATAGTGACTATAATCAAATCAAATTAATTTCATGTCATCATGGGAGTTCCTATATTATTATCCCATTATCTTGGATCTTTCTTCAAAACATATAGACCTCATTTAAACCTACAAACCAAATCCTCCTTCTGATGAACTTCAGAATCCTTTGGCTAAATTATATAAATTTATTCCCCCAAAATACCAATGAATAAAATATATCAGTACTTCTATACTTTATAAGTGTTGATCATAGTATAAAATAATACCAAGAAATATATGAATGGTTGTTTTATTCTCTAACAGTGAGAAAATTTCATATAACTCAATTCTATCCTTTTACGAAAATCCATTCACCACCAGCCTTTCTTTTTACCTCATACTTTGATCATATTCATATTTCAAATGAAGAAACCATTTTTATCTATAGATATATTTATTTTCATTATATCATTTATCTCCTAATTATTGATGATATTTATATAAGTTATTTCCACTTCCATAGATAAATCACACTATTTAGAGTCTCTGAGAGTGATTTCCTCTTGAAGAATGTCTAGTTCCTCTATATAAATTATAAGTAATAAATTCATATCAGATCCAAACCTATGAATTATATTTATGATATGAGTGTATCTCCTCATCAAAAATTCATGTTTTTCTATCCAAACTACCCTATTGAATATTCTTTTATAATATCTTTCTACAAATGGTATATGTCTATCAGAACTTTATTTATCATTTAATAGTCTATTTAATCATTTTCAATTTGTTAACCTGACAATCATAGTGTCTACCTATGAGGTTTAGAAACTAATATTTTTCAATTTACCTATTTCTGATCACCCATAACTTCGATAGTTTAAGTTTACTTAACTTATTTCTCAACCAAGTTCAAATATTTCCATAGATGTTCTTCCTTGAAAACAAAATATCATCTCTAGATGAATTATTAATTTTAATCATCCAACATGTGATAAATAAAGTTCTCATAACCATAAATAACAAGAAAACATAATTTATATGTCATCTCCAACTTATCTCTATCTTTAGTGTCAATATGAACCTTTGAAATTATTCCTAATATTTAGACGTGGTTCTCCATTGGCATCTTACAACACCAATGTTACGCAAAAATTTCATATACCACTGCTAAATCCTAACTCCAATTCCCCAAGTAAGATGATGAATTCAGATCCTCTTCTAAAATTACCTTAGGAATTCCCAAGTGAAGTCTCATTCTATGATATTTCTCACTCAGACTCTAATTCATCCTTTCATCCACTACATTTTTCAATGTATTTCCAAAATTAGTCTTCTCGTGCCTTATGAACTTCTTCCTATAGAACTTATGAAAGTTCTTTTCATGTATTCCTCACCATTATCTTTCTATATACATTTCAACTTTTGTTGATCCTCTTTTTGAGAAAATATTCCCACCGAATAACTACATGAAAAATATTAGATTTTCTCTTTAGGTAGTAAAACCTAGAAATTTTAATTATAATCAACAATAATTTTCAAAACATAAAGTGATCCTCTATTTTATTATATAGGGGTTGTTCCCCACACTTTTTAATGAGAAAGTTTTAATTTTTGATTATTTATCCCTATACCATCCAAGTTGTTGGAAACACAATTACATTTTTTCATAATATAACTCATACATTTTCAATGGTGTGTGTGATTAGGATTATGTATTCCTTTTCCCACTAAAAATTTATAATTATTTTTACTAACGTTACCAAACTCACATTTCCACTTTTCTAGACCATCCAATGAAGCCTTTCTGATAGATTTAATGTCATCTATCACACTGGTTGTGTACAATGTACCATTCTAAGAATTGTAATAAATCACTACAAAACCTATATTGATCTTCCAAACTCCATTCGAGAAGGTTTTTATAAAACCTAAATCATAAATTAATCCCAATAATATTATATTCTACAACATACCAAGAGTGTGCCTAACATATTTCATTTACAAGGAACATTCATTCTTCATTCAAATGTCTACCTCATCTTTCAAAACTATATTTAGATCATCATATTCATTTTGATTTACATTAACCAATTTTCCTATTATATTATCAACCATGAACCCATTCAAATAATATGAATGAAATAATTCCCCTAATTAAATGATCCATGAACCCTCTAAAATGATCATACTCAATATCAAACACGAACCTCTATCTACTAAGAAGAATAATATTATATATTTGAAAGTGGAAAACTCTATCTTATTCATGATATCATTCATGATATGACCCTAATCCCCATTAGGAAAACAGGTTGGACCAAACATTTTCTATTTACTTTAACTAATTCTCATAGAATTATCCCATAATGATTTCTTCCTCTAAAGGTATATCAGTTTAGGTGATCTTCCCTATCTTGTAGCATTTATAGTACATCTAGATAGATTTTGAACTTCCTTCCACATCAACTCCCCATTAATGATCTTGTTTTTAATATCATAAAAAATATAGCATATTTCCCACTAGATTTTCTCATTGATGTTACCATGGCATCCCAGCTATCTGGAAGTGAGGAATGAAGAAGTAAAGCCTAAACATCATTTTGGAAAGTTACCTTTACTTACTTGATTTTTACTTGGATCGTATTGAAATATTTCATATTATCAACTATAGGCCTCTTATTCAGTAACATTATGCTGAAAAATCGTTACAACATAAAAAAATAGTTATGAGAAGGTGTCTTTTAATATATTTCAAGCAATGATTAATAACTATAATTTATTTCTTCTCTCTATATTAGAAATTTTAAGTACATCATAATAATACATGAAACATTATGATTTATGTTTTCTTATACATTTTTGAAAAATAATACTCTTTATGGTTTCCTAGGAAAATACGAGGGAAATATAATTGATGAATTGATGTTCAGTAAGGGGTAACATAGAGTGGAAGCTAACTTGGAATAAATATGACATAGAAATATGAATATAATAAATAATTTAATGAGTATATATAAATTATTACATGTAAATTGAGTAATATATGGATGACATAACATGAGAAATAAATAATCACTTGGATATTAATAAATGATTTAATAGTGATGGAATGAAAAATTCTAGATATCATAACCATTTCATCGAGGCCTTATAACATGAAAACATAAATAAAGGGAAAGAATTCACTCATCAACATATTCTTGTTTGTCACAAGATACCTTTTGGTTTATCAAGTTAAGTTATAATAAAATTCCTTAACTATCACATAATAAGTCTAATGTATCCATCATATGAGAATAATTGTTATGGTATAAAATGTTGGAGTTGGTGGCCTATAACCAACTACAATTTACATTATTTATTAATAAAATTCTTATCACATCTTGATTGTTCTTCTACATGACACTTTATGTGATAATGTCCTAAGGACAGCTGTTGCATTAAAGGGTCATAGCGGATCCCTGCTATGATGAGAACCCAGAAGATCCATAAAACTATTCTTGAATATATGTTTTATGGCCGGATGATATTATTTGAGGGGCACAAATAATACAGGTCATTAGGGGTGAGGACTCATAAAACTTTGAGGCACCTTCTCATGGTGTTCTCCCTTGGTAATATCTAGGAGGATATTATGAGAATGAGGCCCGCCAGTATGAAATCCACATTTCATAGTGTCATTGAATGTTCCTATCTACGGACGTGTGTATTGGTCCTTATACATTAAGATTATTATTAATGTGTATTAAAACTCATGCACATAGATGTATTGAAGAAAACTATGATGACACACAGTTCATAGCGAGGAAGGATACGTTGGGTGCTTCACGAGTAATACTGCATTAATAGATAATGTGAGAAAGGATTTGTCCCTTATATTCCATAACCAAAGTAGATATCTCAGGACCTTTGATGAAATTGATATAGCCTAAATAAATCCATGGCCATGGTAAGGTATGGGCGAGATCAATTCTGGGAAGTCAAAGAAAGAATAATCGAGCACATGGGTTGATGGAACTAGCATGCAACCCACTTGATTAGAGATATCAAGACAAAGGTATTATATTACAGGGTAAGCATTCGTAGGAGGTGACATGCCATTGCGGCGTTAAATTCTTTCTCTATGGGTTCCTTGGTGTTTTGATAGACGCTAACCTTGTAATTTAGGTAGGCTCTGCCTAATGCAATTGAGAAAGAGGCCTAGAGGGTCACACACTAAGTGTGTCCATGTGTCTTAGTTAAATAGTAATTTAACAAGTTAAATAAAGATTATTCCCGACAGTGGTTTAATAATTATTTAAGGATGCCTGATCGCATTTATTTTTACACTAGTTATTTTAGAGAATATATTGTGGGTGAAATAATATGTTTATTAGCGAGTAGTGCAGTTACATTTATTTTAGAAATAAATAGCCATTACTGAAGTTTTAATAAATGTGGTGGTGGAAATAAAGGAAAATAATAGTACATGCCGTGTATATTAAATATAAACTCCGTGTAGTTTTATGGAAAATGACTACACGCCGTGTATTAATGATTACACACCGTGTAGTTTTTTCAGATGGATTTTTGAGGATATAATATTGTTTTATTAAAAGATATTTATTATAATCAGCTTGGGCGCATGTCAAGGAATTAATAATTCAACATGGGGGTTTTCAATAAGAGTTAATGAAATAAATAAAATGCGTAACGCGTTGATTTATTGTCATAACTCTATAACCTCAAACTCAATTATAAATATTCTCACAACCCAAAACACTTTTCCACAAGATAATCGTTGTGCACAACAATTCTGAAGAATTCTTTCAAGCCCAAAAGAACTCCTTCCTCCAAGAACGCTCTCAAGATCGAGAGATCAAGGCGATCGAAGGCGGACATCGCAAGCGAAGGTTCTTCCGTGCTAGCACCTAGAGATCCCTTCGGCGATGTCTGGAGATATGTGGCACACATGTGGATCACCGCTAGAGTAATCCTACACTTAGATTCTACGATGCAATGATGGATCACCAAATCGTGACCAAACACATCAACAAAGAAAGAATTCCACCAAGGTAATTCTTGTGAATTAATTACATTAATTATAACCAACATGTGATGATCCTATCTCTATGGTTCCAAGATTCCCTCTTTTGTTTTTCGTTCTTCGTTCTATTCCGAATATCTTAAATTTTATATCGTGACAGATCTCGGTTTGAAAATTGTTTAACGCTAAAATTAAAGTTGGGAAAACCCACTAACGTGCTTCCGCTACGCTCGGAACCTACAAGTGGTATCAAAGGGGTCATATCGTTGATTATAATTATTTAGTTTTTCATTTATTTTTTGTGCATTTAATAATTTAGTTGTTTCAATTCAAGTTTAATCGTTCTAGAAATATGAATCTCGAGATCTGTTCCTCCTCCATCGTTTCTCGTTCACCTCACAGAAATGAATATTTATTTTAATTTTGATTAAAATAAAATAGGGGAACTCATCCGGAGGAGCCAAGCGTTTCTGGTCATACAAAACCAGAATACACAACGTGTATTTGGAAGTACATTACGTGTAGTCTAGATTCATGCATCGGACTAATCCGCCAAATCAGGTCATGTATTAGATCCTATCCAAGTCATTAATGACACCGTGTGTTGACTAGGAACAGGAGACACACGATTTCCAGATTACACGCCATGTGGTCCAATGAACACGACGTGTAGTCCCTTTGGGTTAGGGTTGGACCGTGTACCCCGTACACGGCTTGCCCAGCTGGAAACTGTGTAACACGGAAACTGCACGGCGTGTGTCCCACTGAACATGCCATGTACTCCAAAAATTTCTGAAGTACATTTACATGACATATCCCCTGGCGTATACTTCGGATGGACAGTGAAAAAAATTACACACCGTGTAGTCGAAACTACACGCTGTGTACACGTTTAAATTACGCAATGAACGAGAATTCACTGGCTTACATCCAAGGTACAAGTTACGTAAAAGGATAATATTAAACGAATTTATTTATTTAAAATTTTGATGGATGAGAAACTTAAGG
Organism: Viscum album; assembly: GCA_963277665.1. Classification (NCBI taxonomy): domain Eukaryota; kingdom Viridiplantae; phylum Streptophyta; class Magnoliopsida; order Santalales; family Viscaceae; genus Viscum; species Viscum album. The sequence continues at coordinate 1,427,487,481 of OY728161.1, forward strand.
AAATTCAGAAAAAGGGTTTAAGATAAAAGAATTGATTAATTAAAGATAATTAATTAATTCGAGTGTGATTTATCTTAAACAAGATTGATTAAATAATTGAATGCTAGTTTTATTTATGCGTAAATATCATTTCATGTATGGATGATAATGAGCTAGACTAAGACCATTTTATGTGAATGGTTTCTTTTAATTAATTTATTTAAATTAAATTTGTTGTCTTGCGAGCCATCTCCTAATTAATATGTACGGCCTGCGCACCCAAGGATTCTTTTATGTAAAACCCCCTTTTTACCTCTCACCTGCGTGTTAGATAAATGCATTTGTAATGGATAGAGCTCCCAAGCCAGTGTAGGTGGCTCAAGTCAGGAGGCAAGGTGAAACCAATCCAAGGAGATACAAAGGTGGATAGGTGGAAAGATGTAAACACGAACCCACATGGTTCAAGGTGTTTCTCCCATAGGTCTTGAGTTTGTTTATCAACCGCTAGATAAACTAACCAATAGAAAAAGCTCATGATCATACCATTTATTTTATTTCTGTCAGTTTCATGGTTTATTTATTGTGGTTGTGTAGTCACGATCACACAATTAATGAATTAAACAAGTCTGGAAGATGGAACTAAAATAAAACCAGCTTGTGCGTAAATATTATCTTAGACATGGTTAATCACTTAAGTATATCCCACTTAATATTAACAAGAATGTAATCAAAGATAATAAATTGGATATTTACGTATAAGGATAAAATCCCTCAGAGAAATATTATGTCGGTATAACCCTTCCAAAATCTTGGTTAGAATCGAACCATAGTTCAATGTACTTGACCAACCCTAGTTGGGGTGCTTTCAATTATCGGGGAATTCTAATTCAATGTTTTGGGTTGACTTGACTTGGTTCACATCAAGGGTTGACTCCCACAACAGGAATTGGTGTGGCCAAGATGCAAAGGTTGATGAAATCCAAAATAAAAGGATTTCAGGATTGGGGAGTCCACTCAGCGGATCAAGGAGCTGCGAGTTAAATGCAGTTGGAATTTGGAATGCCAACCTAAAAACCCTTTATGTTTCTTGACCAACCCTGGTTGGGGTAATGCGAAGGGAAATATGGATCCTTACCACTAGAATATTCAGGCAACAGAATATTCTGAAGTCAATGGTGAGGGATCTTGGATTTCGATAAAATAGTGGGATACTAATAAGTATTAATTTATTTATTTGTCTCAATTTGGTAATAAAGTACTAAAACTTTGCTCATATTAATTTATAGAAATAGCCAGAAAATGACTTCAAACATATCATTGCGTACCATACTCAAGAAGGAAAACCTTCTCACCGACACCAATTTCCAAGAGTGGTAGAGGCATTTACGCGTCATCCTTTGCCATGAAAGGAAATTGTATGTGCTGGAAGAGCCTATTCCAGTTGCGCCTGGGAAAGAGGCCTGTGATGAAGAAATATCTCTCTACGTAAAACACATGGATGATTCCAAAGATGTCTAGTGTTTCATGCTATCGACCATATCTAATGATCTCTTGAAGCAACATGAAAACATGGACGCATATAGCATGATGTCTCACCTTAAAGATATCTACCAAGAGAAGGCGAGACAAGAGATATATAAGATCTCCAATACTTTGTTTACAACTAAGCATAGAGAATCATTACCAGCTAGGCCTCATGTAGTCAAGATTATTTGCTATATTGAACGCCGGGACATCTTAGAGATTAAATTCCCGGATGAGTTGCATACAGATATCATCCTATCATCACTTCCCAAGACCTTCTATAGATTCATTGTCAATTATAACATGAGAGGAAATGAGAAGAGTCTATCGGAGCTTCTAACCTTGATTCTACAGGTAGACAAGGACATGGGGCATGACACACCCGCAGTCCTTACGGTGAACAAGAAAAGGAAGGACAAGGAAAAGGGGATAAAGACTTATAAATGTTCTAAAGCCCCCGAGCACCGTCCCTCCAAGAAGGGGATGATCTAGCGGTAGGGCAAGGAATGGGAGGCGGTGTGTTTTCCATGTGTCAAGTAGTGCCACTGGAAGAGGAACTTCACCCAAAAGCATGGGGATGCTAAAGGTGTGTTCGTTATCGAGTGTAATCTTTCCATTTCTACACATTAGGTATTAGATACAGCTTTTGGGGCTCACATCTGTATTAAAATGTAGTAACCAAGTATATTTAGAAAGATTTCCAGAGGAGATGTGGATCTTTGAGCTGCCAATGCCGCAAGACTGGCTGCGTTGGTTTTTGGCGATTACCACCTCTCATTGCCAACTGGATTAATTTTGGTTTTACATAACTGTTATTATGTGCCTAGTGTTACCAAGAACATAATTTATGTATACTGTTTGGCTATGGATGTATTTATTTTCGTGTTTGAAAATAAGGGTTGTCTATTTTATAAGAACAATGTATGTTACAGTATGGCACATTTAAATAATGGTTTGTATGTATTAAATTACGAAAACCAAGTGTTGGAAATAGATAACGAAACAATCTCAAATTACTCATACATCACCCAGTTGTGGCATCACCATCTCGGTCATGTAAATGAGAAGTTCTTGACAAAGCTCTTCCAAGATGGCTATTTAGACTCTACTGAGCTAAAACCACTTGATATATGTCATGCTTGTTTACAAGAAAAAATGACCAAGCTGCCTTTTGGTGGACAAGGTGAAAGGGACACATAGCTTCTAGGATTGGTACAAACAGATGTCTGTGGACCATTTCCATTAGAATCTAGAGGTGTATATTCTTACTTCATTACTTTTACTGATGATTTGAGTAGATATGGCTATGTCTACTTAATGAGGTATAAGTTAGAGTCCTTATTGAAATTTAAGGAATTCAAGAATGAAGTATAGAATAATCTTGGTAAGAATATAAAGAAGCTTCGATCAGATCGAGGTAGAGAATATCTGAACCAAGAGTTCATCAATCTTCTACTGGATTATGGGATTCTATCTCAGCTCACTCCTCCTTATACACCATAGTGGAATGGTGTTAGTAAAAGGAGGAACCACACCTTGTTGGACATGGTGAGGTCGATGATGAGTCATGTGGATATTCCATTATCCTTTTGGGAATATGCATTACAAACTGCAACATATACATTAAACCGAGTACCAACTAAGGAGGCAAATGGAATTCCATCCGAGTTATGAAATGGGAAGAAACCCATTTTGTTGCATACATGTGTATGGGGATGCAAGGCGTTTGTTAAGGCCTTATCAGGAAACAAACTAGCTCCCCGGGGCGTGAAGTGTATCTTTATAGGATATCCTATGGAAACGAAAGGATATTACCTATATAACCTTCAAGACAAGAAAGTGATTGTCGCCAGACAATCCGTATTTCTTGAAAGGTAACACATCATCAAAAAGGATAGTGGGAGAAAGATTGACTTCGACGAAGTTGATGCTCAAGATACACAGGAGTTGGTACAGGAACAAGTTCCAGAGGTCCCCATGGAAGAGGTTCCAGAAACACAAGTACTACGTAGGAGCTCAAGAGAGGTAAGGGAACCAGGGAGATTTGGCTTTCCTAGTCACCAAGTATGGTGAATCATTATTGTTAGACAATGATGAACATCTCTCTTACAAGGAAGCAGTAGAAAGATAAGAAGTTACAAGATGGCCAGAAGCTATGAATTTTGAGATGGATTCCATGTATCAGAACCAAGTCTGTGTTCTGGTCGATGAGCTAGTTGATGTAAATCTTGTTGGATGAAAATGGGTATTCAAGAGAAAAATGGACATGGAAGGTCAAGTTTGCACCTATATAGCAAGGCTAGTGGCTAAAGGATTCAAACAGCATCAAGGAATTGACTATGATGAATCCTTATCACCAGTTTCCATGTTTAAATCCATAAGAATCATACTTTCCATAACAGATTACCATGACTACGAGATTTGAAACATGGATGTCAAAACAACATTCCTTAATGGGATCATTCAGGAAGATGTCTATATGAAACAACCAGAAGGGTTTGTGACACCAAGTGAAGCCAAATGGGTTTGCAAGTTGTAGAAATCCATTTATGGATTAAAGCAAGAATCCAAGTCATGGACCATTTGATTTGATGAATCCATAACGGAATTTGGTTTCATTAAGAACGAATGTGAGCCATGTGTTTATAAGTGGTTTAATGGGAATGCGAGCATTATCCTAGTAGTATATGTTGACAACATATTAATTATTGGAAATGATGTACTATTCTTACAGTCAGTTAAGGACTGGTTGAACAAGTGTTTCTCCGTGAAGGACTTAGGAGAAACAGCCTACATTCGTGGGATCAAGATCATTCTTGATAGATCAAAGAGGCTGATTGGACTAAGTCAGGGTATATAAATTGACCAGATACTAAATATATTTAGTATGGAACAATCCAAGAGGGGATGGGTTCCAGTGTCACATGGCCTAAATCTTTCTAAGAAAATGTGTCATTATACACAACAAGAGAAAGATAGAATGAGTAAGATCCCATAAGCTTCAGTTATAGGATCCATCATGTATGAAATGTTATGTACCAGGCTTGATGTTGCCTATGTACTGATCATGGTAGGAAGATATCAAGCGAATCCAAGAGAACAACATTGGACTGCTGTTAAGACTATCCTTAAGTATCTGAGAAGAACTAAGGATGTGTTACTGGTGTATGGAAGAGACGAGGAGCTTGTCATCAGAGGGTATGTTGATGCTGGTTTTCAGACAGATCAGAATGATCTGAAGTCGCAATTTGGATATGTTTTTTGTCTCAATGGAGGAGTTGTGAGTTGGAAGAGTTCAAAGCTGCCAATTATCACCAATTCTACAGCAGAGTCTAAATATATAGCAGCTTCTGATGCAGCCAAGGAACCCTTCTAGATTTGGAAATTTGTCCAGGAGCATGATGTAGTGCCTAGAAGTAAAGATACCATTACATTGTATTGTGATAATACTGCAGTGGTGGATCTTGAAAAAGAACCAAGGTCACACCAACAGACAAAGATCATACTCCGGAAGTATCACCTCTTGAGGGATTTCTATCAAAGGGGTGAAGTTGCAGTGAGTAGAGTGTCCACAGAAGAGAACGTTTCAGACCCCATGACTAAAGGCCTATCTCAGTAGAAGCATGAATATCACGTGAGAGCTAGTGAGTTAATGGTTCTTAGCAGTTGGCTCCAGTCCAAGTGGGATTCTGTTGGAGTTGGTGGTCCAGAACGAACTAGTTTGTACTTTATTCATTAATAAAATCCTTATCACATCTTTATTGTTCTTCTACATGAAAATTCATGTGACAATGTCCTAAGGACAACTGTTTCATTAAAGGGTCATAGCGGATCCCTGCTATGATGAGAACCCAGAACTGCCATAACACTATTCTTGAATATATGTTCTATGGTCGGATGATATTATTTGAGGGGCACAAATAATAATGGTCATTAGAGTTGAGGACTCATAAAACTTTGAGGCACCTTCTCATGGTGTGCGCCCTTGGTAACATCCAAGAGGATATTATGAGAATGTGGCCCGCTAGTAGGAAATCCACATTTCATAGTGTCATTGGATGTTCCTATATGCAGACGTGTGTATTGGTCCTTAGACTTTAAGATTATTATTAATGGGTATTACAAATCACTCACTTAGATGTATTGAAGAAAACTATGACGACACACTATTCACAGTGAGGTAGGATACATTGGGTGCGTCACGAGTAATACTGCATTAATAGATAATGCGATAAAGGATTTGTGCCTTCTGTTCCATAACATAAGTAGATATCTTAGGCCCTTTGATGGAATTGATATAGCCTAAATAAATCCATGACCATGGTAAGGTATGGGCGAGTTCAATTCCGGGATGTCAGAGAAAGAATAATCGAGCACATGGATTGATGACACTAGCATGCAACCCTCTTGATTAGAGATATCGAGACAAAGGGATTATATTACACGGTAAGCATTCGTAGGAGTTGACACATCATTGCGACGTTAACTTCTTTCTCTATGGGTTCCTTGGCATGTTTCTCGACACTAACCTTGGACTTTAGGCATGCATCACATAATGACACTGAGAAAGAGGCCTAGAGGGTCACACACTAAGTGTGTCCATGTGTCTGAGTTAAATATTAATTTAACAAGTTAAATAAAGATTATTCCTGACTGTGGTTTAATAATTATTGAAGGATGCCTGATCTCATTTATTTCAACACTAGTTATTTGAGAGAATATATTGTGGATGAAATAATATGTTTATTAGCGAGTAATGCAGTTAGATTTATTTAATAAATAAATAGCCACTACTCAAGGTCTAATAAATATTGTCGAAGAAATAAAGGAAAATAAAAGTAAACGTCGTGTATATTAAATATACATGCCGCGTAGTTTTATGGAAAAAGAGTACATTCCATGTATTAATGATTACATGCCATGTAGTTTTTCCAGTTGGGTTTTTGAGGATATAATATTGTTTTATTAAATGATATTTATTATAATCAGTGTGGGTGCATGTCAAGGAATTAATAATTCGACATGGGGGTTTTCAATAAGAGTTAATGAAATAAATAAAACACGTAACGCGTTTATTTATTTTCATAAATCTATAACCTCAAACCCAATTATAAATATCCTGACAACCCCAAACAATTTTCGATAAGAGAATAGTTGTGCACAACAATTCTGAAGAATTCTTTCAACCCCAAAAGAAATCATTCCTCCAAGAATGCTCTCAAGGCTGAGAGATCAAGGCGATCGAAGGCGGACATCGCAAACGAAGGTTCTTACACGCTAGCACTTGGATATCCCTTCGGCGATGTCCGAAGATATGTGGCACACGTGTGGATCACCGCTAGAGGAATCCTATACTTGGATTCTACGACGCAATGATGTATCACCCAATTGTGACCGAACACATCAACAAAGAATGAATTCCACCAAGGTAATTCTTGTGAATTAATTAAATTAATTATAACCAACATATGATGATCCTATCTCTATGGTTCCGGGATTCCCTCTTTTGTTTTTCATTTTTCATTCTATTCCGAAGATCTGGAATTTTATATCATGATGGATCTTGGTTTGAACGTTGTTTAATGCTAAAATTAAAATTGGGCAAACCCACTAATGCGCTTCTGCTATACCCAGAACCTAGATAAAATACATAATGTTCCCTAAGTAATCTCTTATATAAATATGGTTATGTAATTTGTAATTCTTATCAAAATTTAATATTTATTCTTATAATTATAATTAATTCCAAATATAATTAATATACCATCATATATTGTTCTATAAGGATGTAAAGGAGTGTAATTATTTGTCATAAATTATCCAATACCCCATTCTATTGTGTTTTGAAATTTGTTTGACAATTTTTAGTGATGAATAACTTGGGGAAATAAAATTACACCTTTCTCAAAAATTCGGGAACCCAATATATGTTGACATCATATAAATTAGATTAAAAACATTGTATCACCGATGGAAATGTCTATATAACCAACAAAAAATATTAATTTCTCATTAAATATATTTATTTATTCTAAATTCACCCATGTGAAACTTATGATTTTGTCACACATAATATTGGATTCTAAATAAGTAAATTCTCTAAAATTTAACCCAATAATGTGTACTTAGTAGGTATCACATGAACGAGAACAAAATCATGTGAAAAAAATATAATATAGAATTTTTTGTCATACATAGATATAATTTTAAAAAATGATAATCCAATTTAATTCATTTCAATTGGAAATATGACATTAAAAGTAATCAATTTGCATGCATATACAATCATATAATCAAAACACTAACATAATGAAATCATTTATCTCTAAAAAAAACATGAAACATAAAATAATGAATATAAATCACAATGATCAGTCAATATTGGGATCACCACAAGCCATCATTTGATGATCGCCACAAGAAAAACATTATATTTTCAATTACTGGAATGTTAATGTGAACCAAAATGGGAACATATATTTTACATGAACCATTACTAAATGCGAACACAATATGAATTTATAGATTGAGAACTGAAAATACTCATCGCTTCTCACTGCACACTCTCAAATCTCATCAACAAGGAAACCACATGCACCATGATAAACATGATATGAATTGGTATTCATGGGTCATTAGTTGTAGAATAGGTGTTCACTAGCTCGAGCATCAAATATGAAGAAGGTAGGAATCACTACTAGGGTTTTGATATCATGAAGGTATTCAAGGATTGTAATGGTGTTATGATAATTAAAACATGTAGGGGATGTCAATTTATCAAAGTGTTATGAGAGAAAGGTTGCAACAAGCATGGTGTGTAGTTGGTTTGAAACGAGGATGAGTTCAGTGTCAGACATGTTTGGTTACGTGAATGAGGGATGACACCAGAGTTCATAGTGATAATAGAGGAGATGTGGGAAATATTTCATTTCAAACTGAAAAAAGAAACTCAAGATATAAATAAAATGGAAACCAATTTCTCAATTAACCAATGGATATAGGTTATTTGGAACCCAAGTGTTGGAGTTGTCTCAGATTGTTCCTTATTTATATATTTTCAATATGGTGTTGTCATAGATAACACCTTATTTAAAAAAAATAAAAATAATGTGATGTATGAGACCAACACCTTCACTTCTATATTTTAAAATTATTGTTTTTTTGTTTTTTTGTTATATATATAAGTATGTGTGTGTGTGTTTGTTTTTGTGTGTGATTAATAATATAATTAAATTGAGATATCAAAATAATTAGTAATAATTATTAATATAATTTATATGAATGTTTATTAGGAAATAATATTTTTTGTCACGTAAATTTTTTTTTTACTATATTTATGAATATTAATAATGAGAATAATAATAATGAAGATGATTATGATGTATATAATTGTATTAAATATTTTTCTTATTAAATAAAACAATTTCAATATAAGAATATAAATATTATTACTATCAATTAGAAAAAATATTATTTTTTGGTTTATTAAGTCAATTAATATTTTTTATTTGCAAATAAATTATAATAATAATATTATTAAATATTATTATTAAATAATATACTATCTATATCTATACTAAACATGGCTTTCTTCCAGCATATGTGTCACCTCTACACTACTCCACGTCACCAAAATCCATTATTTCTTCTGTCCAAAACCCAAAACACCATCAAGCAGTCCCACCACCAATCGGGATTTACCCTATTAGGGTTCCCGCAGCTTTCCTCCATTCCACTCCCCCACTCCCCACTCACCACTATGAATCCTCACTCTCACTCCCCTTTCCCTTCTTGAATCTCCTCTACATCCGTGCCTCTGCCTCCGCATGATCCACCTTGGGATCCTCCTCCTCCGGCTCCCCTGACATCTGCTCCTCCGCTCCACCTAGGGTTTCTGCATAAAATCACATAGTACACCTGATGTTTCTTTTCCTCCACCTTCAAGACCTCTACATCTAGCTGTTCAACCTACGACTGGGCGGCCTCCGGCTGGTATACCTTTGAGGAACCTCTGCATCGGGCTGCTCCACCTACGATTGGTCCGCCTCCGGCCATTCTGCGTCTGGCTCCTCCACCTCTGGCTCCTCCCCCTCTTGGCACTTATTCCCTACTCGAACCCCTCCTCGACCACTCTCGACACCTCCTCACTCCCCTACCCCTTCCCTGACCCTCTCTACTTCAGTGTCTCAATTTACTTCAAACCACTGGGACCCTTGCTGGATTGAAAGCGGATGACTCCACATCTCTGCAGTAGGTATGTTATCCTAATTTCAAAGAAATTTTCAGCCTTCTATCCATCTTGATTTATTTGTATTAGAACATTATTTACTAGAACATTCACAGTATAAATATTCTATTCAGCCTTCTGTTTTACCACTACAATTACTACGCCAACAATAGTTAAATGCATCAATCCGAACTATTTGTGCCAATGAATTGCAACTAGAAACTTCATATCATATTTTCTAACATTGGTATACACACATTAATTTATTCAATACATGTAATTCAATGTTACTATATTCTAGAATTTATTTCTCCCATTCCCTCCCGCGTCTGCTTTGTTGTTTAGGTGAAAATAACTTCGGGTGAAAATATAGTTGACTTATTTTTCATGTTATGTTTGAAAATAACAAATATATACTATGTTTATTTTCAGGTTTGTGATTATATCTTTTCATCTTGAATCTTGTATATCCTATTCCATCCCGCATCATCTTCTCACATGAGGTCTGAAATTAATTATGTTTCTAATTTTTTCCTGGTATTATTTGTAAATACATACTAATTTTTTTTGATTCATTTGTTCTCTTATGTCCACTTTATAGACTTATACTATGTTTATTTTCAGTTTTGTGATTATATCTTCTCATCTTGCATCTTGTATCTCCTATTCCCTCCAGCAGAATCTTCGCACATCATGTATGAGATTAATTATGTTTCTAATTTTTTTCATGGTATTATGTGTAAATACATACTGATTTTTTTGATTCATTTGTTCTCTGATGTCCACTTAATGGCGTTTTGTACTTTGTCGGATTTTCTTTGTGTGGATTCTATTGATTTTAGGAGATGAGATCGAATTGAAGAACAATTTTTGTCCCGAGAATGTGTAAGTTCAGATGAAGTTAGTAATAGATTGAGCTAGGACTATCAGTACATTGTTCAATTAATTCTTGATTTTCAGTGTAAATTCATACATTTTTTTATTCATTTACTCTCTCATGTAAACCTATAGAGATAAAAAATATCAAATGAGTCGACTAATGAAGGATCAACGAAAAAGAATTTTGAGTTTCTTATTATGTTCAGTTCAAACTGTTTTATTTATAATCATTCTTTCAGTAGTTATATAACATACAAATATCATAATAATAGTGTCGACATCTGTTAAAAATTATTCAATGACATCTATCAATATGTCTTGTACTCCAATAAGTGAACCACTTTCTACAAATGGCATCCCAGATGGAGTCAAACGTATTCCATTAACACCTATATCTATCAATGGTTAGTTATATTTAAATTTTCTTGTTTAAAGACCTATACTTATAACCACATTACTGACTAACACAAATTAATCATTTTTTACTTATTCATCTACAGTTACTCATCAATATACAACTTAGACACAAATTTCTGCAGGATCAAACAAGAGAAATCAAATATTGGATGCCTTCAGACAATCTCCACTTTCATTCTATAAGTATGATGTCACTGTTCTATTCTGAACAAAATGTAGGTTGTACAACCGAGCTATTCATCGTCTAACATATTCTTTGATAATTTCATTAGATGTCCTGAATGATGAAAACAATCTATCATACTCATTACCTGCCTCCTCGACAAGGTAAGCATGAATCATGCTTTTACATATTTCAAGCCATTTATTATGTATTCTCTACACCAAATAAGTATATCTCCTTTCTTTGTAACCTAATCTTCTAAGATACCTTTTAATGATTATACATCCCATTTATAGAAATGATGAATTTTTTACTAAAATTTGTTATTTTGTTGAGATTATAAAGAAGCATATTTATCATTAAACCACATATATTATTTATATAAAAACCTGATTATCAAAAAAATCAGTGATAGGTTAGTGGAATTGAGAAAAATGTATTAAACCTTACACAGGGTAGAATGGAAGTGGTCCAACTATTTAATGTTTAATGTTTAATGTTTAATGTTTAATGTTTAATGTTTAATGTTTAATGTTTATTGTTTAAGGTTTAATGTATTGATTTGAGTCTACGATACACTCAAAATTTGAATGATGGATAATTTTCAAACCCGAACACTCATGATATGTACATTCCCTACTAAGTAAAAAAAATCCATTTGATGTTTTTTAGTTGATTTTCACTAAAGTCATTTTTATGGATTTTCAACCCTGAAATAGTTTACATGACTCCAGGATAACCTAATCTTTCTGATTATTTACCGTCCTGACATTAATTCTTAAACATTAATGTCATTTTACGATGAATGAATTTGTTTTTTTACCAAAATTTGATATTCCAGTGACATGAAGAAATATATTTATCTTTTAAGTGCATCAACTATCTACCTTAGAACCTAATTATCTTAAAACCATAAAATTATTGATAGGGTGGTGGCAAGAAAAAAAATTTATTAAACCATGCACAGATAAAAAGAAAACAACTTCAACAATTTAATGATCAAGATGGTGAACTCGGAATATGATACATTCAAAACTATGTAGGATTCAAATTCCCAAATCATGTATAGGTAAATCCATTATCTAGACTAAAAAATGTATTTCAAAAGAGCTAATTTGAATTCCACTATGAGAGATTTCAAGGGTTTCTTTATTAAATATTTCATTATATTTATTTATAATTGTACAAATATGTTAAACATATGGCCTACCTAAGTACGTAGTTTTGTCAAACATCACATACCCATCTTTAAAATCATTATAACCAATCATCAATTGTCCATATTATCAGTTTTTGAGGTTTTTATACCTCAATTGATTATTTTAACTAATATAAAAAAGATATTGGTTTTACATTATGAAATATAGGATAGAATTGTGGAGGTCAAACATGTTCCCCTCACAAGAAACATTATGGAATATCAACTGGAATGTATTGGTTGGTGGGAAACATCCATGACTATATGTTAGGCCATTTCATGTCTTCCATAATAATTTATTGGCATTCTCAACTTAGGCCACTGAATAATTCCCACTATTTTTCTATGGAAACATATTTAATTTTCTTTTATGGTGCTTTAATTTCCCCTCTACCAACTGTTATATGCTTTTCATCTTATTATGTTGTAACACTTCTCCCCATTTTTTAGACTATTTTCTCACATTAAAATCAACACTACTTCATAGATATAATACTGTTTGATATTAGTTTGTTTTTATCATATCCATATACCTTAAATATAAGTGGTTTGTTATTATGTTTTTGAAAATCCCATTTGATGATTACATGAACTGTATTTTCCTCTAATTTTTTAATTTTTATCATATCTATGTACAAAATGTTAATGAGATTTAACTACATTTTTTTAAACAATTATATGTTATATTATTATTGGTATGCATATAATTTGATAACTGGTGTTTTTATACAATGATATTATATGAAGTATTAGCTGAAAAAACACCAGAAATCATATTATTGTTTAAATATATCACAATGTGAATTATTTGTTGAAAAAATACCTAACTCGAGGTATCTTATTGGTTTACCTTTTTCTCAATCAATTGAAAAATACTTCACATTGTGAAAAAGTAATATTCTAATATCATTGTTTTAATATGTCACAATGTGAATTACTTTTCATACATTCCATCACACTATTCATATTTCTATCAGAAAGGCTTCTCTCATACCAAAAGTAGCTAAATAGGGAGATAAAAAAAACAACATATGCATAGAGATGATCATTATAGAAGTACCATCTACATACTCATGTGGATGTTGGAGACCTCAATCCTATCTACATGCTAATTATCCACTCCATCTTAGGTTCCTTCATAGATTCATTTAGGATGTTTAAATCTTTCAATTTTAACCAACCCACTATCTTTTATGTATAAAATTATAATATACTAGGTTTATTAAAATTTCTGTATTTCATTGTTATTATCTTAATTTAGGTTGGTTTAAAATTATTTATAAACAAGTATTTGTGTATAGAAGGGAATATTCGTGTGTTTCCAAATGAATTTGCTGCCATGGGGTATCTGCATGACATCTTACATAGTCATAAGGGGGTTTAAGAAGCACATGTTGTACCTGTGCTTGATGCAGAGGGTGAGAATTGTTGTTGATGGTGCAAGCTGGATACAATATTTTCAGGAAAATTTTAAACCATTTATTGCATGGACCGACTCCATGAGATGATTCCTAGATGTTAGTAAGTGATTTTTAATAATCCTAGGCTACTTACCCACCATTATTCAACTCCTAAATTCCTCAACTTCTCCATCTCCGCCCTGTAGTAATTTTATGAAAGTCACATTGAATCCAAATCCCACAGTTGTATTTAAATCATTTTCTATGAGGTGAGTATTCTAGGTCTCCTCATTCCCCACCTTTTTTGTAAAAGTAATCAGCTACCCAGGATTCATGTGCATCTCAGCTTTCCCCCAAACAGTCTTTATCTATTTTAGATGCTTGGAAATGAAGGTTAATGGTGAGTTTCGGTGCAGATATAATTCACATTTTTTTATTTGGATCTCCTTTGGTGGTGCGTGTTTTTAAAAGAAAAAATATTGGTATACCTGTTCCGTAAAATTATTCATATATTACATGCATTATGAAATAGAGTAAGGAACATTTTTATGGGTATATTGTTTAGGCTATGATATTAGTCTATATATGGAACAAATATTGAAGTAGCATTAATATAGATATTGATGAGGGTATTTACGTATGCAATAAAATTGCTGTTATTTTCTAAATTCAATCTGTTGAGTCAAAGGCGCACCGTGCATTTATGTATTATTAAGGAGTATATTTTTTAATGTGGACCCTTTTAATTTATTTTCCTTTTACGATGTTTATAATTCTTTATAATTTGATTCCATTTTGTAAGAGTAGATTGACTGAACCTATCAGATTAGTTATTTCATTCAACCTTAGATCTCTATACCAGCATCCTCAGTCCTAGCAACATGAGAGCTGGATATGTCCAGGAATTGTCTCTCCATCTATATTGTTCTATTTTAGTTTATATAAAAACCTGAATGATCACTTGTGAGCCCATGCTGCTGCTTTTTCCATTTTCATCATTTGTGGATTGAATTAGGGAAGGGGTTCACAGTGTGGGGAGGAACAAAATGATATTTCATGTTCGATTTTTATAGTTATATAATTTTCTATATCTCTTTTTCCATGCATAAGAATGAACATTGTATCTTTGATTAAGATATTTCCTTTAAATTTAGTCAATATTAATGAATGGTTTCTTTCATGAATTCAATGTGATAGGTTTTACTATAACTGGATTTTGGAGATACACTCAGCATTATGGAACATGGAAGCATGTAGGGATTTCGGGATCATAGGATCATTTTATTTTCTCTTAGATAATAGTTTCTCCTACGTTTAGTGTATAATACTTGTGATACATGTACTTGAAAACTTGATCATGTACTCTAGTGAAATTTAATATGACCAGTGGATGTATTTTTAGATCACCGGATCAGGTATTTTATACATCCTTTATTTTTTTCAATTTACATTTTCTCTTATCTAATTTGAGTTATTTATCTTATATCCTTTGTTGATATTATTTACATTTTAGGGATGCTGCTCATCACTGGGCAGGTTGGAGGGGAGGGGATGGGAGGAGAGGGGAGGGGAGGGGAGGGGAGGGAAGGGGAGGGGAGGGGAGTGGAGGGGAGGGGACGATGAGGGTAGGGGGGAGGGGGTTGTTGGGGGAAGAGGTTGGGCAGGGGGGTGGTGGGGGAAGGGGCTCAGCAGGGGGAATGTTGAGGTGAGAGGGGGAGGTGCTGGGATGGGGTGGGAGACAAGCATAGAAGGTGGGGAGGGGAGGGGTAGAGCTGGGTAGGGGGTAGGAGGTGGTGCTGGGAAATTGGGGGGGGGGGGGGTTACAAGATGGGCAGGGTGGGGGGAGGAAGGGCTGGGCAGGGGAGGGAGGAAAAGAGGAGGAGTGCAGAGGGGAGGGGTAGAGCTGGGCATGGGGGTAGGAGGAGGTGCTGGGAAAGGAGGAGGTGAAACGCTGGGCAGTGGGGGGTGGGGAGGGACTGGGCAGGAGGGAGGGGAGGGGCTGGGCTGGGGGGGAGAGGAGGAGTGATGGAGAGGTGAGGGATGTAATGCAGGGAGGGGTTGGATATTATGTCTCATCCTTACATTAATTTTGTCTCTGTTAACCTGATGTGAATTAAAGACCTTACTCGGTTGATTTATTTTTCTTATAAGGAAAAGATTTATGTTTACAATAGTCTGTAGTCATTAATTGGTTTATTTATTTTCAGTTGGTCTATTTTCTTAGCATCGTTGTGTGATGTTGTTTCATGTTTATTGTCTCAAGTTGTATTTCTTTCTTCATGAAATAATAATATCATATGTTCATCAATATGTATATTATTTTGGTCTTCCAGTTTAGCTTAATTCTCCTTGCAATAGATACTGTTTTATTATTTTACTTCATGGGGAGTTTACATTTATGTTGGTTTTTTGATGTTAAAACCGAATTCTACAACAATGTAATCCCATGCCAAGATCCTCTTTCTTATTCAATTCATTAAGGGGAGATCACAGTAACAAAAACTGATGTGGTGGTGAAGTCCAAGTTCACTGTTGGATCCTTTCATGGTATCATGTTGAAGTAAGACATCCCTTTCTCTCTCTACTGTTATCTATCATTTGAACATTCCATTCAATAATTTCATTATTTATTAGTATGCACTGTTAATTTTAAACAGTTTATTGTATCTACAGAGACATGTTGGTTGATTTTATAGGTTGTGAGCTCCTAGATTATTACCTCTTATTCCACCACAGAAACTTAGAAATATAATTCCGGTTAAACAATAGCTGTATTTTGTTGAACTGTTTTTAGTTTGGGCATGAAGTGTTTTACAACCATTATTTGTTGTTTTTTGTCTCTATTACACCCTTTAACAAGATAATACTGATTTTCTTTCATCTAATTTACTTTTTTTCCTCAAAATAACACACTGCATTTGTTCCTCTCTGTTGCCAATTATTAAACATCTGCATTCGTCTCAATGATCATAGTTGTTAGAATTTGCTGCTACTTATCCATTAAATTCATTTATTCATGTAGAAAAATCTTATGATTGAATTTCATTTTGATGATGTGGTCAAAAAATATGTTACTTTGTCTCGAGACTCTGCAGAAAAAATAAGCACTTTCAATGAACTACATCCCTATATAAAGGATATCGTTAACCAAAAGGCTGAAAAGATTGACTGATATTTTGTGATTCAATTTCCAGGTATCATTTGACTACCAATATTTTTATATTATTTCAAATTAATGTTTTAATTTTTTTTAGTTGTAACTAAAATTATATATTTACTAAACTAATAAAATGAAAGAACATGTTCAAGTGTAACCATTTTCCTTTCTGATGCCTATATCATTTACACTAAACTGAATTCCCATTTTCGATTTTCTCACCTGAATTATCTGCTGTAGGGATGGTCATTTGTGTCAACCCAACATTTGGAAGTTATGCTATGCTATGAAAATGTCTACTAATTGGGAATTCATGAATTTACCTACATGGTTGTCCAATACAATGCCAATACGACTGGGAACAACAGATGAATTTAAAAAGTTGTGGCTGCTATTACTTTTTACCCCCTTTTGTTCACAACATAATTCTTCTATGTAAACAATCTGTTATATTTTAATTGTTTACAAATTATCTCCATTATGTTGACATTCACAATTAATGTGTTCCTGTTTCAATGTTTATTACTATTGATTATTATTTGAATAGTATGTCACTTTATATATATGATTTCTTAATGGTAAGAATAAATTTAAATTCCTTTCCATATATTTTTTAAATTAAAAATCGTGTGATGATGTTTTATAAACATGTACAAGTATTCCAATATTATCTATCACTATTTTTTAAATTTAAAATTTCAATATATTATTTATTAATTTTCAATCTGTTTCACCGTTGTATCCTTCGTTGTTAATTTTATACAGAAGGCTACTCAGTATCTAATTTTTGTTCGTCAATTTCTATAACTTTTATTCCTCATTATGTATTTCATTTTCTTTTCAAATATATTCAATATTAATAAAAACTATTATGTTTTATAAATAGTAATCTATAGTTAATAATAAGTATTATTTTATAGTGTCTTGCATCACACGGACGGAGTACTAGTTATTATTATTAAATTAATTTTGATATATTGATTATTTATAATTAATTACATTATTTTTATGTATTATTAAATATGTAAATAATTATATTCTATATAACATTTATAATAAATATTTAGCACATTATTATTAAAATGTTATTTATATTACTATTTTGATTGATATAAAATATTGTTAATGGTATAATAAATTGTTAATAATAACATTATTATTATTAATTTTATTTTTCATATTACTTATTTAACTAATATTTATTTTTAATTATATCATTAACTACTTAATTAGTTAAATGAATAATTATATTACTTACATCATTATTCATAATTATTATTTTAAGTATTTAAAATATTTAATAATATAATTAATATTTCTGAATAATTCAATTCATAATATTTATTAATAAAAAGATAAATATTATCACTTAAAAATAATTTAATTAATAAAATAATACGTCAAAATAATTATGTATAGTGACCCTAGTATTTTACACTTCACTTTATAAGATTTGAACCATAATTAAACATCAAATTTCAGGCCAATAATCGTAATGTCTAGTGTCTGGGAAAACTAGGTACATAAAATGGAAACATGGGACTAAATATAAAATTTCATTTTTTTCTCATCCATTATGATCTTGTAACTTTTATTGAGCCCTTGCATCTATATAGGATAACCTAGGGAAAACATGAACAAAGGGATAAGCTAAAAAACCATTAAGGGAATAGACATTAAAATAAAGATTATTACATGGGTTAGATGGCATAACATAATGATATAAAAAGGCACGGAACATAATTGAAAATAAGGAATCTTAACATTGGATCATACAATCATGGATTCATAGTAATTTGTAAGCAATAGAAAACATGACTTCAGCACGATTCAAGTATCGTTGTTTGTAGAGACCCGAAGCTTGACGTACATTGGCATTACATTACTTTTTCGGAATACTTAGTACATAACAAAAACACACACACAAGGATCGTAATAGTTTAGTGTCTTTGGAAACTCGGAATATAATCTTCTAATCCTGGTGAAAGATCTTCAACATCTCCCATAAAGATCTTCCTTTTATTTATACCTAAAACCTTTCTTTATATCCTGGGGAAAAGAAAACATAAAAGGGTGAGCTCAAATTCTCTGTAAGGGTAAACAAAAGAAATATCAATCACATCATATACATAAGAACATAGCTTTTGGAAATCTTAACCTGCAAAAGAGATCATAATATCATAACATGGGATAAATCATAGAAGTGAAATGTAATCCCAATAATCATAACTTAAAACATGAAACTTTGTGGCATACACACATAATCATAGATAATCATTTCTTGTTAGTCAAGACTCATTTCCAAGACTATCTTAGTGGACAAAGTCCCTTTCTGAATCGAGTCACCCTCGTTCCAGTCCTGTTTCACTGAACCGGTATAACCTACCGTTCCAGCCATGTCTATCTCATGAGATATAAAATCTTTACCCAATGCATTGGAGGGAGATATAGGTCCCACCCATCTTATAATGAATCCTTTCTTATGTGTGCCACATAATCATAAATCATACATCATTGCATAACCCATGTAATACAAATGGAAATCTTAAACATCATGACATCATAAAACAATTCATATAAGATAAAGGAATTCATAAAAATATTTCCATCAGAACATAATCAAATCCATGTAATAATAGGGATAAAAACAGAACCCTTTTATTATCGTAGATGGAAAATAATTTTGATAAAATACTTGAACTCCTTTCTTGAGGAAAATATCCTTTCTTCTTCAAAAACATTTTTCCTTTCTTAACATGTCATACAACTTTAAACTAAAAGAAGTTGATTAAAAATAAACTTGAAAACTTGTAAAGGAAGCTTCTTGGAAATAATGTTTTAAAAATCCATTCATGCCGTATAAGTTAAAAAAAACATTTTTCGCACTTTTTTCGGAAAAGTCAAAAAGTACATCGTACGAAAAACGACAAAAGATTCCTTTCATTTCTTTTACTAAAAACTCAACGAAGGGTAAAAATGGATTTAAACAATTGTAGGTGGATGGAAATAATATTACATATTGATGAAACATGGATGTGGATGATAAAATACACCCCAGTAAATACTTACGAATAAACAATCTCGGATAAAAATGAGATTGTGATATTTCCCTTACCTTAGGTCCGATTTGCTTCGTATGTGTCCGAACCTCCTGTATAATGTTTTAAATAATGTCATTGATTTATTAAAGAATCATATTCACTTTTATGATATCATATATGGTTCACTTATGACTTTATATTACCCGTTCTTTTGTAAATTCCATGTTAAAGAAGTGTTTTGGGTAAAATCGTTTCATTTATCGTAGGTGTTTTGACTTGTTGTTCTTGACATTATTAATACTTATATCATGATTTACTTACTTCCAGAATATAAAATATGATTTATATATCATATATATTCAGTATATATATATATATATAATAGATAGATAAATGAAATGAAAAACACCGTTCATGGAGACGGTAGTCCGTACGTACGCATGAACGCTGTTTTCCTTTCCTTATTGTCTTGAATGGAAGTAAGTAGATGACATACATATATATATATACATGAATCCAGTAGCTTTATAATGTCATATATTTTATTATTATTTCTTATATATACTTTATAATCATTCTTAAATGGTTAACATGGAGAATGAATCTCATCGCGTCGTGGAGACGGTAGTCCGTACGTACGCACGAGCGATGATATCGTTCCCATGGTCGTGGAATTGTGTTGAAGTGTATGTATACCATTTCAGTATCAATACAAGTTTATAATAATCATATATAGTTACTCATTACACCATTATACCCATCCAATTAATGTGGTGGAGGAAAATAGATTACACCACGGCGTGGAGACGGTATTCCGTACGTACGCACGCGCGGTGATTTCATTTTTCCGTAGGATGGATAGAAGGTGAATTAGGGTTGTTTCATATTTATAATAACATATCAGTATGTAAGTAATACTTATGTTATTACTTTTTCATGAAAAAACTAAAGAAGAATAAGTTGAAGAAGAAAGAAATTGAAAAGATCGGTAATGGTTATTACCTCTTCTTTGAAACGCCTCTTTGAATCCTCCACTTAGGGAACTAAGATTGGTCTTTGAAGAAGACCAGGACCTCTATGATTATTATATGGAAGTGGAGAAAGGATTTTGGCAGGGGTTGGCCGAGCTTGAGTGCTCAAATTGGTGTGAGGAGGAGGGGGATGAGGTTCCCTTTTATAAGGGAGGAGAGGGGCACCTTTGGAATTCTTAAAAATATTAATTTATAATAAATCTAACCCTACTTAAAAACCTCCAAAAATGACTCATATTAGAAGATTAGATGATATAGGGTTGTAATATCATCAACCAATAAAATTTAGACATATTTGGATCTTATTTTAAACCTTATCATTTTGATTTATCCTTATTTAATATATTTAAGTTTATTTGTGGTAATAAAATTCTAAATTTTAAATTATAACAAATAATTACTTATTTGTTGTGAATTTTCCATAATTGTTTACTTTATAACATTATATACCATATAAATATAAATTTATAATTTTTAAATATTTTTGTGATTTTTAAACAATTTTATAATATGTTATTTTTGTAAAATAACAATAGTGTCAATTTTGACACTATTCATTTATATGAATTTCAATAAGATATATACAGAAGATATGTTTGAACTAAAAGCTTTAATATATTAATAAAAGGTCATATGTATCTATAAAATTAGTTTATCACATTAAATAGTTCATATAATATTTATTTTATTATTTTTAAAACCATTTATTTGGTTTATCTCTTAATAAAATAACTACTACATCATTTTTGTATAATTATTTAATATACTTATTTGTTGTATAAAAATTTAAAATAAAATCCTATGATGAAGATAAATATATTACCTTTCACAATAATACTTTTACTCGAATTTATCATCTTAAAATAACAATATTTAAATTGTTATATTTATTAAATTATGAAGGTGACAACTTTGGCATCATTTAAAATAAAATAATATAAGTGTCATAATAGCTTGTATAAGACTCCAAATGGTCAAATATTCGACCATTGGATGATTATAGTTTCCATGTACATGACCAATAAGTTTTGGTCAGGGTTTTGTGCCTTTAATGGTCACTATTAGTTTAATAAAAACTATATTCTTGATTTTTCACTAGATAAATAATTTCTGCATCACTATTGAGTCACAAATAATGATAACTATTTAATCCCAAAAAATTATAAATAAATTCTCATGATGTAGAAAATTTTGTTTGATTTCTGGAGACTATTCATGTTCGAAATTTTATGATGTTTATCACTAATTTAAAATTATTATACTTATAAGATTTAAGAGAGTGACATGTTGTCACTTTCTTTGGTTTTAATAATAATTAAATTATTTTCATGGTCAAAAGTCCATAAAATGAATCTAATCCGACCCTTAGTTGATATGGGTTTACTTTTAGCCATAAAATAGAATTTTGGCATGTGTTAGGGTAATTTTATAATATTATATTTACCCTTAATTACTCGATTTACCTTTAACTATGGTAAATAAAATTTACCGTAGTTACTATTCATAATTCCAAAAAATAAAAAGTAGCCTATTAACATAATTTGGACCCTCTGATTCCAAATATGGAATCCATTTTTTAAAATTCAATACACAGAAGTTGCAGAAATTAAATTAAAATTAATCCCGTTCTCGAATAAAAACGGGTTTTTGTTTAAAACATTGCAAAAGATTGAATTGATTTAACCTATGAATTCAAGGTAAAATAAATGCTAATGACATTCATTATATTAAATGGTAAAAGTATATTCTATTTATACTTTAAAATCATTCAATATTATAATTTAACCACATAAGATATTACGATGAAAAAAGTTGTTTTTAATTAAAATATAGCGTGTTTTTACTATTCATTAACATATGAAAGTTATCGGAAAAATATCAAAACTTTATCTAATGTAAATTTTTACATCCCAATTCAAAAGAAGAATTTTATTTTGTCAAATTGAACATATAAACATGTCAAAAACTAGATTTAAAGTGGGTGCGCCATCAAAAGGCGGCAAAACTGCATTTTTTTTGAAAAATACTTATTTTACCCGAAAAATTTATTTTGTTCTTATACCATGTTCTAGAAAATGTGTAAGATGAATAATAATGTTATAAAATTCAAAATTTAGTTAATACTATTCATAACGGCTAGTTCATGACAATATTATAATAATATATCGTTGTTTATTAAAACCCGGTATTGCGTACAACACACGCTATCGAGGAAGGTCGCGATTGCGTGTAATGCAAGCCAAGTCAGGGTTGCGTGTTGTGAAAGAATCCTTCATTGTTTCGTATAACAGAATCCAACCATATTTCATCCATACATTGAATATATATATATATATACTCAATGTTGCGTATAATAGCTATTATCAAAATTTTGTGTAACGCGATTCAAGAATAGTGTTGCGTATACTGCAAGCTAATACGGTGTTTCATATAGCCCAAGGTAATCTTGGTGTAGAATACAACACAAGACATTAATGAAATTAAAAGAATATTTTTCATAAAATCTCGGGCTGTTACATTCTACCCCCCGTAAAATTAATTTCGCCCTTGAAATTCGTCGGGGTTATAAATGGTTTACTATTCAAAAGTTTCTTTAATAGAAACCCACATCGTAAAAAGGAATATCAAAACCAATATTTAAAAACAAAAGTATGAAACGTAACGGTTACCCAAATAAACTAATCACTGGGTTTCCACATAGGTGAAAATATGGATATAGAAGAGAAATCTAACCATCATGTTCTGATGGAGAGTGGTAGAGAACATGGCTATGGAAAATCCAGCAATCACAAAGCCATAAATTTGTGACGATTCTAAGGTACCATCTGGTTCATCAGATATAAGTTCACTAGGACAACATTTTTGGTTTTCAAGATCGTTTCCCTAAAGTTAAAGAATTAGAATAAATAATTACTTTATTTTGGTACAATCTCACTGTTGTTCGTGCCTTTAACAATTTCCACTTCATCTCTTAAATAAATGAAGTTGAATTTGTTATTCGTGAAGTGTTAGCAGATCATGTGATAGAATGACGGGTCATTCCATTTGTCTCAAACAAAAGGTTAGCAAAAATTATATACATAATTTGATCTATAGTGAGATTAATCATAAATGGTTCCTAAAATGAACTTATACTTCATATATCATACCGCTTAATAAAATAAAACTAGTTTATACTAACCAGGGACTTCCTATAGGCCAGTGATAGGTGATAAAGGCCAGTCGCACTTCGGTTGTGAGTTCGATTCCCACAGCTTTGTCCGACGCGATGGGTTGCCGCCCGTCCTGCAGGTTGTCCTTTTTCTAAAACTATATTACTATAACATCCCATCAATAATATCGAAAAACAAACAATACTAACTTATGTCCAACACAATCCATTCCAATCTTTAGGCTTATCCATAATACTGCAGTCCACTCTCATCATTTATCCCCATATATCATAAGATATATCTTGTTGGTCACATTCCAAACATTCAAAGGCCTTAATCATGTACTTTCTTGAATACCCATTGAACCTTATTGAAAACATGAGTGCTGTTAAAAGTTAACTCTTTCCACATACCAAAATCCTCAAAATTCTATATACTCAAACCATGATATAACCTTCTCCTTATATCAGTCATGAGCTCATGAATACTATCAAACATTTAATTTTCTCCTAATCCCTTCATTATGCGCATATCATCTACATTCCAAAAATATCTGAATAACCTTTCATGGATTCTGGTAACATTAATCATACACTTTCAAAACTCAATTAAAGGAAACAGTGTAACAATCCTTAGATGTCTCTTTATTCCATAGTACCATGAGATTACTTATACAACATTACACATGATAAACATGTAATCATTCCACTACATTCTTAAACCATTGACCGAGCTTCAACAATTCTGTCATCTCAAATATCATTTGTAGTCTCTTCATCATCATCAACATAAATACTACCCATATGACCATACTGATTCTCTTCATGAGACTTTACCTTAGGGCATTGGTTTGCATAATGCCTGTACATTCCACATTTAAAACATTTAACCATTGTTGATGTCGTAGCAATACCATTATCCTCATCCCTGGTGTTGACTGAACCTTTTCCTTTGCACTTACTGGCTTTGTGTCCTTCTTTTCCACACCCAAAGCATCTTCCAGTTCCTTTGAAACATTCTCCTTGATGCCTCTTCCCACATAATTTACATAGGGTAAATTGAACTTTCTTTCCTCTATGATCATCATGAAACTCCATCTTTCTCTTATTAGCCGAGTCAGGAAACTTACCAAATTTTACTTTATTAATCATATTATGAGATTGCTGATTCGACATAATAATTATGTTTGGACTTCCAAATCCCATTTCATTTGGTTTCTCATGAAGAATATCATTCCATTTTCCATCATATCCTTCATTATCGTGAATCATCCTTTTTCCAGCCATTTTCTAAAACCCAAAAAGACTAGTGTGAGAGGCAAAAATCATGCTAGGGAAAACAACATTATAAAAGGGGGAGTATCCTCAATATCTAACTTCTTAGGTTAAATTCTATGATCGTTACCATAGTTCTAGGACTGTATCTTATACGTATACTTATCCTTAGGGACATCCCTAGACATACCTTAGAAATATCTCTAGGGATCTCACTAACATTTTCGCATCCTAGTTTCCAAAGGTTGACTAAACCTTTCCTCTGATACCAACTATAGAGACCCGAAGCTTGACGTACATTGACATTACATTACTTTTGTGGAATACTTAGTACATAACAAAAACACACACATAAGGATCGTAATAGTTTAGTGTCTTTAGAAACTCGGAATATAATCTTCTAATCCTGGTGAAAGATCTTCAACATCTCCCATAAAGATCTTCCTTTTATTTATACCTAAAACCTTTCTTTATATCCTGGGGAAAAGAAAACATAAAAGGGTGAGCTCAAATGCTCTGTAAGGGTAAACAAAAGAAATATCAATCACATCATATACATAAGAACATAGCTTTTGGAAATCTTAACCTGCAAAAGAGATCATAATATCATAACATGGGATAAATCATAGAAGTGAAATGTAATCCTAATAATCATAACTTAAAACATGAATCTTTGTGGCATACACACATAATCATAGAGAATCATTTCTTGTTAGTCAAGACTCATTGCCAAGACTATCTTAGTGGACAAAGTCCCTTTCTGAATCGAGTCACCCTCGTTCCAGTCCTGTTTCACTGAACCGGTATAACCTACCGTTCCAGCCATGTCTATCTCATGAGATATAAAATCTTTACCCAATGCATTGGAGGGAGATATAGGTCCCACCCATCTTATAATTAATCCTTTCTTATGTGTTCCACATAATCATAAATCATACATCATTGCATAACCCATGTAATACAAATGGAAATCTTAAACATCATGACATCATAAAACAATTCATATAAGATAAAGGAATTCATAAAAATATTTCCATCATAACATAATCAAATTCATGTAATAATAGGGATAAAAACAGAACCCTTTTATTATTGTAGATGGAAAATAATTTTGATAAAATACTTGAACTCCATTCTTGAGGAAAATATCCTTTCTTCTTCAAAAACATTTTTCCTTTCTTAACATGTCATACAACTTTAAACTAAAAGAAGTTGATTAAAAATAAACTTGAAAACTTGTAAAGGAAGCTTCTTGGAAATAATGTTTTAAAAATACATTCATGCCGTATAAGTTAAAAAAAACATTCTTCGCTCTTTTGTCGGAAAAGTCAAAAAGTACCTCGTAAGAAAAACGACAAAAGATTCCTTTCATTTCTTTTACTAAAAACTCAAGGAAGGGTAAAAATGGATTTAAACAATTGTAGGCGGATGGAAATAATAATACATATTGATGAAACATGGATTTGGATGATAAAATACACCCCAGTAAATACTTACGAATAAACAATCTCGGATAAAAATGAGATTGTGATATTTCCCTTACCTTAGGTCCGATTTGCTTCGTATGTGTCCGAACCTCCTGTATAATGATTTAAATAATGTAATTGACTTATTAAAGAATCATATTCACTGTTATGATATCATATATGGTTCACTTATGACTTTATATTACCCGTTCTTTTGTAAATTCCATGTTAAAGAAGTGTTTTGGGTAAAATCGTTTCATTTATCGTAGGTGTTTTGACTTGTTGTTCTTGACATTATTAATACTTATATCATGATTTACTTACTTCCAGAATATAAAATATGATTTATATATCATATATATTCAGTATATATATATATATATAATAGATAGATAAATGAAATGAAAAACACCGTTCATGGAGACGGTAGTCCGTACGTACGCATGAACGCTGTTTTCCTTTCCTTATTTTCTTGAATGGAAGTAAGTAGATGACATACATATATATATATATACATGAATCCAGTAGCTTTATAATGTCATATATTTCATTATTATTTCTTATATATACTTTATAATCATTCTTAAATGGTTAACATGGAGAATGAATCTCATCGCGTCGTGGAGACGGTAGTCCGTACGTACGCACGAGCGATGATATCGTTCCCATGGTCGTGGAATTGTGTTGAAGTGTATGTATACTATTTCAGTATCAATAAAACTTTATAATAATCATATATAGTTACTCATTACACCATTATACCCATCCAATTAATATGGTGGAGGAAAATAGATTACACCACGGCGTGGAGACGGTATTCCGTACGTACGCACGCGCGGTGATTTCATTTTTCCGTAGGATGGATAGAAGGTGAATTAGGGTTGTTTCATATTTATAATAACATATCAGTATGTAAGTAATACTTATGTTATTACTTTGTCATGAAACAACTAAAGAAGAAGAAGTTTAAGAAGAAAGAAATTGAAAAGATCGGTAATGGTTATTACCTCTTCTTTGAAACGCCTCTTTGAATCCTCCACTTAGAGAACTAAGATTGGTCTTTGAAGAAGACCAGGACCTCTAGGATTATTCTATGGAAGTGGAGAAGGGATTTTGGCAGGGGTTGTCCGAGCTTGAGTGCTCAAATTGGTGTGAGGAGGAGGGGGAGGAGGTGCCCTTTTATAAGGGAGGAGAGGGGCACCTTTGGAATTCTTAAAAATATTAATTTATAATAAATCTAACCCTACTTAAAAACCTCCAAAAATAACTCATATTCGAATATTAGATGAGATAGGGTTGTAATCTAATCATACAATAAAATTTAGACATGTTTGGATCTTATTTTAAACCTTATCATTTTGATTTATCCTTATTTAATCTATTTAAGTTTATTTGTGGTAATAAAATTCTAAATTTTAAATTATAACAAATAATTACTTATTTGTTGTGAATTTTCCATAATTGTTACTTTATAACATTATAGACCATATAAATATAAATTTATAATTTTTAAATATTTTTGTGATTTTTAAACAATTTTATAATATGTTTATTTTGTAAAATAACAATAGTGTCAATTTTGACACTATTCATTTATTTGAATTTAAATAAGATATATACAGAAGATATGTTCGAACTAAAAGCTTTAATATATTAATAAAAGGTCATATGTATCTATAAAATTAGTTTATCACATTAAATAGTTCATATAATATTTATTTTATTATTTTTAAAACCATTTATTTGGTTTATCTCTTAATAAAATAATTACTACATTATTTTTGTATAATTATTTAATATACTTATTTGTTGTATAAAAATTTAAAATAAAATCCTATGATTAAGATAAATATATTACCTTTCACAATAATACTTTTACTCGAATTTATCATCTTAAAATCACAATATTTAAATTGTTATATTTATTAAATTATGAAGGTGACAACTTTGGCATCATATAAAATAAAATAATATAAGTGTCATAATAGCTTGTATAAGACTCCAAATGGTCAAATATTAGACCATTGGATGATTATAGTTTCCATTTACATGACCAATAAGTTTTGGTCAGGGTTTTGTGCCTTTTATGGTCACTATTAGTTTAATAAAAACTATATTCTTGATTTTTCACTAGATAAATAATTTCTCCATCACTATTGAGTCACAAATAATGATAACTATTTAATCCCAAAAAATTATAAATAAATTCTCATGATGTAGATAATTTTGTTTGATTTCTGGAGACTATTCATGTTTGAAATTTTATGATGTTTATCACTAATTTAAAATTATTATACTTATAAGATTTAAGAGAGTGACATGTTGTCACTTTCTTTGGTTTTAATAATAATTAAATTATTTTCATGGTCAAAAGTCCATAAAATGAATCTAATCCGACCCTTAGTTGATATGGGTTTACTTTTAGCCATCAAATAGAATTTTGGCATGTGTTAGGGTAATTTTATAATATTATATTTACCCTTAATTACTCGATTTACCTTTAACTATGGTAAAT
Organism: Viscum album; assembly: GCA_963277665.1. Taxonomy (NCBI): domain Eukaryota; kingdom Viridiplantae; phylum Streptophyta; class Magnoliopsida; order Santalales; family Viscaceae; genus Viscum; species Viscum album. The sequence goes on from OY728161.1 coordinate 1,427,516,904, forward strand.
AAAATTTACCGTAGTTACTATTCATAATTCCCAAAAATAAAAAGTAGCCTATTAACATAATTTGGACCCACTGATTCCAAATATGGAATCCATTTTTTAAAATTCAATACACAGAAGTTGCAGAAATTAAATTAAAATTAATCCCGTTGTCGAATAAAAACGGGTTTTTGTTTAAAACATTGCAAAAGATTGAATTGATTTAACCTACGAATTCAAGGTAAAATAAATGCTAATGACATTCATTATATTAAATGGTAAAAGTATATTCTATTTATACTTTAAAATCATTCAATATTATAATTTAACCACATAAGATATTACGATGAAAAAAGTTGTTTTTAATTAAAATATAGCGTGTTTGTACTATTCATTAACATATGAAAGTTATCGGAAAAATATCAAAACTTTATCTAATGTAAATTTCTACATCCTGATTCAAAATAAGAATTTTATTTTGTCAAATTGAACATATAAACATGTCAAAAACTAGATTTAAAGTGGGTGCTCCATCAAAAGGCGGCAAAACTACATTTTTTTTGAAAAATACTTATTTTACCCGAAAAATTTATTTTGTTCTTATACCATGTTCTAGAAATTGTGTAAGATGAATAATAATGTTATAAAATTCAAAATTTAGTTAATACTATTCATAACGGCTAGTTCATGACAATATTATAATAATATATCGTTGTTTATTAAAACCCGGTATTGCGTACAACACACGCTATCGAGGATGGTCGCGATTGCGTGTAATGCAAGCCAAGTCAGGGTTGCATGTTGTGAAAGAATCCTTCGTTGTTTCGTATAACAGAATCCAACCATATTTCATCCATACATTGAATATATATATATATATATACTCAATGTTGCGTATAATAGCTATTATCAAAATTTTGTGTAACACGATTCAAGAATAGTGTTGCGTATACTGCAAGCTAATACGGTGTTGCGTATAGCGCAAGGTAATCTTGGTGTAGAATACAACACAAGACATTAATGAAATTAAAAGAATATTTTTCATAAAATCTCGGGCTGTTACATTGTTCATAGAGGATCATGAGCCATGGCTCTCTACAGATATAAGAACATGAGTGAAGAGTAACCACCAATGTAACAACCTGAGATTTTATAAGATATATTCTTTTTAATTTCATTTATATCTTCTGTTGTACACTACACCAAGATTATCTTGTGCTATACACAACACCGTATTAGCTTGCAGTATACGCAATACTAATCTTGGATCGTGTTACACACAATTTCAAGTTTGTTTGATAGTAGTTATTGTACGCAACATTGAGTGTATATATATATATATTGAATGTATAAATGAAATATGGTTGGTTTTTTTATATGCAACAAAAAAGGAGTCTTGCACTACATGCAACCCTGACTTGGTTTCCGTTACACGCAATTGCGACCTTCCTCGATAGCGTGTGTTGTACGCAATACTGGGTTTCACTAAACAATAATATATTATTATAGACTAGCCGTTATGAATATTAGTAAATAAAATTTTAATTTAATGACATTATAATTCATCTTACACATTTTATAGAACATGGTATGAGAACAAAATAATTTTTTTGGGTAAAATAAGTATTTTTAAAAAAATGTAGTTTTGCCGCCTTTTGATGGCACACCCATTTTAAATATATTTTTTGACAATTTAATAAGTTAAATTTTACAAAATAAAATTCTTATTTTGAATCATGATATAAAAATTTACATTGGATAATGTTTTGATATTTTTCTGATAACTTTCATTTTTTAATGAATAGTAAAAACATGCTATATTTGAATTAAAAACATATTTTTTTCATCCTAATAATATATATGGTTAAATTATAATATTTACTGGTTTTATAGTATAAATATAATATATTTTTACCATTTAATATAATGTATGTCATTATCATTGATTTTACACTGAATTCATAGGTAAAATCATTTCAATCTTTTGCAATGTTTTAACTTTTAAAACATGTTTTCTTAACAACAAGATTAATTTTAAATTAATTTCTGAAACTTTTGTGTATTGAATTTAGAAAAATGGTTTCCATATTTGGAATCAGTGGGTCCAGATTATGTTAATAGGCTACTTTTTATTTTTGGGTATTTTGAATAGTAACTACGGTAAATTTTATTTACCATAGTAAAAAGTAAATCGGGTAATTAAGGGTAAATATAATATTATAAAATTTCCCCAACACTCGTATTAATATAATTGGATGATTATATTTTTTCCTAAGGAATATTTGTGTCGAAATAGAATCCATTGGAACCCACTTGGAGCTGATTAAGACCTTTAGTTTATTTTATTTAAAGGAAAGTGATATACGTCTCACTCAACTTTAATAATTAAAGTATTTTTAATATAAGTTTATACAGAATATAAATTCGGTTATAAATACTCATTTGAAAGATAAATTGTTTTTCTTTATTATGGTAATTTATTTATAATTTTTAAGTGATATTTAATTACCTTAATAGCATATACATTAATGATGTAGAAATTATTTATTTAGTGAAAAATAAGTAATATAGTTTCTATTGAAATAATAATACTCATTAAAAAGATCACAAACCTGACCAAAACTTATTGGTAGTGTATATATACACCATAATCATCCAATTACCGAATACATGACCCTTCAGAGTCTTATTAAAGTGATTAGAACACTTATATTATTTTATTTTAAATGATGTCAAAGTTGTCACTTTAATAATTTAATAAATATAACATTGTAAAAGTTGAGTGGTTTAGAATATAAATCCGACTAAAATTATTATTATAAAATATATAAGATTTTATTCATCCTAGTATTTTATTTTTAATTTTTATGCAACAAATAAGTAAATTTAATAATTATACAAAAATGTTGTAGAAATTATTTTATTAAGAGAAGTATCAAATAAATGGTTTTACAAATAGTAAAATAAATTTTATATGAACTATTTAATATGCTCCAATAATTTTATATATGAATATAACATGTTAGAAACCTAATAAATATTTTATTTAGAATATATACTCTATATGGATTTTATTTAAATTCAAATAAATGAATAGTGTCAAAATTGACACTATTGTTATTTTATAAAAATAACATATTATTAAATTGTTTAAAAATTCCAAAAATATTTAAAAATTATAAATTGAAATTTATATAGTCTAAAATTTCATAAAATATCCAATTATGGAAAATTAACAACACATAAGTGATTATTTTAACCATTTAAAATTTATAATTTTATTACCATAAATAAAATTAAATAGATTAAATAAGGATAAATCAAAATGATAAGGTTTAAAATAAGCTCAAAACATGTCTAAATTTGATTAGTGGGTGATATTACAACCCTATATCATCTAATATTCTAATTGAGTCATTTTTTGTGGTTTTTATGCGGGGTTTGAATTTATATTAAACTAATATTTTTGAGGATTCCAACGGTGCCCCTCTCCTCCCTTATAAAAAGGGCACCCCTTCCCTCTTCTCTTAACACACTTTTGAGCCTTGAAGATCGTCCAAACCCTGCCCATTTCTCGTATCCACATCCCTAGAAAAATTATAGAGGTTCTGGTCTTCTCAAAATACCAACTCTACTTCCTTAAGAGGAATCTTAAAAGAGGTGCGTCGATGAAGAGGAAATCTCTTCTTCCGATTCTCTCGTGTTTCTTTCTTCTTCTACTTCTTATTCCATCTCCATGCCGTGGTGTAATTTGTTTTACACCACCACCTTACTTGGATGGGTATAACCATGTAAATAATAACTATATGTGATTATTGTAAATTTATATTGATTCTGAAATAGTATACATACACTTCAATACAATTCCATGATCATGGGAATGATATCATCGCTCGTGCGTACGTACAGACTACCGTCTCCACGAATGCGAAAAGATTCATTCTTCATGTTAACCATTCATGAATGATTATAAAGTATATCTAATGAATAATAATGAAATATATGTCATAATAATTCTACTGGATTTATGTATATATATATATATGTATGTCATCTATTTAATTCCATTCAATTCAATAAGGAAACAAAAACAACGTTCATACGTACGTACGGCCTACCGTATCCATGAACGGTGTATTTCATTCCATTTATCAATCTATCATATATATGTATATGCTGAATATTTATTATATATAAATCATGTTTTACATTCTGAAATTAAGGAAATCAGGATATAAGTAATAATATCAAGAACAACAAGTCGAAACACGTATGATAAATGAAACGATTTTACCCAAAACACCACTTTAATAAGGATTTACAAAAGAACAGGTAATATAATGTCATAAGTGAACCATATATGTTATCATAAAAATGAATATGATTCTGTAATAAGTCAATGACATTATTTAAATCATTATACAGGAGGTTTGGATACGTACGAAGCATATCGGACCTAAGGTGAGGGATAATGTTGCAATCTTAATTGTTTTCTATCTGAGATTTCTTATACGTAAGTATTTACTAGGGTTATATTTATAAACCATGTCCAAATTTTATAAAAATGATTTCATGCATGTTTAAATTAATTTTTAGCCATTTTTGACTTTTACTACATGGTTTGTAAGGAATCTTTTTTTGTATACCATACGACGTACTTTTTGACTTTTATGGAAAAAGTACGAGAATAATGTTTTTTTAACTTTTACGGCATGAATGGATTTTTACGGTTTCATAAAGTCTTATTTTGATGAAGCTTACTCTACAAGATTTCATGATTATTTTCAACAAAATCCTTTTCTTTTAAAATTGAATGGAATTTTATGAAATGAAAATGATTTTCAGGAAGAAAGGATATTTTCCTCAAGAATTCATTTCAAGTGCTTTATCAAAACCATTTTCCATCTAAGATGACATTATTTCATATGTGTATTATTCAAGTAGAATGTATCTATTATTTAAATGGTTTCACTTTTCTTATGATGAAATGATATCCATTTGTTTTATATGGATTATGTTATGATGGAATGATGTTTATGAAACCCAATTTATTCTTTGGGATATGATTAATGATTAATGATTGTTTTATGGAAAATGTAAGAATGATTTCAATATTATATGGGTGGTACCTATATCTCCCTCCAATGAATTGGGTAAAGATTTATATCGCATGAGATAGACATGGCCGAAACGACATGTAAATACGGTTCAGTAATACAGGGCTGGAATGACAAGTAAACACGGTTCAGTAAGGTACTTTGTCCACTAAGATGGTCTTAGCAGAAATGCCTTGTATACTATGGAAATCATATCATGTGATTAATGTTTTTCCACAATTACAAGTTTTATTCTCATGCTATTCTATCATTATTGATTTTCCATTATGATTTATGCCTTACCTACTGCCATGTTTTATGTCATTTCTCAAGATCTTGATGTTTAAACATTATGTTCACGTTATTAAGTTAAACTATATATGGTTTGTTTTATTTTATCCATTCTTACCCTTACTGAGCATTTGAGCTCACCCTTTTTATGTTTTATTTTCCCCCAGGATTAAAAGAAAAGGTTTTAGGTTAGGAAACAAAAAGGGGAAGATCGTTATAGGAGATGTTGAAGATCTTTCAACATGATTAGAAGTTTATATTCAATGTTTCCAAAGACACTAAACTATTACGGTCCTTTGGTGTCTATTTTTGTTATTTATTAGATATTCCTCAACAATAATGTAATTTCTATGTATGTCAAGCTTTGGGTCTCTACAGTTGGTATCAGAGGAATGATTTAGTTAACCTTTGAAAACTAGGATACGAAAACTTTAGTGAGATCCCTAGAGATATTTCTAAGGTATGTATAGGGATGTACCTAAGATTAAGTATAAGTACAGGTTATAGTACTAGAATTACGGAAACCATATTAAAATTAAACCTAAGATGTTAGATATTGAAGGCACTCCCTCTTTATTATGCTGTTTTCCTAGTATCATTTTTCCCCTCACACTATTCTTTTTGGTTTTTAGAAAATGGATGGAAACATGAGGATTCACAATAATGGAGGATATTATGGACAATGGAATTATATTATTCATGAGCTACCAAATGAAATGGAATTTGGAAGGCGAAACATCGTTATTATGCCTAATTAGCAATCTCATAATATGATCAATAGTCTCAACTTTGGTAAGATTCCTGACTCTGCTAATAAGAGAAAGATGAAGTATCATGATGATCATAGAGGAATGGATGTTCAATTCCTCTCATCTAAATCATGTGGGAAGAGGCATCTGGGAGAATGTTTCAAAGGAACCAGAAGATGCTTTGGGTGTGGAAAATAAGGACACAAAGCCATTAATTGTAAAGGAAAATGTTTAGTTAAAACCATGGACAAGGATAATGGTATTGGTAAGACATCAAAAATGGTTAAATGTTTTAAATGTGGAATTTATGGGCATTATGCAAACCAATTCCCTTAGGGAAAATCTCATGAAGAGAATCAGCATGGTCGTATGGGTATTATTTATCTTGATGACGATGAAGAGACTACAAATGATATATGAGATAAAAGAAATGAAAAATCTTAGTCAGTGGTTTAATAAGGTAGTGGAAGGATTTATGTTTATCAATAGTTATGTTGTATAGGTAATGGTAATATGGAATAAAGACACATCTAAGGATTGTTACACTATTGTTTTTTCTAAAGTATTTGAAAGTATATGTTGAATAGTACCGGTAACCATGAATGGTTATTCAGATATATTTAGAAATTAGATGATATGCACATAATGAAGGGATAAGGAGATAATGAGATGTTTGATAGTATTATTGAGCTCATGACTGATGTAAGGACAATGGGACATCATGGTTTGATTATATATAAATATTGGGATTTTGGTATGTGGAAAGAGTTAACTTTTTAAAGAATTCATGTTTTCCCTAAGGTTAAATGGGTATTAATTTTTCAAGAGAATACATGATTAAGGTATTCACATGTTTGGAATGTGACCAACAAGATATTTCTTATATGGGGGATAAATGATGGTATTCACATGCTTGGTTGATGACATTTCTAGTAATCGTTTTCTTTATACTATAAAATTGGAAAGAAGTATTTTTGATAATCTTAAAGGTTGGAATGGATTAAGTTGGACATCATATATAATTTTTTAAGGCTAGAACTTTTTTTGATATTATTTATGGAATGTTATAATATTGTAGTTTTAGAAAAAGGGCAACCTGCAGGACGGGCGACAACTCATCGCGTTGGAAAAATCTGTGGGAATTGAACCCACAAATGATGTGTGATAGGCCTTTAATTTATTTCATATATTCTGTTGTAAGCTACACCAGGATTATCTTGCGCTATATGCAACACCGTATTAGCTTGCAGTATACGCAACAATAATCTTGGATCGTGTTACACACAATTTCAAGTTTGTTTGATAGTAGTTATTCTACGCAACGTTGAGTGTGTATATATATATATATATTCAATGTATAAATGAAATATGTTTGGATTTTGTTATACGCAACAACAAAGGAGTCTTGCACTACATGAAACCCTGACTTGGCTTGCATTACACGCAATCACAACCTTCCTCGATAGCGTGTGTTGTACGCAATACCGAGTTTCACTAAACAACGATATATGGTTATAAAATTATTATAAACTATCCGTTATGAATATTAGTAAATACATTTTGAATTTTATGACATTATAATTCATCTTACACATTTTATAGAACATTGTATGAGAAAAAAATAAAATTTTCGAGTAAAATAAGTATTTTTTAAAAAATGTAGTTTTGCCACCTTTTGATGGAACACCCATTTTAAATATAATTTTTGAAAAGTTTATAAGTTAAATTTTAAAAAATAAACTTCTTCTTTTGAAACAGGATATAAAAATTTACATTGGATAAAGTTTTGATATTTTTTTGATAACTTTCATATTTTAATGAATAGTAAAAACATGCTATATTTTAATTAAAAACAACTTTTTTTCATTGTAATAATTTATATGGTTAAATTATAATATTTAATGGTTTTAAAGTATAAATAGAAAATATTTTTACAATTTAATATAATTTATCCCATTAGAATAGATTTTACATTGAATTCATAGGTAAAATCATTTCAATCTTTTGCAATGTTTTAACTTTTAAAACTCATTTTCTTAACAACGGGATTAATTTTAAATTAATTTATGAATGTTTTGTGTATTGAATTTAGAAAAATGGATTCCATATTTGTAATCAATTGGTCAAAATTATGTTAATATACTACTTTTTATTTTTGGGCATTATGAATAGTAACTACAGTAAATTTTTATTTACCGTAGTAAAAGGTCAATCAGGTAACTAAGGGTAAATATAATATTATAAAATTACCCTAACACTTGTCTTAATATTATTGGATGATTATATTTATTCCTAAGGCATATTTTGGTCGAAATGGAATCCATTATAACCCACTTGGAGGTGATCAAGACCATTAGTTTATTTTATTTAAAGGAAAGTGAAATATGTCTCAGTCAACATTAATAATTAAATTATTTTTAATATAATATTATACAGAATATAAATTCGGTTATAAATAATAATTTTAAATATAAATTTTTTTTCTTTATCATGGTAATTTATTTATAATTTTTAAGATATATTTAATTACCTTAATAGATTTTAAATTAATGATGCAGAAATTATTCATTTAGTGAAAAATAAGTAATATAGTTTTTATTGAAATAATAATACTCATTAAAAGGCTCACAAACCTGAAAAAAACTTTTTTTGTAGTGTATATATACACCATAATCATCCAATGACCGAATATATGACCGTTTGGAGTCTTATAAAAGTGATTATGACACTTATATTATTTTATTTTAAATGATGTCAAAGTTGTCACCTTCATAATTTAATAAATATAACATTTTAAAATATGGGTGTTTTAGAATATAAATCAAAATAAATGTATTATTATGAAATATATAAGATTTATATTCATCCTAGTATTTTATTTTTAACTTTTATGCAACAAATAAGTATATTTAATAATTATACAAAAATGTTGTAGAAATTATTTTATTAAGATAAGTATCAAATAAATGGTTTTACAAATAGTAAAATAAATGTTATATTAACTATGTAATGTTCTCCATTAATTTTATAGATGAATATGAAATGTTAGGAACCTATTAAATATTTTATTTTGAAGATATACTATGTGTGTATTTTTATTAAATTCAAATAAATGAATAGTGTCAAAATTGACACTATTGTTATTTTATAAAAATAAAATATTATTAAATTGTTTAAAAATCAAAAAAATATTTCAAAATTATAAATTGAAATTTATATAGTATAAAATGTCATAAAGTATCCAATTATGAAAAATTAACAACACATAAGTGATTATTTATAGCCATTAAAAGTTTCAAATTTTATTACCACAAATAAATTTAAATAGATTAAATAAGGATAAATCCAAATGATATGGTTTAAAATAAGCTCCAAACATGTCTAAATTTGATTTGTTGATGATATTACAACCATATCTCACATAATATTTGAATTGAGTCATTTTTTTCGGTTTATATGTGGGGTTTAAATTTATATTAAACTAATATATTTGAGGATTCTAAAGGTGCCCCTCTCCTCCCTTATAAAAAGGGCACCCCTTCCCTCTTCTCTTCACACCTTTTTGAGACTTTAATCTCACAAAAACCCTGACAATTTCTCTTCTTCACTTCCCTAGAAATATTCTGGAGGTTCTGGTCTTCTCAAAAGACCAACTCTACTTCCTTAAGAGGAATCTTAAAGGAGGTGCGTCAAAGAAAAGGTAATCTCTTCTTCCGATTCTCTCAAGTTTATTTCTTCTTATACTTATTATTCTTTAGTTGTATCATTATAAAGTAATAAAATTAGTATTACTTGTATACTTATATTTTAATATAAATATGATACAACCCTATTTCACCTTCCATCCATCCTACGGAAAATGAAATCACCGCGCGTGCGTACGTACGAAATACCGTCTCCACACCGTGGTGTAATATGTTTTCCACCACCACATTACTTGGATGGGTATAATGGTGTAAATAATAACTATATGTGATTATTTTAAACTTATATTGATTTTGAAGTAGTATACATACACTTCAATACAATTCCACGATCATGGGAACAATATCATCGCTTGTGCGTACGTACGGACCATCGTCTCCACGAACGCGATAAGATTCATTCTTCATGTTAACCATTCATGAATGATTATAAAGTATATATAATGAATAATATTGAAATATATGACATAATAATTCTACTGTATTTATGTATGTATATGTATGTCATCTGTTTAATTCAATTCAATTCAATAAGGAAACGAAAACAGCGTTCATGCGTACGTACGGCCTACCGTCTCCATGAACAGTGTATTTCATTCAATTTATAAATATATCATATATATATATATATATATGTATATTATGAATATTTATTATATATAAATCATGTTTTACATTCTGAAATTATGGAAATCAGGATATATGTAATAATATCAATAACAAAAAGTCGAAACACGTATGATAAATGAAACGATTTTACCCAAAACGCTTCTTTAACATTGATTTACAAAAGAACGGGTAATATAAAGTCATAAGTGAACCATATATGATATCATAATAATGAATATGATTCTATAATTAGTTAATGAAATTATTTTAATCATTATACAGGAGGTTCAGATATGTACGAAGCATATCGGACCTAAGGTAAGGGATAATATTACAATCTCAATTGTTTTCTATCCGAGATTGCTTATATGCAAGTATTTACTGGGGTTATATTTATCATCCATCTCCAAGTTTTATAAAAATGTTTTCATGTATGTTAATAGTTTGTTTTACCAATTTTTGAATTTTACTACATGGTATGTAAGGAATATTTTTTTACCATATGAGGTACTTTTTGACTTTTCCGGCAAAAGTACGAGAAGAATGTTTTTTTAACTTATACGGCATGAATAGAATTTTACAATTTCATAACGCCTTATTTTCATGAATCCTACTCTACAAGATTTCAATACTATTTTCAACAAAAGCATTTTATTTTAAAATTGAATGGCATTTTGCGAATAGAAAATGATTTTCAAGAAGAAAGGATATTTTCCTCAAGAATTAATTTCAAGTGCTTTATCAAAACCATTTTCCATCTAAGATGACCTTATTTCATATGTGCATGTTTCAAGTATAATGTCTCTATGATTTATATGGTTTTAATTTTCTTATGATGAAATGATATCCATTTGTTTTATATGGATTATGTTATGATGGAATGATCTTTATGAAACCCAATTTATTCTTTGGGTTATGATGAATGATTTATGATTGTTTTGTGGCACACGTAATAATGATTTCAATATGTGATGTGTGTGACCTATATCTCCCTCCAATGCATTGGGTAAAGATTTATATCTCATAAGATAGACATGGCTGAAATGGAAATTAAATCTGGTTCGGTAATACAGGGCTGGAACGGCAAGTAAACTCGGTTCAGTAAGGGACATTGTCCACTAAGATGGTCTTGGCAGCAATGCCTTGGCTACTATGGAAATCATATCATGTGCTCAATGTTTTTCCACAATTACAATTTTTATTCCCATTTTATTTTATCATGATTTATGTTCCATTATGATCTATGCCTTACGTACTACCATGTTTTATGTCATTTCTCAAGATCTTGATGTTTAAACATTATGTTCATGTTTTTAAGTTCAAATATATATGGTTTGTTTTATTTTCTCCATGCTTACCCTTACTGAGCATTTGAGATCACCCTTTTTAAGTTTTATTTTCCCCTAGGATTAAAATAAAAGTTTTATGTAAGGAAACAAAAAGGTGAAGATCATTATGGGAGATGTTGAAGATCTTTCAACATGATTAGAAGTTTATATTCCATGTTTCCAAAGACACTAAACTATTACGGTCCTTTGGTGTCTATTTTTGTTATGTATTAGATATTCCGCAAGAGTAATGTAATGTCTATGTACGTCAATATTTGGGTCTCTAAAACCAAGACCGTTTCAAATAATTTCTCATGAGAGTAAACATTACACAATGCATTAGAGAACAATTTGGGTGCAACCTTCTCAACATGATCATGAATATGTGTGCCATATCCAAAATAATACATAATTAATCAAACCTAAAAATAATGTTTTCCCATGGAATGAATTGGGTATCATAATCATGTCAAACTAATAATAAATGGGCGTATCGTAATAGTGTCTAGGAAATAAAGTATTTAAATCATACATAGAAATTAATTAATAGAATGGGCATAGATCATGATTAGTGATGTCAAACAGATGTGACAACATGTAAAAAGTGTATTTAAAAAACTTTATAATTAAATTTTTTTAGTGATGCTTAAGAAAAATATTAAAGAGAATAAAAAATAGAATGGGGAATAATCATTTATATAAAATTATAATCAAACCAGTAATGTATTAATAATAAAATGAGTGACTTTATAAAAATAATGGAGTCTTAAATCTGATTATACAATGCACTTGAAATTGGGTAATTATTTTGGAAGTTCCCTTAAATCGGGCCTTCTTATCAGGAACATTTTATTTGGGATCCTTTTAAAAACATGTATATCCTCAACAATAAGGATTAATGGATCATGATACATGTCTTTGGAACATAAAAATAATATTTAGAAGATGTACATATAAAGAAATGGGAATTTTATTTGATTAAAAATAAAAGAAGAGTAAACTAAAGGAATGACAGAGGTTCAATTGAAATCCCTTCCCATATGTCGAAAATGATTCTTCACTTGATATTAATGTCCCTAATAATCAAATTATCTTCTTTAATTTATAATTATTGAACATTTATACATTCATTTTATTTTTAATTACTTTATAAAGTTATTTTATGGTCTTTTTGAATGGTTAAGAGATTTTATTTCATTGTTTGGGAGCATTGATTTCCTTGGTTTTCATTATAACCACCAAAACATTTGTTAATGTAAATATCTATTGATCTAATTAAATATTTTAAATGGTTATAAATCATATGCACTTTTTTTATGTTAATGGATTTTAAAATACTGTTAATATTTTTGATCGTTGCTAATATTTTCGTTGAACAATGATCACATGATTAGTATAAATATAGTGCTTTAACAAATACTTTTTACTCCGAAAAAGGAAGAAATTGAATCATCCTGTAGAATTACCCTTTATGAAGCCCATTTATCAGAGATCGAAAAGTAGTTTGTGTCTTTGGGCTTCGCTCTTGACTAATCCCAAGTCAAGCTTGAAGACATGAAGCCCGAGCAGAACCGCCTACGGGAGAAGTAGAAGTTGATAGAGATTACCACTCGAGCAATATTATCCAAGCCACCCCAAGAGTCTGTCACCATCACGCACCTTACCCTAAGGTCTTATGCGAGTGTTTTAAGGGGTTAGGTAACAAGAACCTAGTACTATGATTATGTAAATTTGTTTTGTATATAATAATTAATGCACTTTCATTTTATTATTGTTACTTTGTTAAAAGTTTTTAAAGCACATATTGTATTTTAATTTAAATATTCAACAAAGAAATATATTTTGATGAATTAATGGATTTTATAATCAAAAAATATTTTAATAAAATATTATTATTATTATTAAATTAATTTTTATTAAAAATAAATGATTGTATAATTTTATGAATGCAATTGAAATTTTTATTAAGGTTTGAAAGCCATTTTTATCAAAACCCATGAATTTTCTATAAATTTCTATTTCTATTTTAAAAGAGAAAATTAACATATTTAGAAAATTATTTTGATAAAATTAATATTATTTCTAGAAATGGGATGTCAAAATTATCCACTGGTGAGTTTTTCATAATTTTTTGAGACAGTCAAATTTAAGGGTAAAAATTAAATACCGTATAAATATATAATGTGTTTTATGACTTCAAAATGACCCAATAGTGATGTAATAAAATATTTTAAATTTTACGTTCTTCCAATATATGTTTTACCATTTAAATAATGTGATTTTGGTTTTTTTATTTATTTTACAAAGCTTTAGTGGACCCTCCAAGACTTAAATAACATTTTGACTTTTTTAAATTGTTTTCCTTAAGAGTGTGACTCACCTCCACATAATAAAACCAATAATTTTAATAAGTTCAGTCATTTAACTTATAAAATATTTCCATCCAATCCCCTTTGGAAGAAACCATGGTCAAAACCCATGGTCTGGTTTGTGGTTTGGTTTTGTTTAAAGTGAGGTGTCCCAAACCTATATAATAAACAATTCCCTCTCCTTTCCTATATATAAACCTACCCAAGAACCCACTTACTCTTCACTCAAAGTTTTTGAAGTTTGTCCAAACTCTATCCCCCTCTCTGGAATCCTCCCAAGGTGCGCTCGAGCCTCCTAAGGTCCCGACCTTCATGATTTCAAAGTTACTCTTCACGGTAAGGGAATCTTTCACCCTCTTCTTTTAATCTATTAAATACTTTATGTCGTGACTTCTAGTTTCCATCTCCTTACATTGAGGGTATGTTATTATATGTTATAATTACTTTCAATTTCATGTCTAATTGATTAGAGACCGGTTTTGATCTAATCAATTTGTTTCCGGAATTTTTTATTGATGTCGTTTGGCTGCCGAATTTCTCATAAAAGAAATCAAATCTTCTCTTTTCTTTCATGTTTCCTTTTCATGTGTCATGTCATTAAAATAACCATACCATGATCTTATTATGTACCCATACTGTATTATGAAATATTTATGAGTGTGTGACCCTTGTCCCTGATTTCCATGACACTAGACTTTAAAGATCTTCTGTTTTTAAAATGTAATGAAAAGTTATGTAATAAAAAGGTGGGATTCCATAGTTGGTATTAGAGGATAGTTTAGTTATTTATATAAATTAGGCTATGAAAACTTTAGGAAGTAATATATAGAAAATTTTAAATGTAAGAAAACTTCCTGGAATTATGGTGAGTAATGAGTAAGTGGTATATCAATCAAATACATCCCTATCTAGATATGAGCAGGTAGAAGCGGCTCTGGCACAGATGTACATAGGGGTAAAACCCAAAAACACCGCTTTGATCTAGACTTGAACGGGAACTAGTGCACGACAAAGGGCCTTGATACACTCTTGGTCATGACACTCCTGGGGGATATGTTTGGTTAACCCCAATATTTTTATGAATCATTATGAAGGAATTATAGAAATATGTAATTGTTTAATCATGATGTTTTAAGACATAGAATCCATGATGCAATACCGGAAAGTAGAATTTTCCCAACACTTGTATACCAACAGTTCTCCAGAACCATTAGTATAAGTGTTTTTGTGAGGGATTCCCCAACTTTTTGAAGAAACTGTTGGGAAAGCCAAAAGTTTTTCATTTTTCCCAATGGTTTTTACAAACCGTTGGTACATGTCATGTTTCCCAACAGTTTTTACACACCATTAGGAAAGGTCTCCTCAAATACTTTGGCATCTATAGGCCCCCACACCACGGGCGTAGCAGAATTATTTCCCCAATTTCCAGAAGCCGCGGTGCCCAGGTAAAGCCTAACCCAAGTTCTTTCATCCGATCAGCTACAACTCCGCCATCCAGGTTATACTTTTTAAACCTCTTCCCAAATACAAGTCCTCTTACTCTGATTTCCACATTTATTTCAATATCTAGAAAGATCACGTCATTTTTTTCCTATTTTAGGGATTTTAGAAAATTTTATGATTCACGCTATTTGATATTGAGTCAATGACTAATACATGATTGGTAGATGTCTGTGACTAGGGTTGAATTTGGTTTCATATATCATTTGTAACTAAACATATGACATACTACCACTAATATGGTGATTCCACCTAAGAATGGTGTAATTTTCCTAGGATCACGGGGCTTCCTCTTCTTTTGTTCTATAGAGTTTGTAGTTTTGGTTTTTAATGTATTATATTTTATTATGGATTTATAGTGATTATGTATTGGTTTCCTTTGGTCATGAATTTCAGGTGAGTTATTCTTAAGTTCTTCTTAGAGATCATTGTATTCATAAAACGTGCCTAATTTTTTGGTAGGCGGTGTCGACTCATTGAGTGACTATTTGGTTATGTTTTTATGATGCCAACGTTCAATTTTTTTAATAATGAAACATATTTATATTTTATTTATAGAAATGAGTGGTTTTTAAATATATGTTTATAAAATAGGTAAAATGTTTTCTAAGTGGTTTATTTGGAACTGTACAAAGACATATCCCATTTTTATTGTATTCTAAAATCTCATTAAACATAATTATACTTAGTGAATCCTTTATAAGTATGGATCCATGTTTGAGCATTACCACTAATATCCCATAGCTTAATACCATTTTTAGATTGTGTACATCTCATTAGATTTTTTTAATGAGTTCACTTCTTCCTTCATTAATGTCTTCCAAGGATGTCTTAGAAATCTAATAGCCGCTTGAATGTTTTTCCTGGCTTAAATAATGTAATGTATTCCCGGAATAGTCAATTAATTTTTACATTCTAGTAAACCATGTTGATAACCTTCATGATTATATGATATCGTAGGTGGGTGTGGTGAATATGGATATAATTTTAAACATATGTATTGAATTTTGTTTTTATCTTCCAGGGTTGCAAATTCTGTAGTTGGGTTTTTTTAAAGCGATATATAGAAACGTTTTAAACACCTCCTATATATGCCTAATGATTGTTTAGTAGTGGATTGAACCACCAATATTTAAGTTCAATATTTGTTGACCGTTTTTTGTTTTAGAAGTTGTTTTACATGACAAAAAATGGTGAGGATATAATGGCTGTTTAAACCACTACTATATCCTTTCCATTTTTTAGTAGGTGAAATCGTCGCTAAAACCAAAAACGCCACTAAAAAACATTCTGTGATGATTCCCCGAAGCTGCCACTAAATTTATAGAACTAACCCCCACCCCTGGAAAGCCCCCCCACCCCCTGAACCCCCCGACCCCCTAGACAGCCCCTCCACCCCCATGGACAGCCCGCCCACCCCCTTGGACAGCTCGTGCCCCCCTGGATAGCCCCCCACCCTTGTTGATAGCCCGCCCACCCCACCCTCGGACACTCGCCCACCACCCCCCAGACACCCCCATCCCCCCGGACGCCCCCACACCCTGGAAATCCCCCCCCATCCCCTTGACAACCCCAACCCCACTGGACAGCGCCGCCACCCCCGTGGACAGCCCGCCCACCCCCCGTGGACAACCCGCCCACCCCCCTGGACAACCCGCCCACCCACCGGGATACTCCAGACCCCCTAGACAGCCCCGCCACCCCTATGGGTAGCCCGCCCACCCCCTAGACACCCTGTACCCCCCCGGACAGCCCCACCCACCCCCTGGACACCTCGCTCACCTCCTTGGACAACCCGCCCACCCCCCTGGACTCCCCCTACCCCCTTGGACAGCTTGGCCACCCCCGCAGACAGGCCGCCCACCTGGACACCCCGACCCCCATAGACAGCCCCCCACCCCTGGACACCTCCAACCCCCCGGACGACCCCACCACCCCCTAGACACCCCACCCCCCTGGACGGCCCCCACCCCCTGAACACCCCGACCCCCCTGGACAGCCCTGCCACCCCCGTGGACAGCCTGCCCACCCCCTTGGACAGCCTATGCCCCCTGGACAGCCCCCACCCTTGTTGACAGCCTGCCCACCCCACCCCCAGACACCCGCCCACCACCCCGCCCACCACCCCGCAGACACCCCCATCCCCCCGGACACACCCACCCCCTAGAAATCCCTCACCCCCTTGACACCCCCGACCCCGCTGGACAGCGCCGCCACCCCCCATGGATAGCCCGACCACCCTCCGTGGACAGCCCGCCAACCCCCTAGACAGCCCGACCACCCCCTTGGACACTCCAGACCCCCTGGACAGCCCCGCCACCCCCATGCGCAGCCCTCCCACCCCCTGGACACCCCGCATGGTCGAGTCACAATGATGAAATGTCAATGGGTTGATTCAATGACGAGGAAAGGAACCTTTATTGTTGATTCGGGATTTCAGGTTATTGACATGACTCGCACTCTTACCACCAATGAACCATATGTATTGGCATCAATGGTGAAACAAGTTTTTCATGTCAAAGATCATCGTCATCCTAAATTCGGTGTAATTATTTAAGTAAATACCAGACATGTTTTTGATGATGGTGATGATGAAGTTGACACAATCCCTACTGAAATTGGAAGCAATCCGTTTATTACTTATGATGATGCCAATAGATCAATTGTCAGAGTTGATTGTGAACCCGAAGTTGTGGTTTGAAATATATAGAATCATACTGTCGTGTTCTCACCTACATGTTTCACCTACATCATTCAGAGTGTGTATCATAGTACTTACCTTCAAACCACCATAAATCATCTGTTTCTTTATGTTTTTTTATCAGAATGGTTTTTCTATATATAATTTTTTTGGGTTACACATTATTTATCTGTTTTTAATTACTTCAATATTTATTTTCATTGCAGGAAATGACACCCATTGAAGAGAGGTGGTGGAAAAAGATGACAGAAAATAATCTTCTCATGATACAGATGGGAGTTTCTCCACTCATCCCTGTTGTGAGTATTTTATTTCAAATATAAATATTTCAACAACTTATAATATCATGTGCTTACTTTTGTGTTAAACTTTTTTTCAGGATCCCCCCCCTCGACGAGAGATATCCGACGAGGAGCCTAATATTTCTCCCACTAGTGAGGTTGGTGGTAGGAGGGGAGGTGGTGTCAAAGTTGGACGATCATCTAGTGGTCCCGGTACTGAGGCCGGTGGTATGAGGGCTCTAGGTGTGAGAGTTAGACGATAAAATACCACAGACGTATCTTCTACGCCCCATTTTGATCCTGTTGTGTCTTCAGGGACACACGAGATATTTAGACCTCCGATGTTTACACTACCAGTTGGCCAGACGTCTATGCCATCATCTTTTGCTTCTGGTTCATTATCTCCGAGCTATTATATTCCACCTTATTCAACTCCTGCTCCGACACAGTATGTGGTTGAGGAGCGTACACTGAGGGACACTCCACCTATAAAGGATATTCCTTCAACTTTTGCACATCTAGGGATTCCCATTGATCCGACTACAACAAGTATATTTATATAACTCTATCAAATTTTTATACAAAAATTTATTTTTATTATAAATTTTACTGATATTAATTTTCTTTAATAACGTATTCATATACAGATAAGAGGTGGGGGAGGGGGTGTACTCACTTGCGTGCGGTATGGAACCGCCAGACACAGTTGATGGTTGAATACAATGTTGTTGGACACATGATTGATAAATGTAGGCAGGAATGTCTGGGTTTTTTGGAGACGCTAGCCAAATACTCCGATATCATTCCGGTCAGCCCTCTCTCTTGGAGACATCTGCCACACGAAGTTAAGGATAACACATGGGCACAAATATGGTTAAAAAATATATTGGATTTAATGTAGTATTTTTTTGTTTTTATATGAACTAATATATTGGGTTTCAGCTTCGGTTTAACTTCCCTGATGGCGAAGGTGAATGACCAGCGCATTTAAAAGAGCTAGGAGAGCATTGGAGAGATTATAAGCATGAGCTATATGTTGGTTGGTGTGATAGAGTTGGCATGGAGTTGGAGACATTACCTATCATGGATGACTTCCCAATGAAGCAATATCGCCAAATGATCACCCATTGGGCGACTGCCAAATTTAAGGTATTAATCTCATTTGAGGTATTTAAATGACAGTTTTCATATTTTTCATTAATATAATATTATTTACTATTAAACATTATTTAGGAAATCTTTTTAAAAAAACAAAATAAACATTGATTCAAAGCAATACCTCCAAACTTTGGGGTTCATAACTATGTCAGATCATGAGAGGCAGCTGGTATGATATAGTTGTTTATAATTTTTCTTTAGGACTTTCCCTTTTTATTGTTTCCTACATAAATTATGTGATTTATTGAATATTGAATATATGATTATTGTAACACCCCAAGCTTCTACAGTACACTTCTCTTTGAATAATGCGATAGCATGTGTTGTACGCAACATCGAGTTCTAACACACCACAACCAATCAAACTAGCCGTTATGAATAGTAATACATACTTTTTGAAATTTTATAAATTTTATCTCTCAAAATGGACTTAATTTTTGTATTCAGAATATTGAATTTATCCTAGGGTAAAATTTTGGAACTTTTCGGATAACATTTATATTTTGATGAATAGTGAAAATTACTAAATTTTAATTAAAAAAAACTTTTTTTAATCGAAATAATTTATATTAATAAGTTATGAATTTGAGTGGTTTTAAAGTATATTTAGAATATATTTTTACCATTTAATACAATTTTGGTCATTGTACATAATTTTACAATTAAACCGGACATAAACAAGTGTCAATCTTTTGATAGTTATTATCTCTTAAAAACACATTTTTGGTTTTAACGGCGGGAATTAATTTTAAATTAATTTTTTCCACTTCTGTGTTTTGAATTTGTAAAAATGGATTCCATATTTGGAATCAGGATGTTAATATTTTTTAAAGAGGTAACTTTTATTTTTATACATTTTGAATAATTACTTCGGTAAATATTTTATTTACCATGGTTAAGGGTAAATCCGGTAAATAAGGGTTAAAAAATAATATTATAATAGTACTAAATTACCCTAAAACCTGTTCTAACCTTATTGGTAGATACATTTACAACCATGGGAATCTTTGTGTCGATTTTGGGACCCCATGGAGCCACTTGTAGGTGATAGGGACACTTTATTTTAATTAAGTTAAAATAAATACAAAAATGACATAAGCATATATCGTTTAGAAAAACAATTTTTACAGAGGGTTATATGTGTTGGATTTTTGACTATAAATATTAATTAGAAATATAAAAAGATTTAATACATAATTATATTTTATTTAGAATTTTTAGACATTATATAATTTAATTTATTTATGACACAATAGTGATACAATAATTACTAAATTAATAAATTTTAGAATAATTGATATTATAAATACCCAAATAAATGTAATTTGAGACTTTTTAAAAATAAAAATAATTTTCTAGGATAATATTAAATTTTAGGATTAATTTAATTAACTTTTTTTGAAGTAATAATTCTGTTATAATTTTTAAAAAAATCAATTATTGAATAGTGTCAAAATTGACATAAAAGAGTTTTTTAAAAAAATATTATATTATTAAATGATATTAAATTTATAAAAATCTAATGATAGACCAAGATACTTATATCATTATAGGTATATCATTAATGGACCACTTGAGGGGTCTCTTGGACGTATATAGTACGTTTATTAACCATATAATACAAAAATACAAAGAGACATTGTAAAAGTGAAACTAATTAACTAAGAGTTAATACTTAAAGATAAGGTTAATATAATAACCCAAACCTGTCTAAATTCTATTGGTTGAGTGGTTTTAGACCCATCCCCACCTTAAAATTTAAATAATCCACTTTGGAGACATTATAAACCGAATATGAATTTATTATAAAATAATATTTCTAGATTTTCCAAAGGTACCCCTCACCCCTTTTATAAAAGGGCACTCCCCCTTCTCACTAATTCACACATTCAAAGCCTTTTGGTTCGGCCAAACCATTCTCAAATAATCTATCAACTTCTCTCACTTCATCCTAGAGGCCTTCCTTTAGTCAGGAATCCATCCTAAGGAGCCCTTTTGATCAAATCAAAAGGAAGAACCCGAAGAAGAGGTAATGTTTTCACCACCCTTTTTCAAATTCATTTCTTCTTCAACTTCTCTTTCTTTGTTATTCCCATTCTAAAATAATTAATCCATTATCTCCTATATAATGTAATATTATTATAAGTATTATACAACCATATTCAGTATTCTATGCATCCTTTTAATGACATGTCACCATGCGTGCGTACGTACGACTTACCATCTCCACGTCGTGGTGTAATTGTTATTCAAAATATTATTATTTTTATGGGTATAATAATGATTTGTAATTCATGTAAATAATAAATATAACATTATAATGATTATTTATATATTATATAACATCCAATTATATATTATTTTAATATCAAAATAATGATATTGTCGCTCGTGCGTACATACGGACTACCGTCTCCACGAACGCGATGAGATTCATTCTCCATCGTATCCATTAAAGTATAATTGTCATTTGATGATTTAAAAATAATGTTTAAGGACATGATATAATTCTGGATATGAATAAGATACAACCTATCAATACATGGCTTACATAACAAAACATATAAAAAACGAGTAAGTTAACACCCGAAACAACGATAATACTAAGATATTATTAACAAAGCAATGTTAAAAGATCATATATGATATCATATTAATGTATATGATTCTTGTATAATTTAACAACAATTATTTCACCATTATACAGGAGGATAACCTACCCCCAACCAAGGAAAAGTACAAGGTAAGGGTTTATTTCGCAATCTCTTCATTATCCGAGGTTGTTTATAAGAAATAATCTACTTGGATTTCTTTATCATCCACATCCATGTTTCCTAAAAATGTATTTTAAAACATTTTTACTATTTAAAAGAATATGGGTTAAAGTCATTTATACCCTTGTTTGAATTTTCATAAGAGGTTTACAAAGGAATCTTTCCTTCGTTTTCCAAACAAGGTGCTTTTTAACCTTTTCGACAGAATTAAGGTAAGAATGTTTTTTAACTTATACGGCGGGTGCAACTATTTTCCACCGTTATAAAATTTTCAAAGCTCCCCTTAAAAGCTTATAATAATATTTTCAAAGAAAATGTTATATTTTATAAATATATGACTCTTAAATGATTTCAAAATAAAAAGAGATATTACTCTAAAAAGAGTTTTGATTTCATCTATGTCAACATCCTTTGATGGATTTTATGCTTATTTGAAGTTGATTTATTATGATACAAAACTTCTATTTTGTATTGAAGGTTTTATGATATGTTTGTTTGTGGTTGTGTTATTTTCATACCATTCATGGTTTGTGGATGAAGTATTTACATTTTGTATACTAGTTTTAATACGAATGTTTATGTTATGTTTAAACCTGTTCATATGAGGAATGCATTGGACTTAATATGTGATAGGTGGAGCCCGCTATAGATCCTCAATGCATCGGTAGGTCTCATGAGACAAACTAGTGTCTTGGCACAAGGCCTTTGACAAAATCATATTTGTATTCTTGTCACGAGGCCTCGAATATGTGGTTATGATAGTCTGGCATTATGCATTCCATCATTATGAAAGTGGTTATTGATATGGTATGTGATTATTTGATTAGTAGAATATCCATGTGAATAAGTAAATGGCATTATTTTTTGCCATACTATGTTTAAGTTCAAGTTTAAAAGGCTTTTGTTTTAGTTATACATTGCTTTAAATGTTTATTCTTATTTATGAAAGTTTTCGCTATATTGTTATCCTTACTGGGCATTTGAGCTCACCCCTTTAATATGTTTTATTTTTCCCAGGATGTGAAGAAGTAATTTATGAATGACCTACAGGGATAGTATGAGGGGATAAGAGTGTGGAATATGGAGACTATATTGTTATAGTTTTCATTTTATGATGTAATGTAAACTTTATGAATATATCTAGTGTTTCCAAGGCTACTAAACTAATCGGTATTTTGAGACTTGATCATTCTTATGATCATGCCAATGTTATGTAATAATGAACCGACTTTGGGTAACTGGGGTCAGGGCGTTATAGTTAGTATCAGAGGAAGTTTAGTAAAAACCGTGGAGGCTAGATTTAGATAAACTCTGATTAGAGCACATATATTTAAGATGGACTTTGAGGATTAGTATAGAAGAACTTCCTAGAATTTTGGTATTTTAGAGATTTTGTGAGTTTTCCGAGCAATACATCCCTGTCTGGATATGAGTAGGTAGAGGCGGATCTAGCACAGATGTACCTAGGGGTAAAACCCGAAAACACCGCTTTGATCTAGACTCGAACGGGAACTGGTGCACGACAACGGGCCTTGTTGCACTCTTGGTTACAACACTCCCGGGGGATATGCCTAGGATAAATCTCATTTTCTCTACAAATAATTATGAAGGGTTTATGAGTATATACTTTCTCAAAGAAAACATTCTTATGATTATGGATTATATCCATAAATAGTTCAATTTATGTTAAGTGTTTTATAAGTATGGAATTATGTATTTTGATTCATAAACTAATCTAGTTTATGAAATTTTTTTAGAAATGGATCCTAGTGGAAGAAATGGAAACCGTATCAATGCACGCACTCTATGTAGGGATTGCCCTCCTGCTCAAGATAATTATAGTGGAGGTGGTGATGAAACTGGTGCCGGTCAGCTAATCACCATACTAGGACAACTCACTCAGGTTATGAATAATAACCTTACCCGTATGGAGCACCCTGATCTGCAGCGTGGAGGATCAATGTTAGATCGATTCATGAGGCAACAACCACCAACGTTCAATGGGAGTACAAATCCCTTAGTAGATGAGCAATGGATAAATTCCCTAGAGAAAATATTTCAGGCTTTGGGGAGTAGTGAAAGGGAAAAAGTTATCATGGTAGTTTACCGCCTCACTGGAGATGCTGATCAATGGTGGTCATTGATTCAAAACATGAAGGAAGATGATGAAGTATCAAATATGGAATGGAGGGAGTTCAAAGATCTGTTTTTAGAAAAATTCTTTCCTCGTGACCATCGAGAAGATATGGAAAGGCAATTTCTGAGTCTGAGACAAAAGGAGGATGAGAATGTCGCAAAGTATGAGGCTAACATTACAAGGTTAGCAAGGTATTCTGGAGATTATATACATAAAACAAGAATTAATATTGATCATTTCTTTGATGGGTTAAAACCATTTCTCAACTGAGCATTAGTCTCACAATCCTTCTCGTCGTATGAAGACATTGTCTCATGTGCTATCAAGACAGAGAAAGAATTATCTAAGTCTTATGACTTTAAAGAAAAGTAAGAGGAGAAGAGATCTGCTGATCAATCTGGGAATGGAAATAAAGGGAAGAAGGGAAAATTTGAATATCCATCTTGCAGTAAATGTGGGAAGAAACACCCTGGTACTTGCTTAAAAGGAAAGGGAGTCTGTTACAAGTGTGGTGAAAAAGGCCACCAAGCTCGTGATTGCAAGGGGAACAAAGAAGCTACTAATGTCCAATGCTACAATTGTAGGGAGATGGGACATTATGCAAATGAATGTCCTAAGAGTCTGGGGAACTTACCTCAGAAAAGGCCAAGGGATCAAGGCCAAGCTTATGCTATCACTACTGCTGAGGTAGAAGCTCCGAAAGATGTGTTGGCAGGTAATTTAATGGTTTACTCAAGTTTAGAAAATGAATTATTTGATTCTGGATCATCACATTGTTTCATATCTTCCCAGTTTTCTATGAAAATTAGATATTTCCAATTTGATTTAACAAGGGAGTTGTTAGTTAAAAATCCAAAGGGAAGTATCATTGCAACAAAGTTTTGAGAATCAGTCCCCATTAGAGCACATAAATGTTCTTTATCTACTGATCTCATTGTCATACCTATGATTAAGTTTGATATAATCCTCGATATGGACTGAATTTCGTACCATGATGAGAAGATTTATTGTAAGAAGAAGGAGGTTACGATTTTTGATGATAATGATAAGGAACATATTATCTTTAGAGCAGAATCGTCACCACCTAATTCTTATCTAGATCCACCCCCCAGTAGCTCAACTAAATTCAATTATTGGGGAGGAGGAGAATGAAATGACTGTGGGTGAGGAAAGGAATGTTCAAATATAAGATGTACCTGTTGTGAAAGAATATATAGATGTATTTCCGGAAGATTTACCTAGACACCCTCCAGAACAAGAAGTTGATTTTTCCATTGATTTAATTCCTGGATAAAGGCCTATATCGAAGACCCCTTATAGAATGGCCACTGTGGAATTAGTCGAACTAAAGAAACAACTAGAATAATTGAGTAATAAGGGATTTATTCACCCTAGTGTTTCTCTATGGGGAGCCTCTGTTCTTTTTGTTAAAAAGAATGATGGATCTATGAGGTTATGTATCGACTACAGGGAGATCAATGCTATAACAATAAAGAACAAGTATCCCCTACCTCGCATTGATGATTTATTTGACCAACTGCATGGATCTAAATACTTTTCAAAGTTTGACCTTCAATATGGATACCATTAGTTGTTTGTGAAGAAGGAAGACATTCCGAAGATAGCATTTCAAACCAGGTATGGGAATTACGAGTTTACAGTAATGCCTTTTAGATTGACTAATGCACCCTCTGTATTCATGGATCTGATGAATAGAGTTTTGAAGGAATATCTCAATGAATTTTTGGTGGTATTTATTAATGATATGTTGGTATAATCCAAAAGCTACGAAGATCATGAAAATCACTTGCACATTATCTTGAAGACTCTGAGAAGACATGAATTATATGGGAAGTTTAGAAAGTGTGAATTCTGGATTCAGTAGATTTCTTTTCTTGGCCATATTGTCTCTAAAGATGGAATCTCTGTTGATCCTTCTAAGACCAAGCCAATCCAATAATGGCCAGCACCTACGAGTATAACTGAGGTACGCAGTTTTATTGGTTTGGAAGGTTATTATCGACGTTTCGTCCAGAATTTTTCCCGATTGGATAACCCATTAACGAAGCTCACACGTAAAGGGGTTAAATTTGTTTGGACAAAAGAGTGTGAAGAATGTTTCAAAGAACTGAAGAGAAGATTAGTCAATGATCCTATATTGACTATACCATCAGGGAATGATGGGTTTGTTATTTATAGTGATGCATCGAAGAAAGGACTTTGTTGTGTCCTTATGCAGAATGATAGGGTTATTGCCTATGCATCACGATAGTTGAAAATTCATGAACAAAACTGTCCTACTCATGATCTCGAGTTAGAATCTGTGATCTTTTCTTTAAAGATATGGAGGCACTACCTCTATGGTGAAAAATGTGAGGTTTATACTAATCACAAGAGTTTGAAGTATATTTTCTCACAAAAAGAACTCAACATGAGGCAAAGGAGATGACTTTAATTACTCAAGCATTATGATTGTATGATACACTACCACCCGAGGAAATCAAACAAGGTGGCAGATGCTTTGAGAAGAAAAGGTCATGAAGTTTTGAATAATATAAGAATTGAAAGGGATCCAATTTTCATGGATCTAGTGAAGATGGACATGGAATAACCAGGGAAGGTGAACCATCAATGCCTTTTCAAATGGTTGCCAAACCATCTTTACTAGAAAGGATTAAGAGTTCTCAGACCGATGATGAAGAATTTCAAAAGAAGATTAAAGCTGTGAATGATGGGAGATTGAGAGACTTTGTGTATGAAGAAGGAATTTTGAAATTTGGGAAGAGACTTTGTGTTCCCGATTTACCTAATCTAAAAAGTGAATTACTGAATGATGCTCATAGTTCCAATTTCTCTATATACCCTGGGAGCACCAAAATGTATAGATGTTTGAAGGAACATTTTTGGTGGGACAACATGAAGAGGGAGATTGTTGATTTTGTGTCAAGCTGTATGGTTTGTCAACAAGTGAAAGCTGGAAGGAAACAACCTGGAGGAGTCATTCAACCTCTTCCCATACCTGATTGGAAATGGGACAATATTACGATGGACTTTTTCATGGGGCTACCAAGGACTCTTAGAAGGAACAATGCAATATGGGTCATTATTGATCGTCCTACCAAGTAAGCACATTTTCTTGCAATAAGAGAAGATCTACCACTGGAATGCCTAGCAAGACTATATATTGATGAAGTTGTGAGACTTCATGGAGTACCCCTATCGATTGTTTCTGATCTTGATCCCCATTTTACTTCAAGATTTTGGAAAAGTATTCACAAATCCTTGGATACTGAACTTCATTTGAGCACTACCTACCACCCTCAAACAGATGGACAATCAGAACGAACTATTCAAACCTTAGAAGACATGTTGAGATCCTGCTCTCTTGACTTTCAGGGTATGTGGGATCAATATTTACTTCTGGTAGAATTTTCCTATAATAATAGCTTCTATTCGAGTATTCAGATGGCACCATATGAAGCGTTATACAGAAAGAGATGTTGCACACCAACCTGTTGGGATGACATTGGTGAAAGAAAATTTGTAGGCCCAGAAATGGTGGAGGAAACTATGGAAAAGGTGAAGGTAATCCAAAACCATATCAAAGCAGCTCAAAGTAGGCAGACGAGCTATGCCGATAATCGAAGGATTTGGAATTTCAAGTCAGTGATCATGTTTTCTTGAAGGTATCTCCATGGAAGGGAGTCATACGTTTTGGTAAGAAAGGTAAATTAAGTCCCAGGTACATTGGACCTTTCAAAATTCTAGAACTAATTGGGGTTGTAGCTTACCAATTGTCAATGCCGCCAAGTCTCTCCAAAGTTCACGATGTGTTCCACGTATCTCTATTGAGGAAATACATGCCTGACCCAATGCATGTACTCACCAATGAGGAATTAGAACTATAACCTGATTTGTCTTATTGCGAAGATCCCGTCAGGATTCTTGATACGAGAGAACAAGTACTGAGAAACCTGACGACGTGTCTGGTAAAAGTTTTGTGGAGAAACCATAAAATGGAAGAGGAAACGTGGGAACCCGAGGAACTTATGATGAACAACCACCTGAGTCTTTTCATCCGATAGTATTCTAGAAATTTTGAGGACGAAATTATTTGAAGGAGGGGAGAATTTAACACTGCAAACTTCTACAGTATGCTTCTCTTTGAATAATGCGATAGCATGTGTTGTACGCAACATCGAGTTCTAACACACCACAACCAATCAAACTAGCCGTTATGAATAGTAATACCTAATTTTTAAAATATTATAAATTTTATCTCTCAAAATGGACTTCATTTTTGGATTCAGAATATCGAATTTAGCCTAGGGTGAAATTTTGGAACTTTTCGGATAACATTTATATTTTGATGAATAGTGAAAATTACTAAATTTTAATTAAAAACAACTTTTTTTAATCAAAATAATTTATATTGATAAATTATGAATTTGAGTGGTTTTAAAGTATATTTAGAATATATTTTTACCATTTAATACAATTTTGGTCATTGTACATAATTTTACATTAAACCGGACATAAACAAGTGTCAATATTTTGATAGTTATTATCTCTTAAAAACACGTTTTTTGTTTTAACAACGGGAATTAATTTTAAATTAATTTATTCCACTTCTATGTTTTGAATTTAGAAAAATGGATTCCATATTTGGAATCAGGATGTTCATATTTTTTAAATAGGTAACTTTTATTTTTAGACATTTTGAATAATTACTTCGGTAAATATTTTATTTACCATGGTTAAGGGTAAATCTGGTAAATAAGGGTTAAAAAATTATATTATAATAATACTAAATTACCCTAAAACGTGTCCTAACCTTATTGGTGGATACATGTCCGACCATGGGAATCTTTGGGTCGATTTTGGGACCCCATGGAGCCACTTGTAGGTGATAGGGACACTTTATTTTAATTAAGTTAAAATAAATACAAAAATGACATAAGCATACATCTTTTAGAAAAACAATTTTTACATAAGGTTATATATGTTGTATTTTTGACTATAAATATTAATTAGAGATATAAAAAGATTTCATACATAATTAAATTTTGTTTATAATTTTTAGACATTATATAATTTAATTTATTTATGACACAATGGTGATGCAGTAATTACTAAATTAATGAAAAATTAGAATAATTGATATTATAAATACCCAAATAAATGTAATTTGAGACTTTTTATAAATACCAATAATTTTAGAGGATAATATGACATGTTATTATTTATTTAATTAACGTTTTTTTAAGTAATAATTCTGTTATGATTTTTACAAAAATCAATTATTGAATAGTGTAAAAATTGACATAAAAGAGTTTTTAAAAAACATATTATATTATTAATTGATATTAAATTCCTAAAAATCTAAGGTTCGGTCAAGAGACTTATATCATGATAGTTATATAATTAATGGACAACTTTGGGGGTCTCTTTGATTTATATAGTAAGTTTATTAACTATATAATATAAAAATACAAAGAGACATTGTAAAAGTAAAACTAATTAACTAAGAGTTAATACTTAAAGATAAGGTTAATATAGTAACCCAAACCCGTCTAAATTCTATTGGTTGAGTGGTTTTCGACCCATCCCCACCTTAAAATTTAAATAAGACACTTTTGAGCCATTAGAAACTAAATATTAATTTATTATAAAATAATATTTCTAGCTTTTCCAAAGGTGCCCCACACCCATCTTATAAAAGGGCACCCCACCTTCTCACTAATTCACACATTCAAAGCCTTTTAGTTCGGCAACAACATTCCCAAATACTCTCTCAACTTCCCTCAATTCATCCTAGAGGCCTTACTTTAGTCATAAAGCCATCCTAAGGAGCCCTTTTGATCAAATCAAAAGGAAGAACCCGAAGAAGATGTAATGTTTTCACCACCCTTTTTCAAATTCATTTCTTCTTCAACTTCTTCTTTCTTTGTTATTCCCATTATAAAATAATGAATCCAGTATCTCCTATATACTGTAATATTATTATATGTTTGGTACCACCATATTCAGTATTCTATCCATCCTTTGAATGACATGTCACCGTACGTGCGTACGTATGACTTACTGTGTCCACGTCGTGGTGTAATTGTTATTCAATATATTATTATTTGGATGGGTATAATAATGATTTTTAATTCATGTAAATAATAAATATAACATGATAATTATTCTTTATATATGATATACCATCCAATTATATATTATTTTAATATCAAAATAATGATATTGTCGCTCGAGCGTACGTAGGGACTACCGTCTCCATGAACGCGATGAGATTCATTCTCCATCATATCCATTCAAGTATAATTATCATTTGATGATTTAAAAATAATGTTTAAGGACTTGATATCATTTTGGATATGAATAATATACAACCTATCCAAACATGGCTTACGTAACAAAACATATAAAAGAAAACGAGTAAGTTAACACCCGAAACAATGATAATACTAAGATATTATTAACAAAGCAATGTTAAAAGATCATATATGATATCATATTAATGTATATGATTCTTGTATAATTTAATAACAATTATTTAACCATTATACAGGAGGTTAACCTACCCCCAACCAAGGAAAATTACAAGGTAAGGGTTTATTTCGCAATCTCTTCATTATCCGAGGTTGTTTATACGTAATAATCTACTGAGATTTCTTTATCATCCACATCCATGTTTCTTAAAAATGTATTTCAAAACATTTTTACTATTTACAATAATATGGGTTAAAGTCATTTATACCCTTGTTTTAATTTTCATAAGAGGTTTATAAAATAATCTTTCCATCGTTTTCCAAACAAGGTGATTTTTAACCTTTTCGACAGAATTATGGTAAGAATGTTTTTTTAACTTATACGGTGGGTGCAGCCATTTTCCACCATTATAAAATCTTTGAAGCTTCCCTTACAAGCTTATAAAAATATTTTTAAAGAAAATTTTATATTTTATAAATATATGACTCTTAAATGATTTCAAAATAAAAAGAGATATTACTCTAAAAAAGTTTTGATTTCATCTATGTCAACATCCTTTGATGGATTTTACCCTTATTTGAAGTTTATTTATTATGATACAAAACTTGAATATTTTATTGAAGGTTTTGTGATATGTTTGACTGTGGATGTGTAATTTTTATACCATTCATGGTTTTTGGATGAAGTATTTACATTTCGTATGCGATTTTTAATACGAATGTTTATGTTATGTTTAAACCTATTCATATGAGGAATGCATTGGACTTAATATGTGACGGTTGGAGCCCGCTATAGCTCCTCGATGCATCGGTAGGTCTCATGAGAAAAACTAGTTTCTTGGAACAAGTCCTTGGAAAAATCTTATTTTTAGTATTGGCACGAGGCCTCATCTATGTGGTTATGATAGTCTGGCATTATGCATTCCATCATTATGAAAGTGGTTATTAATATGGCATGTGATTATTCGATTAGTAGAATATCCATGTGAATAAATAAATGGCATTATTTAATTTTATTTTTGCCATACTATGTTGAAGTTCAAGTTTAAAAGGCTTTTGTTTTAGTTATACATTGCCTTAAATGTTTATTCTTATTCATGAAAGTTTCCGCAATATTGTTATCCTTACTGGGCATTTGAGCTCCCCCATTTTCTATGTTTTATTTTTCCCAGGATGTGAAGAAGTAATTTATGAATGACCTGCAGGGATAGTATGAGGGGATAAGAGTATGGACTATGAAGACTATATTGTTGTAGTTTTCATTTTATGATGTAATGCAAACTTTATGAATATATCTAGTGTTTCCAAGGATACTAAACTAATCGGTATTTTGAGACTTGATCTTTCTTGTGATCATGCCAATGTTATGTAATAATGAACCGACTCTGGGTAACTGGGGTCGGGGCGTTACAATTATACTTGCACTTTATATTGTTTCAATGTCATTACAGAACCACAAATTGAATATTGAAGGACGTATCCCTCGAGAAAAATTGTTTTGCTCGAGTAGAAGAAAAAAAGATGGAACTATGGTAAATGAACCAACCCAAGAAAAGATTGTAAGTTTTAATTTGTTTATTTCAAAGTTTAATATTTATTTTGAAATTTAATAATCTATTAATATTTTTAATAGGCTGCATTAGAGTCTTTTGATTCCCAAGAGCCTGACAATTTTGGGCCACACGATCATTTATATCAGGTTTTGGGAAAGGAGCACTTTGGTCGAGTACGCTACCGACCTGGTAAGAATATAGTCTCGACGAGGTATTGGTCCTATCCAAGTATCCATTCTATTACCACCGAGTTGGAAAAGGTCAAGGAGCATGCAAGATAGTCTAATAAAAGGGTCACAAAGTTGGAAGTACAAGTTCAAATGAGGGACAAATAATTTATGAAACTGATGAATGCTTTATCTTCATCACTTCCACCAGAGGCCAGCGCGGCTTGTCAGACATTTATGTCATCGATGGGTGCATTATCCAATGCACCAGGCAGCAGCTCTAGTGGAGTCGAGATGATGACATTTCTGGTAATGACGAGGATGCTGAAGAGGACGAGGGTGAGGATGAGGATGAGGACGCGGGTGGGGATGGGTCTGAGGTAGAGGATGGGGCTGAGGACGAGGATGAGGCCAACGATGAGCATGGGGACGATGACAAGGATGATGAAAAGGACAGAGATGGCGGAAAGGATGAGGCTGATGATGAAAGTGGTGATGGTGATGGTGATCAGGGGTAGATTGATCAATTAAATTTTTTAATTCTGTATAATTCTTTATTTTTGAACCAGGTTTTCCACTATGGTATTGATTTGTTTGAATTCAGTATAACTCTTTATTTTCGACCAAATATGGAATATTGATGATGTTATAATAATTTGAAGGTGAGTGATGCTATATGAGATTTTATTGGTTATTGTGAGGAGTTTCTTTCCCTTTAATTTATTGGTTCATAAAACATAAGTTGTTTTTGTATTCTGTTGTGGGTGTGTGTAACCCAAAATTCAAGGTAGGTGGTTCCATTTCTAGCCTATTATAATGAAACTACTTGTTTTGATTTGAAAATTGATTTATAAATTGATTAATGAAATTGGAATGATTTTTGTATGTGTTGAAAAGTGTTTTTAAATAAAAATTGGTTTTCCTTGGCTTTTGATATATGTATTATAAATGGTTTTGAATGGTTTTCAAGGCATTGAAATGGGTTTGTGAAAAAGAGAACATGGGTTACCTTGGGTACTTAGGTGAAAGGTTTATCTTAAGAAAATCATCCATTTCATTGTGGTTATCATGGAGTTTTGACTTCGGTCTTACCCCTATTTTATAGGCCTATTATTCTTGGGGACTAATATTGAAATTTTGGGTAGATTACTCTTGGGGTTTTCCTCTACTTCATTGGGACATTGTTATCAGATATGTTTTTTCCCTTGATTCTTATTGTAGGATTAGTATACTACCTAGGCCTTTAGTATTCCTTGGTACTGTGATTCCCATTTTTTTATTTTTTATTACATATATTTCTTAGTTAGCAATGTATTTCATGTTTATGCATGTGGAAAATGATATGGAAAATTTTCTTTGAAGTAGAAGAATTTTTGACTGAAATTGATATGATATTATCTCTAATGAAATTACAATTCCATGGTTATTTTATTCACACCATGACCAATTTTAATGAGGTAATGAGATATATACTGGGAGTGGTACCCAAAAGCCAACAATAGAGGATAAAAACATATACCACTCAATAATGAAGGCGTGTTTCGTGGATATTTTTTTAAAAATAATAATTATTTTCATGAATCCTATAATTATAGAAAAGTAAGGTTTCCAAACTATGTTTGAAGGATGATTGAAATGTGATAAATGAAATCAAACCATCTAAGAATATTTTTTTATCTATTTAAAGAGGTCTATGACTATATTCAATACATGATCAATCATTTGTGAAGTGTATGAGTCAACCCCGCCTCAATCCGAGGCACGGTGTGGCTGGCACCACTCAAAGTGTCTCAGTTTTCTTTGAAATGGACAACAGTTTAAGTAAAAACAACAACTGACATATGGAAAACGGACCAAATGCATTCGTAACCAATTGATACTTTAGTAAAAGTATCCATGGTTCATTTTTGACGTGTACGATTCAACCCCGCCTCAATATGAGGCACAGTGTGGCCGGTACCACTCAAAGTTTCTCACTTTTATTTGAAATGGACAGGATTTTAAGTGAAAACAACAACTAGCATACAGAAAACTAAACAAATGCATTCGGATTCTATTTAAACTTTAGGAAAACGATACATGGGTCATATCTGATGTGCACGAGTCAACCTCGCCTCAATCTGAGAGCTGGTGTTTCCGGTACCACTCAAAGTGTTTTTCTTTTGTTTAAAATGGATGCACTTTTAAGTAAAAAAAACGACATACATAAAACCAACCAAACGCATTAGGATTGTTTTGATACTTTAGGAAAACAATCCATGGGTCATTTTTGATGTGTATGAGTCAACCCCGCCTCAATCCGAGGTGCGCTGTGGCCGGCACCACTCAAAGTGTCTCACTTTTCTTTGAAATGGACAACAGTTTAAGTAAAAACAACAAATGAAATACAAAAAATAGACAAAATGCATTCAGATTCTATTGATAATTTAGGAAATGTATACATGGGTCATTAGTGATGTTTACGAGTCAACCTTTCCTCAATCTGAGGCACGGTGTTGCCGGTACCACTCAAAGTGTCTCACTTTTATTTGAAATGGACAGGAGTTTAGGTGAAAACAACAACTGGCATACGAAAAATCAACCAAACGCATTCGGATTCTATTGAAACATTAGGACAACAAACCATGGGTCATATGTGACATATAAGATTCAACCCCACCTCAATCCGAGGGTTGGTGTGGCCGTTACCACTCAAAGTGTCTTTCTTTTGATTAAAATGGATGCACTTTTAAGTAAAAAAACAACATATAGAAAACTGACCAAATGCATTCAGATTGTGTTGATACTTTAAGAAAACGATCCATGGGTCATTTTTGACGTGTACAAGTCAACCCTCCCTCAATCTGAGGTGCAGTGTGGCTGGCACCACTCAAAGTGTCTCACTTTTCTTTGAAATGGACAACAGTTTAAGTAAAAAAAACAACTGACATACAGAAAATGGACCAAACACATTCGGATTCTATTGATACTTTATAAAAACTATACATGGGTAATTTGTGACATGTATGAGTCAACCCCTCCTCAATTTGAGGCACGGTGTAGCCGGTACCACTCAAAGTGTCACACATTTCTTTGAAATGGACATGATTTTAAGTGAAAACAACTACTGGCATATGGAAAACCAACCGAACACATTTTGATTCTGTTGAAACTTTAGGAAACCGATCCATGGGTCATATGTGACATGTACGAGTCAACCCTGCCTCAATCCGAGGGCCGTTGTAGCCGGTACCACTCAAAGTTTATTTCTTTTGTTTAAAATGGATACACTTTTAAGTAAAAAAACGACATACAGAAAACAGACCAAATGCATTCGGATTGGGTTGATACATTAAGAAAACTATCCATGGGTCATTTTTGATGTGCACGAGTCCACCTCGCCTCAATATGAGTCATGGTGTGGCCAGCACCACTCAAAGGGTCTCACTTTTCATTGAAATGGACAACAGTTTAAGTAAAAACAACAACTAACATACAGAAAACAGACCAAACGCATTCGGATTTTTTTGATACTTTAGGAAAAGTATCCATGGTTCATTTGTAACATGTACGAGTCAACCACGCCTCAATATGAGGCACGGTGTGGCCAGTACCACTCAAAGTGTCTCTCTTTTGTTTAAAATGGATATGCTTTTAAGTAAAAACAACCGGCATATGGAAAACCAACCAAACACATTCGGATTGTGTTTATACTTTAGGAAAACGATCCATTGGTCATTTTTGAAGTTTACAAGTCAACCCCGCCTCAATCCGAGGTGCGGTGTGGCCAAAACCACTCAAAGTGTCTCTCTTTTGTATAAAATGGACATCATTTTAAGTGAAAACAACAACTAACATACAAAAAACTGACCAAATGAATTCGGATTCTATTAAAACTTTAGGAAAATGATCCATGAGTCATTTTTGATGTGTACGAGTCATCCCCGCCTCACTCCAAGGCACGGTGTGGCCGACACCACTCAAAGTGTCTAACTTTTTTTGAAATGGACAACAGTTTAAGTAAAAACAACAACTAACATACGGAAAATGGACCAAATGCATTCGAATTCTGTTGATACTTTAGGAAAAGGATCTATAGTTCATTTGTGACGTGTATGAGTCAACCCCACATCAATCCGAGACATGGTGTGGCCGGTACCACTCAAAGTTTCTTTTTTTTTAAAATGGATACGCTTTTAAGTAAAAACAACCGGCATACGGGAAACCAACCAAACACATTCGGATTGTGTTGATACTTTAGGAAAACGATCCATGTGTCATTTGTGATGTGTACGAGTCAAATCCTACTCAATCTAAGGTGCGGTGTGGATGAAACGAATCAAAGTCTCTCTTTTGTTTCAAAAGTACATCATTTTAAGTGAATACAACTGAAATTGACACTCATCAACGATAGCCACAAACTATTTTTCATGAGTTGGGTAGTTTCACTCATGGGGTCATAAGTGAAGAGACTCCTATGAAAATACATTTTCACCATATATTATAAACAATAAAAGTTCAATGCAAAATTCATCACAAATCATTATATACCCAAATCTTGGATCAGAAAAAAATGGGATTTGAGCCAATTTCAAACTCTTATTCAACTCTAATAGGTATTTCTCAGACTATTCTGCCTATTAGAATTTGATGTGGAGGTGGGGGGTTGTGCTTGTTGGGGGGTTGTGCATGGTTAAGGTGAATTACTACCGGATGATTATTGTCATATGAAGATTGAAATAGGGAATTGTAGTACATGACATGGTTGGAAGAGTTTGATGGTTTTATGTGTTTTTTTGTTCTATTTTAGGTGTTTTTTATATTATTTTAAGTCTGTATGTGGTTTTTGTGATATTTTTTATGAAGGTGTATAGTGGAGGGGATACTGGAGGGCTGATGTGTAGAATTTCTAGAAAAACTCAATACCAACGGTTTTAAACCGTTGGAATAAGAGTTCTGGAATTTTAAAAAAACACAACACCAACAGTTTAGAACCGTTGGTATAGGAGTTCTGGAAAAACAAAATACCAATGGTTTTCAACCGTTTGTATAATAACTCTCGAAAAATACAATACCAACAGTTCTAAACCATTGGTATACATTGAGAGAAATTAAAAAAAACAATATATACCAACAGTTTCGGAAAACCGTTGGTAAAAATGTTATACAAACATATACCAACAGTTCTATTGCAACCGTTGGTATATCAATAAATACAGTGGGATATACCAACGGTTTAGATCAAACCATTGGTATAAGGCTTTCCTCAGGGCTTACTAGCCTACGGTTTGGAAAACCGTTGATATAGGCTATACCAACGGTTTTCCAGCCTATACCAATGGTTTACAACCGTTGGTATAACCTTCTTCTCTAGTAGTGATAGTTAAAATATTTTTAAATGAAATAAGTTTCTCACTAAGGTTTTATTTTTTTAGAAAATTTTGGTCAATAGGAGGAACTGTGCAAATAGTGAACTCAATGGACCATGCACTGACAGCCCTCTGATGGAATCTGGAATGGAAAAATCATTGTGAATGATGAACCAACTGACTCAAGATATGGGAAATAACTTAAATCAAGCTCAAAGACCAATATCACTATGAAGGGATCAACTTTCTGTTGAATCTTTTATGCGTCAATGACCACCAACCTTCAATTGATCAACCAACCCATTGATCTTCGAACAATGGATCAGCTCTATCGAGAATATCTTTTCTATGCCCTACTATTCTGAACAAGAGAAGGTTACCCTGGCTGTCTATCGCTTAGAAGGAGTAGCAGATCAGTGGTGGTAACTAATTAAGAACACAAGGACAAGATTATAGGTTGAAGATATAGAGTGGGAATAGTTCAGAAGGATATTGTT
The DNA here is from genome assembly GCA_963277665.1 of Viscum album. Taxonomy (NCBI): domain Eukaryota; kingdom Viridiplantae; phylum Streptophyta; class Magnoliopsida; order Santalales; family Viscaceae; genus Viscum; species Viscum album. The sequence continues at coordinate 1,427,555,636 of OY728161.1, forward strand.
CGACAAGTATTTCCCTCGATCGATGAGAACAAGAATGGAGATGGAGTTTATTAAGATGAAGCATAAGGAGAATGAATATATGGGAAGCTACAAGATGAACTTCACAATGCTTTAATGTTACACCTCTAGCTTTTTTATGGACCCAAATGGAAAGGTTGATAGATTATTCGGTGGACTAAGACCTCATCTACGGAAGAATCTAGCCAATCGAGTCAATGATAGCTATGAGGAGATCATGCGGAATGCAAAGAAAGTCGAACTTGATTTTGGTGAGATGCAATGGTCTGATAAAACAAATGATAATAAGATATAGATGGAGCCTAGATTAGGTAATACCTTTGATCAAGGAAGAGGAGGAAACCAAGTGCAACTTTCCATGTGTAATAAATGTGGGAAGAAGCGTTTGGGGAACTACCTACTCGAGAGTGGAAAATGCTACAAGTGTGGAAGAGATGACTATATTGAAAGGAATTGTCGTAGTGACGTGAAACCTCAACTTCCAAACACTAAATACAAGGGGAAGATGGTGCAAGCCCTACGTAATTTCCAATGATTTAAGTGTGGAAAACATGGTCACATTTCCAATCACTCTCCAAATCTGAGGGAAGTGGAGGTCAACCACCATCAGCCTCAGCAAAGGCCAAGGGAGCAGGTTTGTGCATTTTCTATCACGAAAGTTTAATTTGAAGCACTGAATTATGTGGTAGCAGGTACTCTTGTTGTTTTCTCAAATCTATCAAGAACTTTGTTTGATTCTGGTTCATACACATTCCTTTATTTCCTTTAAGTTTGAAAAGAATTTATAATCAACCCCTGATTTTCTAAAAGTAGATTTATCAGTGAAGACTCCTTGTGGGATTATCCAAGCATCGTAAGTGTTTAGAAACTCTTTTATTTACATTGGCGAGCACAATCTTATCACAAATCTAGTAGTCATTCCCATGCTGGAATTCAACATTATACCAGGGATGGAGTGGATCTCAATGTATAATGCTAAGATCAAATGAAGAAGTAAGGAAATCTTTGTAGTCTTGAATGGAAAACCTAAAGTAATCTTCCAATGAGAGATATATCTACTAGATCCTTGTCTATAAGAACCCCCAATATCTTTCTTTATGGATTTGATAGGTGAATAAGAAGATGTAGATGAGATTTTATGGATAGAAAATGTCCCCATCATCAAGGAATATGTTGATGTATTTCCTAAGGAGTTACCCGGACCTCCCACAAAAAGATAGGTAGAGTTCTCCATTGAGCTCATACCGGGATCTCATCTGATATCAAAGACCCCGTATAGGATGTAAATGTGGAGTTGGAGGAATTAAAGAAACAGCTCCAATATCTTTTAGAGAAGAGGTTTATTCGACTGAGTGTGTCTCCTTGGGGAGAACAAGTTCTCTTTGTAAATAAGAAGGATGGATCGATGTGGATATACATTGATTATAGTGAACTGAATGTGATTACGGTGAAGAACAAATACCCTCTTCCAAGAATTGATTAATTTTTTGACCAACTCAGTGGGGCTCAATTCTTCTCTAAGATTGATCTTTGTTCTGGTTATTATCAATTGAGTGTAAAGAAAGAAGATATTTCAAAAACTACCTTCTGATCAAGATATGGGCACTATGATTTTGTTGTTAATCCCTTCAGACTGACTAATTCACCTACAATTTTTATGTATTTGATTAATAGAGTCTTTAAGGAAGACCTTTATAACTTTTTGGTAGTTTTTATAGATGATATTATGATATATTTCAAAATTCGTGAGGATCATGAAGATCATCTAAGGGGTATTTTTTAAACTGTATAAGAGGATAGGATTTTTGGAAAGTTTAGAAAATGTAATTTCTGGTTACAACAACTTGCTTTCTTGGGGAATATTGTACCAATGAAGGAATTAAAATTGACCCTGTAATAAGAAAATTTGAAGAGGAGTGGCCTTAACCTAAAACAATAACTGAGATTCGTAGTTCCCTTGGTTTAGCGGGATATTATATGAATTGTTTGAAAAACATTCCATGAATTTCTAATACATTAACCATGTAAACTAGAAAAGGGGACAAGTTCATCAGACAAAGGAATCTGAGAAATGTTTCCAAGAGATGAAGACGAGATTGGTTACTACACCCATGTTAACTCTTCCCTCAAGTGGAGAAGGATTCATTATTTTTAGTGATGCATCTCTGAAAGGGATTGGGTGCGTTCTCATGAAAAATGACAAAGTCATTGCTTATGCATCTCGACAGATGAATAATCATGAGCAGAACTATCCTATGCATGATCTTGATCTAGCTGTAGTTTTTTTTGATTTGAAGATATGGAGGAATTATATTTATGGGGAGAAATGTGATATATACAAAGACCATCAATTTTTGAAGTATATTTTCACACAAAAGGAATTGAACATAAGACAAAGGATATGGTTGGAGCTTCTTAAAGACTATTATTGTTCAACTCATTATCATCCTATAAGAGAAAAAAGAGTTAATGATGCATTAAGCAGAAAAGACCTGGTTGTTCTTTCCATGATAATGATTCAAAGAAATCCTTTGATCAATGACCTAGTAAATTTGTACATGGGAATTATAAAGGAAAGGTCATCATCAACCCTAACCCAAATGATTTCTCAACTGTCATTACTAGAGAAGATCATTAATTCTTAGAAAGAAGATCCTTTGGTACATAAGAAGTTTGAGGGTGTGAAGTATGGGAAGTTGACTTAGTTAAATATTGATCAAGAGGTGTACTAAAATTTCGTAAAAGACTATGTCTTCCATATATTCCAGAAGAAAATAAGGAGTTAATGGGTAAAGCTCATAACTCTATTTTCTCTATACATCCTGGGAGAAAAAAAATGTATAAGGACCTTCATGATCATTATTCTTAGGATAATATGAAAAGGGAGATTGATAACTACAATTCAAGGTGCCTGGTATGTCAGCAAGTGAAGGCAGAGTGACAAATTCCTAAAGTGGTATTGCAACCACTACCCATACCAGCATGGAAGTGGGAAAATATCACTATGGACTTCATCACTGGTCTCCCAAGAACTTCTATAGGAAACAAAGCAATATGGTTTGTTCTGAACCATATATCCATGACTGACCATTTTATCTCTATTAGGGAATACTTCTCTGTTGATCAACTTGCCAGGATTTACGTGAAGTAAGTGGTAAGGCTGCATGGAGTTCCACTTTCTATCATATCTGATCGTGATCCAAGGTTCACATCAAAATTATAGAGAATCCTTCAACATTCTCTAAGCACTGAATTGAATTTCAGTATGGCCTATCACCCACAAATTTATGTTCAATCTGAAAGGACCATTCAAATACTTGAGGACATGCTAAGGACATGATCAATGGGATTTAAAGGTGGATGAGATCAACATCTCCCTTTAGTTGAGTTCTCTTACAACAAAAGCTTCCACTCAAGTATTCAAATGTCACCCTATGAAGCTCTATATGGGAAGTGATGTAGAAATCATACTTGTTGGGATGAATCTGGTGAGAGAAAGATACTTAGGCATGATCTTGTACAAGAGATGACAGAAAAATTCCATGCCATCTAACAACACATTAAGGATGCTTAGAGTCGGCAAAAGAGCTATGCTGAAAACCATAGAATTTAATTGGTGTTTAATGTTGGTGACAAAGTCTATCTTGGGATTTCATCTTGGAAAATAGTCATGAGGTTTTGGAGGAAATGAAATCTCTGCCCTAGGAACATTGGCCCTTATGAAATCCTTGATCGCGTGGGATCAGTGGCCTATCGGCTTTCACTTCCTCCAAATCTTTCACAATTTCATGATTTTTTCCACGTATCCCTCTTGAGGAATTATATAACTAACCCTTCACATGTAATAAACCCAAATGTGGTACAACTAGAACATAACCTCTCTTATGGGGAGTAGCCGCTTGAGATCTTGGATTGTAGAGACATGTTTCGACACAACAAGACTACCAACCATGTTTAGGTGTTGTGGAGGAAACACAAATGTGAAGATGCCATGTTGTAACTAGAGGAGTCTATGAGGCATAAGTACCCAAAACTTTTCTTTTTTTACTGAATGAGTTAAAATTTTGGGGTCAAAATTTCTTAAGGGGGTAATATTGTAACGATCCAAACTTTTGTTAATGTAAATCTATCTTGATCTAATTAAATATGTGAAATGGTTATAAATCATATGCAGTTATTTTGGTTTATTCTTTTGGATTTTAAAATGCCGTTATGATTTTTTATTTTTTCTAATATAGTCGATGAACAGTGATCACATGATTAGTATAAATATGGGGCTTTAACAAATCCTTTTTACCCAGAAAAAGGTAGCAATGGCCTCATCCAATAGACTTGCCCACTATGGAGACCATTTATTAGAGCTCAGAAATGAGGTTGTGTCTTTGGGCTTCAATCTTGACCAATCCCAAGATGAGCATGAATACGTTAAGCTCGAGCCTAACCGCCTATGGGAGAAGTGGATGTTGATAGAGATTACTACTCGAGAAATGTTATCTGAGCCACCCCAATAGTCTATCACCATCGCACACCTTACCCTAAGGTATTATGTTAGGGTATTAAGGGTTTATGTTATAAGACCCTAGTACTATTATTATGTACATTATTTTTGTATATAATAAAAAATGTACATTTATTTTATTATTGTCACTTTGTAAATAGTTTTTAATACACAAATAGTATTTTTAGTTAAATATTCAACTAAGAAATCTATTTTGATGAATTAATGGATTTTTTAATGAAATAATATTTTAATAAAATATTATTGTTATTATTATTAAATTAATTTTTATTAAAAATAAATGAACGTATAATTTAATTAATGAAATTGTAATTTTTGTTAAGGTTTGAAAGCCATTTTTGTCAAAAACAATGAATTTTTGATAAATGTTGGTTTTTATTTTAAAAGTGAAAATTAACATATTTAGAAAATTATTTATATTAAATTAATATTATTTCTAGAGTAGGGACGTCGAAATTATCCAATGATGTATTTTTCATAATTTTCTAGGACAATAAACTTTTTGGGTAAAAATTATATACTATATAAATATATAATGAGTTTTATAACATCATAATGTCCCAATAGTTTTGTATTAAAATAATATAAACTTTATTTTCGGCCTATATATATTTTATCATTAAAATAATGTGATTTTGGGTTTGTTTGATTTATTTTACAAAGTATTAGTGGTCCATAATAGACTTATATAACATTCTGCCTTTTTTAATTCTTTTCCTTAATAGTGCGACTCACCTCCACATAAGCAACACTATTATTTTAAGAAGTTCGTAAATTTACCATATAAAATATTTTTCTCCACTCCCCTTTGGTATAAACCATTGTAAGAACCCATGGGATGGTTTGTAGTTTTGTTTAGTTTAATGCGAGGTGTCCCAAACCTAAATAATACACAATTCCCTCTCCTTTCTTATATAAACCTACGAAATCTCAAACTTCATCTTCACTAAAAGCCTTTAAATTTCGTCCAAACTCTTCCCCAATCTCCATAGAATCCTCCCAAGGTTCTCTCATGCCTCCCAAGGTCCCAACCTTCATGATTTTAGTGTTACCCTTCACGGAAAGGGAGTCCTTCACCCTCCTCTTTTAAGGCCTGACTTCTTTTATGTTGTGTCTTCTAGTTTCCATATATTTACATTGAGGGTATGTTCTTATATGTTATCATTACTCGAAATTTAATTTATAATTTATGATAGACCCTTTTCTCTCTCATAAATTAGTTTTATGAATTTTTAAGTGATGTCCTTAGGCTTCTGAATTTCTCGTAAAAGAAATCACATCTTCTCTTTTCCATCATGTTTCCTTTTCATGTGGTATGTCATTCAAATATCCATAACTTGATATTATTATGTACCCATACTATATTATTAATTATTTATGAGTTTTTTACCCTTTTCCCCTCTCTTTTTAATGTTTTCTAAAACCATGTTATATAGTCGTTATGCTGCAGAAATTTCGCCTCAAAATTTCTATCTCTTTATCCCCAGAAATTATCTTGTTTTATTTATGTGAATAACTAGCCCTATTTTGTTTATATGGGTGTTCATAAATATATAAATATGATATATTTAATTCTGTAATTGACATAATTATAACCCTCACTCCCTTTCCATGGATTATAAATGACATAATGATCTTATTTTTTCGAACATTTAAAACGTCACGATCTTGAAATGAAACCCATTTCTTTTATTCTCCCTGGGTTATTTATGAAATATTTTATTTTGATCTATGTGGATCAGATGAAAATAAATAAATATCAAGTGTGTGCCTTAATAGCGCTCCAATGCATTGGGTATAAAATTAAATCTCTAGAGATGACAAGTTCATGATACCTTGGGGAATAATCTTAGAAATTTTTATGACATGTTAGGGTTGTACCTTGGTGATATGTTCATGAATGTATAAATGAAATTTTTTAGCCACATATGAAAGTTATGTTCCATGTTATTTTAATTATGATATTCCTATTCTTCCATTTCTCATGTATTTGTATTTTTATCAAGTTATTATTGATATTACAAGTAAACCGATTCCCTTGCTTTCTTACTCGGCCTTCTGCTCACCCCTTCCTTTGATGTATGTCTCCATTTTATAAGATGTAGTAATTGTACTTAAGATGAATATATGATGAATCCTTACAAGTGGATTAATAGAATGTTTTATGTTATTTTCATATATTATGATCCTAATTTCCAAGACACTAGACTTTAAAGATCCTATGTTTGTAAAATGTAATGAAAAGTTATGTAATAAAAAGGTAGGATGCCATAGTTGGTATCAGAGGATAGTTTAGTAATTTATGGAAATTAGGCTATGAAAACTATAGGAAGAACCGAATAGAAAATTTTAAATATAATAAAACTTTCTAGATTTTGCTGAGTAATGAGTATGTTTTTTATCAAGAAAATACATCCCTGTTTGGATACGAGTAGATAGAGGTGGCTCTGGCGCACATATACATAGGGGTAAAACCCGAAAACACCACTTTGAGCTAGACTCAAATGGGAATGGGTGCACGATAACGGGACTTGCTGTACTCTTGGTTATGACACTCCTGAGGGATATGTTTGGTTAAACCCAAGCTTTATGAATCATTAGGAATTAATTATAGAGAAATATAATTGTTTAAGAATAATGTTTTATGACATAAAATCATTGAAAGTTAATTTTTTTAAATGAAATAAGATTACCACTAAGGTTTTATTCTTTTAGAAAATGGCATGAAATAGGAGGAACCATGCAAATCGTGACCGCAATGGAACATGCACGGACGGCCCTCCGATGGAAGCTGGAAAGGAAACATTCACGCGAATGATGAAACAATTGACTCATGTTATGGGAAATAACTTGAATCAAGCTGAGAGACCAATCTCACCATGAATGGAACAAAATTTTGTTGAATCCTTTATGTTTCATCAACCACCAACCTTCAGTGGATCAACCGACCCATTGATTTCCGAACAGTGGATCTGCTCTATCGAGAAGATCATTTCTGTGCTCCACTGTTCTGAACAAGAGAAGGTTAACCTGGCTGTCTATAACTTAGAAATAGAAGCTTATCAATTGTGGGAACTGATTAAAAACACAAGGCCAATAGTGTAGGTTGAAGCTATGGAGTGGGAAGAGTACAAAAGGTTGTTGTTCAATATGTATTTCCCTCGATTGATTGGAACAAGAATGGAGAAGGATTTTCTCAAGCTGAAGCAGAAGGAGAAATAATCTATTGGAAGCTACAACATGAACTTTAATAGGCTTTCACGTTACACCTCTAGCTTTGTCACGAAACCAATTAGAAAGGAAGATAGATTCTTCAATGGACTGAGACCTCATATATGGAAGAATCTACCCAACCATGATTTTGATAACTAGGAGGAGATCGTGCAAAGTGAGATGAAAGTCGAGGTGGAGTTTGGTGAGACACAATGGTCTCATAAAACAAACAACAATAAGATATCAATGGATCCAAGCTTAGGTAGGATCATTGATCCAGGAAGAGGAAGCAAGAAAGTGAAACTTCCATGTGTAATAAATGCGGGAAGATGCATTTGGGGAACTGCATCCTCGTGAGTGGGAAATGATACAAGTGTGGAAGATATGTCCATATTGGAAGGAATTGTCATAGTGAGGTGAAACCTCAACTTCCAAACACTAATGACAAAGGGAAGATAGTGCAGGCCCTTCCTGATGTCTAGTGCATTATGCGTAGACAACATGGTCAATTTTCCAATCACTGTTCAAATATGAGGGTAGTGGAGGTGAACCACCATCAGCCTCATCAAAGGCCAAGGGAGCAAGGTTTTTCTTTTGATATCACGACAGCTGAAGTTGAAGCTCTGAATGATGTGGTAGCAGGTACTCTTTTTGTTATCTCAAAGCTATCAAGTACTTTGTTTGTTTCTGGTTCTACACATTCCTTTATTTCCTCCATGTTTGAAAATAATTTAGAATCAAACCCTAATTTTATAAAAGTTGATTTATCAGTCAAGACACCTGGTGGGATAATCTAAAAATCATCAGTGTTTATAAACTCTAGTATTCACTTTGGTGATCACAATCTTATCAAAAATCCAGTAGTCATTCGCATTCTAGAATTCAACATTATACTAGGGATGGACTGGCTCTCAAAGTATAATGCTAAGATCAAATGCATAAGTAAGGGAATCTAAGTAGTCTTCAATGGAAAACCTACAATTATCTTCCAAAAAGAGATATCTCAACTAGATCCTTTTCTAGAAGAACCCTTATATCATTCTTTATGGAGTTGATCGATGAATAAGAAGAAGAAGATGTGAGTTTAAGGATAGAAAATGTCCCCATCATCCAGGAATATATTGATATATTTCCTGAGGAGTTACCCAGACCTACCCCAAAAAGAGAGGTCGAGTTCTCCATTGAGATCATACCTGGATCTCATCCGATATCAAAGACCCCATATAGGATGGAAAATGTGGAGTTGAAGGAATGAAAGAAACTACTCCAAGATCTTTTGGATATGGGTTTTATCTGACTGAGTGTGTCTCCTTGGGGAGCACAAGTTCTATTGGTGAATAAGAAGGATGGATTGATGTGGCTATGCATTGATTATAGAGAACAGAACAAGATTACGGTAAAGAACAAATACCCTCTTCCAATAATTAATTACTTATTTGAAAATCTTCACGGGGCTCAATTCTTCTCTAATATTTATCTTCATTCTAGTTATCATCAATTGAGGGTGGAGAAAGAAGATATTCCAAAAACCGCCTTCCGATCAAAATATGGGCATTATGAGTTTTTTGTTATTCCCGTTTAACTAACTAATTCACCTGCAATTTTTATGAATATAATGAATAGAGTCTTTAAGGGCTACCTAGATAACTTTGTGGTAGTTTTTATTGATGATATTCTGATATATTCCAAAAGTCGCAAGGAGCATGAAGATCATCTAAGGGTTATTTTGAAAACTCTATGGAAGGAGAAGATTTTTTGAATGTTCAGAAAATGCGATATTGGGTTACAACAAGTTTCTTTCTTGGGGCACATTGTTACCAATGAAGGAATCATAGTTGACCCTGCAAAGGAAAAAGTGGAAGGGGAGTGGCCTCAACCTACAATATTAACCATGATTCCTAGTTTTCTTAGTTTAGCGGGATATTATAGGAGGATTGTGAAAAACTTTTCGTGAATTTCTAATCCATTAACAATGTTAACTTGAATAGGGGTCAAGTTCATCTGGATAGAGGAATGTAAGAAAACTTTCCAAGAGCTTAAGAAGAGATTGGTTTCTACACATGTGTTAACTCTGCCCTCATTTTGATAAGTATTCATTATTTTTAGCAATTCATCTCTGAAAGGGAATGGGTGCGTCCTCATGAAAAATGAAAAAGTCATTGCTTATGCATTTCTACAGTTGACTACTCATGAGGAGAACTATCATACACAAGATTTGGAGCTAGCTGTAGTCGTTTTTCTATGAAGATATAGATGAACTATATTTAATGGGAGAAATGTGATATATACCCCGACCATCAAAGTTTGATGTATATTTTCACACAAAAGGAATTGAACATGAGACAAAGGAGATGGTTGGAACTTCTTAAAGACAATTATTGTTTAATTAATTATCATCTCGGAAGAGTAAACAAAGTTGTTGATGCATTGAGCAGGAAAGACCCAGTTGTTCTTTCCCTGATAAGAAATAAAAAATATCCTTTGATCAATGACCAAGTAAAGTTGGACATGGGAATTATAAGGTAAGGGAAATCATCAACCCTAACCCAAATGATTTCTCAACCTTCATTACTAGTGAAGATCAAGAAAGATCAGAAAGAAGATCCTTTGTTATAGAAGACGTTTGAGGCTGTGAAGGATGGGAAGTTTCTTGAGTTCAATATTGATCAAGGTGTACTGAAATTTCGTACAATACTATGTGTTCCATATATTCCAGAAATAAAGAAGGAGATGATGGTTTAATCTCATAGATCTACTTTCTCTATACATTATGGGATCATAAAAATGTATACAGTCCTTCGTGATCAGTATTGGTGGGATAATATGAAAAGGGAGATTGCTTACTACACTTCAAGGTTCCTGGTATGTCAACAAGTGAAGGAAGAGCGACAAATTCCTAAATGGGTATTGCAACCACTACCCATACCAGCATGAAAGTGGGACAGTATCACTTTGGACTTCATCACTAGTCTCCAAAGAACTTCCAAAGGAAACTACGTGAAATGGGTTGTTGTGGATCATCTAATCAAGACTACTCATTTTATCTCCATTCGAGAAGACTTCTCTCTTGATCAACATTCTAGGATTTATGTGAAGGAAGTGGTAAGGCTACATGGATTTCCACTTTCTATCGTATCTAATCATGATCCAAGGTTCACATCAAAATTTTGGAGAAGTTTTCAACATGCTCTACGCACTGAATTTAATTTCAGTATGGCCTATCACCCCCAAAATGATGGTCAATATGAAAGGACTATTCAAACACTCGAGGACATTCTGGGAACATGATCAATAGAATTTAAAGGTGGATGGGATCAACATCTCCCTTTAGTTTAGTTCTCTTACAACAATAGCTTCCACTCGAATATCCAAATGGCACCCTATGAAGATCTATATGGGAAGTGATGTAGAAATCCTAGTTTTTGGGATGAAGCTAGTGAGAGAAAGCTTCTTAGGCCTTATCTTGTATAAGAGATGACAAAATATGTTCACGCCATCCAACAACACAATAATGCGTCTCTGAGTCATAAAAACTGCTATGCCGACAACCATCGAAGGGGTTTGGAGTTTAATGTTGTTGACAAAGTCTTTCTTCAGATTTCACCTTAGAAGAGTGTCATGAGGTTTGGGAAGGAAGGAAATCTCATCCCTAGGTACATTGTCCCCTATGAAATCCTTGATCATGTGGGATCAGTGGCCTATCATCTTTCCCTTCCTCCAAATCATGCACAATTTCAAGAGGTTTTCCACATATCCCTCTTGATTAATTACATACCTGACCCTTCACATGTACTAAACACAGAGGTGGTACAACTGGAACATGACCTCTCTTATGAGGATCATCTGGTGGAGATCTGCAATCGTAGAGACATGGTTTTACACAACAAGACTACCAACCTTGTCAAGGTGTTGTGGAAGAATCACAAATGACAAGAATCCACGTGGAAACCAGAGGAGTCTATAAGGAATACGTACCCACTCCTTTTCTCTTTTTAGGGTATGAGTTAACATTTTGGCGATGAAATTTATTAAGACGGTAAGATTGTAATGACCCAAACTTTTATTAATGTAAATCTCTCTTGATATAATTAAATGTGTGAAATGTTTATAAAACATATGAACTTATTTTGTTTTATGTTTTTGGATTTTAAAATACAATTAAGATTTGTGACCATTTCTAATATAGCTATTGAATAGTGATCACATGATTAGTATAAATATAGGGCTTTAACAAATCATGTTTACTTGGAAAAAGGAAGAAATGGCCTCATCTTGTAGACTTGCCCAATATGAAGCCCATTTATTAGAGCTCGAATAAGAGGTTACATCTTTGGGCTTCACTCTTGACAAATTGCAAGCCGATCTTGAATACGTTAAGCTTGAGCAGAACCGCGTACGAGAGAAGTGGAAGTTGATAGAGATTACCACTCGAGCAATGTTATCCGGGCCACCCGAGGAGTCTGTCACCATCACACACCTTACCATAAGGTCTTATGTGGGTGTTTTTAGGGGTTATGTAATAAGTCCCTTATATTATGATTTTGTACATTAGTTTTGTATATAATAATGAATGTACTTTCATTTTATTATTGATACTTTGTAAATAGTTTTTAAAGCACAAATAGTGTTTTTAGTTAAATATTCAACTAAGAAATATATTTTGATGAATTAATTGATTTTTGAATTAAATAATATTTTAATAATATATTATTATTATTAAATTATTTTTTATTAAAAATAAAGTATCGTATAATTTTATGAATGCAATTGTAATTTTTATTATGGTTTGAAAGCCATTTTTGAAAAAACCCATGATTTTTTTATAAATGTTGGTTTTTATTTTAAAATTGAAAATTAACATATATAAAAAATTATTTAGAAAAAATAAATATTATTTCTAGAATCGAGATGTTGAAATTATCCAATGGGGAATTTTTCATAATTTTCTGAGATAGTCAAATTTATTGTTAAAAATAAAATTCCGTATAAATATATAATGTGTTTTATGACATCATAATTAACCAATAGTGATGTAATAAAATACTATAAACTGTATTTTTGGCCAATATAAGTTTTAAAATTAAAATAATTTGATGTTGGATTTGTTTTATTTATTTTACAAAGCATTAGTGGACCCTCCAAGACTTATATAACATTTTGTCTTTTTAAATTGTTTTCCTTAAGAGTCTGACTCACCTCCACATAAGAGACCCTATTATTTTTAGAAGTTCATAAACTGAACTTATAAAATATTTTTTTCCAATTCCCTTTGGTAGAAACCATGGGAAAAACCCACAGGCTGATTTGTGGTTCTGTTTAGTTTAATATGAGGTTTCCCAAACCAAAATAATTAACAATTCCCTCTCATTTCCAATATAAACCCACCCAAGCTCCAACTTCATCTTCACTCAAATCCTTTGAATTTAATCCAAACTCTACCCCCTCTCTTTATAATCCTCCCAAGGTTCCCTCAATCCTCCCAAGGTCCCAACCTTAAAGCTTTCAAAGTTACTCTTAAAGGTAAGGGAATCTTTCACCCTCCTCTTTTAAGCCATGAATTCCTTTATGTCGTGTCATCTAGATTCCATACCTTTAAGTTGAGGGTATGTTATTATATGTTATAATTACTTTAAATTTCGTGTATAATTTATTAGAGACCCTTTCCACTCTCATCAATTTGTTTTCTGAATTTTTAAGTGACGCTGTTAGGCAGCCAAATTTCTCGTAAAACAAATCGCATCTCCCCTTTTCCTTCATGATTCCTTTTCTTGTGGTATGTCATTAAAATATCCATATCATGATATTATTATGTACACATACTTTATTATGAATTATTTATGATTGCGTGACCATTATCCTCTCTCTTTTCAACATTCTTTAAAACCATGTTATATAGCTGTTATGCTGCAGAAATTTGGCCTCAAAATTTCTATCTCATTCTCCCCATAAATTCTCTTGTTTTATTTATGTGAATACTCAAACCTATTTCGTTTATATGGGTGTTCATAAATATATAAATATGATATATTTTATTCTTTAATTTTAAAATATAACCCTCACTCCATTTCTATGGGTTATAAATGATATAATGGTCTTATTTTTTTAGAACTTTTAAAACATCACCATCTTGAAATGAAACCCATTTCTTTTATTCTCCATGGGTTATTTATGAAATGTTTTATTATGATCTATGTGGATCAAATGATAATAAAGACATATTAAGGGTGTGACCTGATATATCTCCCATGCATTGAGTAAAGAATTTAATCTCTAGAGATTATAAGTTCATGATACCTTGGTGAATAACCTTGGTAATTTTTATGACACCTCGGGGTTGTACATATGTGATATGTTCATGAATATCTAAATGAAATTTTGTAGCCACATATGAAAGTTATGTTTCAAGTTATTTTCATTATGATATTCTAATACTTACATTGTTCATGTCTTTATGTTTTTATAAAGTTCTTATTGATATCACTAGTAAATGGATTCCCTTGCTTTCCTTACTGGGCCTTCTACTCACCCTTTCATTTGATGTATCTCTCCAGGTTATAAGATGTAGTAATTTTACTTAATATGAATCTTTGATGAAGCATTACAAGTGGATTATAATAATGTTTTATGTTATTTTTATGTATTATGTTCCTAATTTCCAAGACACTAGACTTTAAAGATCCTCTGTTTGTAAAATGTAAAGAAAAGTTATGTAATAAAAAGGTGGGATGTCATATTCATGATAAGTTTACTTGTATATATATGTATGGGAAAACACATATGGTTAGGATAGTTTTCCATAACTGAACCTATATGTTATTAATTTACTTGGAGAATATTAAAACACTATTTTTTCCATAAGAGAGGATGATTCATTAGATAAATCATTAATGATAATTGTTCAGAATAATTTAGTGTTTTTATCATAATGAACTCATTTTGTTTTATAAATTAATTTCATGTGTAAAAAATGATTCTAGAACATTACATATGATATAATACATATATAATAATCTGGTTCAATCATTAAAATGGTTTCATGACCAGCCATGAAGATGGAATTGAACGATGAAATCACGTCATCAACGAAGGTGGTAAATCGACCCCTCACTGACGATGTTTCCATTATTAAAGTAAAATAGATAGGATATGATATTTGATGAAGAATTATTCCATAACCATGGAAAATTTTTATTAAGATAAAAGATTTTTCATTCTAATTGTATGAGGGGAGGTGAGGAGAGAAAAAGAAAAGAAAGGAACATGATAATAAATTGAATGAAAATGGATGAGGGTTTTACCTCTTCATTACTTTATCTTGAGAACCTACTTGGGGGATTGGTTTTGGTCTTTGGTTAAGACCAAAATCTCCTGGACGTGTGGGAGAGGGGTGTTTTCTCATTATTTTCCTCAATTGTTTTTACTATTTTTCTCCAGATAATAAATAATGTAGAATCTTGAGACTAAATATAGTAATTAGATGATGTGAGTTTGAAAAAATTATTCTTACATCATCCAATACTCAATGAATAGTATATTTAACTTATAATGTATATATATTATAAATTAATGTATTTCACTATTCACCAAAAATTCATGTACTTCCAAAAAGTTGAAAAAATTCACCCTAACTATTTTTAGATGTGTATAATTCAATAATGAACTCCATTTTATGAAAATAATTTTCTCTATATGAAAAATTTAATTTATAATTAATATCATAATTTACTCAAAAAATGCATATTTTAAATTGTAACTAATTTTATATCACTTTGAAAATTTTACTAAGGTATCATAAAATTACCTTATAGTAATAACACATCCAACTAATAATTAATTAATACATTTTATGAAAATAAATTTTCATTTATATAATTAAATTAGTCATGAAATTGCAATTAAATATTTATGACTTAAAAAAATACCAAAACTTCATTAATAATTTTTAAAATATTTAATTACTTATACTATAATATAATTATATCATATTTTCCATTATAATATGGAAAAATTTTAATTATACTACCTTTGGTGAGGATCATATTCAATTGGACAATTTACTATTAATAAGGGTTACATTACAATTCCAAAGGCCAAGATACTATTTCATTAGTATAGGTAATTTAACTTCTAGAAGTACTTCTTATTTAATTCATTCATATTTTAAAAATCTTATATTTTGTTCTCAATGTAATTTTATATTATTATACAATATGAAATATTTATAAGATGAAAATTTCCATTAAAAGAATTCAGGGTCATTACATTCATCCTCCCTTATGAAATTTCACACTTGAAATTTCGTTTTACTGTCTATGTTGAGAACATATGTGTGTAATTTTACATCATCGCTTCATTAGGCTTCCATTTTATCTATTTGTACTTATTGTTCCACTATAGTATTTTGACTAGGTGAGTATTCTTATTACATAGAAATTTACCTCTACCATCCAAGATCTTCACTGGAAACTCCACATCAGAAAGATCATTCTCCAACATTACCACCTATAAAGTCAGTACATGTCAACGATCAGGTATATACATCCTTAATAAGGATACAAGGAATAAATCACATACTTTCTATGTCATTTGTTAGAGTGATAGTCGATAGGTCACAACACAAACATGATTAAAGATCTATAAGGGGCTGATGCACCTAGGAATTTTATTCCCTTTCTTCTTAAATCTCATAATACTCTTCTATAGAGATATGTAGATGAATACCATGTCTCCAACATTAGTCTCATGGTATCACTGATGATTTTTTTCATAAATTTATTATTGAATTTGGTCAACTTTGATGTGCTATAGAATGGTTTTCTAATTCACCACCATTTCTTCAACCATTTCAGGTCCTAGTAGCTTATGTTAACCTACCTCAACCCAACATTCCAGTGTTATACATAATTTACCAAAATGAGCTTCATATAAAGTGATTTGGAAGATCTAGTAGAAAATATTGTTGTAGGAGAACTCATCTAGAGGTAGATGTTGGTCCCATCCTCCTTTGATGTCCATAGAACACACTCTCAGCATGTTTTATAGTTTCTGAATAGTTTGCTCAGATTGGCCATTAGTTTGAGGAAGATAGGCCATATTAATGTTCATCTTAGTGTTCCGATCATGTTGGGTACTTTTCTTGAACTTGGTGGTGAATATCATATCCCAGTCATATAAAATAGATAGTAGTACTCCATGAAACCATACCACACAGTTGATGTACATCCATGCAAGTTGATCTTGTGAGAAGTCCTATCGAATTGTGAAAAAGTTAGTTGTCTTTGTAATAAGATCCACAATAACCCATTTAACATTGTTTCCTCCTGATATATTTAGAATTCCAGTGAAAAAGTACGTGGTGATGTTTTAAAATTTCCATGTTTGTTTGGGTAGTGGTTGCATCATCCCTTTAGAATTTTTAGGTTTATCATTCACTTTCTAACATAAATGTAACATTTTATATATTAAATGATATCCTTTTTCATATTTCCCCACCAAAAGGTCTTTTAGATCACGAAACATCATTGTGATCCATGGGATAATAGAGAAGCTTGATCTATGTGCTTCATTAATAGGATATTTCTTTGTCTCTAGATTGGATGGTACATAAAGTTGTGACCAAAATCATAAAACTCCATCTTCTCTGGTCTTGAGCTTGGAGGATTTCGTACTTCAGATAGGTTACACCATTTTCTGAATTTCCACATCATTTCATTGAGCATCCTTTATTTTATCTACAAGGGATGGTTGAGAAATCACTTGAGAAAGTATTGATGATGTTACTCCAGTAATGATTCTAATTTCTATCATTTGAAATTATAATAAGATTGTATCTTTCTCAATTCTCATCTTGGATAAAAATTCAGGATCCTTTATGTATAGAGAATCTTCCACTTTATTTTTCATACCAGGATGGTAGTGGATTGAGTAGTCATAATCACTAATGATATCTAACCATATTCAATGCTTCATTTTATGCATTTTATGTGTGAATATATATTTGAGACTCTTGTGATTAGTATATATCTCACACTTCTCCCCATAAGGATTATGAAGCCAAATTTTCAATGAAAAGATCACATCTACAAACTCCATATCAAGAAAAGGATAGTTTTTCTCATGAATTTTAAACTACCTTGTGGGACTGGATATCAATTTGTCATTTTCCATCAGTAAAAATCCTAATCCTTTATTTGAACCATCATGTTATACCAAAAATTGTTCAACACTTGTTGGGAGTGTGATTACTGGCATAGTGATAAGCCTATTTTTAAGCTCCTTATGTTTTCTTCAAATTCGCGAGTCTATAAAAACATCACTATCTTCTGTGTAAGCATAGTTATTTGATTTTATACTCATGATATGTTCTTCACAGATCAATTTTAATACCCTACTAGACCATGAAATCTACGGATCTCCATTACATATGTTTTCCTAGGTCACTCTTTGATAGGGTTTTTCTAATAAGGGTCTACACATATTCCTTTTCTGGTTATAACACAGCCCAAGAATGATACTCCATCTATATATAACTCACATTTATAGTAAGTTTCATATATTTTAACCCTTCTCAAAGTCTTTAGCATAGTATTAAAATGCTCCTCTTGTTCTTACATTCTCTTGGAGTATATCAGAATACCATTGATAAAGACTACCACAAATATTTTGAGGTAATATCTAAAGAATATATTCACTAAATACATTAAAAATTATGGAACATTGTTGTGTACAAAGGTAATAAATATGAACTCATAGTGTCCATGCCTTATTCGAATGACAATCTTGATAATATCATCATTTCAGACCCTTAATTGGTGATATCATGACCAAAGGTCCACCTTTGAGAAGTAACTGGACCCATGTAGCTAATTTAACTAGTCATATATCCATGGTAGGGGATTATTTTTATTAATAAATATTTTATTGATCTCACGATAATTAATTCAGAGGCACATTGATCCATCTTTCTTCCTGGTGAAGAGGATTGTCTAACCCCACGGTGAAGCACTTCGACATATAAAACCCTTGTGCAGATTATCTGGTAACTACTTCTGAAGTTCATCTATCTAAATGGTGGCCATTCTAGAAGGTGTATTTGATAAAGGAAGAGATTAAGGAATAATTTCAATTGATAACTCAAATTCTCAATCATGGGGAATACTATGAATCTCTCTAGATAATAGATCAATTTAATCCATCCTGATGGGAATATCATCGACCACGATCATCTCCTTTTTCTTAATCAATTTCATGAGATATTATTTCTCATAAGGTAGGAATATACACACATTAGATGATGATTCTGAAGGAGATTCATCTTCTTCCTAACACTTATAATGAATTGTAGGATTCTTTGTTATATGAAGAGTGATCTCTCTTTATTTACAGTCGATGTCAACATTGTATAAATATAGCCAATACATGCCAAAAACAGCTTAAAACTCTAACAAATGGAGTATGATAATATTTTATGGAAGATTTAGTCCATAAAAATTAATTGTGGTGGGGTTATGTACTTTGGATGCAACAATTTCCCCAATAGTTGTTCTCGTAAATAACTCATCCGCCAAATTTTGAGGTAGTGTTTGAATAATTCTACTAAACTTACAAGATATGAAAGACTGCATAGAACTAGAATCAAATAGTATTTCCACTATTGTTGAATGAATAAACATCCTACCAATCACCACATAATTTTCAAAATCCACATAATTTGTAGTGATCGCATGAACCCTTCCTTGTTACCTTGGATATTATTGCTGATTTCCTCTGATAACCCTCGAATTAGGGAATTGGTTTACAAAATGTGCATGTTCCTTGAAGCTAAACACTGAACTATTTGCAGTGTGTTCATATGAAAAGTCTTTTCTTCTTCCACATTAGTTGGATTCATCATATCCTATCAGTATTTCTTATCCATATTCCTCATTCTACCACATTTGATGTATTTCCCAGTTTCATTTAGATAGTTCCTCAGCTACTTCTTCCCATAATTTTAATACGTTGTATATTCATTATTTTTTTCTATCATGGGATTTATTTTATATTCCACCCATATTAGACTCAATTTTCCACTATTTATCACCAGGAAAATGAGACTATTGAGTGTCTCTGATCTCTATTTTATCATTGGGGTAATAATATAAAATATCTTCATAACTGTTGAAGTCTCTAATTTCCAATGATTTTTGTAGATTTGGATTTATCCCACTATATAATTGATCCACCTTTCTTTTCGTGTTCATGAAAACTCCAAAGGTGTATATTTCTAGCCTTGTAATGTTTTCTTCAAACGATGCTATAGAATCGTCTTCCATCTGCTTAAGTATGATGAACTCTATTTCCATATTGAGATAGAGGGTTCTAGGAAAATATAAATTGAAAAACATTTTCATTAATTCCTCCCAATCCATGGAATCGATTTCCTCCTTATACATCATAGTTTTTATCAGTGTCCACCATCGATCAGCCTCCCCATCAAAAAAATAGACCACCAGTACAACTTTCTATTCTTCTAAGCACTAGAGGATAGAGAATATCATTTCAATAGAGTTAATCCACTATTCCTTGAGGAGGGGAATGAAAAAACTAATAAACTTGGGAGGCCATTGAAACATGAAGGATTCTAGGGTTACTTTCTCTTTCCTTATAAAATGAGGGTGTTCCACGTGATTGATGTTATTATTCATAACTTTAACCAGTGAAGCAAGCATCGTCATGATATTTTTAGCACCTATTACAATAAATTTTGGCATATCATTAGAGAAATCATCGCATTTACAATCACAATTCTTTTAAAAACATGTTCTATTTCCATCCATCAACTAAGAAAAATATATTTCAATTAGGGGTCATAAATACTTAACATTAAAAACAAAACTCTAAACGTAAATGGATAAAATCTTAAAGGAAGAACATATCCTAACTTGTGATTCCCTATATTTCAATATAGGTTATCCATGATCTTTCTCCAAACATTTATTCTCATGGTAATTTTATTTGTTCCCTTAATAATGGATTGAAATGAGATTATGGGTTTACCAAAGAATATCCATCTGGACAATCAAACCACATGTGCAGTAAAGCTTATTGTCATGTACCAGGATACCTTGAGTCAGGATTTGAAAACCTTATTGGAGTTGTTACTCCAAGGTACATCAATGATAGAACCACATAAAATTTTAGTATCTATACATGGATGTATTTTCTTGATAAACAAATTACTCTATACTTACCAAAAATTTGATATATTATCCCTTACAGATTCTTCTCCCTAAGGTTATTACTAATGTGCTATATTTATAGTCTCCAAAAATTACTAAACATTTCCTATATTACCAACTATAATGACCCTAGACTTTTAAACATCTAATTACATGATTTTAAGTATAATTAAACATCAAATGAAAATAAAAGGATTGTAAATTGTAGTTTATTTGAATACCACTAACATAAGACTGAAAACAAGGTACTAAATAAAACGTTTCTTTATTTATCATCCATTGTGAGCTGATAAATTCATTTGAGCCTTAACAAATACATAGGATAACCTAGGGATAACATGAATATAGGGATTATCTATAAAAATCCTATTAAGGGAATAAACATTAAAATAAATCTTAACCCATGGGTTAGAAGGCATAATATAATGATATAAATGGGAATGAAACATAATTAAACATAAAGAATAATAACATAGGATTTTATAATAATGGATTAATAGTAATATGGTAGAAATATAAAACATGAATTTAGTTCATTTCAAGTATCATTTCACATAGAGGATCACGAGTAAAGGCTCATTTCACATACAGAAGGACAAGTCATGGCTCGTTACACATAGAGGAGCATGAGTCAAGGCTAACCACCAAGACTGTTGAACATAAAATCTCATGACGCAAAATATTAATAAATGCATTGGAGAACTATTTGGAAAAACCCATATTAACATGGTCATGAATATGTGTGACATATAAAGAATAATACATAAGGAATCAAACCTAAACATAAGGTTTACCCATGGAATGAATTGGGTATCATAATTATATTAAAATCTTAATAAATGAGTGTATCTTTCTATTGTCCATGAAATAAAGGAATTTAATAAAACATGGAAATTCACAAAGGAGAATGGGAATAGATCAAGATTAGTGATTTCAATTTTAAGTGATAAATGTAGAATGAGTATTTAATAAACTTTATAATTAAAATATTTTAGTGCGTCTTAAGGAAGATACTAAAATTGAATTTAAAGAAGGAATGGGTTAATATTTTATATAATCCCATAAGTGAACCAAGAATTATTATTCACAATAAAATTTGTTATTTTATAAAAAAATTATATCTTAAAATAGATTAAAGAGTTCACTTGAAATTGGCTAAAAATTCAGGAAGTTCCCCTAAATCGGGCCTGCTTATCGGAAAGAATTGTGCAGGGAACCCTTTAAAAACATGTATATACCAGAAAATAAGGATGAATGGATATTGATAAATGAGTTTTGAAAATATAAAAATCATTTATAATTTTTACTTAAAAATAAAAGAGAATTTAATTTGGTTAAAAATAAAGGAATAGTAACCTGAAGGAATAATAGATTTTCTTGTTGAAACCCTTACCTTATGTCCAAAATGATTCTGCACTTGTTCTTAATGTTCTTGATAATAAAATTAGACTCATTAGTTAATAATTATAGAACCATTTATATATGTATTTTATTTATTATAACTTTATTAACGTCATTTATGGCCTTTTGATGGGTTAATAGATTCAATTTCATTGTTTGGGAGCATTAATTTCCTTGGTTTTCATGATCAGATTACTTGTATATGTGTATTGAAAATAATGTAGGATGATGATAGTTGTCTAAAACTAAACTTATATATTATTAATAAACATATATAGTATTAATATTTAAATTTCTTTCCCAAAGTGATCACAGTTCATTTGATAAATCATTAATAGTAATTATTTAGATTAATTTAGCATTTTTTATCACAATGAAATCATTTTGTTTTATAACTACAATAAATTTTTTATTTTATTGAAGAAACCACTTTAGGAAAAAGTGGGAACCTACATAAAATCCATAAAATCAGCATTACAGTCTTCGAAATTTATAATATAAAAAAGAATATAATGTGTACAAAATGATTCTAGAACATTAAATAAGATATAAAACATATATTATAATTTGGTTAGACCATAAAAATGGTTTCATGACTAGCCTTAAAGATGGAATAGAATGATAAATGCATGTTTTCCACAAAGGTGGTAAATAGGCACCTCATGGACTATGTTTTTATTCTTAAAGTAAAATAGATAAGATAATAGATTTCATGAAGAATTATTCCATCAACATGATAATATTCTAGTATATGTATGATAATAGAGTTTCATGCCATTTAGATTATTGTTGGTGATGAGAGAAAAATAAAAGAAAGGAATTTAAAAATAAAATAAAATTAAATGGAAGAGGCTTTAACCACTTGATTCCTTATCCTAGAGACCACCATAGGGGATGGGTTTTGGTCTTATGTTAATACCCAAATCTCCTAGATGTGTGGGACATGGGTGCTTTCTCATTATTTTACTCAATATTTTATTATTTTTTTCAAGAAAATCAATGGTGTTGATTATAGAGACTAAATATAGTAATTATATCATGTGAGTTCTAACTATTTGTGCTCACATCATTCAAGACACTATGAATAGTTTATTTAACTTATAATGTATACATACCGTAAATTACTATATTTTATTATTCACGAAAAATAAAGTATTTCAGAAAAACCACATAAATTCTCCCTAACCAATTTTCGACATGTAGAATTCAAAAATGAACTATATTTTCAAAAAATAATATTATAAATATGAGAAATTTAATTTTTAATTAAAATCATAAATTAATCGAAAAATAGGGATTTCAATTATAACTAATTTTATATGAAATCAAAAAATCAAATAATGTACCACAAAATTATCTTATAATAATAGGAGACCAAAATACCAATTTATGAAAAAACTTTATGAAAATAATTTTTCTTAAATTATTAAATTTCGCATGAAATTTTAATTATATATTATTGACATACTAAAATAAAAACACTAAAAAAAATTAAAATATTTATTTACATATAATATGACATAATTATATCATATTATAACTTATAATATGGATAAATTTTATTTCTACTATAATTGGTGTGGTTACTATTCAATTATTCTATTTTCTATTCATAACGGTCACATTACTATTCCAAATGTCAAGTTACTATTTAATTGATATAGGTTCCTTAACTTCTATTAATACAACTTATGTCATTCATTCATAATTTATAAATCTATTTTTGTGTTCTCAATGTGATTTTATATGATTATACTATATGAAATATTTATAATAAGGGAATTTCCGTTGAAAGTATTTAGGGTCATTATATTATTCCCATAAATTTTTTAAACCACAAATTTTTTCTTTTTAATAAATAATTTTTTTTATATAAATTGATTTTTTATTATATTTATGAAATTGTTTTTAATTTCATTTGTTTTTTATAAGCTTATTCAATGTGTCAAATTTCAATTATATTGTATTTATAATTTTAAACATATACGCCTTCAAAATCACCTACTTCAAATATAAGAATGTTTCAAGTATCTGACTCTAACAACAAATAAATTATAAATTCTAAAAACAATCTAAAGTAAATATGGAACACTAGATAAATATATATAAAATAATTGAAATTAAGATTAATTTCATTAAAATAGTTAATTTAAAATAATTTCATTGACCGAAAATATTATTATTTCCAAACATATCATTTGTACATGTAATTTTTTTGAAAATAATTTTTTTTTTCTGAAAATAAAATTTATTTGTTTATTATTATTTTTGGAATTATTTTTATTTTAAATTAAATTATATTTGTATAATCACTATTATAAATTTCATTTTTATGTTATTTATACTGTATTTAATGCCAATTTTGTTTTGAAATATAAATGGTATGTTTTTAATCAATGATGTTTGTGTCATGTAAATTTTTTTGTATAATATATTCAAGAAATTATTTTTATTTTCAATTATTTTTTATATTTTTAGTCAGTGTGAAACATATCATTTAGAATTTATTTATACTTTTTAATCTACACATATTCAAAATCACCTACATGAAATATAATAATGTTTCAAGTAGGCCACTTTAAAACCTTGTAAATTATAATGTATAAATACAATCTAAATGAACATTTAAACACTAACTAAACATATAACTAATAATTAAAAATAAAATTAATTTCATAAAATAAATCAATTAATTTTTTTAATTACATAGAATATTATTATTTGAAAACAAATCATTTTTACCTGTATCTTTTTTCAATATAATAACTGTTGTGTAAATTAATTTATTTTGTTTCTTATTTTTTGAAATTTCTTTTATTTTTAATGAATTTTTATTTATATAATTAATCTTTTATATTTTTTAGAACTTATTTATACTATATTCCATGCCCATAATTGTTTTGATGTGTACATATTTTTTTAATCAATAATATTTGTGTTATGTAAATATTTTTATTATATTTATGAAATTATTTTCATTTTAAATTATTTTTCATATGTTTAGTTATTATGAAACATTTCATTTAAATTTTATTTATAGTTTTAAATCTATACACCTTCAAAATAACCGACATTAAATATAATAATATTCCATATAGACCTGGAAAATTAACCTATAATTCCCTCTTACACAATCATACATGGAAAAAAATTATGAATCAACACATTTAGAATAATGTATTCCACCATTTTGAGTCTATTTAAAACCAAAAGCACTCTTTAAATGAAAAAAGACACTTAAAATGAGTTAAATAATTTGTAAATAAAATAAAGTAAACGAACATATTTTTTATCTTCAATATAATTTAAAAGGGAAACTTTGTATTCATCACAAATATCTAAAATAAACAATAAAAAAATCCAATTGAATACTTGAAAATCTTTTAAAATCTCCTAGGGAATGTATAAAATTCATTTTAAAAATTTTAAAACACCATAATGGGTTACATATATATGTATATATTAATTAGAAAATTATTTTTCAAAGATTAATAATTTCTTTAAAAATAACAGAAATGTTTTTTACCAAAAAACCTACCTTAATA
Organism: Viscum album; assembly: GCA_963277665.1. Lineage (NCBI taxonomy): Eukaryota > Viridiplantae > Streptophyta > Magnoliopsida > Santalales > Viscaceae > Viscum > Viscum album. The sequence continues at coordinate 1,427,581,552 of OY728161.1, forward strand.
AACCAAAATCTAGTCACCCTCAATGGTGGAAGAGCAACTTCTGAAAAAAGGACCACTACAAGAATTATTCAAAAAATTCCAAAGAATAAGATCATCCCTTCCATAAATTTGACTATAACTACTGTTAAGGTTTATAGGGGAACAAAAAATTAAGATGGAAGGGAAGGTGGAAGGCTAAAAAAATAAAAGAAACATATTACCTTCCAAATCTAGTATAGATTTGATAAGAAATGGCTTTGTATATTTTGAGGAAGAAGGAATAATCTCTATTGAGCTCTCCAAGGTACGGTTGAAGTGGTGATTTTTGAGAGGTAATCCAAATGAGATAAAAATGAGAAGGGTATATACGAAAATTGATAGGGTACCATTATTTAAAATTTTCATGGTTTTTTCCAATATTATACCAAAAAATTCCTAAATTTTATAACCTTTAGAGTAATAAAGATTCACCCCTTGCATGATTTACTCACACATTCCATCAAACCATGTGAAGACCATGTGCACCCAACTGGAGAACACCCCATGTCTAAGAATCATCCACATAGTTCACTGTAAAATTATGGTTAATACACTATTCTCAATAATCCATTGACTAAAAAATTGAACTAAAATTTTCATATGTATAAATTTATTTATGGTTACCACTAGAACTCACATGTTCATGCACTAACCCTATTCCATAGGGAAATCCCATATGTAAGATTCATCTACATTGTTTTCCCCCAAACATAAAGTTTTATACAAAGCTACACAAATCCATATGAAAACCATTGATTTGATAATGTCCTATGGAAATCGGAGACTTAATTTTTCCAAGATTCATGCACATACATCTAATTAACATAAGTAATTGGAATGATAACTAGTTATGCTACCATTTTCCAAGAATATGGACAAATAATCCTATGACATCATATATGGGAACACCATACCATCCAAATAGTACAACTAAATTCAATCTATTTTGATTCCATACATTTGAACGGTTCATATTTCTCCCTAATAACAATGGTTACATACATTAATACAAACATGTTTTCTATATAAAAAAATTATAATAACTATATTCAAATTGAAAATTGTACCTATAAATGTCACCCTCTAATATACTCATGAATAAACAAGACTGATGACATATTCCCTCCTTACTAAACCTACTTAATGGGGAGTCATTGTCTTAGATGCAAATGGTCCAGAGACGGAGGGTGTTCTAAATACTGATATAATGGAGGGTGTGAGAGTCACTACTATGGGGAATATGGAGGGTGTCTTGGATGATGTTGTAAGGGGAATCAATGGATCATCATATATCTGTGTGGTTGAGGGAATGTCAACAGGGAGTCAACTTATATTAGTGAAATTCTTCTTCCTTGGCATTCCTATAAATTAATCAAATTAAATTAACTTCGGAACACATATTTCCAAAAATTCATGTAGAAAAAATTTAAATGATAATAGAAGAACAATACTAAGAAATAAAATATGCATAGATATGATAACGAATGAATTAACATACATCATAAGTGTTTTATAAATTAATGGATGACTACACATACAATAATTTTTTCCTTAAATCATATCATTGCCCTGCTCCATCATTACTTAATCAAAAATAATCCACACATGAAAATATAACATTTTCAATATCATGATAGATAAATATGTTCATTTGATTTTGTTTATGGGATTCAATTTTAGATTAAAAATATTACACATCATCACCCATATCATACAAGTATCTTTGTTTTAGGTGAAGAACTACACTCGTCACATCATCCACAACATATTCTGAATAATAACATTTTCTCTTTCTATGAGAATACATAAGAATCATGTAATTCACAATAATCAGCATCTATTAAGTGATATAATTTCATATAATTATATTTCCAATAATATTTTTAATACCCTTGGTAATATCGACCAACTTTCATTTGAATAAAACTACTGAAAAATGCATATATTAGTTTAATTTGATAATATCAATCAATTTTCCATAATATCCAAATTATGAAACTCTAAATATTCAACTATTATTCATTTTCAAAACCTCTTACCAATCACATGTATGAAATTTAATGTGATTAGAATGGTAAGAATCAAATTTTCTAGCCTCTATTAGAGGGCCTTGAGTGAGAATCTTCAAATCTTATAACAACTCTCTAACATCCCAAGTAAATAATGAATATGACATTTTCATATTTATTAATATTTTTGATTTAAATATTGATTTTACTATAAAGTGGTTGAAATGATCTATGGCATAATTTACATGAAAAAACGGATTTTTTTGAAATCTTATGTGGCACACAATGTTGAGTTATACCAAAAAATAATATAATAATATTATTATTTTAAATGGTAGTTAATGCCTTGCCATTGTATTGGCAGGAATGAATAGAACTAACCATATTATGATTAATCATGTTTGTTAAATGTTTTTAATATTTATCCAATAAAATTTAGAGGCTTAACGGGAGAATTATTTTAATTTAAATCATAACTATAATATTTTTTAAAGGCAGTTTTACTTCCATTTGATGGAGAACCATTGTTAAATATTTTTTTGCCACATTTATATGTTCCATTTGAAAAAATTAACTTCTTAATAAAAAATAAGACATAAAAATTTACTTTGGGTAAATTTTTAGAATTTTTTTTAAAAAGATCATTTTTTAATGAATAGTGAAAATACTATATTTTGTGTCAAAACTGCATTTTCATCCGATTTATTTACATGGTTATATTATCTTTTTAATTTGTTTTAAAGTGTAATTAGATTAAAGTTTTACCATTTAATACAATGTTTTTTTCATTGGAGGTAATTTCACTTTTTAGTTAGACATAAACACAAGTCAATCTTTTGATAATTATTATTTCTTAAAAATAAGATTTTTTGGTTTTGACATTGGTAATTAATTTTAAATTAATTTCTACAACTTATGTGTTTTGAAATTGGAAAAATTGATTCCATATTTGGAGTCATAAGGTCAATATTGAGTGAATAATTAACTTTTATTTTTATACATTCTGAATATTAATTTTAGTAAATATTTTATTTACCATTGTTAAATGGTAAATCTGTTAAATATGGGTAAAAATTTAATATTATAATAATATTCAATTACACTAACGCATATCATAATCCTATTGGATGAGATACTTATGACCATTGTAATACTTTTTTTGATATTAGGACCCCATGGAGCCATTTGTGTGTGAAAATTAAATTAAATTACTTTTAATTTAAAGTTAAGGAAAATATAACATAAACATATATATTTTAGTAAAAAAAATTATATGGGGTTATATAAGGGATATTTTTTAATATAAATATTAATTATAAATCTTATAATATTTCATACATGATGGTGCTTTATTTATAATTTTTATATATCCAAAAATAAATTTATTTATTACACAATGGTGATGTAGTGATTACTTTATTAATGAATGATTTAAATAAATGATATTATAAATATTAAAGTAAATTTATTTTGAATGTTTTTATGTCATTAAGGAATTTTATGGATTATTATTAATTTTTATATTTGAATTAATGATTTTTTTTAAAGAACCAAGTTGTTCTAAATTTTTTAAAAGTCATGGTATGAATAGTATAAAAGTTGACATATATGAGTTTTTTTAAAACAATACTATTTTATTAAAAGATATAACAGTTATAAAAATATAATATTCCACAAAATAACTATGATAATGTTTCAAATTTCATTAATGAACAACTTGTGGTTCCATTTACATTTTATGGTAACTATATTAACCATATATTATGAATACCTAAGAAGACACGGTAATAGTTAAATTAGGTAAAAAGGGTTAATGCTAAATAATACGGTTAAATTTGAAACTAAAACATTTCCAAAACATATTGGATGAAGAATTAAGAACAATCCTCATATTATATTTAAATTAAATGTTTTTTTGACATTTTGAAAATCAAAATTCAATTTATAATAAAATAATCTTTCAAACATTCCAAAAGAACCCCTCCTCCATATTATAAAAGGCCACCACCTCTAACCCTTACTCACACCTCTCAATCCCCCTTGGATCATCCAAATTCTGATCCAATAAACTCCCAAAAATTAATCCCTTCCTTCTATAGTCCTTCCCCTAGGCAATGGGAAATTTAATAAAGCCCTTTGGCTCAAATCAAAAGAAGTTACTCGATTTGAGGTAATGCCGTCTCTAAAATTATTTTCCATTATTATTACTTATCCACTCTATATTATATTTTTGTTAAATGTTTAAATAATAACACCAGTATTATTAATATACTAGGTTATATTATGATAATTATTTGAACTACACTTACACACACCCTGATCTAATAGATTTAGAACATATTTTTTCTATGGACGACGAACTACTGCCTCATGAAACGATTATTGTTAAATCATATTCTACCACCTATTATGGTGTCCATTATGATGGAAATGTAACTATATGTGATATATATGATATTAATTTTATCTCTATTCTTCTGTAATTCTCATTTAGAAGATACCTTTTTTCTTTACATGTTGTATAAATACGATAATTTCATTTGAAGAAGTGTCGACTAAAGCCCCCTCAAAGTGATATGAATCATGCATTCCATACATGGAATATATAAAGGATGAAGTTAATGGAATTATGTAACATATACGATATTATATTTTTATTATAACACACCTATGCATCATTAAGTTTTCATTCCTCTAAATATGAAATAGAAATGAATGTAGCGTTCATGCGTACGTACGAATTACCATCTCCATTGATGGTGCATTAAATTTCTTATATCAAAATGTTATAGAATATTATAAATACATATATACTGGATATATGGGATATATAATAATTATATTCTATATACAATGGACTTTTTACCACATGGACAAATTTTAATTATAATAAGATAATTTTCGACTAAAGTACCCAATATCGAAAAAACGAACGATATTAACTTAAATAATTATATATTTTTTATAACATGTTAATAAATGATATAAAAGGGAAAAATATACTTAAATTTTTTTCTTAATAATGTATAATTTTTCTTATTATTATTATTCATGAAACTAAAGAATAAACGAGTGAATTCGGACACGAGGTAAGGGACTTCGTCTCAATCTCCTTTCATTAAGGCTTGTTTTGATAATATACACCACCTTATTTTACGGGGTGTATAATAGACCCCTTTGACTTTTACTTTCAATCAAAGGGAATATTTTTCCTACAAAGTGTTTTATAAAATGCAAAAGGAATGTTTTTTAACATATCTAGCGGCAACGACCTTTCTGCCGTCACGAGCATTACTTGATATTTGGCTTCCATAACAAGTTGTGATGTTATAAAATGGAAAATAAATACCATATACCCTTTTACATATTTTGGTACTGAATTTTTTTAAATGGATTGAGTATTTCAATATCTTGAATTGATTTATTGTGATTCAAATGAAATTTTATTAGTGAAATGTTGATATTTTCAATATATTACGTGTTATGATTATTTAATGGTACTTGGACAATTTATGGGTTGTTACGTGATAAACCAATGATGGGTGGTTGCATGATAAACCTAATGATGAGTGGTTCCTTGATAAACCAAGGATGTGTGGTTACATTATAACCTCATATTAATTAGGTATGGAAGTCATCCATATGGCTATTCTATTTACTGATATGTGTGGAAGTCGACAGTATAGTTGTTCCATTTCAGAATGTTTATGTCCCAAGTTACCTTTATATGCTATATTTTTCTTTCTATGGGATTTGTGGTAATCTTTATGTCAAAAAAAGGGTAATCAATGAGATTATATATAGTGAAGTGAGTTTTCTACTTCTTAAAGGTGATAGGTATTACATTATGATAAAGAATTCATGGTTTAATTGATGTTATGAAAAACTAAAAGTTTTTCTTCTTTATGTAACCCTTGCTAAGATTTTTTTCTTATCCCATGTTTTGAAATGTTTTTCATAGGACTTAAAGATGAATAGGGTCAAGGATGGGATCATGGAAAAGTCATGCTATTTTAATTAGGGAACTAAACATGTCTCTTTTTAAAGAGTTTTTGTTTAATAAAAAAATGGATTGTGAGTAGAATTGTCTTCTTGTAATATTAAAGTTATAATGTATAAGTTATGACATAATTATCTAAAGCTATAAACCTAAAAATATTCTAAATGTGAATTATTTACTTAATTCAATGTTATGTAATTTTTATTGTCAAGGACTTATAGTTGGTATCAGAGGACAGTTTATATAACTGTAGGAGTTAAGATATTATTTAAAGAATATATATAAATGTTTATTACATTATGGTCAATTTTAAATGATATAGAATTTGGATATTACCATGTTTCTTCTTCTGAGATATGTTTTTTCAGAATGGTTTTCCGTAGAGGAAACATGGAAGCAGTGCTAGGAAGGTATACAGAAGAGAATAATCTTCCAAATCAGCATAATGAGATGGTCGATATTTGAAGTAAACCATTTGTTGCAGAAATTGTGCACTTGAATTAGGCTATAAATGGTGGAGGTTTCCATTAATGAGATCAAATAGATAAACCCTAGAGGAACATGTCTATAGAGTATAATTTCAAGAGGCAACATCCCCCATCATTCAGAGGATTGTCTAACCCTATTCAAAATGAAGGGTGGATCAAATCACTAGAAACGATTTTCAATGTCATGTGTTGTATAGACAATCAAAATGTTAGTCTTACAATTTAACATTTTGAAGGAGAATCATATCAGTGGTGGTCGATGGTTAAAAATATTAGGGATAATGATGAGATTTATACTATTGTTTGGGAATAATTCAATGTTTTTTTGAGAAATATTTTCCCAAGGCATTACTACTAAGGATGGAAAAATAATTCTAGGAATTGAGGTTGGAGGATGTCTCAGTGGCTGCTTATGAATTAAAGTTCACTCGACTGGTAAGGTATGGTCTTAATTTCATCTGAGATCTTGATAGTGAGATAAATTGGTTTTAATCAATATTGAAGATGTGATATCAAAAGGAATTAACCTATCATAAATTTAAAAATCTATGATAAACTTATCATAGTAGATGAGAAAGTAAAATGGAGTTTTATGATGATCAAGTGTTCCATGAGAGCAAGAAAAATAAGTGGTCTAGTTGGAAAAAAATGGAAATTATTCATAAGAAAACTATGGAGGTAAGAAAATTAAATATCCTTCTTATGAGAAGTGTAGTAAAAATAATCTTGTATAATGTCTCTAAAAATATAGAAAGCGCTCCCAGTTTGGTAATACTAGTCATATTGATCATAACTGTAAGGAATATGATCACGAATTTAGTGAAAAGTAAATGGTAAGATGTTTTAGTTGCAATGAGTTTGGCCATTATTCCAATGTGTGTCAAAAGTTGATTACCCCAGGTGGAAATTAGAAAAATAAAAAGAAATAATCTACCAACAAACATTATTTTTTTCCTCTAGTATAATTTCATGTTATTTTGGGTATAGATTAGCTTTCTATTTATCATGATTATATTTACAGAATAGCTAAAGATGTATATTTTCAAAAATAATTTCAGTTTTTATATAAGAATGAACCCTTACTTTTGATAATATATCATGAAGCTAAGAAACTAGTAAAAGATGGAAATGAATGTTACCTTTCACATATAGTTTAAAACGAAGGAACTGTTCAAATTAGTGAAGTTTCAGTGGTAAATGAGTATCTTGATGGTTTTCATGATGAGTTCCCTGGTATAATACCTGATCAAGAAGTTGAATTCACTATTGAATATGTTCTTGAGGCTAAGACAATTGCAAAAACCTCTTATTTAATGTCTCAAATAGATCTTTTAGAGTTAAAGAAACAATTTCATGAGTTATTAGATAAATTTTCCATTCGACCAATAACATCATAATGGGGTGCTCCAATTATATTTTTGACAATGAAATGTGGTTCAACGAGACTTTGCATTGATTATAGAGCCTTGAATAATATCACTGTTAAGAACAAGTGTCATTTGGCTCGTATCGATGATTTTTTTGATTAGATCCAAGGAGAATAGTATTTTTTGAAGATTGGTTTGAGGTCAGGGTACCATCAGTTGAAAGTAATAAAAGCAGACATTCTAAAGACCGCTTTTCTTACTAGATACTTCCATTATGAATTTTTATTTATGCCTTTGGGGTTAACCAATGGACCTACTATATTCGTGGATCTTATTAAAATAATTTTCTGTGACTTCTTGGATAAGTTTGTGGTTGTGTTTATTGATGAAATATTTTACATTACAAAAGTAAAGAGGAACATGAAATTAATTTAAGGGTTGTCTTGAAAACCTTAAAGGAATATAAATTCTATGGAAAATTAAGAAATTGTGAGTTTTGTTTATAACAAATTTCATTCCTTGGTCACATTGTTTCTAAAAATTTTATAATTTTTGATCCTGTTAAAACAAATGTTGTTGAAGAATAGCCAATATCCACAAATATAACCATGATCCATAGTTTTCTTGGTTTGGAAGGCTATAATAGAAGGTTTTTTGAATATTTTGTGCAATTATCTAGCCCACTAACTAAGTAATATCGAAAAGGTGTTATGTTAATTTAAACAAAAGAATGTGATTATTGTTTTGAAGAATTGAAAAGAAGATTGGTGAATGCTCCAGTTTTGGAATTACCTTCCACAGATGGAAATTTTTTTATCTACAATGATTCTTCGTTGAAAGGACTTGGTTGTTTCCTAATAAATAATGATCTGGAAAGTTCTTATGCTTTGTGTTAGTTGAAACCACATGAGTTAAATTACCCTACACATGATTTTGAATTAGATACTATTTTATTTTTGCTTTAAAAATTTGGAGGCATCATCTGTATGGAGTAAAATGTGAAATATATACTTACCACAATAGTTTTAAGTATATATTTACTCATAAATAATTGAATATGAAACAAAAGAGATGGCTGGAATTAATCAAGGATTATAATTGCATGATTCATTACCATCCAAGAAAAGAAAATAATGTGGCAGATTCTTTGAGTAGAAAAGGTAATGCAACATTAACCATGTCACGTTTGGAACAAGATCCTTTGATTAACGATTTGATAAATTGTGGCTTAGAATTTGTGGTGTAGTAAATTTCTCTATTTTTTTGAGGTATCAGTGAAATCATCTCTATCAGAGAGAATTAAGAAAGCACAGAAGGAAGAAAGTGAGTTGAAAAAAATGATGAATTGGTTTAGAAATGTATGTTTTCTAAATTTAACATTGATAATAATTGTATTTTGAGATTTGAGAAGAGATTATGTGTGCCTTATGATTGACAGTTGAAGAAAGAGTTGTTATGTGATGCTGATAGTTACATGCTTTTAGTTCATCCAGATAGTACTAAGATGTACATAGATCATCGTGAGTATTACTAGTGGGATGGAATGAAAAAAGATATTGTTGAATTTAAAGTGAGGCATTTGAATTCTCAACATGTTAAAGTATATCGGCTGTTACTAAAAGGTATTTTATAGCCTATAATGGTTCCATAAAGGAAATGGGAAAATGTATCCATGGATTTATTTGTGGGATTATCGAAGACATCTTGAGGTAATAATGCAATCTAGGTTATTGTTGATCAATTGACTAAATCCACTCATTTCCTACCTATTCGAGATACTCTATATCTCGATCAATATTCTCGGTTGTATGTTAAAGAGATAGTTAGGTTTCATGGAGTTTCCCTCTCCATTGTACTTGATTATGATCCATGTTTTACTTCTAACTTTTGGAAAGCCCATCAGAAGACCTTGGGTAGTAAATTAAATTTTAGTACATCTTTTCATCCGCAATCAGATGGGTAGTCAGAACGAACAATTAAAATATTGGAAGATATGCTACATGATTACTCAATGGATTACCAGAGAAGTTGGGACCAGCATCTTTATTTGGTTGAGTTTTCTTATAAAAATAGTTTTCATTCTAGTATACAGATGGCACCATTTGAGTCATTATATGGAAAGCGGTGTCGAACTCCATATTTTTTGGATGAAGTGGGTGAAAGTATGATAATGAGACCATAATTTTTAGAAGAAATTGTAGAAAAAGTTAAACTGATAAAAAGGCACCTGTGAACAGCTTAGAGAAGGCAAAAAAGTTGTGCTGATAACCAAAGGAAGGATCATTCTTTTGAGGTAGGTGATCATGTCTTTCTTAATGTTTATCCATGTAAATGTGTGGTTAATTTTGGTAAGAAGGGAATATTTATTATGAGGTACATTGGACCCTATGAAATTCTAAAACATTGGGATCAGTTACCTACAGAGTGTATTTACCTCTATGTTTATCACAGTTACACAATGTCTTTCATGTTTCAATGTTGATAATGAATATGCCGAATCCATATTATGTTTTGAGTCCATAGGTAGTCCAGTTGGAAGAGAATCTTCCTTATGAGGATCAACCATTCTAAATTCTTGATCATAGAAAGAAAGTGTTGCAGAATAAATTGATTCATCAGGTTATGTTTTTGTGAAAAAACTTCATGGTTTAAGAGGGAACATGGGAATCTGAAAATGCTACGAGGGATAAATACCCCCACTTATTTGATAATTGAATACAATTATGAGGACACGATTTTAAAAATGGGGGAAGGATATAACATCCCGGGTAAATAAAGATTATGAAATTTTCATATTTATTAAAATTTGTGAATTAAATATTAATTTAAAATTAAAGGGGATTCTATATTTGATGCCATACCCGACATGAAACAATGTATTTCTCCAAAGTCTTATGTTCCATACAATGTTGAGTTATTCCAAAAAATAATAATATATTATTATTTAAAATGGTAGTTAATGCCCAATCGTTGTATTGGAGATAATGAAAGGAACAAAACATATTATTATTAAACATATTTGTTAATTTTTTTAACATTTATCTAATAAAATTTAGAGGCTTAAAATAAGAATGAATCCAATTTTAAGCACAAATACCATAATATTTTTAAAAGGTAGATTTCACACCTTTTGATGGAGAACCCTTTTTTAATCTAGTTTTTGTCACTTTTATATGTTTTATTTGGCCAAATAAACTTATTATTTATAAACGAGATGTCAAAATTTACTTTGGTTAATTTATTTGTATTTTTCTGATAAAGATCTTTTTTAAATGAATAGTGAAAAATACTGCATTTTATGTCAAAATTGTATTTTCATTTGATTTATTCATATAGTTATATTAAAATTTTAATTTGTTTTAAAGTGTAATCATATTCTATTTTTACCATTTAATCTAATTTTTGACATTGGAGGTAATTTCACCATTTAATTATACATAAACACATGTCAATCTTTTGATAGTTATTATTTTTTAATAACATGCTTTTTGGTTTTGACAAAATGAATTAATTTGAAATTAATTTATCAATATTATATGTTTTGAATTTCCAAAAATGGATTCCATATTTAGAATCATGAAGTCAAAGTTATGTAAATAGGAAACTTTTAGTTTTAGATATTATGAATAGTAACTTCAGTAAATATTTTATTTACTATTGTTTAAGGGTAAATCTGGAAAATAAGGGTAAAATAATAATATTATAATAATATTAAATTACACTAAAACCTATAATAATCCAATTGGATGACATATGTCCGACCATGGTCATCCTTGGGTCGATTTTAGGACCCCATATATCCACTTGTGGGTGAAAATGACATTTAATTACATTTAATTTAAAGTTAAGGAAAAAATAACAAAAACATATATCTTTTAGTAAAAAAAAATTTATATGGGGTTATATAAGTTATATTTTATACTATAGATGATCATTATAAATATAGAAATATTTCTTACATCGTGGTATTTTAATTATAATTTTTAGAAATCAAATAGATAATGTTATTTATGACACAATGGTGATGTAGTGATTACCTTATTAATTAATGATTTAAATAAATGAGATTATAATTATAAAAATATATTTATTTTGAATCTATTTATGTTATCCAAGAATTTTATTGATGATTATTACTTGTTATCTTTGAAATAATGAATCTTTTTTTCGATATAATCAAGTTATGAATTTTTTGAATGTCATGATATGAATTGTATAAAAATTGACATAAATGTGTTTTTAAAACAAATATTATTTTATTAAATGATATAATATTACTAAAAATATAATATTCATCAAAATGGATTATATAATGTTTAAAATGTCATTAATTAACCACTTTTTGTTAGATTGGTATTTTATGGTAACTATATTAACCATATAGTTTTAATACACAAGAAGGCCTGGAAAGAGTTAAATTAGTTAACTAAGGGTTAAAGCTAAATGATAAGGTTAAATGTTAAATAATAACCTATCTAAAACCTATTGGATGGGAGTATTTATAAAAATTCTCATCTTATATTTGAATTAAATGAGTTTAGGTCCTTTTAATAATCAAAATTTAGTTTATAATAAAATAATATTTCAAACTTTCCTAAAGTACCCCCTCCCTCTTTTAAAAGGCGACACACTATATCCCGTACTGATACCTTTCAATACCCATTGGATCTTCCGAAATCTGATCCAATAATCTCCCAACATTCCTAACTTCCCCCTTGAATCCTTTCCCTTGGAATAAAGAAATTCAAGAAACCTTTTTGTCTCAAATCAAAAGAAGTTACCCAATTTGAGGTAATGCCTTATCTCAATTCCTTTCCATTATTTTTCCCTCTCTACTCCCAATTATATATTTATTATTTTTTATATAAAAACACCAGTATCCTAAATATACTAGGTTTTTGGTATGATATGTATTCAAACTACACTTACACACACCTCTTTCTAATTGATTTAGAACATACTGTTTATGTGGATGGAGAACTACTACCACACAAAAGGATGATTGTTCAATATTATTTTACCACCTCTTATTGTGGACATTATGATATAACTATAATAATATATGATATTTATTTTATTTATTTTATCTATATACTTCTTTTACTCTCATTTATAACATACCTTTATGCTTTTCATGTTGTATAAATACGATAATTTCATTTGAGGAAGTGCGGACTACTGCCCTTTCAAAGTGATATGACTCGTCCAATCCATAAATGAAACATATAAATTATGGAATTAATGAAAATATGTATCATATATGATATTATATTTTAATTATAACATACCTAGGTATCATTAAGTTTTCATTCCTTTAAATATGAAAAAGAAATGAAGGTAGCCTTCATGCGTATGTACGTTTTACCATGTTCATGAACGGTGCCTTACATTTCTTATCTAAAAATGATAAGGAATATTATAAATACATATATACTAGATATATGTGATATATATGAATTATAGTTTGTAGATAATATACTTTTGACCACAGGGAAAAATGGTAATTATAACATGATCATTTAATACTCAAGTACCCAATATCGAAAAACCATCCGATATTAACTTAAATAATTATGTAATTTTAATAATGTGGTAATAAGTGATATAAAAAGGAATAATAAACTTGAAAAAGGTTCTAAGAAATTATTAATTAACTTATATTTATTATTCATGAAACTAAATAACAAATGTTTCATGTCAGGCATGAGGTAAGGGACATCACCTCAATCTCCTTCCATTAAGGAATGTTTTCATAATATACACATACTTTTTTAAATGGTGTATAATAAACCCCTTGTAATTTTACATTAATTCAAATGGAATCTTTTTTCTACGAAGTAATTTACTAAATTAAAAAAATAATGTTTTTTAACATATGTGGTAACAACAACCCTTCTGTTGCCACAAACATTATTTGATATTTGGATTCCTTAAAAAGTTATGATGTTTTTAAATAGAAACTAAATACCATAAAACCTTTTTACATATTTTGGTATGGAAAATGTTTTTTTAATGGATTGAGTACTTCAATATCTTGAAATGATTTCAAGTGATTGAAATGAAATGTTATTAGTGAAATTTTGATATTTTTAATATTTTACGTGTTATGATAGTCTAATGGAACTTGGAAATTTGATGTGTGGTTACGTGATAAACCAATTATGAGTGGTTAATTGATAAACCAAATGACGGGTGGTTCTATGATAAACCAAGGATGGGTGGTTACTTTATAACCTCCAATGCATTGGGTATGGAAGTCAGCCGTATGGCTATTCCATTTAGTGGTATGTGGGGAATTCAACTGTATGGTTATTCCAATTTAGTATGTTTATGTCCCATGTTACCTTTATATGCTATACGTTACTTTCTATGGGATTTGTGGTAATCTTTAGCTTACAAAAAAAGGTAATAAATGTTATTATATTTAGTGATGTTTTTTTTTACTTCCAAAAAATGAAAGGTATTAATTTATGATAAAGTATTCATGGTTTAATTGTTGTTTTTAAAAACTAATAGTTTTCCTTCTTTATATAACCATTACTAACTTTTAATGATCAAATAATGTTTTAAAATGTTTTTCACTGGACTGAAAGATGAATAGGGTCAAGAACGGGATCCAGGAAAAGTCATGCAATTTAAATCATGGAACTAAACATGTCTCTTTCTAAAGTGTTTTTGTTTTATGAAAAAAATGGATGGTGAGTAGATGTGAATACTTCTAATATTAAATTTGTTATGTATAAGTTATGACCAAATTCGCTAAATCTCTAAACCTTAAAATATCCTCAATGTGAATTATTAACTTAATTCAATATTATTTAATGTTTAAGTTCGAGGCCTTATAAACTCAGACCAGTTATCGGTATTCATGATTTTAAAAAAATTAATATATATGATTAGATTTAAAAATATATATTTTGAAAAAATATCCATATTTATTCCAATATTTATGAACATACAAGATTCACAAACCATTCTACATTCTCTTTATTAACGGATTTTGTTTTATATTTCTCAATTGTTGTTTGGATTCTCATCCATATATTTGTTTGTATCATGAGATCTTCAATAGTTGGTTCTTAAATTTCATTATTCATAATCACATAACTATGCTCTAGAAAAAAATTATACTTCTATAAGTGTAACATTTGATATCATTCCAACTGATTGTTTAATAATAAGAAATATTTTTTATTTCCCATATAGTTGAGATTTAGTCGATGTTTCATCAATAGGTCCAACTCGATTGAATATTACCTCAATATAATCCCAGTATCTTGAAAAAAAGTTAATAAAATATTTTTCTAGATATCCATCATAAATAGAGACTTCAGGATGAGCATTTTTTTTCACATATGATTTCAAATGACAAACATATATGTGAAATAAAATAAATAAAACATAATTATGTATTTAATTATGTTCCCATAATTTTTTACATAATATTAAATAACTATAAATAAATTACCTCTCAATTGGATAAATTCATTAATAATATAGAATGCCTAAAAATTTAGTAACTTTGACCAAATTCACAGTTAAATGTATCAAGGTAGTAAAAAATGATGATGGAAAGATCATCTCCATTGTACAAGGTGTTAATTTAAATATCTCTCAAAGGTTTTCAATATCATCTATTTGTAGATCTTTCTCACATAATTGTTTAAAAAATGTGAAAATTAGTTGTACAAATAGAGTAGCATTTTCAGGTAAAAATGTATGCAATGCCAATAATAGTAACTGTTATAACAATATATGTGAATCAGAGATTTTCAATCCACATAACCTATGAAGAATTAAGTGGACACACATTGATATGTTACTTTAATACCCATTATGTACCTTAACATGCTTTAAAATTTTATTTAATGTATCTTTATCCCTATTTTTCATTGAAAAAAATTATAGAGCACAATATCCATTATCATATGGTTAGAGATCTTGAATTATGTTCATTGAATGTAAGTCCTTTCGTGCATTAATATGGTCCATAAATTTTCTATTATCACTGAGAAATTTTAATAAGAAGTTGTTACAGTCATTCTTCTCAATATGAATAACATCAAAATTATTCTACAACAAATAAATTCCAAATAGGGAGGTTTGAATAATATACTTTTTTTATTCAATTTTTGCATTCCAATTTCACATTAGGATGAACATTGACCTCATTTATCACTCTAATTAAAATCATGTACCTTCCCAATTTCTGTTTCAACATTTCCAAGTTGTTCCAATATTTCAGAAACTATCAACAACTTTGGAGGTGGTCCATGATCAATATAACCATTGAATTTTAACTTTTTTAACCAAAATCTATAAGATTAATCGATAAATATTTATGGACTCAAGAAGAACCATTTTTAAATATAAGGTAGTCATTATAGCTCAAAATAAAAGTTAAAACAAGAAATTCCAGACCCTCATATGTGTTATATTAAATAATATCACATGTCCAGGGAAGTCACTAATGGTCCACATTAGAGCAGCATGCATTTTGAATTTTTTTCTAGAATATGAATCATATATCTTAACACTATTTCTCCAAAACTTATGTAATTATTCAATTAGAGGTTGTACTTATATATAAATATCATTTAAAAACAATTCTAGGAATAATCATCAAAACGATAAAATATATTATTTCATACACATCCACAAAGGTTTATTTTAATGGATCAAAAAAATCCAGATGAGATAACATGTGCTCAAAGTCCCAAATATAATTCCCCAAACATAGTTTCCCAAATTCAGCTCATTTTTTTATTACATTGTAATGATCACAAGAAAAAAATATCATGAATTTCTGATCATTTTATTAGCCTTGGGAAGACTAGATACCAAAAAAAGTTTTACATTAAATACTAAAATGAAAAACAACATATTATTCCCTTTGAAAACTCTTATATCCCTTAAAATATCCCTAAAATTCAATCATATTATAATTTTTGCAACCTAAAAATAATAATAAATAGGTGATCTTAGATTCTCTATAAGGATAAACAATATAGTGGAAGCTTTCAAAAATCAGTATGAACTTTTAAGGAAAGGAA
This sequence comes from Viscum album, assembly GCA_963277665.1. Classification (NCBI taxonomy): domain Eukaryota; kingdom Viridiplantae; phylum Streptophyta; class Magnoliopsida; order Santalales; family Viscaceae; genus Viscum; species Viscum album. Next base: position 1,427,598,487 of record OY728161.1, read on the forward strand.
TTAAACTAAAACACAAGCCTTTTAAACATAAACATCAGTATAATATACCGAGAAATAAATCAAATGATTCCATTTAAGCATTTCAAATGATATTATACTAATCTAATAATCATATGTTATATCAATAACTAATCTCATATTGAGGGAATGCATAATGTCGAACAACGTTACCATAACATCAAGGCCTCATTTCATGACCATAAATAGACATACCGTCAGGGGATTATTCCAAGACAATAGTTTGTCTCATTAGACCTACCGATGCATTGAGGGGATCTAGAGGTCCCCACCCATCACATACTATGTCCAGTGCATTCCTCTTATGAAAGGGGTAAACATAACATAAACATTATTTTGAAATCTAGCATAGGAAATGTTAATACATTAAACATAAACCATTAATGGTATCAAAATAGTACATCGAATATCAAATATATGACAAAATATTCAATACAATATGGAATGTTGTATCATAAAAATCAAAATCAATTAAAAAAATCCAATAAAGGATGTTTACATAGATTAAAATAATCTAATAAATTCCTTAAATCTCTTTGACAAAAATATCCATTTTTTACATTGAAGTCATTTAGAAGCTACAAAATTATAAAAGAAAACATTTATTTTAAAAATAAACTTGTAATATTTTAACTAAATCACAAAAATTTTAATGTGTCATAGTGGAAGAATGCAGTTTCTTGCGCCATATAAGATATAAAACATTCCTTCCATCATTTGTTGAAAAGGTTACAAAGTACCTTGTTTGGAAAAAAACAGAATGATTACATTCAAAAAAATTTATAAAAAGTAAAAAATGGGTAAAAATAACTTTAAAAAATTGTCGATAATATTTTGAATTACATTTTATGAAACATAGACATGGACGATAAAGATGTCCAAGTAGATTCTTACGTATAAACAATCATGAATAATAATGAGATTGTGAAATTAACCCTTGCCTTGTACTTTCGTTTAGTTGAGGGTGAATTAACATCCTATATAATGGTTAAATCAGGTTATTAAATTATACTAGGACCATGTCCATAATTATGTTATCATATATGATCCTTTTATGTCATTTGGTTAATAATATTTCAGTATTACCATTCTTTCAAGTGTTAACTACATCATTTTCTTATGCATGTTTTGTTGTGTAAGACATGTTTTTTTATGAAAAAGATGTATTTTATTCATATAAAGAATTATATAAGGTTTATAATTAATATTTTTATTCATTATATAAATTTTATAATCATTCTTGATTTGTTAACATAGAAAATGAATCTCATCACATCATGGAGATGATAGGTCTTACGTACGCACAAGCGATGATATCATTCTCATAATGGTTAAATGGTATGAAATTAGATGGTATATTAATTATAAAGAATAATTATCATGTTATATTCATTACTTATATCCATTATAAACATCATTAACATGCCCATATAAGGTATCGTGGAATAACAAATTACACCACGACATGGATATGTTAAGTTGTACGTACGCGTGCCTGGTGATATTGTTATTTTTATGATGAATAAAATGAGATATATGGTTGTATTTTGATTATAATAATATCTCATTATATGTATGATATTGTAGTTATTACTTTTGTATCTAAAAAACATAGAAATAGGAAGTAGAAGATGAAAAGAACTATGAAAGAGGTGATAAAACAATTACCTCTTTTTCAGGTATATCCTTTGGATTTTCACAAAATGACTCCTTAGGATGGATTTATATGCAATGTACAGCCTCTAAAAAGTATTGAGGAATGTTTTGAGTGAAAATTAGTAGGTTTTTTCAGAGAAAAAAGGATTTAGATGTTTGAATTAAAGAGAAGAAGATTTCCTTTTTATAAGAGAGGGGATATGTGCTTTAGGAAACTCTTAAAATATTATATTAATATAAATTAATTTTCAATTCAAAATGTATACAAAGTTAGTTTATTTGAGTCTAAAATGAGTTTAGGCCAAAATATCATCAATAAAGTAATTTTAAACATGTTTACTTCATAAAAGTAACATTATATTTTGGCATTAACAATTTGTGAAAGAATTTAACATGTATAGTGACAACATGTCTTTTTACACTATTGGGTTAATATATTTACTATAAAATGCCCAAAAGTCCCCAATTGGATCATTTTTGAAATATTTAATACTATACAAGTTAGTTTTATGAACTTTATATTTTTATAAATTTTATAATGTTTAATAAAATATTATTTATTTTAAAGTGACATTTATTTCAATTTTTATACTCTTCAATATTTTCATTTTAAAAAAATATCAAAAGATCAAAATAACTTCTAAAATATGCAACCAATATGTCACTAACATGTGTATGTTATCTATAAAATTCTTTAATATCCTTAATTAGTTAAAATTATAATTATTTTAGTATTTTTAATATCATTTAATTCATATTTATATTAATAAAATATTTTCTACATCACTATTACATCATAATTAATGGTAATTATATAATCTCTAAAAATTATAAATAATTTAAATAATTTAGCAAATTATTTATATTTTTAGAGACTATTTATAATCTATTTTATCTTTTGGATATCCCTATAATAAAATTAGTATGATTTTAAGAAATGAGTGCGTGACATTTTTGTCACATTAATTAATTATAATAATATTCATGTTGTATTCATTGAAAAGGGTCCATAAAATGAATCCATTAAAAAAAGGTGATATGGGTCGAATTTAGTCATAAAAAATGATTTTGAGAGGTTTTTTAGTTATTTTATATTATTATTTTTACCCTTAATTGCTCGATTTTCGCTTAATCGCAGTAATAAAAAAACTTACAAAATATACTATTCATAATATCCAAAAAAATAAAGTAACCAATAAAAATAATTTAGACCCAATGATTCCAAATATGGAATCCAGTTTAAAAAATTTAAAATTTTGAAGTTATATTAATTAATTTAAAATTATTTCACATTGACAAAATGAGAAAACGAGTTTTTCGAAAGTAAAAACTATCAAAAGATTTATATGTGTTTATATTTAATTTTAATGTGATAATTATTCCAATGAACTATATTATATTAAATTATAAAAACATAATATATGTATACATTTTTACCAGCTAAAAGGATAACCTAATAATAAAAACATTATATGAAAAATAAGTTTTTTATTAAAATGTAGTATTTTTCACACTTCATTAAATTATGAAATCTATTAGAAAAACACCAAAAAATTGTCCAAACTAAATTTTTATGTCCTTCTAAATAAGAAGGTTATTTTTTAAAACTGAATATATAAAAGTGTCAAATATTGGACTTAAAAATTTTTCTCCATTAAAAAGCAGTAAAATTGCATTTTTTGAAAAATACTTATTTTATTCGAAAAATTGAATTTTTTCTTATATAATTTTTGAGAAACACATGAGATGAATAATAAATTATATAGAATATGTGAATGTAAAAATTTGGTTAATACTATTCATAACCTATTTTTAAACGTCTAGTCATGGTGCGCTCGAACTCGGTGTTGCGTGCATCGCAAGCTATTTAATTATTTAAAAAGAAGCGTACTATGGAAGCTTGGGGTGTTACATTATTCCCTCCATAAAATAATTTCACACTATAAATTTCTATAATATCACATCATATAATGATTTGGGTGGTTCTTCATCATATGTTCTTCAGGTTCTCATGTTGCCTCTTCCATTTTATGGTTTCTCCAAAGAACCCTTACCAGAAAAGTCATTCAATTTCTCATCACTTGTTCTCTGGTATCAAGAATGTTGATTGGCTCTTCACATTAATATAGATCGAGTTCCAGTTCTATTTTTTCATAGGTGAGTACACGCATTGGGTCTCACATGAATTTCCTTAATAGTGATACATTAAACACATCATGAACTTTAGAGAGACTTGGAAGAATTTCCAAATGGTAAGCTACAAATCAAATTCATTCAAGAGTTTCCAAATGTCTGATGTACCTGGGGAATAATTTACCCTTCCTACCAAATAAAATATCACCCTTCCATGCAGATACCTTCAAGAAGACTTGATCTCCAACTTAAAATTTTGAATCCGTCCTTCTGTTATCTACATTGCTCTTTTGCCTAATTTGAGCTATTTTGATATCGGTCTAAATAGTCATTAACTTATCCATCGTTTCCTCAACATGTTCTGGGCCTATGATTTTTCTTTCACAAACATCATCCGAAAAATTCAGTGTACGACATCTCTTTCCATATAACGCTTCATATTATTCCATATGAAAACATGAATGGAAGCTATTGTTATAGGAAAATTATAATAGTGGTAAATACTGATCCCACATACCTTCAAAGATAAGTGAGCAAGATATGAACATGTCTTATAAAGTTTGAATAGTCCACTCTGATTGTCCATGATTTTGAGGGTGGTAGTCAGTGCTCAAATGAAGCTCAGTATCTAGAGACTTCTAAATAGTTTTCTATAATTGTGATTTATAATGGGGATCACAATTAGAATCAATTGTTATGGGTACACCTTTCAGTCTTACAACTTCATTAATATATAGTCTTGCAAAATTTTCAAATGGTAAATAATCTCTTATAGCAATAAAATGTGATTACTTAGTAAGATGGTCAAAAATAACCCATATCGTATCATTTCTTATGGGAGTCTTTGGTATCTTGAAGAAAAATCTCATCATAATATCATCCCATTTCCACAAAGGTATAGGAAGAGGTTTCATGAAACCTCTAGGATGTTTTCTTTTACCTTTCACCTATTGAAAACCAAACATTTTAACACATAATCTGCAATACCACTCTTCATGTTATCCCACCAAAAATTTCCTTTCAATTCTTCACACATCATAGTGATACCAGGGTGTACAGAAAAATTGGATCTATGAGCATAATCTAATAATTCCCTTTTTAGCACAGGTATAGTTGGACACAAAGCCTCTTCCTAGATTAAAGAATAATGTCTTCAAATACAAATCAATCATTCTACCATCATTCACAACATTATTTTTTTTGAAAGTCTTCACCATCATACTGAGAACTTTTTATCCTTTCCAATAAAGATGGTTTGGAATCCATTTGAAAAAAGTAGTGATGTTTCACCTTCTCTGATAATTCCAGTTACATATTTACTAGATCCATGAACATAGGATCTCTTTCAACTCACATTTTATTTAGAACTCCCTGGTCTTTTATAACCAAATCATCTTCCACCTTACTTTCCTTCCCGGGGTGGTAGTGTATTGTGTAATCATAATCTTTGAGTAGCTCAAGCCATCTCCTTTGTCTAATGTTGAGTTACTTCTTTGAGAAAATATATTTCAAAATCTTGTGATCCGTATATATCTCATATTTTTCACCATAGAGATAGTGTCTCCTAATATTCAGAGCCAATATTATCACTTCTTAATCCAGATCATGAGTTGAATAGTTTTTTTCATTAATTTTAAATTTCCTTGATGCATATGTAATAACAATATCATTCTACATGAAGACACAAACAAGTCCTTTCCTTGATGCATGACTATAAATAAAAAACCCTTCAATCTAAGATGGTAAATTCATGATAGTATCATTTACTAATCTCCTCATCATATTCTTCACAACATTCTTCACGCTCTTTGGTCCAAATGAATTTAACCCCTTAATTCATGTCCTTGGTAAATGGGATTTCCAATTGGGAAACATTCTGGATGAAATGATGATAGTAACATGCTAAACCAGTAAAACTGCTTACTATGGTTATACGTACTAGTGTTTTAAATTCTTGGATTGCATTTGTCTTTACAAGATCATCATATTTTCCATCTATAGAGACAATCAGGACAAGAAACAAAATTTCATGAATCCATGATTCACACTTTCTAAACTTCCCATACAGTTCATTTCTTCTAAGAGTCTTCTGAATAATCTACAATTTTTTATCATAGTATTTGTAGCTTTGGAGTATACAAAAATATCATCAATATATACTACAAAAAAACATAAATATATTCCTTTAACACTCTATTCATTATATCTATGAAAACATAGGGTCATTGGTTAATCCAAATGGAATTACTTTAAATTTGTAATGACCATTACTCATTCAGAATGTTGACTTTGGAATATAGTCCCTTTTTACACACAATTGATGACATCCATAATGAAGGTCAATCTTAGTAAAATATTGACCTCCATGAAGTTGATCAAATAAATCATTAATGTTAGGAAGATAATAATTGTTCATTATTTTAACAACATTTATATCTCTATATAAAATTCATAACCTCATTGATCCATCTTTTTTTCTTAACAAAAAGAATAGGGGCTCCCCATGGGGAAATATTTGGGAGAATAAATCATTTATTAATAAACTCCTCTAGTTGTTTCTTTAGATCTAATAATTATATAGTGGACATTCTATAGGGAGTTTTTATATTTTCTCTTCAATAGGGATTAAATCAATAGTAAACTCATCTTCCCTCTCTAGATTATGTTTAGGTTAGTCCTCTAGAAATACATCAATATATTCTCATACAATAGGTACATACTATATTTAAATATTTTTTTCTTAATTCCATGATGCTATTTCTTATTCATTACCAAGAATATCATTCAGTAAAGTTACTTTTGTTGGATTTTGATAAGAATCTAGTGATTAAGTTTCTTCTCTAAAGATAATGGGTTCTACTTCTTCCTCACTAATTACAACTTGCTTCTTCTTGAAATAAATTTTGACATCATATTTTGATAGCCATTCAATATAGAGTATTATATCATGTTTGACCATAGGTATAATGTTAATGTCTCCAGATAAAGTACATTTATGCCATAATGGGAACAAACTGAAAAATCCTTGTTCCCATGAGACTTCCCTTATGGGTTTTGACTGAAAATTCCCTTGTTAATGTGAATTGGAAATATCTATTTTTTAAGTAAAACTATGTTTTTATAAAGGAATGCGAGGATCCATAATCAAATAAATCTTTGGCTATATTTGAGGTAATGATTATAGTACCTTCCACAATAGCATTAGGAACGTCATCCTTAGCCATTTGGATCACAAAAGCATGGCCTTCCTCCTTTGGACATTTCTGGGGAAAGTTTCCTTCACTAGTAGGACAATCATTTTTATAATGTCCCAAATCTTTTCAATTGTATCATTGAACATTTATAGCTTCTTTCATCCCCTTAAAATCCGAAGCTTGATGACCTTTTTCTCCACACTTGTAACAAACTCCTATCCACTTGAGGTAAGTACCATGGTGATTCTTCCAACAATTATTGCAGGGTGGAATGTAAAATATTCAATTCTTCCCATTAATTCTTTTTACAGAGTGTTCAGTGTCCCTCTTCTTCTCTTGATTTACTTTAAAGTCATAGGGCTTATGTATTTCCTTTTATGAATTGATAACACATGAGATTTTATCTCTATATGATCAGAAATATTATGAGACCAATACCCGTTAGAGGAATGGTTATTGCCTACCAAAGATTTGATCAATCTAACTTATTGGGATGCGTATTATTTCTACATCATTCCTTTCTAACCTTGTTAAGTTAGCTTCATACTTTGCAACATTCTCATTCTTCTACCACAGGCTAAAAAATTTCCTCTCCATATCTTCTCGTAGATGACGAGGAATTTATTTTTCAAGGAAGAGTTATTTAAATTTCATCCATTCCATATATTTTACCTCTTCATTCTCTTTCATGTTTTTGATTTAATGACCACCATTGATCTACATATCCTGAGAGATAAAAGAATGTCACAACAAGTTTTCCCCTTTCATTACTCCCCAAAGTAAGAAATGGTTTCTCTAAAGAAATTATCCACTTCTCAACTAAAATGAGATTTGTAGTCCCATTTTATATAGTTGTTTTTTTTCTCATTAGGTATTATAACATTGATCCTTAGAATTGTGGATTAGGGTTCTCTATATGGGTAATGTTATTATTCATAACCTGAGTAAGTTTTCCTAGAATAATTATAAGTTATTCATCACTAGTTTTATCACTATCTTTCATAGGAGGGAAATCTGTACATAGATAATGCGCATTGATACAATTTTCATTCCTTCAACTAGACACTATTTTTAAACAATGGAATACACTACATTAGGTTATGAATCATAATGCATAATTCCAAACTACTAAAATAAATTGAATAATTTATGCATATCTAATCCATAATCCTAAAAATGGATTCTTCAGGGACATATGTTATTATAATTAATTCAAAATGGGTTTTTATGAAAATGTGATTTATACAAAACATATACTCTAGGAGTGTCAAACTTTGTGCACAATAAGATCTGTTTTTGTGTACTAGGTTACCCTGAGTCAAGCCTAGAACACTTGGTTTGACTTATTAATCCTAGGTACATTTGTGCTAGAACCACATATAATTGTAGTGTCCAGATAGGGATTTATTTTCTAATAATACACACATAATTCTCTACATTACCAACATTTTATGATGTTCTTATAAATTTATCCTATAATTCGGTCTTAGGGGTAATGTTCTCTAATCAAGGCTTTTCTAAATCTAGTTTCCTATGTTTGTACTTAAATTCCTCTGATAGCAACTGTAATTCCCTGACCCTAGTTTCCAAGAGTTAGTGAATTATTTTATAACATTAGCAAGGTAACAATAAAATCAAATCCTGAAGGGCCGATCAGTTTAGTAGCCTTGTAAATATGAGATATAAACATAGGTTTTACTTTACAGCATGAAATGCAAAACAAAAAAATATCCCTTTTGAAAACTCTCTTATAACATATACTAACCCTATAGGTTAATAATAATATATTTCTCCACATCCTAGGAAAAATTAAATATAATAAATGGGTGAGTGAAGATTCTTAGTAAGGATAAACAATATATTAGAACCAGTTATAAATAAGCCTAAACTTTTAGGTCAAGGTATAAAACTGATACACAAGCCTTTTAAACATAATATTCAGCATAATATGGAAACAAACAAATAAAATAATTCCCTTTAAACATTCACTTGGAAATTCTACAAGTCAAATAATCACATGTAATATCAATAACTAATATCAAAATAAGGGAATTCATACTGCCATACATCATAACCATACCATCAAGGCCTTGTGTCAAGACCAGAAATAACCATACTATCAAGGCCTTATTTCAAGACACTAGTTTTCCTCATTAGACCTACTAATGTATCGAGGGGCTATAGAGGGCCCCACCTGTCACTTACTAAGTCCAATTCATTCCTTTAATGAAAGGTCTGAAACATAACATAAACATTCATATTAACACTTGAATACGAATTATTAACCCTTTAACCACAATCCTTTAGTGGTATCAAAATAACACATCCATAGTAAAATATATCATAAACCCTTCAGTACAATATGGAAGATTGTATTATAGTAAATCAACCTCAACTAATCATAAAAACCAACAAATGATGTTTCCATATATGGATATAATCAAATATATTCATTAAAACTCTTTGAGAGAAATATCAATTTTACATTAAAATTATTTAGAAGATGCGAAATTATAATATAGAAAATTTATTTTGAAAATATCCTTGTCATCTTGTAAGAAATCATCAAAATTTTAAGGTTTCGTAATGGTTGAAAATTTCCACTTGCACCATATAAGTTAAAAAAATCATTTATTTGTCGAAACATTTATAAAGTACCTCATTTTGAAAAAGGGAGAAATATTTCGATCAAAATGTTTTATAATAAATGTAAATCGGTAAAAATCACTTTAAAAAAAATTCAATAATATTTTGAATGACATTTTATAAATATGGACATGGAAGATAAATATGTCCTGGTATGTACTTATGTATAAACAACCTCAAATAATAAAGAGATTGTCAAATTAAACCATACATTATACTTTCCTTTAGTAGAAGGTGCATTAAAATCATGTATGTTGGTTAATGAATGTTATTAAATTAAAAAAGGACCATATCCATATTTATGATATCATATATGATCCTCTTATATTTTTTGTTAATAATATTTTGTATTACCATTTTTGTGTGTGTTAACTATGTAATTTTCTTTTGAATGTTTTGTTGTGTAAGTCATGTTTGTTATAAAAAGGATGTAATTTATTCAAATACAAAATAAGATAAGGTTAACAATTATTATTTTTACTCTTAATAGAATTATAATCATTGTAGGGTCCTGAAAATTATTCCAAGGGAAGAAAATACCCACCTAATCACATTGCATAAGGAATTATGCACATCTATAAGTTTATCACGGAGAAGGGACTCAAATTGAGTTGAATTTATTTAAAGGAACCTGAAGGAATTCATGTTTTTAAGTGGCCTGCGTACCATCACAGAGAATGGTATGTGAAGAAGAAGGACCAAGAACTGCCAGGTATGTGGGACGGTCTGCAAACCGCCGGCCCACGAGGTGATGGCCAGCTAGCAAGGACAACCACAAACTACATGGAAGACGGACTGCTTACAGTGCCTCAAACCCCTTAGTTCATGGATTAAGAAGATAGACAGGGTTTTATGATCCTTTTTCACCAACCAAAGTCTCCACGAACCTCGGTTGACCGAGTCTTCTAAGGGTTAGAAAATTGCTTCAATGGGCCGCCGCAAATGGTGTTGTGTTCCCAGTAGATATAATCATTATGATGCTCTATAAAAGGAGAAAAGTAAAATAAGAGAAAAAAAGGAGGAGTAAGAGATGAGATAGATATAAGGAAGGACAGGTGATGAAAGCTTCTGGAAAACACAGAGGATGCATTTCGACTTCCGGCCTGTTTCATCGGCAAAGCACGAACCACAAACAACTTCCTCCATAGGTACAGTTGGATGCGAACCATAAAAATGGGGGAATTGAATAATAATAATTGAACCGAAAACCCAACTATTAAACCATGAAGAAAATACTTCTCACGGATGAATTTCCCACCAATGGTACTTCACCCGACCCTCCTTCAATATAGTTCTTTGTGTAGCGTACCACTATGTGGACTGAACATGGTGTCGTGTACCCAATCGGTATGCAGACATAATCCAAAGCGGTGTGGTTGGCCGCATACCACTTTGTTACGTGGTTAGAGATACCCATGCTTGTATACCACACTAGTATGCAAATGGACCTCCTCCCACGTACCACTATGGTATGCATAGCCTTCCTGATCCCACATGAGAAACCCATATGCACAATGGGGTGTTTTCGGGTATTGTTCCTTCTGTTTCCAACCTCACAAATCCATTACCGTCTAGTCTTCCATGATCCCTCTACAAACCGGTCCTCCGGAACCTGGCCAAATCCTCCTCCAAAGCTACCAGAACCGTATTATCTGGCCATCGGTCGCATCATCACGCCCCATTGATTCTACATACCCACGGTAAGATGAGTCAAAAAGGCCCTCCCAATAAAGGTGAATGATTCAAGAATGCATGTAAGGCTAAATTCCCACAGTTATCTGGATTCCAACCTTGGGATTCCAATGTGGACCTCCCTATTCTTGGGATTAGGGGTGATCACTTGATTTTACATTCAATGAGGAAAAATGATCAGTCAAAGGTGTTATGTTTTCTCCCCCTTTTGATGAGGAAAAAACTCCTCCCCTACCTAGAACTTGTTCTGGGGACCTCCCACTTAGGTGAGTCCCCAATCTTCTGAGGTAGAGATGTATGACCTTTGATTCCATTTCACATGGAAAGGTTCATCGCTCCACACCCTCTCCCATGGTCACCCCGACCTATTCCTCTACAGGCTCTCCCTACCCCACCAGTAGGGGAGGAGGCATGTGCATTGCTGAATCTTTCAAATCTTCTTGTTTCACACACCATGCACGAATCAAATGGGATTAGAGGTTTCTAGGGATTAAAACATCAGCACATCATTTAAACTATGAGATCTCTAATTCCAAACCAAATCTTGATATGTAGGATACCAACTAGAAGTCATGAGCTCAAAAGGGTTCCCATTTATAATGGGGTCCACCCAATCATGATTATCAAATGGGAAGATCCCATGTGTAATCCCCACACATTCTGAACTGTGAGAACTCTAATTCCTTATCAAATCAGTATACATAGGATGTCTACTAGAAGGCCTGAGCTCAAAAGGGTGCCCATTCATAAAGGGTTCCACACAATCACGATTATCAAATGGGAAGCTCCCATGCTTAATCCCCACACAATCGGAACTACAAGAACTCTAATTCCTGAACAAATTTGGATACATAGGATACCTACCAGGAGGCCTGAGCTCAAAAGTGTTCCCATCCCAAAAGGGTCAACCCAATCATATCTATCAAATGGGAAGCTTCCATGGGTAACCCCATACATTCCAAAATATGTGGGTTCTGATTACTCTCCCAAGGATATGTGAGAATCCTTCCCTATGGGGCCTAATCCCAACATTATGTAACCTTCCATCCCCTCAAGATGACGATAATCTTCAGAGCACCTTACAATGTGGCTAAGTCAGCATCACCTTCGTGGCATCAAACATATTCATGCTCAAGACGATCCTGCAACCCAAGGGTAGCTCATGGACACACTCTTTTGGAATGAACCAAGGACTCACAAACATATGAACGTGACTTAAATCTGTAAGAGAGTCCCAGAACAGGCAACAATCTTCCCCTGGAAGGGTGTGGTGAGGCTGAACTCCCATCCTATCGACTAATGGAGTTCTCAAGTGTCATTGGCCAAATCGTCATCCAACGAGTGCCTGACTTTGGAAACCAGGTCCATGAATCAGGGATACCAGGGATGTTGGGCGTTCTTGGCTCTACGAATAAACCCGTTAGAGACCATCCAAGGAAGTTATATCTAAGAAAGACCGATTTCAGGAGTGCTTGACCCCCACACAATTACCAGCTTGGACCAACAGTTTTCCGCATGGTTAATTGAACCTTATTTAAAGGATAATGATGATGAAAGGGTCGAAAAAATGGAGTGGTAAACTTGAAAGGGGCCCCTCTATATAGAAAAGGGATATGTGATGATCCTCATTATGGAATTTCCACACCGCTCGTAAATGTGCCACCTCAGAGGTAGAACAAACACGGTGAACCCGACATGAATCATTAACCAAGGTGGTAATTCTACCCGAATGATAAATGACAAAAGGATAATGCACGTTGAACCATTTTTTTTCCTAGGTATGCACAAAACATGAAACCTTGGGGGTGGAACTAAAATGGTGAACCCAATGTGAATTCTTAACCAAGGTGGCGGTTCTACCCCAAATGATAAAAGGAAAAAAGGAAACTTCACGTCAGACCATTTTGTTCACCTCGATATGCTCTAAATGTGCCACTTTGGAGGTGGAACAAAAATAGTGATCCCGACATAAATCTTTAACCAAGGTGGCGGTCTCACCCCACTCAAGCACCTTCTCCCCACAACGAAAGAAAAGGGGAAGGGGAGAAAGCTGAATTTCCAAATATACATGTGTTTAAAGTAATTATACTTTAACGATGTTTAGTGGTCTGTATGTCATAAATATATTGAAGGTTTCTGTAGAGTGACCTTCGATCCAAATGAAATCCCTACGATCCATGAAGATGCCTGCATTAGAGATTCTGCGGGCAGTCGAGCCCTCAACGAAGAGAAGAACCCCTTCGCATACCCAGCATCTTCAATGCTGGGTGTCCAATACACTGATCAAAGAGTACCACCAAAATAGTACTCTCCCCAAGATGGAGCCCGCAAGACAAGCCCTATAGTCTGCGAAGGTCCGACAACCGCCTCTTCAGCCGCTGTCGGTACCTTAACACATGGCGGCCCTGATGGTCTTCTCAAACCATTTTGGGAGCCTATCCCCATAACGTGTCAATGACTACCTCCTCTAACTTAGGGAGTCATATGAAGTCAATACTGATGAATTCACCCCTGCTGCACAGGGGCCCTAACCGCAATCCCCCACTAGAGAGTGTTTCTACCGACACCGGGGGACCAGACCACCTCCCACCGAGGAAGATCTTATGCCGAGGGTGCATACTAAATTCCAGGAGACCCATGCCCCTAGGGATGCCTGCCAAGGGTGGAAAACAAAAAACCAAGGACATGTTATCACCCTAGTTCTTGAATAGTAGCTCCTCCTTACTAACATGATGGAGTTCAATGTATAGACATACAACTATGCCCTCTTCACTCAAGACCACCACATAAATAGGGTGGCACAACATGAGAAGATCCACATTTCTTCTAGTGCTTGCTAATCCCTCCATGGAGACAGAGCGGCTAGCTACAGGAAGATGTAGATATCTACCACCACACAATAATCCCATAATCAAAATAGGGTGAAAAAAGGCTATACACAGTAAAAAAATACATGTTGATTCATATCAATCCTGCCATCCACATAGGTTGGAAAGAAAATATGAGCATATTCAAATCCTTGATGATGCATAAAATTCTTGTGAGACAAATACAGTGGAAAGATAGGGGATGAAAATCCATGTCCGTGACTATGAAGACAATGAGTCAACTACTGTGCAACCCGAGAAGACAACCAATGATAGAATCATTCCTCAGTCATGGAATAAGACAACTTCCAGTATCTACTAGCCACTCAGGGAGGACTGGAGAAAGAAAAAACACCTACTCTGACATCGGAATGGGCCTTCATACCTGTTCCATCCAAATATCTATCTCATGAAATCCTGGCCATGATGGAAGATCAGACGTCGATTCCATACCATATCCCCCAAACATGCCAAGATATCATTGCATTGATGGAAAAAGAGAGAAATCAGTTCGACAACTCAATTTTCTCAAACTAAATAACTCAGTCAAAAATTTACTTAGCCACTTCGGAGCAGTTATGCATCCCTTATCTAGTCTAGGAGGGTCGACGACAATATTCCATGTCATAAGGATAGCCGGATTAGGAAAAAATACTCATTCTGACTGGGGGATGCCGGTCCAACGTGGTGGCTACTCTAGGGCAAGAATATATCCCTAGAAAAACTCATGATGTTCATTGGAATTTTTTGATGAAATCATGGGACCCAACAAGATTTGAAACCATATATTAAGGCCATTACCAATATCAAATGGCCTTGGTTTCCTACAAGAGTGCCCCAAAAAATGAAAAGCACCAAAGGAAATCGGAAAATTAAGAGCACGTACACTATCCTACTCTACTAGAAGCTGGGGTTGTCGATGCCCTCAAACACATATCAATAAAGGCTCAATACTCTTTCATTCCATTACTAAATTATCTAAGTGGCAGTCACAGTTGTAAAGGTCCTCCCCGAAATGTCGCTACCAACAGCTCTAAAGGTCCTCCACAGAGAACCCACGGGGGGCTTACTCTGTGGGTCAAGAATGATCGATCATGATAGCCTATCTCCTAATGCGAGTTAGGTTATCCCTCCACTCAAATTGAAGACCAGATATCAAGAAGGTCATCCCCTTGATTTTTTCCTCCTGGATGGTCCTCCCCAGGGTATATGATGCAGATATGCTTCACCCTATAGTCAGAAATGAAGTTATAATGGTAGTCCTCACCATGATGACGATCATTGCGAAGGCCCTCCCCGCAATGATAGTTGTTGTGAAGGCCCTCCTGACAACAACACCAAGCAACGAGAAGGACATCCACTCATTGTGGTACACCCTGAAGGTCCTCCCTAGGATGTAAACTATATAAATTATCCCTGTAGCTAGATATCATGTTATGATGGTAGTCCTCGCCATGATGATGGTCATTACGAAGACCCTCCCCACATTGACAGTTGCAGTGAAGGTCCTCCCCACAATGACGTCAAGAAAAAAGAAGTTCCTCCCCTTATAATAACCCGCCCTTAAGGTCCTCCCTGGGGTACACACTTTCAAGAAAATTCCCGCAGTCAGGCGTCAAGTTTCCGTGGTATTTCTCACAAAAAAAATTCATAGTGGCAAGATTTTCCTCCCCTCACCGGAACAAATATGAAAAAGACATCCTATGATGAGGCACTCAGAAATGGGTCAGACACATCAAGAAATCTGTCTATAATGAGTGATATTCTTTATCAAATAGAGGATGGCCTGGGGCCATGCTCAACTTCCGAACCACCCTCGCAGAGTCTGCAAATCAATAAGGCTCCCACCAAATGGGTTTCTTGGAACAAAATTATTAAGATGTATTCGAGTTGGGCATATAAAGTGATGATCCTCCAAAAGAACAACATTAGAACATGTTGCTTATGAGAAGACAACTATCTAGGGATAATATTCTAGTGATGTATTGGAATATGTCCACTTCTCACTTCAACATACCAGGGTTATTGTCAGAGGAATGCACGCATGACATTCACCTAAATATATTGAAAACTCTTCAAAAGATAAAAGAAAATTTCCTACCCTATGAATGGAATGGGATCGTGTCTACACAATAGGGGAGATTCTCCATATGATCTACATAGAATACCTCCCATCCATAAGCCATCCATAATCATAAAGGCGAAAGAAAAACCATGAAATAGCTTGCCTCTATGCCCAACATAAATTGCGTCGCCTCATTGCCAATGCCCCAGCTAGAGTTCACATTTGGGGGTGGGGAGAACATGGATCTTTACACATAACCCCACGTCCTGTAAAAAATACCCCAATGGAAATGGAATCCTAAAATTTCATCACCCTGAGGTGATAATCAAAAGAAACCCATGCTCGGGAAAAATGGGATACTCAACAAAAATGTTCCTAGAGTAAGTCTCAAATGCGTCCGGGATAAAGAGATCAAGCCATCAGAAAAATTCTAAGTCAGTAAACCAAAAACATCTGGTAGTATTCCTACCTAAGGAAATCCAACTAGCTAGAAATGATCATGTATTTGAAAGACCGTAGACCCCATACAGGCCCAATGACACAATCGTCTTACACCCGCGCGAGAGTACGAAAAATTGAAAGGGTGGCAATAGTGGTGGCTACCATTGTGATACAGGAACAACCCCAGCCACCCCATCCCATAGGGGTGGGGAATTTTTAAATCAAAATTCCCCCATAAGACTTACAAATCCAAGCTATAGCATAATGACAGGAGAATGGAAACAACCCCATCTTGCAAGGTTGGGGGAATTTTTACCTCAAATCCCCACACAGTGGATGTTTGTCTTCCAGTATTTTGGAATAACAATGTAAAGAGGAGTTACCCATTCCACCCCTTCTCTTGGTTCGCACCCTTCTAAGATAAAGGCACGTTATGAGGTCAGATCAGGGCTCCCATCGGGTCAATATTAATCAGGAATCCTGAAGAATACTGCATAATGGAAGGTGAATGTCCATTAAATGGTGCAAGAATCCTTCCTATAATTAGGCATAGGGTACACCACCCCTAATGAGGTATGCCTACATGAACATGGTGAGAGTCAACCCCACAGTTCTCACAGGAAATGACATAGGGGGAGAAGAAGCAAAGGAATATAGTTCCCTCCCAGAGGAAAATGACACCGAGCCTGATGGTGTGCATACCCAGAACCAGAGGGCGGTTCTAAATCTGGGTGCCCTCTCATTCAATCCAACATTACCTCCCATGAAAAGTTTATACGATGAGAAAAATAAATCCAAGGTCGTTTATGACCCACCTCCTCCTCCAAATGAGAGTGTTTCCCTCACCCTTGGGGAAAGGTTTTCCAAAAATGAGGATGAAATGAAAGATCCCAGAAACATTAATGACGAGCTATGTCGATGGAGTTATCTCTACTGATGTGTTCCCTCAATGGAATGTCAGCAGGTGATCCCAGAAGAGATTCACATACCACAAGCACTCATTATAGTGAATTAAGAAAAGTTTAGAGGACCGTTCATCCTAGACCTAGAAGGAAATCAAGTCTTCCCCCATTCGGAAGGCAACTGTAATATACCGAGGTAAATCGACAAATGATGCCCCCAACAGGGCATCCACACCAAATTCCGATTGCACCGACATGCCCAATCATGTCTCCTACTGCACCAGCTCAAGATAAAGCATGATAGGATATGTATCGAGGGATCTTAAACACCATCAAGAAGCTTATAGCCTGACAAGAATCCATGGAGGGGTGGCATTCTCAAATACAACCTGAGTGCAAACCCCGCCTTGAGTGGGTGAGAAATGTTCCGCCACCACCAAACATCAGAAACCTCGTATTCCTAGTATTCAATGGATTGGGGGACCCAAAATAGAATTTAATGCACTATGCCTCTTACTGTGACCCCTGATGGGAACTCCAGAGCAAAAAGAATCCATAAAACATAGGTGTTTCATATGAACCCTGCAGGGATCAGCTTTTATATGGTATACTAGTCTCCCAGCAGATTCAATTACAGGTTGGGAGGACCTACGGTGACAGTTTCTCTTCCAGTTTAGTTCGACGATGCCAAGATGATGGCATTGATCTCATGAAATTCAAGTAGTGAGAGAACGAGTGAGTCTAAAATTTTATTTCCATATTGAATGTACTGACATATTCCATGAACCGGTCACTCCCATAGGATGAGATTCTCGCCATGTGCATCGATAACCTTCGAGATGAATTGTGAACACCACTCATCCTAGTGAAGTACACCAGTGGGCTTAGAGATTTCTCTATCATTTCCCAATGGATAGAAGACTCCTTGAAACGTACTAACCTTAAATCCCATGTGGCCCCATCAGAACCTAGGAAAAGAAAGGGAAATGCTAAAGCAACTTATGTCACACTTAAGCCACCCCGAAACCATCCCCAGTTGCGAGGGCCCCACCAAACCATGTAGGACCCCCTAGACTCTAACAACCACCCCACCTTGACAATACAAGTGATGAGGTTCTAAAAGAAATCAGTTCAATGAATGAAGAAATAGAGTTTATTCATTCCTAGATTACCAGGCCTGTGGCTATTTCATAGCCGCCATGAATTGCAATATGCCCCAACTGCCAGAGCCAAAGAGAACAGATGATGTGGGTCTCGAAGACCATCCAAATTATTTTCCATATCACTAGATACTAGGACACACCATCCAATAATGATTTTTTTTCAAGGATCACCTACAAAATATGTTGGATTCTGGGAAAGTAAAGCTAGGTCCACCTCAATCACAATTGGCGTATGTTTCCACCTCCGAATCAAGAGAGGAAGAAGAGTGGGAAACATTCTCCAAAAAGAAGAAGAAAAAGTTTTACCACTGGATGAACCGAAATACCATCAACCGAGCCCATGAAATCCTCCAAACATAGTTGAAACAAACTAATGTGTCCCCTAAAGCTCTTAATACAGTACAACTATCCTCCTCAGCCCCATGATACTCTAAAGGCCAGAAGAGAAAAAAAAAGAGCAAGATGATTAACTGGTACCAGATCCGAAGTCAGTGTCGACACATTCAGACATCATACAAATAGACTTGGTACAACATGCACTGCCCCACCAAACAGTACAATGGGAACCACGCTGCCAAATAGTACCATCAGGAAGAGGCAATCAGATAGGAACAATATCTGATTAATAACAAATCTTCGGATCTATTAATTTCATTCACTTGCTAGAACCCTTCTCTAATGAAGACTATGGCTACAAACCTGAATTACCTATGCCCAATTGGAGGATTGTAGGAAGAGACCGGAGGTTTCCTGGAAGGCATGACCATGGAAGGAGTCAAATTTCTATCCACGAAACAAGTCAAACCACCAACATCATAGAAACTTGTGGAAGGACACTTAGGCAAACGCAACAAGAAAAGGAATGCTCCTTCTCCCCCATCAGAGGAAACATGAGCCCAGTTATTTTGGATTATCTATCAAGGGAAGAACATGTACTGAACTTCCCAAGTTGTACAAGCAGACCAGTCTGACCAAACATGGAAAGGACTGCAGAACTACCAGCTCCTGCCAAAGAGGAGAAACTATCTACCTCCAAAGATAAATCCCCGAAAGTATCTGTGAAAGAGAAACCCTGAGCTAAGAAGTTAAAACCATTAGAACAGATGTATAAAATTTTAAAGTAGATGGATTCATTACCAGAAATGATGTCAATCCTGGATACATTGAGTTTGTATGAGGATATTAGGAATGCACTCAACGAAGCCTTGCTAATTCCCCAAGAGTTCAAGGTTGAAGTAGCAATGGCAGAAGTCTACCGAACTGAGACCAGCCCCAAATAATGTCATTCCATCATCTCTTTCACATACAGGGATGTATACTTAATCATTCAACGGAACATAAAACCCTTATATGTGTCCAAAAAGATAAATTTAATTGATGTTTAGAGTATCTTCATCAATAAAAGCTTTGGAGTTAACCTCCTCCCACTGCAAATTCTTCGTCGACTGAGATATGATAAAGACAGCTTGACACCCCACACTAAAACTCTTCTAGGATACAACAAAAGTGTGTAGAATCCAGTGGGACGAATAAAGCTAAAAACATGGCTTATAGAGCTTATATCAGATTCTGTGTTTCTGGTGGTGTGGAAAAGTACGACCTTCAATGTTTTGGTATGGAGGCCATGGCTACAACATCATGCTACAATTCCATCTGCATACCATCAGTGCATCAAATATTGCACTAATGGGAAAACAGGATGTTGAATGCCTATAAATACCTATATGAGTTCTATGAGTAGCATTATATCGATGCAGGGTTCTATGAGTCATAAGAAAAACATCTTTCGGCTGATGAAATTTATTGGATCAATGCTCCAAATGGATTGGATATGGATTCCACTAACCCCTTCTAGCAGCTTGGGGATGAGTATGTACTACCCATAAACCAAGTTGAATGTGTAAGTACAAGCCCGCATATAGACTCGGTTGTCTTCATGGTCTCTGCTACGACCACCGAGGCCAAAGACATAGAAGAATGTGTTGACTCCCATGTTATCAGGAAAATCCCTATTGAAGATGCACCCGACCCATCCTTGGGACATCAAACATCCCTTTTCTCACACAATAAGGCAAAAGATGATATATTTAACAATATTGGAGAAGTTATCTCAAAAATCATTTCTTTATCAGAAGGGGAAGATGATGAAGATGATGAAGATGAAGAAGAAAAAGGGGAAGAAGACCTCAAAGATGCCCCTACTATATTTGAATAAGGTGTTCCCACCACCATCAATGAACTTAAGAAGATAAATCTGGGCACTGAAAATGACCCGCAACCCACTTTAATCAGTGTGTCCATGCCTGTCAAGGAACAGGAGGATAATGTTTCCTTCCTAAAGACAAATTGATATATTTTTTCTTGGAATTACATGGAGATACTAGGCCTTGATCCTGAAGTCACCACCCATCATCTGGGCTTACCATAAGATCACTGGGGTTATAAAAAGGCTTCCATAAGGACCCACTCGATGGATGCTTACAAAATAGAGGCTAAAGTTGACAAACTGATCAATTCCAACTTCTTATAGGAGGTCCAATATCAGATCTCACTAACCAACATAGTCCCTGTCAAAAATAAGAATGGACAAATTAGAATCTACATTGACTTCTGGGACCTTAATCTGTAGTTCCCAAAAGATGACTTCTCAGCCCCGATCAAAGAATTGTTGATCGATGTGACTGTAGGATATGAAGCCCTCTCCTTCATGGACGACTATCCTGGATACAATAAAATACAGGTGGCCCAAGGAGACAAAGAAACTACTGCTTTTAGGACCCATCGAGGAGTGTTTTGTTATAAAGTGATTCCCTTCGGTCTAAAGAATGTATTCACCACATATCAGTGCACCATGAATCACATCTTCAAGCCATTTTTGGGAAAATTCCTTGAGTGTTATGTCGAATACCTGGTGGTTGTGTTATGACATCGTTCAAACCACCTGGCCGACCTTGAAATTGTCTTCAACAAATTATGACAACACATTTTATAGATGAATCCACTAAAATGAGCCTTGGGCATTACCTCAGGAAATTTTCTCGGGTTCATTTGATGACATCGTGGCATCGAAGCTGATCCCAAGAAGACAAAATCCATTCTTGGAATGTCCCCACCTCGCAACCTCACTGAGTTGAGATGTCTCAAAGGACACCTCACCTACATTTGGAACTTCATGGCCAACCAAGATGGTAAATGTTTAACTTTCACTAGGCTCATGAAGAAAGGAGTTATGTATAAATGGGATGACGATTGTCAAGAAGCATTTGAAAACCTCAAAAGATATCTCTTAATCCATCTGGAGCTCATCCTTCCAGTTGAGGGGAGACCGCTCATTTTATATGTAACTTCTCTTGAACAGTCATTAGGTGCCTTATTCGCATAGAAACATGATTTCGGTAGTGAGAATATCCTCTACTTCCTCATCTAGAAAATGATTGATACTGGAACTTGGTATTATATGATTAAAAAGAACTGTCTAGTCATAATCCTCATAGTTCAGAAGCTCAAGTCACTACCTGCAGCACCATGAGGTCCACCTGGTCCCCCGTTTCAACCCGCTAAAGTATATCCTCAACCGTCCCACGATAAATGGGAGCCTATCACGATGGGCGGTCATCCTGCAATAGTTTGACATACAGTACGTTCTCTAGAAGTCCATCAAATTCCATATGTTAGCATAATTCCTGGATGAGAACCCCTTGGAAGAAATGACAGCATTGGATACCGAACTTATAGATGAAGATGTGTTTTCTGTCCAGGAGAACCCCTATATGTGGTAAATGCACTTCGAAAGTGCTTCCTGAAACCCGATAGGGAAAATGATGGAGGATCCCAAGCACAACAAAGTGGGGTTGGGATTTTTACTCATATTTCATGAAAATTCCATCTTCCCTTACTCATTCCTGCTTTTGGAAGGGGTGTAATAACAATGAACGGAGTATTAGTCCCTCATCGCATTCCTGTAATTGGGACTCTAAGTCAAAGTGAAACACCTAAAAATAAAGGGTGATTTAGAGCTAGTCATCAAATAGGTCAACAATGACTATGATATCAAGAAAGAAGTGTTGGTTCACTTAATGAACCATGTTCAAGCCCTGATGGAAAAATTCCCATCAGAACCAACGTTGACTCATATTCCTCAGTCACAGAATGCTCAAGGTGATGCTTTGGAAAATCTAGCCACGACCTTGGCCGATCCCGACTAGGATGGAGCAGTCATTAGCATTGGTCACCTTCTGCTGGTCCTGTCATTCATCAAGAAAAATACTGTGTAAATTGATGAAATTAGCCCCATTCCTAATCCTTATGGTCATACCACAGGTAGGTGGATAGTCTTTAAAAATTTCCTTTGGTACAGGGAAATCCCACCAGTTAGGGATGAAACGGAGTAGGTTCGAAGGTGGGAAATCAATTTTACAATGTACAATGGGGTGAACCAAGAGAAGTTCCTCTACAAATTTGGTCGTGATGAAGTCCTTCTTAGGTGAATTGATGGAGAAGAGTCTACTACCATCATGAACGAAGTGCACGTCAGAGCTTGTGGAGCACACAATTTAACAACAAAGCTTTCTCATCAAATTCAAAGGCTAGGGTATGACTGGCCCACCATGATACAAGATTTCTCTGTATTCACTAAGAATTTCCATTCCTACCAAGTTCAAGCTAACTTCATACACCACCCCTGGAGTTGATTCATGCAGCTAAATACTCTTGGCCATTCGTCCCCTATGGGATGGATGTTGTGGGACTATATCATCCCTCTAAAACCAGAAAATTAAAGTTAATACTCAAAGTGACCAAATTATTTTCTAAAAGGGATGAATCCATACCCCTTAAGGAAGTCGGGGAGAAAAACATCGTCACCTTTGTGAAGGCCTACATAATCACTAGATTTGGTGTCCCTCACACAATACTAACAGATAACTGCACCAAAATTTTCTCTACCGAGCTGGATAATCTATACCAGGAATATGGAATCAAGTCCAACCGATCCTCCCACAACCATGCGATGGCCAATGGGAATATAAAAGCTTTCAATAAGTATTTTTCCAACATTATTAATGAGATAGTCTATAAGGACAAGAAATCATGGCCAAACAAGCTCCTTCAAGCTTTGTGGGTCTACCAGACCATGACCCGCTCTACCTCTCAGGCAACCCCGTACTCATTAGTATATAGGTTAGAGATGGTGTAACCTATCGAAATCCATGTGTCGTCACTTCATGTTTTCATTTGCGATCAACTGTCCATGGAAGATCAATCCCATAGACGATTTGATGAATTGGAGTAGTTAGAAGATAAAAGGCTACACACTATGCACGATTTTGAAATCTACCAAAACCAAATTGCATGAGCCTTCAAAAAGAATTCACCTTCAATCTTTCCTCGAAGGAGAAATGGTGATAGTCCTCATAACATTGATGATACTAGGGAATAATCCCCTGAAGCTAGAACCAAAGTGGGAAGGACCATATGTCATAAATTGTGTCTATTCCAATGGAGCGTTCTCCCTGATATCAATGGTTGAAAATCTCATCACGGATCCCACAAATATGAAGTTCTTGAAAAATATTTCGCATAAAAAAATTACCCATATCATGGTCCAAACTCTAAGACCCTAAAATACGAGTTAAAAATGTCCCAATGCAAAAGTTCAAGCTATACGATGTTAAAATATGATTCATAAATAAAAAAGTTCCCCATATCGTGGTCCAAACTGTAATACCTTACACAATGAGTTAAAAATGTCCCAATCCCAACGTCCATACTCTACGACGTTAAACTATGATTCATAAATAAAACAATTCCCCATATCATGGTCCAAACTCTATTACCTTAAACTATGAGTTAAAAATTTCCCAATTCCAACTTCCATGCTCTAAAATGTTAAAATCTGAGTCATAAATAAAAAAATTCCTCATATCATGGACCAACCTCTAAGACCTTAAACTATGAGTTAAAAATGTCTCAACACCAATGTCCAAGATCTATGACGTTAAACTACGAGTCATAAATAAAACAAATACCACATATCATGGTCCAAACTCTAAGACCTTAATCTTTGATTAACGACAAATCCACCATGTTAAGGTCCAGACTCTAAGACCTTACACTATGAGTTTAAAAATGTCCCCATGGTCCAAACTCTACGACCCTAAACTATGAGTCATAAAGGATGCCCCCATGATAAGGTCCAAACTCTGAGACCATAAACTATGAGGTAAAAAACACTCCCATATCATAGTCTAAACTCTAAGACCCTAAACTATGAGTCATAAAAATGTATCCATATCATGGTCCAAACTCTATGACCCTAAACTATGATTCATGAAAATGCCCTCTCGTATCATAAGTCCAAGATCTATGACCCTAAAAATTGAGTAAAAAAAATGACCCCGTGTTATGGCCCAAACAATAAGACCTTAAACTATGAGTCATTGTCCTTTCCACTAGACATTAAATGGCAAGGAACACGTCCAATCTATAAGACATTGAACTACATATCATAAAAAGTTTTAGTTGCACGACAATAGACTACATGATCATTCACATAACAACATGTTGCTTGATCCCTCCTCTTGTAGGATATGCAGCGACACTCATATTTAACATCCTGGCCTAACCACCAGCAAACAAATGCCTCCATCATGCCCCTATCAACCCATATTCATAATGGATACCCTTATCACTCCTTATTTCTCACACCGAGTACAACTCCCATGAGCTTAGGAATGGTGATAGAGATTCTCCTATGATGGTAAACTATGGGGAAACATGGAAAACCAGAAAATCGTGATGGATGCAATGAAAACACCCCAACCCATTGGACTGAGCCGAACCGGTATGGGGCACACACAAAACTACGTACGGCTTGATTACTGCCCTAGCAGTATACATAGCAATGCCTCCATATTCGATCCTAGCCCATCCCCACCTATAATAAAAATGAAAAGGCCCCCATAATAATCTCTATTTCCTTGCACTTGTAAAGAAGACTCAAAAATCACTCCTTGTTTCTCACATTGAGTATAACTCTTGTGAGTGTATGACCAGTGGTATAGATTCCCTTCTTCCATCTCACACTAATGTTCAGTTAGTATGTGTAACGTACCCTACAAGTCCTTGGCTATTATCATCAACTCCCAGCTGGTATTGCATATCCCTCGGTGGATATCCCTGGAGCAACACAGGTTTATCAAAGGCTTCGCGATTCAAGAAGCCATCGTCCTCACCCAGAAGATGATGAATGAAATCAACTTCAAAGCCCATGGATCTAAATTTGTCATTAAGATAGATATGAGCAAGGCATATGATCAGGTGGAATGGAGCTTTATTAACAGAGTGTTGTCAGGTATGGGTCTAAACTCTCAGAATGTTGATCTTATATTTTGTTTCTTTAGTTCCTCTTGGATCTCTGTGAACTGTATGGGCAAGTCTTATGGTTTCTTCAAGTCTACCCAAGGCATCAGGAAAGGGGACCCTATCCCGCCATCACTTTTCATCATCATTCAGGACGTTCTGAGCCGACTCATTCAGAGGAGTATCAATAAGGGAGACATCCTGCTGTATCTCCACCGGTCAAGGGCCCCAACAATTTCACACCTTATGTTTGCCGATGATACCATCATATTCTTTAATGGTAAGAGAAGATCAATTCGGAACTTGATTAGTGTGATGGAGGAGTATTGTCGTTGGAGTGGGAAATCCATTAACAAGGGGAAGATATATTTCTCTATCTCCAACAGGTGCCCTGCGGAGAGAGTGCAAACTATTTGTAGAATACTCAGCTTCCAGAGGGTATACTTCCCGATGGTCTATCTAGGTGCACCTGTCTCACCTAGGATACTTCGGATCCATGACTTCGATGCACTCTGCACTAGGGTTTCTGATAAAATGTTTAACTGGAAAAAAATTCTTGTCCTTTAGAGGACGTATTTCCTTGGTGAACAGCATTTTAGTGGCATCTCCGATCCACGGTCTCTCCTCCATCAAAGTCCTGCAGGGGGATATTAAAAGGATCGATAGGATCCTTTAAAATTTCATTTGGGATCTGTTTTCAGAGAGGAAGAAGCACTGGGTTGCATGGTGGAAAATGGTGCAGCCCATGAATGAAGGAGGTATTGACATTCATAATCTCGAGGGCACACTTTAATACATGCATGCCAGGCTGGCATGGAGTGTAATGGAACGACGGACCCTATGGGGTACTACCATGCAAGCATATGCGACGTGCCTCCATGGATCGAGAGAGAGGAACCATTCTGCCCTGTGGCCGGTGATAGCTCCTATTATGGATATGCTTCGTCCCTTCTCTCGATGGGTGGTGGGGAAGGGGATATATCTT
Source organism: Viscum album (assembly GCA_963277665.1). NCBI lineage: Eukaryota > Viridiplantae > Streptophyta > Magnoliopsida > Santalales > Viscaceae > Viscum > Viscum album. Next base: position 1,427,625,608 of record OY728161.1, read on the forward strand.
TTTGGCATCAGGATTGGTGTGGTACTGTGCTGGGATTCCTCGGATGCCTGGCTACAGATATTCCGTCCAAGGAGGCCAGTATTTTCCCCATCTTCACCCACTCGGGTTTGGATAAGGATCAACAAGAGTGCTTTCAACTCATTGAGATTAATGAAGAGAAATACAAATGTGTATTCATGACCTCCTTCTCAGGCCTTCTCACTTCGAAGGATTTTCATCGCATCATTAACAGACAGATCCAGGAAGAGGGTTGGGATGAGCTCCTTTGGGTGAAAAGCATCCCCACTAAGATCAATTTTCTCACCTAGATAATTCTAAACATATACCTTCCTACTTATGACAATATCCATAGATGTGGTATCCATCTTGCGTCCAGGTGCTCTGCTGTAGCACCCCTAGCGAGGAGAGCTCCGCCCATCTTTTCTTCGGTAGTGACTGGGCACGAGATGTGTGGAAGGTCTTGGGGAAGTTATATGCATCGACCCCCTCGGATGGTTCTACTCCCACATTTATTTTTCAATTGTTCCGAGGCTCGTAGGGAGAAGGCCAAAGAGGGTGGCCCGTGAGGTGCTGCTGTATGTGGGGTGCTGGACCATATAGAAGGCACAAAATAAATTGAAACATGAGGGCGCGGGGGTTCTGGCTCGTATTATTATTATCTGGGTGAAAACCTTGCTACTGGACCTGAACACGGAAATGGGGACCTGGAAGGCCACTCCTACTCTCCGCCAATTCCAAGCGGCCTCCAATGTGGATGAGTCAATGAGAATAAGGGAAGGAAAATGGGTATGCTGGCGTCCTCCCACTGTGGGACTGAAACTCAATACAAACGGCTTGTGCGTCCAAGGGAACCTGTGTGGCGGAGGAGTTGTCAGGGACCACAACAGTTCAATGTACTTAGCTTTCTCGGCCAGATTGGGTCAGGGCTCTTCTCTGCAGGCGGAGCCGAAGGTGATTCTCACCAGGCTTAGCCTTTGCATGAAAAAAGACCTGGAAATCTCTGAAATCGACACTGAATCCTTAATTTTGCACAACTCTTTGAAAGGGTATGGTGAACCACCATGGTCAATTAACTATGTCATTAGGAAATGTAGAAAAATGATGAGTTCCAATGTGAGTATCCTTCACACATAGAGGGAGGGGAATAAGGCCGCAGACCACTTGGCTTTGGTGGAATTCAATGGCACGGATGAGGTGTTCCTTCACACAACGGGTAGTATCCAACCCAATGGAATTTAATGTATCAAAGGGGATGCGCTCGGTCTTCACCATTTCAGACCTCCTTAGATTCCTCCTTGGACATGGTGGGGGGGGGGCTCTACCCTGGTGTCTTTCTGGTTTCTTTTCTTTTCTTTTCCTTTTTGCTATTTTTTCCTCGTTGTACTCTTTTCCTTCTTTCAATAATAAATTACATGATAATGATGATGATAACTACATGTGGAATGATTCATTCCCTTGTGGGATCCATAGTGATGCTCGAATTTGATATCATGGCATAGCCACCCACAAAAAAATTCCCCTTTCCCCCATGTGTGGGTCGGACCTATGTGGAAGCTCCAAGAATTACATGGCTATTCCTGGCTTTGGTATTCTCTCATTCCTAGACATACCTTTCCCATTTGTCACACTCTATACCTTGGGAAGACATGGATCCTCATAATCATCCAAGGTCATTTGTGGTGGAAGGCTACTGTCTTCCAGACCGCTTTGATTGACTATGCACATCTTTCCCTGGTGGCTCTGCATACATCTCCCACAAAAAAGGTCATCAATCAAATGAAAATTCGTCCCCAGGATAGTTCTCTCATATCTCAGTATGCCCAATGGATTCCAAACCTCATTCCACCCCTCCTGATTAAAGGTCCCTCAATGTCATGGTTTTCATTTTCCTTCTTTCAAACTTCCTAGATATATCGAAACATATGGTCCTGATTCAACTTTTGTATCTTTTGAGGATTCTGAAATATATCTTATCTGCATGCGCAAAGATTATCGACATGAAAAGGAAGAATCCCCCCGCTCATTTCTGGGTTTCCCTAAGATTTTTCACAAAAATGCATCTTCATGTGACCAGGGGCACCCCTGGCCGAAGGTCACACACTGTATTTTGAAATGTTTCAATCTCCATAATCCTCAAAGTCCTTTGGAGGTGAAACGCCAACATCCTAGGGACACCTTTTCTTGACTATACATATCATTCCTCGATGGCCCTGCATATGTCTCCCACAAAAATGGCCATCAATAAAAGGATAATTATTCTCTATGAGAGTCATTTCTAGCCTCTGTATGCTCAAATGACATTCAAGTCTTGTCACACCTCATGATTCGGAAAACTCTTAGATGATGGATTATGTACCTCCTTCTTCCCAATTTCCCTTGACATAGAAAAGACTCTTAACTGAACTGACCACTTGCCAGCTCTCCCTCACCCAAGTAGGAAATGCGTGGGAATTATTTCCCACTCAAGGACAATATGAATGTTACAAATGTTCTCAGACAACAATACTCAAATCATCCAACTATTGTGGATCCTAACATCAAGATTAATCCAAAATTTGGAAAATACCACCGGGCCTCCGAGAATGGAAGCCCAGTGTCCTGGGGACACCTTTTCTTGACAATGAATATCATTCCTCGGTGTCTCTACATATGTCACCCACAAAAATGGCCATCAATAAAATTAAAATGCATCCATAGGAGAGTCCTTTCCTACCTCTTTACACCTTAAGAGGCTCTTGAGCCTCATTCATGTCTAAAATCCACAAATCTAGGGTCAGGATAAATTCCAAACCCGCGTCTGAAGGATACTATAACATTCCCAACTTATTGTCCTGAGTTGGGGCCCTACCCCATTAATTTTGGTCAATTTTTTTCAACCTAAAACATTTTTATGAAGTTTCATTAGTAGGACTATAAACTGACATCAAAAAGGGGGGAAATTATACTCACCCGGGGGAAAATCCATCGAAGGAACCTCTGGGAAAATGTCGAGTATCGGTATGCTAATTAAACTCATTGATCCATCAGAAAAGTTTCAAAGATTGTTAGGTCAAAAACCCAAAAAGGGAAGCCTAAGAAAAATCCAAGTTATGACTGCTAAGCCCATGTGAAGCAGGATTTGGAAAAAATTAGGGTAATAATGAAAAATACATAAAGGTTCATGAGGTATTCCTTTCAAACCCATCACTAGTCGAACTATGTTCGTTGAGTCCCTTGGTGTAGGAAAAAATTAGACCTCTATTCTGTTATCTCAGTGTACTGATTTCAAGTCATGGTTTGAAATTAACACTTCATTGAAATGATATTTATAGAAAGAGGATAAAAGAGGGACTTTAGAGGAAAATTAGTTCCATAATATTTTGTTAAACATATAGTGGGCATCCACAATCTGGAGCCTCTCCTTGAGAACAAGATAATACCTTTAAAGGAAACATTCGACATATTTGTAACGCTAAATAAATGATTGGTGAGATTTCTCAACGGCTTGGAAAAGTTTCAATAAGTTCGTAGTCTCGTATTCATCACTCTCTCAAAATGACTTCACTTCTCTCTTGGATTGGAGGCCGGTTCTCTCTCACTCTTACATTTTCCATTGCCCTTCCTCAACGACAGTTATGGCCCGAGTCAACTCCTATCTGAGCCCTTCCAGTTTCTGGATTTGTTTCTCCACTTACTAGTAAAGCTGTTCCGTCAAAGACTCTTGCTTCATGAGCTTTTTTTGAAACTTCACAACCATCACAGCATGAGTAGAAACTTCATCAATGAGGAATTGTTGTGTAACCTCCAGATAAGTCGTCGACTTATCCACAGAGAGTAAAGACTCAAGTGCACCCATCGCTCTTGAGTAGTAACCACCTACCTTACTATATCATAAAGTCCATGATAGTTGAATCCACAGAAACCTAATACTAATAAAATTTAGTCTATCATTGGAAATTTTTCTGGCATCTCTTCCAATGAAGTCTGAGAGATTAATTATCAAATGTTCCTCCGTGCTTTTTTCCTAGTAATATGAAATTAGGCTAGGAATTTTCGATCAGTCTCGGAATCACTCCTTGAAGATGAAATTTAGTTGATAATAAACGTCACCAGATAGGTACTTGGTTCGGAAACTACATCATGGCTTGAACCTGAAACAACCTCGTCTTTGTTAACCATAATATATGGCAAGGTAGGGACATATTCCATTTCCAAATCTTGTAGTTGTGATTCTATGGATGAAGAGGAGATGACAATACCTCCCACCCCCAAAGGAGTATCGCTATCCAAAATAGGTGGTGCTATATCTTCAATCATTATCCACACTCCATGGATATGAGAAAGTGTTGAGGAATCAGAACCATGACCATTATAAACATCAGTCCTCAAGATGAACCTTAAAAGGTCATTAGTCAGCATATGACTTGTTGGGATAGTCATTACGGATATGGATACTGGTCTCGAAAAACTGGGGGAAGAAAGTAAAACGCCTCTCAGAACTAGAAAAAATTGCACGATAGCCCGCTCTAGATTTTTAGTGGACAAAACATCAGCTTCCCTGACTGTGACTTTCTCAGAGCCACTATAAGTGGGATGAGTATCAGCTTTTGAAATAGTTCCTTCTATAGGGATAAAAGCTGCTTGGTTGAGATTTTTTGTCCCAACGATATTTGAAGCCCTTCCAAAATTTGGAAAAACCTGATGCTCTTCACTGGACTTAGCCACTTCCACCAAGACTAACCTATCCCTCTATATGAGAATCGTTTCGACACGATCAAATGAACCCTGACTTCTTGATGACCTTCCACCAATGGGGTGGGAATTGTTTGAGAAGTGACAGACACATCCGAGGGGTCAGCAACACCCCTGGTCTCCTCAAAAGTCCTTACTTTCCTGTTCTAATCAGCTGTAACATATGGTGATTCTTCCTCTACCCTGAAGGGTACAAGGGATATAGATCCCCAATAAATCGTCGTTTAATCACCAATAGGACCTGCGTCAAAGTACATATACATACCAGTGAGATGACAAGGTAAGGATGTTTGGTTCTATAACCAGGTGAGCATACACTTAAATGTGACCCGTCATCGAATGGGTTTCGATAGCTGGGAGTCTTGCTTACGTTTCATTGATTTGTTTGGAGATGGCTTCTGAATAAGATCACCAAGAGGATTTGGTGGAAGAAATTCTCTGGAAGGTCCCACAATCACTGCCTTTATATGATCTTAGGATTTGGGAGATCCTTTAGTAGTACCCATATCGGTGAGGGATCGTACTCCCTAGCTACAGTACCTCCGAGGGAATAAGTCGGGGAAACATCCATCTTCTGAGACCCATTAGGCCCCTAGATAATAATAAAGAAAGGGAGGATGATTTCAGAATAGTTGAAAAATATGAATTTAAGGCCCGAGGCTGTAGATAATACCTCTTCCATTAGTGGTGGGAATACTACCATCAATGCCACATAGTCTGACCTGTAACGCCTATCTGCGGGAGCGTGAAGAAACCTGTCCATTTCAGTCAACTGAGATTCCACCTCATTAGTCTCTTCATCAGCTGAAATATAGGTAGGAGCGATGGATCCCTGGAATATCGATGTTTTCCCTTATAATAATTCTCTATATATCTTTATTTGAGGTCCTTTCCCTCAACTCATCTCTGACTCTCCAAGCTTCTGGAAACGCAGCCATATTTGGGATGGCCAACGCTGGAGGGGTAACATGAGGAACCATGGTAGGCTTATAAAAACATAAATGTTTTCGGGGTGGCCCTCCAAGATCAGGACCTCGATAAGAGGATCAGTTTTTGTTGATAGGGGAGAAGAAGAAACCCTTTTCATGACATGTGTAGTAGGTAATCCAAAAACACCGTCATCATCATCATCATCAGTTTCCAGTCGCTGCATGGAATGCACCTGATGCGAGTACTTTTAGCAAACACATCAGGTGTGGATGAGGGTCTCGAGGTCCTTAAGGTAGTATTCTACCACATCTAGATCCTCATCGAAAGAAATGTCAGTTGGGGATAACATAAACCAATACTAGTAAGTAAAACATTCCTAGTCTGGAGGAGTTTCCATAAATTTCAAGTGGATCAGCTATGGGAAGATGGATAACATTTCAAAAGGTCACATTACCTCCAGGCTACTAGAAAGTTGGACTCCAAAGGGATAGATGATAGACTCCCTACAGTAGCCTCAATGACTTGCTTAGCTGACCATGACATCAAATTACCATCTATCACAACTTTCCCAGGGAGGGAGCGAAGGGACCTTTGAAGAACTTTTCCTTGTTGAGGGTGCTCACCTTCTTCATTTTTCTTCCCCTTTACCATCACCATGGATACCCTTGGAGTCACCAAAGTGGGAACCAAGTTTGTAAATTGGCTTTCTAGATATGACCAAACCCAGGCCTCAACATCATTATTGGTAAGGGAGGGAAGGAAATCCTTAGAATCTGGATGTTTGTCCATTCTCTGGGTTTCCTCTCGAGTTAACATTAGCCACAATTGGTGAGCTATCATAAGTTGTTTCTACTGGAGAATGATATTAAGATAAGGAGGAAATAACTTCTGAACATAATTGAATTTCCAGACAAACCTACAAGGAGAATAACCCTTATAGATGACTTGCCCTCCAATATGAGCAACCAAAATGCCTTCTCGAAAACAAAAGAATTAACCTAGATTGAAAAAGTATTCTGATGTGTTTTTCGTAATGGTACTAGAGGGGGAATCATAATGTTGTTAAGAAAAACATTCATAATCATTGAGGCAAGTAATTAATTCTTTCTCACTCCTTTAAGTATGCTCCACCAACTTATCTTGTGAGGCCCAAGCCGATGGTATGACCCCACTAGTGCATTGAAGGAATGGTCGAAGGGTCGAATGTAGGATTGGTTGGGAATTGATGAAGGAATAACCCCTTATGTGGGCTCCCATCCACATCAAAATAATTTGAAAAGGTTCAACCATCCGGCAGGGTGACCCTCTTCACTGTTTCGGCCCAGCACGAGGTATATCTTGGCCAACATAGGGATAACCAAATTGATTCATTTACTGGGGGCCAACTAAGTGGTCATGATAAAGGCTGAGGCTCTTATGCCACCATATTCTCACACTCGTAGAATCCACCCACTCAAGAACATGTTCAAAAAATCTTCCAGTCGAAATAACCGATTGACATCTGGGATGATCCCCCATCCCCTTTTTTAGAAGTCTCAATCTTCTAAGGTACGCCAGTAGGTACCTTCTCTCCTTCGAGTGGCTTTGGTGGGGCAAGCCCTAGGTCTCCACAAGTCAGGCATGAGACCCGTATGCTTAGAAAAAGCACTAAATTAGTCGTCAAATGGAATAACCTGCTTCAGACAGGGATCAATTTCCTTCAAAATCATATTCGGCTGGATGATGAGTTTCCTAGACAAAGGGGAGGATCTTTCCTCATCATCCCAAACAGTGGTCGAGGGGAGAAATTAATCGTACATGTCCCCAACAATAGGGACTCCCGAAATCAGCTGGATGTCTTAAAGGATGATACTAACCTCCCCGTGTGTCAAATGGAAAGTATTTGTATCTGGTCTCCACCTGCTTAAAAGTTATTAAATAAGGGTGGTAGGATGATGGGTGTATGTCTGAGAAACCCAGGCAACCTCATACAGTCCCACAAGTTATAGCCCCGCTCAGAATTCTTTAAAACTCCGGCGAACCAAAAAGGGCCACCCCCAATCCATACTAAATGAGCCTCTGGGGTGAAGGTCCCATTGAGATGACCATCCATGCTGCTCATTCTCTATGGACATCCTTATAATGCTCTGATAACAGTGGGACATCTGATTAGGTTTCCACTGTATCCCTTCTAAGGTTTGAGGCACATAATACAACAAAGGAATAGAAGTGTTCTCTATCTGAAGATACATTCCCTTGGAAGAGATCAAGGCATTCAAAATAGAATTATTAACTAACCAGAAAGAGGGAGGATCGGTATGGTTGGGCGTCGGGATTGCTGTTTCATAAAAAAGGCCAAACTTGTAGGAAGGAAGACTGCCTGAGACCGGGTGCTCCTGTTGACCCATTGTGAGTATATTCGCAATGGATGGGTGAAATGGAGCGACCAGTGTCTTGTAGTCAACTGAAGCCACCATATCACTTGATCTATTATTAGCAGCATAAAGAGAACCAGCAATGGTAGCCTCAGAAGAAGCATCGACGTTATCAGTAGCCTATGGATAAGCCGTTGTAACCTTCATATGAAGATCTCGATGCTGGGGAGAAGCCAGTCCGATAAGAAATGTTGGATGAAGGATATGAGGAAAATTGATAAACTAATTAAAACATGTCCACAAAAGACACCGTATACTATTCATAAAATACGATCCATGGAAAGAGCATTCTGTGTGCAGCCTAACATGTGGAATCTACTCCACCTAAAACTATGGTATGTGGGACCTATTAACCGCGTACAACCATGGTACGTAGAATGACCATGAGGAAAAGGCTTTCAAACCATTTACCAATGAACAGAATGGTCCACAGAATGTAGAGAATACGAACCTCATCCTTAGTTAAGTTTGCCTTCAGAAATTGTGGTTTAAAATTTAATTCTGTGTTAATAGTTTTTCAGGTTAGGTTCGCTGATCCATATTCGGTATGAGAACAAGTCAGTAGTATAGAGTTATTCCATGCAGTATTAGGATTTTAATTTTTATATTTCCATAGCCTTGTTTTCAGAAGCCAAAATGTGCTACGCGGATGGGGAAATGGTGAGGAAATCAGTTCGCGGAAGATACATAACAGTTTATGAATGCAGTTTTCTCAAAGAGCATGGTATGCGAAGAGTGAAAGACGCCGGGAAATCGGGAACACTTTTCCCCACAAGAGATGGTAAAATACTAATGTCATGTTACCATATATATATGTTTGGTCCCCTCCTACCAATTCTAGCTACTCTACTACAATTCATTTCAGTTCAGGAGCGCTTCTACATCAAACGAGTCCCCGTTTTGTTCCGAACAGACACCATTCCGATTGAGGGGATTTTTAGAGTCTTGAAAATTCCACCAGTGGAAGAAAATACCCTCACAATCTCTTTTCTGAAGTAATTAAGAACTTATATAAGTTTATCAAGGAAAAGGAACTCAAATTGAGTTGAATTTCATTGAAGTAAGTTGAAGGAATTCATGTTTTTAAGTGGCCTACATACCATCCCTAGGAATGGTACGCAAAGAAGAAGCTCTATGAGCCTCCTGGTATGCGGGATGTTCCGCGAACAGCTAGCCCATGAGGTGATGGCCAGCAAGCCAGGACCAACGTGAACCGAGTGGAAGACGAACCACATACCATGCCATGAACCCCTTAGTTCACAGATTAAGTAGATAGGTATTATTCCACGAACCATTATCATGAACAAAAATCTCCACAAACCCCGGTTGACTGAGTCTTCTGTGGGTTGGAAAATTGCATAAATGGGCCACCACAAAAGGTGTGGCGTGCCCATTAGATATGATCATTCTGGTGAACTATAAAAGGAGAACAATAGAAGAAGAAAAAAATAGGTGTAAGATATGAGATGAATAGATGGAAGGACGAGCGATGAAATCTTGAGGAAAACATAGAGGTTTCATTTTGGCTTCCGGCTTGTTTCAATGATGAAGCACGAACAACAAACCACTTCCTCTGCAGGTACCGCCATCTGAAAACCATAAAAAGGGGGAATTGAATAATAATATTTGAACTGTGAACCCAACTGGTAAATCATGAACCTAATAATTCTCATGGATGAATTTCCCACAAATGGTACTCCCCCCGTCCCTTCTTCAATATGGAACTCTATGTAGCATACCGCTATGTGTACTGAACTCGGCGTCGTGTACCCAATCCATACATGGACATAATCCAAAGTGTTATGGTGGGTTATATAGAACTTTGGTACGCAGTTGGAAATACCCATGGTCGTGTACCACACCATTACATGGATGGGCCTCTTGCTCACATACCACTAAGTTATGCGGAGCCTTCATGATCTTGCATGTGAAACTCGTATGCAGAATGAGGTGTTTTGGGAATTGTTCCTTCCAGTTCCAACCTCACCACTCCATTACCATCCAGTCCTCCATGATCCCTCCACTAACGTGTCTTTCTAAACTAGGACAAAGACTCCTCCAAAGTTGTCGGACCCATATGATCATGCCATCGAGTGCATGAGCGCGCCCCATTGAGTCTACATACCCTTGGTAAGTAGAGTCAAGAAGGCCCTCCCAAAAAATGTGCGAGCTTCAAGAATACCTAAAAGGGTACATTCCCATGGTAACCCATAGTTCAACTTTTGTATGCCGACATGAACCTCCCCGTTCTCCGAATTAGGGGTGATCACCTGCTTTTACATTCAATGTAGAACAATGATCAGTCGAAGGGGTTATTATTTTTCACCCCTTTGATGAGGATGAAACTCCTCACTTTCTCGAAACATGATCTACGGACCTCCCACTAAGGTAATTCCCCAATCTTCCAAGGTAAGGTCGTGTGAACTTTGATGCCATTTCACAAGGAAAGATTCATTGCTCTGTGCCATCACCCACGGTTGCCCCAACCTCTTCTGCTGTAGGCTCTCCCTCCCTCACCAATAGTGGAAGAGGCATTTTCATTGTTGAATCTTTCAAATACTCTTGTTTCTCACACCGAGAAGAACTCATGTGGGACTAGAGGTTTGTGGGGATTTAAAAATAAACACATCATATGATATATGAGAAATCTTATTCTTGACCAAATCAAGATACGTAGGATGCCTACTAGAAGGCCCAAGCTCAAAAGGGTCCCCATCCATAAAGGGGTCCGCACAATCAAGATTATCAAATGGGAAGCTCCCATTAATAATCCCCCCAAATTTCAAATTACAAGAACACTGATTCCGGATCGAATCAGGATATTTAGGTTGAATACCAGAAGGACCGAGCTCAAAAGGGTGCCCATCCATAAAAGGGTCCACCCAATCATGATTATTAAATGGGAAACTCCCATGAGTAATATCCACACATTCTGAACTATGATAATTATGATTCCTGACCAAGTTAGAATACGTAGGATGCCTACGAGAAGGCCCAAGATAAAAGGGGTGCCTATACCAAAAGGTTCCACCCAATTATGCCTATCAAATGGGTATCATACATGTGTAATCTTCACACATTCCAAACTACGTAGGTTAGGATTCCTCTCTAGAGGATACGTAAGAAGCCCTCCCCGTGGGGCTGGATCCCAACATCAATTCACTTTTCTTCCCCCCTAGATGATGATAAAATCCAAAGTGCCTAACAATATGGCTAAGATTGCATCACCTCTATGGCATCAAACATATGCATGCTCATGATGATCTTGCAACCTAAGGGTAGACCATGGACACAGTCTTTGGGAATGAACCAAGGATTCATGAATATATGAACAAAACATAAATCTATAAGAGAGGCAAAAAATAGGCGACATACCTCCCCCATAGGGTTGCAGTGATCCTGACCTCCCATCCTCTCGACCAATGGAGTCCTCAAGTGTCGTTGGACAAATCATCAGCCAATGAGTGCCTTCCTTTTAAATGCAGGTCCATGAATCATGGATACCATGGATTATGGGCGTTCTTGGCTCCACAAATTAACCCATTGGAGACCAAACAAGGAATTTATATACTATAAGGACCGATTTAATGACTGCTTGACCCCCCCTCCCCCGCAATCACCCACTGGGACCAACTATTCCCTCACAAGGTTAATTCAACCTTCTTTAAAGGATAATGAAGCTGAATGGGTTAAAACAATAGAATGGTAAACTCAATAGGATCTCGTATCTATGGAAAAGTGGCAGGTGAGGATCCTTGTCGTTCCATTTCCACACATCCCATAAATATGCTGTAACACCCCTGGAAAAGTGAGACTTAAAAGGCTAAATGTTACTACCCATGTCAATAAGGTGCACCTTTTTTTCGGAGCCTACCTGATTAGAACTCCACTGTTAAGCATGCTTGGCATGGAGTAGTAATCAGGATGGGTGACCTTCTGGGATGTTTCCCAGGGTGTGTGTGAGTAAGGAAAAAACACACTGAAAGAACATGTCTTGGCCTATGGGGACAATCATTAGTCTGATAAGATACCCTAGTGAGTAATAGCCTATGGTGTGCTGGGAAGGCAACCAAGGTATTATAGGAGACTCATGGGGTCAGATGACAAGGTTCATGGCTCGGGGAGGCAGGTCATGGAAATTGGTATCAGATGCAATACCTAGCCGGAAGTTCTTAGGTACTGCCTGGGTTTGAGGCTTGGGGTCCACAATGAGGGCGTTGTGCTTTAAAGGGGTGTGTAATGTAACACCCCTACAAAAGTGAGACTTAAAATGATAAATGTTACTACCCATGTCAACAAGGTGAATATTTCTTTTCAAGAGCCTACCTGATTAGAAATTCACAATTAATCATGCTTGGTCTGGAGTAGTAATCAGGATGGGTGACCTTCTGGAAAGTTTCCCAGGGTGTGTGTGAGTGAGGACAAAACACACTGAAAGAACATGTGTTGGCCTGTGGGGATAGTCATTAGTCTGATAAGCGACCCTAGTGAGTAATAACATATGGTGTGCTGAGAAGGAAACCAAGGTATTATAGGAGACCCATGGGGTCAGATGACAAGGTTCATTTCCCGGGGAGGCGGGTCGTGACATGTGCCACCGCGTCATGGAACCAGTAGGCCATACGTACACTCGAGCGACTATTTGAATCCCTTAATGGTTAAATGATATGGAATTGGATGTTATATTAATTAAAATGAATAATTATAGTGTTATATTCATTATTTATATCCATTATAATCATCATTATACCCATAAAAATAAAGTACTATTGAATAACAAATTACACCACGGGGTGGAGACGTTAAGTTGTACGTAAGCACACATGGTGATATTAATATTTGTATGATAGATAAAATGAGGAATATTATTGTAACATTGTTATAATAACAACTAAGATTATGTATTATACTAGAGTTATTACTTTGGTATGGAAACAACATAGAGAGAGGAGGTAGAATAAAAAAATAATTTTTAAATAGGTGATAAAACAATTACCTCTTTTTCGGTAATCTCCATTTGACCTGCACAAAAATAACTCCATAGGATAGATTTATACCCAAAGTATGGCCTATAGAATGTATTGAGAGTAATTTTGAGTGGAAATGTTAAGGTTTTGGCCGAGAAAAAGGGATTTATAGTTTTGAATTAATGAGAAGGAGAAGTGACATTTTATAACAGAGGGGAGGGGCACTATAGGAAACTCCTAAAATATTAAATTAATATAAATTTTTTGTCAATTAAAATTGAATCCAAAGTGAATTTATTCAATTCTAAGATTATAATGTGTCTAAATATCATCATATAATTAATTTTATACATTTTTATGTCAGAAAATTTACCTTCTGGGTTGTAATTAACCCTTATTTAAATAATTTAACCTTTACCGTGACAACTTGACTTTCTAAACTATAGGATTAATATATTTATAGTAGAATTAAAAAAGTACCCCAATTGGATCAGTTATGAAATCTTTAAAACAATACATTTTAGTTTCCCTAACTTGATATTTTTGTGAATTTTATAATATTTATTAAAATATTATATATTTTAAAGTATCAGTTATGTATATTTTGATATTTTCAATATTTTCATTTTTTTTAAAATGTCCAAAAATCATGATAACTTCGATCCAATACTTTAAATATGTAAATAAAATTTATGTGTTATCTATAAAATTAGTTAATGTCACTAATTAAGTAAAATTATATTTTTTTTTTTTTTAATAACATTAAATTGATATTTCTATTAATAAAATAATTTCTACATCACTATTGTGTAATCATTAATGATAAATATTTAATATTTAAAATTATAAATAATTTTTTATAATGTTGGTGAATGTTTTACATTTCTATATACTACTTATAAACTATTTTATCTCCTGTATATAGCTATATTTAAATTATTATGCTTATAAGAAATGAGAGTGTGACATTTTGTCACATTAATTAATTATAATAATATTCATGTCATATTCACGGGCAAGGTTCTATTAAATGATTCCATTTAGAAAAATTGGTGAAAATGTCTAATTTTGTTATCCAATATAATTTTTACCGGTGTTATGGTAATTTTATTATATTATTTTTTTCTCTATTTACCTGATTTACCCTTAACCATGGTAATAAAAAAATTACAGAAGTTTCTAATCATAATATCGAAAAGAATTAAAGAAACCTATTAGCATAATTTGGATCCATTGATTCCATATATGGAATCCAGTTCCCAAAATTTTAGACATTAAACTTGTACTAGATAATTTAAAATTAATTTTTGCTGTCAAAATGAGAAAACATGTTATTCAAAAGTATAAACAATCAAAAAAACGTATGTGTTTATGCCTAATTTTAGTGTAAAAATAGTTCAAATGAACTAAATTTTATTAAATTATAAAAACTTAATCTAATTATACATTAAAAACAATTAAAATTATAACCTAACAATAAAAATAAATTTGATGAAAAACGATTTTGAATTAAAATGCATTATTTTTCACTATTCATTAAAATATGAATGTTGCTAGAAAAACACCAAAAATTGCTGAGACTAAATTTTTATGTCCTTATTCGATAGAAGAAGTTTATTTTTTCAAATTTATAATATAAAAGTATCCATTATTGGATTTAAAAAGGGTTCATTATTAAAAGGTGGTAAAGCATTATTTTTTTGAAAAATACTTATTTTTTTTTTTGAAAATTTTAATTTGTTCTTATATCATATCTGAGAAACACGTGAGATGAATATTAAAACTATATGGAATATATAAAATTTAAAAATTTCTTAATACTATTCATAAACTCTTTTTAAACAACTAGTCATGTTGAGCTCAAACTCAGTGTTGTGTGTAACACGAGCTATTGAATTATTTAAAAAGAAGTGTACCGTGGAAGCTTGGGTTATCACAAAAAATGGGTTGAATCCATTAGAATAAAATACTAATCACATATTCCTAGGATTATATGAGAAATTTATATTTGATGAGTCAAATTTTTTCCATGATTGTGAATCTCTTGGATGTCCTATTAACCCAACATTGTTATTATCCTTAGAATTCCACTTCACGTGTTCAGTAATTTTCAATGAAATGAATAATATTTTCAATAAAGGATTTTAAGGTAAGTAGAAAAAAACCAATATTGGTAATATTGTTTTATTCTTATTCATAGTAGTATGTTGATTCAACTTCCAACATCACCCATTAACTTCCATCATGAAGAACATTTGATTTAATCCTACTTGATTGAATACTCTCCCAAATAATGAATAAAATCATTGGGATAAGTATGTATTTTTGTATAATTCAGACCAATATTTTCTGAAATATCTTTTCATATCATAAAATTATTCCGAGATCTTAGCTTCATAAAATTAGTCAGGCCACAATTCCAATATCATGGACATTTACCTATTTGTAATTCCATATAAGAATTTGATATGACAAAACCTCAACAGAAAATAATGTTTTGAATATTTCAAACATACACCTTAAATATCTTGATTTACATCCTCAACTAAATCATGAAACTTATATTTCTACTCATTGACGTTCTCTATTACATTATTCACCACAAAATCTAGTAGAGGATCCAATGATATGTAACAAACCTGATCTGGTTGTCATGTAGTCCCAAAAGCTTCACATGTCAAGTTACTATTTGTAGTACCCTCAAATGGTTGTTGTGATATGTTTTGATGTTAATGTTTTTGTATAGAAATACCTAAAGCACCATTTATAAGGTTTTACATTTCATTGTTCATTTTCTATGATGTTGGGGCTCATTATTTTGATTTACATCAGTGCTCAATCTCACTGTAATGTTCAATTATCCATGTCAAATCCAACAAAATTATTGAGCAGAGAATTACATAAATATAAAGTGTTCATAAACATCATGTATATTCAACCATATTATAAATTTACAATTAGTAAAAGTACATCTTATTGTCTTATCAATGGATTAATTGAAAATCGTAAAATTAAAAACTCCTCCAAACTCATAGCATACTATGGTGTGTTCCTCGGTAATGTGATCCAACTTTTATCCATATATATCACAATGCACCAACACTTTATTAAAAAAATAAAATACATAAGTATTACTAAGTATGAAAATAGTTAAATGGAAGTTTAAAAAACACAACCCACATAGTTATAATAGTAGTCATATATGTATTAAAACCCAACATAAAAAAGGAAATAAATCATGGATGGTATTATGTGAAATAGAAGCCAAAGAAAAATCATAAAATCCTTAAGAAAAATATATTTAAATTGTTCTCTGATAATAATTTATCAAACCACACATTGAAAACAAATTTATAAATCTAAATATTTTCATAAAATCACTTTTAAATGAAACACAAATTTCATTAAAATAAGTCTACTGCTATCAAGCACCCATTTTTCATGACCAAACATTCACCTTTTAAAAACATTTAAAGCCACATTGAGACCTCTGGTCTCTAAACCATTTATAAAATATTAAATTTCAAATAAATTAAATTCATAAAACATTTATCTATAACTACTCAATTATATTTTAAAGAAAATAGTAGTGTCAAACACCCCTTTAAATAGTTAATGACCCTTAGAAAATCGAGCATACAGTTTAACAAAAACTTTGAATGTGATCTATTTTGATTCCAAGTCATTAAACCATTTGAAACCATTTAAAGAGAAAAATGGGAATTGATGCATATTCCTATGTTCATGCTAGGTATAAGATTTGGAATGGCTAAAAATATTGGAATTCTATGAGAAATATAAACAATTCCCATTTCTTGATATAACTAACAAATGAATAATATTAATTTCAATATAAACAATTAATAATTAATTGACTAACCAAAATCTTGGTCATACTAATTTTAAGCCAAGAACAACACGTAAGTTCAAATAATGAATATTTGATTCGCATTAATAATAAACTAATAAAAGTATAAGAGATGGAATATGAAGCAGTTAATTAAAATATTAGTATGATAAAATGATATAAGAGATTGTAAATGAGAAAAATTAACATACTAGTAGAAACCTAAACAAACGATTAGATATATCATATGAAATTTCTAATTCATAGTAGTAGAATTCAAAATAAAGCATAAGATATTTAGTAGGAACCAAACAATTCATACTTATAAGAAACCCAAAAAAGTACGAGATAAGGTAGAGGCCCTTAAAATATATACTAATAGCAAGAAAAACATTCTATAAGACATGGTATAATGAATAGGAATACAAGAGGTTGTTGTTTCATGAAAAACAACATATATGTATTAACCTTGTTCAACATGTAAAATAAGTCAAATATCATGTTTCATGATAAACATAGTAATTATGGAATGTAAAAAAACATTGATATCACTTTTGAAAATGATTACAATAGAAAACATAATTAATATCTATCATTTTGTACTTCACTATGCATAACAAACCAGTAAGCATTCCGATAAAGTCTATGATGGAAATAAATTCATGTAATTTAATTGACATAGCATGATAAACATTCAAAAAACATGAAAGAGTCAAAAAAACAAAAAATTTAATCAATAAGGGTTTACCAAAAATCTAATATCAACCAAATAACAAGGTATTGTATTTAATTAAACACTATTGGAACATGAAGAGTACAAATCCAGGAAGAAAAACCCAGTGCTTCCCTTTTATTCAAATTAGTAAAGCCTATAAATCTACTATCTATAAAGGGATCCAAGTGATTATATAATTTTATCATCCATGGAATAAGTGAGAGGCAAAATGAATTGAATAATGAAATACCATTATCTATAATTTAGGGGGTTGACCGGTATAGGTTTTAACTAATGACCTCTTGGTGGGGATGGAATGTGGGAGAAGACACTACAGGTAGCAAAGGAAATGGTGAGGGCCCGAGGGGGGATTAGGGGAAACTGTAAACCAATAAGGGTTAGGTTTAGTAGGGATCATGATAAAATGGATCACTAGTGAGGATGAGGTTGTGGGTTTGGACGACTTAGAGGAAAAAACCACTGATGATAACTCGGGATCATGGGAAACCAGATCACGGTCAATGGATTGGGGGGAGGGGGAGGGGGAAAACGGGGCACCAGTGAGGGGAATACGACTGAAGAACCAGTGAGGGGGAAAATTCCATGATTGATAGGTCTTGGGGTTGTAGGTACTTAGGGGAGAGTGGGGGTGCTCGAGGGAGAGGGGGACTGGGAGAAAGTGTCTCTTTAAATAAATGGATAAAATTTAGAGGTTTATTTTGAAAAACCGCGACTAAACTATAATAATTTTTAGGGACTGTTTATTAAAAATTTTCTAAAAACTTTATTTAGTGTAGTGGGAAAATATAACAAAATACTAATAGACTAAAAAATATACCTAAAACACTAAAGTTGTTAAACTAATTATTTAAATTATATTTAGAAATTTTTAAAAAGGTTAGTGATTTCTATGTGCATCACAAGATTTATTCAGTCAATTGAATGATATGAATATCTAGGTCAATATCCATCATTAAAATTAGAAATAATAGGGTAATCATGATGTAATAGAAATTACCCATATTAATGTAAAGATAAGGGAGGAATAGGCTAAGGAACTTTTATTGCATATGGATATCAATAAGGGTTAACGATGAATACAATATTTTGTAATGGTAGAATACTAAAAACATTATAGACAAATCTTTGTAAATTTTTTGAAATATGGGATATTTATATTTTATATGAATTATGGATGAAAAGTTTACTTAAGAAGATTCATTCAGGTCCGCATACCTTGATATTAAAGGTATACTTGTGATAATAAAGGTTTTTCCAGTAAGGACAAGTTAATCTTTGAACAAAATATATTTTTATCATAATTTTTAAAAAAATTCATTTCTCTATGAAATAATACATCCATAATACCATAGATACATGGAATACAATATGATTTAGATTATAGATATTGTGGATTTTGATATATCATTACATTATAATGACTTTTGATGATGGTATAATGAGATGGAATGGTAATATATCATTAATATTTTAAAAAGGGATTTATAAAAATGAATATTAAAAATAAAATATATTGAAATGGAAGGGAATTAAAATGTATTAAAAAATTAAAATGAATATAATATATTAATAATCCTTACCCAAATAAGTAGCTTCATAATAATTGAGAAATAACTCTTTAAACCCTAAAAAGCATTGTGGAAGGACTCTTCAGTGGGAAATAGAGTTTAAAACCATAATCAAATATTTTGTACTAGAATGGAATTATAGTATGGGTGTGTATTTATAGGTAATTAGATAATTTTATAATAATATATGAACATTAGATTTGGAAATATTAGTGTTGTAAAATTTAATATTATTGTCCTATCAATCATATAAAATCATATTATTTAACATTTAAACCGTTGTTTTAATAATTTATTAGATAATGAAGAAAACTAATATATTTATATTATTTTGGCCATGGAAAATAGTTTTTCCTAAAGAGTTAATATTAAATACATAAAACGCGTTTTAGACTAAGAAACAATTCATAAATGTTTATAAAATGTTATTTTAATATTTTTAAACAATATAATTTCTTAAATAAACATATTTTATGTTGTGGAGACATTTACATTATTTAATAAATAATTTTTACATCAAATTTTTGTCATAATACATTCCATATACATATAATGTAGATTACTATTTTCTTAAAAATTTAGTACGCTTTAAATTTTCATAAAAATCCCAATGAAAATTTTTGATGTACATATTCTGAATTTAAATTAATTTTTAATTAAAACAATATTCTATATACTACAAATTTAATTATTAAATAAAAACTACCAGTTTAATTTTAAATCAATTATTTAACGCAAAAAAAATCTACATTATGATAAATATGAATTATTTTAAGGTATATCTAAATAATTATATTCTCATTCATTAATTAATACATAATATTTATATTTATTAATTAAAATATTACTCTTTCATATTATGTAGATTATTTGATACCTATATATTTCAGGCTACAGTAAAATCATTACTAAAATAGTTATATTACTTTTCCAATTATCACATTACCCTTCTAACAGTAATATTGCCTATTATATATATGTTTCATTGTAAATTCTAAAAGCATTTATAGCGTTACCAAGGTTTCAGTAAAATTTTTGTTTCTTCGTGTATTTTTTCTTTATAATAGATAGTAGTTCAGATTAAGATTAGTGGTAAGCACCACGTAATACTACATCAAGGTTGGGAATCAAAAATCATTAGGTGTAGGTACTGTAATAGTACTATAGTGGTACAGTAGCAGAACTATAACAGTGATGAAAATATAGAATCGGTGACACTATAGTGGTGGTTTTCACTGTAGCGGGAGCTGTAGTGGTGGAAGAACTATAGAAAGCATTATACCAGCATAGGTACTATAGAATCACTATTCACTAGAGGGTCTTTGGGTAAAAAATATGGGCCTTCAGGGCCATGTAATTAGATTTGAAGCCCACTAGGCCAACAAAACATGTAATGGGTATCATTCCCACTGGGTTTACGGTCCATGTACTGAATGAATAAGGAAATATGGGCATCATATTCCCTTGGGAGTATGGTATTACTTTCCGGCCATCGTGTGAGGTTTGTTTGTGTTTAAACATAGTGGTACCCACAATTTCCAGATATATATAGAAATTCATCTTTTTTTTGTTATTATTCAAAAAAAATTAGCTTTATTTATTTTATATTACAGTGTTTCCCTATATTATTTTCATTTATACAGTGCTATTTATAACCATTAATGTTAATTTAACACTCTAGTTTTTGTTTTACTAATATTATGAAATAAAATGACTTGTATTGTGAAATGAATATTCCAAAGGAATATTTATTTATTATAGCAGTATCTTGGTCCTTAAATTCCATTCCTTTAAATTTTCATCTGTTATATTTTTGTAATGCATCAATCTATTGAAAAATATGTGGAATTCATCATAACACGTTCATCATGATCACACATTACTTCTTCTAATTTATGAATCTTATAATTTAATATCACTGTCTTGGTGTGTTTGAATGTTACTTTACCCCCAAGCACTTATTATAAGATAATTTAATTTCAAATGTTGAGTTTTCTAATTCAGAAACACTTTCTCTCTACTCTCAAGAATCCAGAAAAAATCTTCATTATATGAAAGGTTAGGATATAGATTTGTTTCATTAGTGGTGATTTCATGTGTTAAAACCTGTATATAATTATTTTATTGAGATAAATGGTATGAATTTTTTACTTTATAGGGGGTATGTCCAATTATAAAGGAACATATTTGTCTTGGAATTTGACTTTTTGGTTTCCAATTGTTGTAGGTATTTAATAGTGAGTTAGAGGTGAATAAAGGAATTGGAAGAGGAGAGTAGATGAAATTTTTGCTATGAAGATAGATCATTCCATAAACATGGGTGTTTCCATTTGATTTGTTGGATAAATGAGAGGATTTGTCTTGGTATGGTGGGTTACACCATAATTATTGGTGTTGTGGCCCCAGGAGTTAGAATAAAAGATTTTTGGAGTTGAAAAATGTGGAACACACGTTGTCACAAAGAACTAGAAATGAACCCAACGCATATTAAATGATTTGAGTTGAATAAAAAAATAATATCCATTCATAAATAATGTGTAAATGGGATCTCTATATAATATATTATTTCATACTCATTAATGAAAATGGGATCCTCTAAAGTATTTCATAGTCTGGTGACGTGGTGGTGAGAACTTCCCACTATGAGTAGACGACGTATTTCCTCCATTAATAATAAAAAGGTTATTGAAATAAAAAACTCATATTAGGGGTCTTCTAGATATTTATTTTTCCTTATAAAACACCTAAAATGGTAAAAACCCTTATCTAAGGTTTTATTTTGTCTCTAAGGCCTAAAATTGAAAGATTGTAGAAAAAATAAAATTTCCCAAATAAAATATTTGCATCAATTTTAGGTAGAATAATTTATTGAATAAATAACAATATTCTACCTTATAAAAAGTATAGATACTATAAAATAATTACATGGATCATTATAATTTTTGGTCAGAAGTTGGGATTCCTTTTCATCCATTAAAGAATAAGGTGGTTGTGGAGTTTTTTTGTAAGAAAGTTGAGATCTAATATAGTCAAGAAAATTTATATGGACACCATAACATTTATGGTCTAGAGTTATCGATCCCTTATGACTAGGAGGATTTATTTATGTAGAATTAAATATTTATAGAAAAGAAAATATAGTCTTATAAATACATGAACATTTTTTCTACGGTATCAGTTCTATATATCTCATAGTGGATAGTTGCTTGGATTTTCATATAAATAAGATCATTTATCAAAAAGTAGAGATCTTATATAGTCATGGGAATTTATATGGACACCACCACATTTATGTTTCAGAGTTATCAATCCCTTATGACGAGGAGGATATCATTATGGAGAATTCATCATTTATAGAACTGAAAATATTGTCTTATACAGACATGAACATTTTTTTATGTATTAGTTCTATAGATCTCAGAGTGAATATATGCATGGATTTTCCTATAAATAAGATCATAAATACTCATTTTGACACACTTTAAGGTTTATAAATGACTAAACATTGAGAGACCATAATTTTTTAAGAAATCACATCAAAATAAGGTATTTAAAGAAGAATAATCTCAGGTAGAACTGAAATAAATGTCTAATGAGGGAGGAAACCCTTCACATAAAAATTTTCTTTGTAATTTATACTCTTCATAAAAACCTTATGTTATAGTATAATAATTCTACAGTGAAAGTCAGTATCTATACAACTTAAATATTCTATAGAGGTACGCCTACCAATTATAATATACATGATTTAAAACTCTAAAACTCTATACCACGTAATAGATCACATATTTTACTATAACAATATCTTATATGAAATTATTACTTCCTAATTTTTTTGTTTACCAATTTAAAATGGTACGTATAAATATAATATTTGACCTATGGTGAACCACTTAGTGAAATATTTTCTATAGGTGTCCATACCTCTATCAGTGAAAACTCTTCTCTCAGATGAATCAAATAATTAGTGGGACTATATAATCTTGCATCATATATATCCTATATAAAATCCAACACCAATATAAGATTTTTTCTTTTATGGGTATTTGTGCCTCCTTCCATGAAGACACATCATTTTGTATAAACCAAATCTTTTACAAGATGATAACATCTAATAATACACTTTCCCCCCATTGAAAATTTTTAACACCCCATAACATTGGGTTTAGGTTACCTCCTTCAATTACATTATTTCTCATCTAGAAAACTCATTAATAATCTCCATAAAAAATTCCTTATGTCTAGAACCTCATCTTATTTTACAAAAATTTCTTATACTGATACACTCCACTTGATTTACTAAAGTACATTGGGTATTGATCCTCCCCAAATTCCTCGATTCAATATCCTACTATTGGTTTCCTAAGAATATATATACATGGATCATCCACTAAAATAACTAAAAATGTATACTCAATTGTATTACCCAATCATGAAATTTCTAAGGACCATTCTCCTTGTAGTCCAGACCGCATGACAATAAACTACCTGGTAGGGATCCAAGATGTATCCCCTTATAAATAGAACCTTTTTTCATTGATTCTCAACCTTAAAAGAAAACACTCTAATAATTGTCACAGAAACATAAAATAAATGTTGTTTTGAGATAAATGGTATCAAATGATGTGGGTTTTAATTCTCTTCATAAATATGTGCAGCAAGGCCCTTTCATTCACAACACCTTTTACTTACTATTAGATGATTCTAATGACTCCCTTGGTAACAGTAAACTTCATAGTGTATTTATATGTAGATTTCAACTATATAGTAAGAAAATAATTTGATCAAATGAATAATTATATAATCCATTTTTTCATTTTCATTTGAAATTCATTTTTAGTTAATCAATTTCAATAAAGGGTAATTAGTATTGTTAATAGAAATTCAATCATGTCTGAAAAATATAATATATTCATAGATTATACAATAATACCTCTCATTGGATTAGTTTACCTCCTATAAAAAGGGCTATGAATTACACTTGATGTTACCCATCATTGGAATGTGGGGAGTTCTATGACTCCCAAAACAAACAAAATGGTCCTATGAATATGAAATTATTCGAAACATTCATAAAACTCGATATTTGATATTTTGATGCTTCTCTCTCTAGGTGAGGGGTTTTTTTTTAATTATAGATTATATTGTGAAGTATTATTCTGCGGCATGGAGTCCATGGCTCTGATTTTTCGTTAATGCTCACTTTTGGATGGTATAACCTTAGTGGTCATGGTTTTATCGTTCTTTTAGTTGATGGGTAATGGGTTTCTGTGATGGATTCCATGGATTGCACTATGGTTTTTTGGGTTTAGTAATTCTATAATGGTGTGTTTTATTACACTTTGTTTTTTATTCTTTATATCAATTTGAATGGGTTTTAACCTCTATGATTTGAAAAGATCGAACAATTATTTTCAAAGGATCAGCCAAAAGACCACCGTTATGGTGTGACAATGGTTATCACAACATGATTTTTTCCAAGGATTCTATTATAAATTCAGGAAGCTGCTCAAATTTTCTATATTTCCTATATTTTTATATAATTTTTAATTTTTAATTGTATTGTTTTATGATACTCTTGGACTTCCCTTGTTGAATAATTACTATTGGAACTATGTGATTAATTTGTATAAATATAAGGTTCTTCCCTCCTTCCATTTCTTTATTCTTATTTTTTCTAAACCTTATAATTGGTTTTTCTAGTGGTGGATGTGTGGTTTTTAAGATTGTTTTCTATAATTTTGATATCGTATAGTAGTGATTTATGTTTTTTGGATGATTATTGTACATTCAAGGATGCTTTATCCTTTCTTACTCTTCATTACTATGTTATAATTATTGATGGTTTAATTAAATAATGGGATTTAGAATTTTTCGTCTTTATTAAGGATTTAGATTATCAAATTACCATGAATTAATTGTATTTTTAGTGGATAGTTGGAAATTTAATATTAAATATTGCGAACTATACCTTAATAAAAATAATGTATGTGCGTGTAGTGCTTTATTTATATGTTGTACTAGTATTTATGATTTTTTTATGTTATTAATGATTTATATTGTTAGTTATTTTGTGTAAAACATCATTTTTTTATTATATTGTACTAATATATTTAATTATTATTGAAATAATATAAACATAATGATAATAGTGAAAGGATGATACGAAAATCTATAATTATTGTTAATTTCTCAAGTTATTGTTTTATATATGGTGGTTAAAAGTATACAGTGAAATAGAATATTTTTATAGAGATGATATGATATATATTTCATTATTCCATGATTTTTTATTCTTTTTCATTTATTGGTATGTTATTGGAAGTAGTTTTTTGGTAGTGGGGGAGACCTTGTATGGTTTTATTTTTGTTGTTAAAGTGGTTGATATGGTTATAAGGTTAATATTGAAAGAATTTTGAGAGGATGGTGGTGTGGTTTTACATGGTATTTTCATTGGAATAAAGTTGGTGTATAATTAAATGAAATGAAATATGGGAATGGGTATTGATGATAGAAATTATAGTTTTGATTGAATACATATATACTGGATAACTAATTTATAGTGAAGGGAAATGTAATCTTGAAAACATGGGATGTTTTTTGAAATTATAGTTGTTGAAAAAAATAAAAAATAAAGAAAAATAATTATTGGAAATAATTATTTAATGAATAATTGATAATAAAATGTGGAATGGGATGTTTTGGGGTAATTTTATGGTTGTAGTGCAACAGTGAGTGGTTTGTTTGGTTGTGGTTAAAGGTGAAAGTAGTTGTTGTGAGAGGTGGTCATCTTGTGATGATGGATATGGTTGTATAGGTGTTTCATTTGTAAGTTAATCCTTATATGATGTTTGTGTGATATAATATACTCAATATCTTTTATGCTATTTCATATTCATCAGCACCCAATTTATATAATGCATCCATAAAAAATTTGAGGTTTTGGATTTCAAGTAGTTCCCCCAATACCCAGGATATTGGTGATTCAAATGGTTGAATACTCCCCCTTACAAAATCTATCTTCTAAATATATATTTAGTTGGATATGATTTTCCTGGGTTATTATATATTGTAATGAGTTGATGGTGTGATCCTGAGTTAGTGATAAGGTAGTACATCTTGGGTGTACATTAGGGAAGGGTATATGGTTGATGTTATTCACTACATATCTTGGACACAATATA
Source organism: Viscum album (assembly GCA_963277665.1). Classification (NCBI taxonomy): domain Eukaryota; kingdom Viridiplantae; phylum Streptophyta; class Magnoliopsida; order Santalales; family Viscaceae; genus Viscum; species Viscum album. The sequence goes on from OY728161.1 coordinate 1,427,651,985, forward strand.
ATATATGATATGAGGTAGTGGTATATATAATTTAGCACATGATAGAGATGTTTCATGTGGTAGTGATATAAAATATGAATATGTTTATACTGATGTGGACATGATGTGGTTATATGGTATGTGGATATATTCAAGGGAAGTGATAGGAGAAATAGGACATATGTCGATAGTGCATGAGGGTGACTAGTCTAGTGGGAAGTGGATGCTGGGTACCTTTCTTGATATACCCTTTTTGTTATTATATTAACATAATTTCATGTATTTTATTGAGTGTTCTTTATTAAGGATGTGTGGTAGTTCTTTAGTCACGTAAATGAGTTGGTTTCGCTAATGTTTCTCTAAGACTTTAGTGTAATTGTTCCAAATTTTAATGAGAGTTTCTAGGGAGGATCCTATTAATTAAACCTATATTATCACCAACAAAAACACTCATATATAGGAACACATACATAAAAATAAATTTTATAGGTCTATGAGAAAGAGTTTATGAGAACGCTGTTAAATCCTAACTCGTCATGTAATTTTTTTGGAGTTGAGTTATTGTCATAGGAAATTTTGTGTGTGTTTATTTTAGGGTATTTATTATGTATGAAATCATTAAAATTGTGGGATCATGGTTTTATTTTCTATTATTTGGTTAGAGTTTATTTTGTGGTTCAATCTTATTATTCATTCTTTTAATGAGTTTAATTCTTATTATGTGTAAGTTTTATACCACAGTGCTAGTCACCAACCCATGGCCTATTAAAGGAGAGATTTAAGGGAAACTCTTTTTTTCCTAACTATCCTAGGAAGGTTTATAGTGAATGAGGGCCATGGAAAATTTGTATCAAACAATCTTATTGAGAGATACAATGTATTTTGGAGGTAGGAACTGATAATAATAACATTGGATTTCTAAAAAAACTATAATTTTTAAACACAATGTGTGATGTCAGAAAGGGAGACATGCTAGGATATAGATGTGTTAGAACACTATAATTTGATGAAAGAACCTTAATCTTTATAATAATAATAAATTGATACTATTATTATTATATGTTAGAGACCTAGGTGTGTTATTTGCAGCATGCTGGTTGTTCTTGGGTTTGAGTTGGAGAAATGTTAAAAAAATACAGTTAAATTAATTAAATGTTTTTAATTGAAATTTGTATCTTGAGTTAACGTTTTTGTTCTAGAACCAACTATTTTCACTTTGATTTTATGTATATTAAAACATTTTAATATTAATAAAACATATTATTATATATTTTTCATTATTCTACATGAATTAATGTAATAATGTCTTAGGGTTTTTGTCTCATTGATAATGTCATATCAGTTCCCCCATTGGGAGAGAACATTTAAGTTCAATGATAATATTTTTAAATGTAGTTATATAATAGAATAATATATTATTAAAGGTTATATATCATATATAACATCACATGAGAGTACTTTTAAGTAGATGATTCATCCTCTCATGAGGTTCGCACTTGTTACTCTCCAAGATAAGAGGTTATAAAAATAGACCCACTCGTAGGAATTTCATATGTTTTAGTGTAATCAGATATTCCTATCCAAAATAATGTGTAATGGTTCATAGATGTTTTTAGTTCAACGTTTTTATAATTATCATTAAATCATGTTTCTTATGATATGAATTATTTTTATGTGTTATGAAAACATTTTATAAAATAAAGAGGATTAGAGAGAAATTTGGATTAGAGTTGGAAACACTCACCACTAAGCTTAAATCACCATTTTAGATGATTATACACTATAGTATAACTCATAGTCAGAATGGATTTAAGGTTATGTGTGGAAAAAACTTACCATCTAAGATTATCCACAGATGTTTGAAAAAGTATGGAAAACACCAACCATCATAGAGGAGTCACTACCAGGACGAAAACATAACTATGTGTCGGAAATACCTTACTATATAACCTATTCACCATTGATGATGACCTTCTATAAAAATAGAAATTTTTAAATATTTTGAAATGAATTACCACTGAGAAGAATCACTGCTCAGATGAGTCACCTTTGGAGTGAATAACTGGCAGACCGACTCACCGCCAGCCAAAGTCACCGTTAGAGTTTTATCACCCTTTAGAAAGACATACCATAAATATTTTTGTTTATTTGGAATAAATTATTTCTGGTGCATATATTATCAAATTTAATGTGATATTTATTTTAATTTTTGTTCTTAATTTATTATAGAGAAGCACTAAATTCTATGCCTGTCATCCAAAATGAGGAGTAGAGGATTTTATTGATTCTTCCATCATGCTACTATTTAATGAAGTAGTATGACTACATCATGAAAAGTGATGTGTAGAGCGCTATTACAAGTTATAGATAGATAAATATACATGAGAAGTGGTTTTAATCCATATTTAAAGAACATTAATAGTACCGCATATTTAGATATTACACAAAGAAACTTTCCTACACTCAATCGTGGAAAATTGAAGCTCATCGAACATTTAGTTCCTTCCCATATACAGAACAGAAAAGTGTTTTTGACATTGTTTTTATGAGATTACCATATAAATGAATTGAGATTCAGTTAAATCTGCGTTCAAGGAGTCATAAGCTTCATATCATATCAAACCAATCACCAATATCTTATTTACATTTATTGATTTCTTTATCTATTTATTATCTTTTACATTATGAACAATTTGTGATTGTTTATATATTTAACATGAAAACTAACTTGAATTCTATAACTAGAAGATTCTAGATATCTTCTCAATCTTAATTTACATTATTTACCCACAAACTTCAGAAGAGTTCCATGTGTGGCCTATTTTTGTTATATTCCCACAGTTGTTGTGGAAGAGGTCATGTGTGACCTAGAAATATTTTTTACTATTTTTTACTTGATATAGGTTGTGAATCAGAGATTATTTTATATAATCTACCTAGTAATGGGTAATTTCCTTGTGGAGAGGACAATGTCTCAGCTTGAGACTAAACCTCTTTTATGTATTCCACTGTGTGTTTTTTTGTTTGTTTTACATATATTCTTTAAAAATGAATATATATTAAACTCTAAAAAACACAATACTTTGATAGATAGTCGTAATTAGTATTTATATATGTTTTTTATTAAGAAAATTGAATTAAAATGTTAATGTAATATTTAATAATTTTTTAACTAATACATAATCAATCATTGAAAAATATTTCAGAAGATCATAACATATATCAATATTTTATTTTGATTAAGTGGGTTGTTTTAATTAAACTGCTGGATTTTATTTAAACATTATTTTAGATAGAATCTTTTATTGGGTACTCAATTTGACCCCCTCTTGGGATACTCACTTCTACAAACATTAGGTATCAATGTTTTTTTAAAACCATTCATCTATGATTTTAGTTTTGTTTTAATGATATGAAATTATAATTAATCTTAAATTTAGTTATTTAAATAGATAATAGACAATAAGGTTATCCTACTAATATAATTATCTTTTTAATTCAAAAAACAATGGTCAATAGAAAATAAAGATGAAAATTCATATTAAAAGTATGGGTTTTAAAATCTGGTTTGTTGTAGAGTATAAATATGAATTATATATAAGTTATATAGCTACTTTGGATGATTCTACTTAAATATTTATACAACTAAATATAATAATTTTAAAATTAAACATGGAGAGATAATTTATAAAATGTTTATTAGTTTAAATGAAATGGTCAATAAAATGAGCTCCTTGGAGAATCCAGTGTCAAAAAAAGACCAAATCATGGGAATTCTTAGATGTATTCTTGAGATATAGAGAGGAAAATCCATTTATATAAGGTAATATAGTGACATCAATAAACAACATGTCAAATAATTGATTGGGAAGTTGATTAGGTATTAATAATATCTTGACATCAATCTTGAATAAGATGATGAAAATAATATAAAATATATTGATTTCAATACTACTACATTGAAATAGAAGGAAAAGGAAAAGGTATAAGTTGAAAGCTCTAGTGACGAAGAATAATGAGATTATATTAATGAATAAATGACCCGTTTAGCTATAAGGTTTAAAAATCATCAAATAAATAAGAAATTATTCTGTAAGATGAGTTACAAAGGAAAGTATAACAATATAAGAACTTGGAAAAAGGACTGGAAAAGAAATTATAACATAAATGAGATTACCTATTATGAATTTAAGAGAAAATAAAATGTAATGGATGGTAGTTCTATGTTAAAATACAAGAAAAAATATGCAAAAAATGTATACAATATAATAAATCCATGAAATACAAATAGATTGACTCTATGGAAAACTCCAGTGACTCTGACTCAAATCAAGAAGAGAATCCAGATAGAGCTAAAATGTGCTTCATGAAAACCATATCTAATGTACCTATTATATCTCATGTACTTAATTTTGATCACTCTGAAAATGAAAATGATGATGATATGTCAAAATAAGAAATTTTTGAGTATATAAATATGATTGAATATACTTTTAATGAACTCAAAGATAAATTCAAATCTCTAAAGAAACAACTTATTTTATCTATTATTTTTAAAACTGATCATAGTATAGGGAACGAAAATATTTCTCAATTATTTAAATAAAATACCAAATTTAAATTTTCAAATGAGAAACTAAAGAAATATTTATAAATATTTACAAATGGAATAGAAACTATAACATAAATATGATGAAAATAAATTGATCCTAAATATATTTTTGGCCTTGGATACCATATTAAATATACTTTTGTTCCTAAGTCTACTTATTGAAATTCCATTGGAAGTTATTATTCAAATGAGAAAATAATGGTTTTATTTCAATAATTCTAAAATTTTCTTTATAGGGAATGTATATAGAAAATTTGGGTTCCAAATGACCTAATTACTGACATATCTAGACCCATGAAAATATTTTTACCAAAATCAATCATGGAATATACTTTGTTTTATTGGGAACCTATTTGAAGAACTCTTATAGAAATATATAGTACTTTGATAGAGGCTATTATAGACATATTTAAAGAGACAAATCAAGTTTCCATAACCTCATAATGGTTTATGGTGTTCATTTCACATTTGGTGAGAATATTAAAAGAAATATCATCGGTATTGGTTATCCCGATAACACTAACTCAGTATTAATTTCTAAAGAACTCTTTGTGTTACAAATCAATATTTGTTTAGAATTTCAAAATTATGTGTTCATAGTTTTCATATGAAGTTTGGATACAATTCATTCAATGTTTTTAATTAAAAAATTTCATTAGTATTTACTAATTCTAGAAATGATAATGTGTATTAGAGTAATCTTGATTCATTACATTCTCCAAATTCTTGCTACTTAAGTTCAATTCATAGAGACTCTTGGATTTCAAATATGAGGCTAGGACACTATAACATTCACTCACATAGAAATATTACTAGGAAAGGATTAGTTAGGGATATACCAACATTTTAATTCCCAAATGAAAAATTCTATAACCCTTGTCAAAAAGGGAAATAACACAAGATTTAATTTAAAATAAATAAATAACTTTTAACTTCTCAACCACTTGAGTTAGTCGGCGTGGAATTTTTTGGACCATCTAGAGTTTCTATTTTAAATGGGAAGAACAATGTTTATGTACTTGTAAATGAATTTTCTAGGTATACTTGGGTATTTTTTCCCCACAAAAGTGAATATTTATCTTATTTTATGAAGTATACTAAATCTTTAGAAAACCTAAATGGAATTTGAAATATGAACATAAGAAGGGACCTAGATAGAGAGTTTGAAAATCTATACATTGAATCCTTTTTCTCACAAAATATCTATAGTCATATCTTCTCTTCTCCTAGAAGTCCTTAGTTTAATAGAGTTGTATAAAGAAGAAATAGAACATTTAAATAGATATCATGGAAAATTCATAATGAATTTTACTTACATGTATTTTTTAGGTAGTTTCTATGAATAGAACCAGCTATATTATTAATAGAGTTTTAATTAGACCTATCTTGAAGAAAACCCCTTATGAACTTTGAAATAATTGAAATCCTAATGTTAATTACTTTAGTGTTTTTCATTTAAAATTCTTTATTTTAAATTATATGGTTAATATTTAAAATTTAGCCACCCAAAGTGATAAAAAATACTTTGGTTACTCAATTTATATTAAATACTATTGATTTTTTAAAAATAATAACCAAGACTATGGATGAGTACATCCCTTTCTTGTTTAACGTGGAAGATCCACATGAAACTAATACTCATTTAGAAAATCGTGAGGATGATTTATCCACTTTGAACATAAATTTTATACCTCTTAATTATGTTGTGAAACATGCAAAAAAACCATCTAGTTCTGAGGAACTTCCATTATCTAAACCTGAATAGGACACTGAGTTGACCATCCCATATTTTTTTAGAGATACTTTGACTCTTAAATACCACCATTTATATTCTTTTTTTTGCAGACATAAATAGATTTATGCAAACTAGATCTTCTCTGAGAAACAAGGTTGAACATCTAGGATTCTTGACATAGATTGAACCAAAAAAAATTCAATGATTCAAAAAATGATTAATTATGGGTAATGGATATGCAAGAAGAATGTAATCAATTTGAAATAAATAAATTTTGGGAAATTTTTTATAGAACCAACGAAATATTGACTATAAGCAATAAATGGGTATTTTGAAATAAGGTTGATGAATCTGGTACAATAATAAAGAATATGGATTCACTAGTTGCACAATGGCATAGTTAAGAAGAGGGTATAGATTATGAAGATAACTTTGAACCCGTATCTAGACTTAACTTCATTACTTCATTCCTATGTAACATATCATGATTTTAAACTATATCAAATAGATATCAAAAGTGAATTCATATGTGGGTTTATATTTGAGGATATTTTTTTGATCAACCCCCTAGATTTCAAAATACCACATTGAAAATAATGTTTTGAGTTAGAAAAAGCTTTATATGGTTTAAAATAGGATCCTAAAGTAAGGCATGATAGGCTCAGCTCTTTTATTGTTTCAAACGGATGTTCAAAATGTGTTGATGATCCTACCCTATTTATAAAAACAATTTAAATAGATTTTTAGTTATTAAAATATTTTGATATTATTTTTGGATCTTCTAAAAATTATTTATATATTAATTTTTTAAAAATGTTGCGAAATTAATTTGAAATGAGTTTAATGGATAAACTAATATTCTATCTTGGTTTTCAGATTTTTTAAAATAATAAGGGAATTATCATAAATCCAAGTAAATATACTAATACCTATTAAATCATTTTTAATTGGTTATCACTAAGTGTAGTGATACTCTTATGAGTAACAAAAGTAAATTGGACCTTGATGATGTTGGGAATTCAATGGGTCACACCAGTTACCAAGGTATGATATGAAGTCTTATATACTAAACTTCTAGAATACATGATATTATGTTTAGTGTGCGTATGTATGTTCATTTTCAAGAAAACCCAAAAGAGTCACACTTACTATCCATGAAAAATATTTTTAAATTACTCAAGTATACTACCAATATTGGATTGTTTTATCCACGAGGACAATAATTTGAACTAGTTAGTTATTCTGATACTAATTTTTATGGAGGAAAGTTAGATTGAAAAAGTAACTCTAGAACCTGTCATCTTTTGAAAAAGTTTCTAGTTTGTTGGTGTAGCAAGAAAAAAAATTGCACTGCCTACTAAAGAATCTAAATACGTAGCAGCATGTTGTTCTTGTGAAAAAAATTTGTGGATGAAACCCATATTACTAGAATATATTTATCAATTATAACATATCCCTATAAAGTGTGACAATACATGTGCTATAAAAATTTCTAAGAACATTGTATCTCATTCTAGATCAAAAAAATTGATGTAATATATCACTTTTTGAGAGGCCATTTTATAAAAGGGTTATGAAAATCTGGAATAAATTAGTAGAAAACATAAACTTACTAATATTTTTACTAAGCATTAGAATTCTGTGAGAATTAACTATATCAAACAAGACTTAGGTATCATTAATTTTGGTTAAAAATAATTTTATAAGACTCAAAATTGAGTTTTATCTATCATTTAGTTTACTCACATTTGAGTTTTACCTAACATTGACTTTACTAATCTTTGAGTTTTACCTACCATTGTGTTTTACTCACCATTGATGTTTTACTCACTATTGGTATTACTCACTGTTTGAGTTTTAATCACCATTAGTTTTACTTACCATTTCATTTTTACTCACCGTTGGTTTTCCTCATCATTGGTTTTACTCACTATTATTTTTACCCACAGTTGGTTCTACGCACCATGGGAAATAAAATTCCTTTGTCAAATTTTCATGGTTAGTTTTTAATCCACCCTTTCTAATTTCTTTATACAAGTTATTTATTTAATTTTTCTTTTTATTTAAATATTATTTCTATTTGGGATTTATAAATACCTAAAATTATTAAGTGATATAATCTGAATGAGTCAAGTCCTTTAAAGAAGAATAAATGGGAATATTTTCATTCAATTTCTATTGATCTAGTATTCCCATCTCTTGAAAATATATTTTTGTTTGTTGAAAAGTAATTCTATTGTGAATTGTTAATGAAGAGAAAGTCTTTATTGCTGAAATTTCTACGAGATCATGGATGGGTGGAATTGATTTCTTCTAATTAGAGACCCTTATATCCTAGTTTATTTCATATGTTCTATAAGTTCTTAAAGTTCAATTTTTAGGTGGGTAAAGACAGGGTAAGAACTAAGATAAATGGCTAAAAAGTTTTCTTTATTTTAATGAAATTGGATAGTTGTTTGAGAGTTCCTCGGGAAATAATTCCAATAGTCTATCAAAGAAATATTCTAGATGATAGTGATAAATTTTTTTATGAGGATTCTTTAGGTGAATTAACTTGATATGGGACTGTTATAATACCAATTGTGACTAAGAATGATCGTGAATTCGTGTTTCTTTTTAATTTTATACAAAATATGATTTTCCTAAGGAAGTATTATTTCTCTTCTATGTGATATCAATATGTTTATCTTCTATGTCTTATGAAGAGAGGTGATAAGATCAATCTATATAGATAAATTATGGTACACATGATGGAGATATTTATAACATCCTCTAGATAAAAATAAATAATCTACTGTCACGACCTGTCCCCTAGGGCCCGTGTCGTGAAAACCCCAAGCCCGCCTTCCATAGGACATGGGCAGGAGACTACAACCGAAGAGTGTATGCCCTAAAACCAGGAAGGCATTGGCTTTATATCCTGTAAACACATGCTACCAAGAACACATCAAGATATAAACACCAGTAAACTGAATAGAAAAAAGAGTGATGAAAGTAATAGGGGCCGAAATACAAGCCCAACAGTAAAGGATCAAGTACAATTGAAATACTATACAAATGAAGAAAGAGAAAGAAAACTACTGGGTCATCCTCTGAGGTTCCTACCTAAAGGGTAGGTACAGATCAGCTCCTCAGCACTCCATGTCCACCCGTCTCCTCTGCGTACTAACACACCATATGGTCCACCTCTGGGCACCGTCCAAACTTGGTACCCTCGGCCTCAATCAGCGTTTTTTGTCACATGCACCAAACACAAAAAGGTGTGGGCATAGCCCGTGCAGGGGTGCGTATAAATATACTCAGTAGGGACCTCGAGACCCTGAAGGTCTCACAAAATCCACAAAGGATAAACCACAGGGCATGAAGTCAACTGAAAACCCTACTTAGGTATATGCCAATACATATACCTAAGATATCAAATATACCCATCTCAATCATGAGGAAAACAAAAAGTCCAACTCAAATACCAAATCTCAGCTATTCCACAAAGGAGGGAATACCATGAAGGAAAGTACCACACATGTACACTACACAGAAGAATACAACCTAGGTATTACCATGAAGTAATGTAGTTTAAGGTACGGAATTAGCTCACACCAAGTATAACATAGGTACAGTAGTAGAGATGATTAGATGTAACTACTGAATCATCTTACTCTATTAAGATGTTGACCCATAAATGATCCTAAATCTTAATTAGACCCATAGAGGTTCCTAGTATATCGTCAGACCTACACAGGATCCTAGTACCTCGTCAGACCCACACAGGATCCTAGTAATAGTTAGACCCACATAGGATCCTAGTACATTTTCAGACCCACACAGGATCCAAGTACATCATCAGTACATCGTCAGACCCAAACATGATCCCAGTACATCGTTGGTACATCGATAGACCCACATAGGATCCTAGTAAATCGTCCGTACATCATCAGACCCACAAAAGATCATAGTACATCATTTGTACATCATCAGACCCACACAAGATCTTAGTACATCATCGATACGTCTACAGACCCACACAGGACCCTAGTACATCGTTGGTATGTCGTCAGACCCACACAGGAACCTAGTACAGTGTGCTTTTTCTACTCACACATGATCCTAGAACATCGTCACAGCCTGCTATAGGGTTCCCGCATTAAGCTCGCTTTTCTCCTGGAGGGTCCTCTCCACAAGCCACCGGTCGATACTCCAAATACCACAAAGTCTCATGAATAAGTATCTCAAAGGACCGCCACGTCATAGGGGTCTCAACTCAATAGACGGTGCATCAAACAGATGCCCGGTCTGTAAGTTATTATCCTTTTAGTCCCGAGGGCCTGGTTGGATTCTTGCTCGATCCAACCCGACCGTACCCCCACTTTATTAGAATCTCCAGTGGGGTATACCAAATGGACCGTCTCACTCCATGGTATCTGGTGTCACATACGGTTCGTCAAACGGACGCCCGGTTCTAATGTAATGGCCAAAAATGAGTATAGGGTCAAAACTGGTCCGGGTCTGGTCCGACTTGGTCGGACTGACCTGGCTTGACCCAGCCTAGGTCGACCCGGTTTAGGTAGACCAGGACCGGACCATGCTAGGCATTTCGTCCCGCTGGGTGGCCCAGCCTGGGTTGCGGCCCACAGGGTGGTGGGGAGGCCGTGAAGGCGGCGGGTGGCGCGGGGTCGTGGAGGCCACGGGGCAGCAGAGGCCAAGGGGCGGCGGAGGCCATGGTGTGGCGGAGGCCGCGAGGGTCGCGAAGGCTGCGGGAAGAACGGAGTCGCGGAGCAGCGGAGTCCGAAGGGCGGTAGAGGCCGCGGGGGCCACAAAGTTTGTGGGTCCATGCGAGGTAGCGCGGAGGCCCTAGTGCGGTGGGACGACCATGGTGCGACGGTCCTCCGTGGCTGGCCAGAAGGCGAGCCATCCTCTCCGCGTAGCGGGGTTGCGTGCGGCGCCTTCACCGGCAGCCGGTTCGGCCGGATGCTCTTTGTTCGTCGCCATGGCACAAAGCTGTCTTCTTCCATCGTGAATAACACACCATTCATAAATAATGGAGGAGAGGTCGGGCCGTGTTTGTTTGTCGTGCACCCTCTACGTTAGAGTGGTAGAAAGCGTCTCAAGGGGGATGATTCAATGTAAGGGGAAAAATTAACATTGATTAATTTAAAAGACACACCAACCTTTTTTGTTAGTTGAAGTCGATGAGAAGGTAAGGACATTCATCTATTGAAGACGTCCCACGTAGGAGGATGTCCTGAGGAAGATGTCGAAGACGTGGGAGAACATCGACGTTCCTCATTGGAGAAGCGTTCTTCATTGGGGAAGAAGAATTCCTCCCAAGGTTCTCCTCTTCCAAACCTTTCTCCCAATTCCACCAAAAAAGGAAAGTAGCCAATATGTTGTGTTTCATCAATTTAATTGTTGGCACAAAATTAAATTGATGTCATTAATTACAATTTTGTTGGCACCATTAAACTGGGAGGATACCAAAGGTTATCTCCCATTAAAGGGGAGTTCAAGAGTTATCTCCATATTAAAGAAGGAGTTTAGGGGGTTCGGGTGGTCCCCACCCTTAAATTCAAATTGAGAGGTTTTGGTCTTGGTGGTCCCCACCTCTATAACCCATGTAGATGGGTTTCAAGAATAAAAATAAAACATTAAAATAATTTTATTTTTATTATCCCATGAAAAGTGAAAAACTAACATTCACCCTCGACCTACTGTGATCGAGGTGAAGATCTCTTTTAGCGAATATCGGGGGTGCGAGTTCAATGGTGCCCTTAGATTTCAATTCCAACCACTGGTTCAAAACATAGAAAATCCCACTCATATGTTTACTGAATGTACCAGAAAAAAAGTTCAGAAATTTAATCTGGGCACACCGGGCCTTAAAATATAGCGTTTTCAATTTTCATGGACTCCTAAAATTCCCATATATTTAAAAGAAAATTTACATGGAATTTTAGGGTCTTTAAATTCTCTCCACCACAGGGCTTTGCATCCCTGAAATCCACATCACAAAATTAAGAAAACAAGTGGGGGTACTGAGCACATATCTGAACCTCCCGCTCTAATGTTCTCTCCTAGAGGTTCCTGTGCCGCCAGTGAACGCGAACTAGAGGTATCGACCACCCACAAATGACCTGATCTTGTTGATCCTCAGTCTCTAATTGAACCTCCGAAAACGTCTCCCCATCATTGACGTCCAGCTAATCATGGTCGATGATGTGAGAAGTTTCATGCATGTATCTCCTTAGCTGGGATACATGGAAGACGTCGTGCATCCGGTGAAACTGAGGGGGAAGTTCTAGGTGGTAACCCCCAAGACAACTCTACTAAGGACCTAGAAGGGTCCAATGAACCTTAAAGATAACTTGCCGTCTCGACCAAATCTCTGCCAACCTCATCTAGGTGAGACCCATAGAAAGATGTGGTCACCATCCTCAATCTCTAGACGTCTCCGTCTCCTTTCAGCATAAGACTTCTCGCTCCTATGTGTAGTCTTAATCTGCTCTTGGATGATCTTCACCATTTCTCTGGTAGCCCGTACCATCTCCCATCCCACTAGTGCTGACTCCCCTCGGTCAGTCTAGTACAAAGGTGATCTGCAAGGTTGCCCGTACAATGCCTCAAAATGTTCCATCCCAATGGTGGAGTGATAGCTATTGTTGTATGCAAACTCCACCAAAGGCAAGTGATCCTTCGAGCTGCGACTGAAGTCGAGGACAGAAACGGGAAGTATGTCCTCAAGAGTCTGAATGGTCCTCTTAGTCTAGCCATCCATCTGAGGATGGAAGGTGGTGCTCGAACAAAACTATGTCCCGAAAGCCTCCTGCAACCCCTTTCATATCTGGAAAGTGAAGCGTGTTTCACGATCGGAGGCAATCGTTGAGAGAACTCCATGTATCCACACAATCTCCTATACATAGAGGCGTCCCAAGCTCTCAACTGAACCCTTCTCTCTGATCGGTCTGAAGTGGGACAACTTGGTGAGTCGGTCAACGATCACCTAGATAGATTCATGACCACTAGATGTACATAGATGTACTGTCATGAAGTCCATGGATATCCCATCCCACATCCACTCTGGGACCTCTAAAGGTTGAACCAAGCCTACTGGTACCTGATGCTTCGTCTTCACTTGCTGACAAGTGAGGCACCGTGAGACAAACTCTACTACATCTTTCTTCATTCCCGGCCACCAATGCTGTCATCAAAGATCCTGGTACATCTTCTCCACTCTTGGATGTACCGCTAGAGGAGCTATGTAGAACTCTCTCAACACATCCTCCAAAAGTGACACTGGTACCATGGTACATCCTCTGGAGAGGATGACATTATCCCCACCTTATGAAAATCTATCAGGTGCATGTCCTGTGGATATCAAATCATGTTATGCCTCGTAGTCAGTGTCCTCATGTTACACCTCCCTAACTCACTAAAGAGGTAGGGGATTGACTGTAAGAGACTGAAGAAATGCTTCTCCATCCCAGTCCACAAAGGATATCTGTAAAGTGGCCAGCTTCTCCATCACCTAACCTTGAAACTGTATACCAGATATTCTACAGAGAGTATCTTCTACAACGTTCAATTTCCCAAGAGTATATACTATCTTGAAGTCATAGTCTTGGAGGAACTCAAGACAACATCATTGTCTCTGGTTCAATTCCTTATATGAGAAGATATAACTGAGACTCTTATGATCCGATTAGATTTTAAAATGCTCTCCCATCAAGTAATGAAGCCACATCTTCAAGGAGAAGACTACTGCTGCTAACTCTAGGTCATGGATAGATTAGTTCTTATCATGATGTCTCATCTATTGAGAACCATATGTGATCACTGCTCGCTCCTGTATCAGGACACATCCGAGACTAGTCCCTGATGCGTCGCAATAGACTACGTTCCCTACGCCCACCTCCGGAAGCCTCAAGATGTGGTACTAGTCATCTTCTGCCTCATCTCTGGAAAACTCTACTAGCATATCTCTGACCACACGAAGGGTTTCCCCTTCTTCATCAACGCTAATAGTGGTGCTGGAACTCTAGAGAAATATGGCACAAATCTATGGTAGTATCCAACCAAACCCTGGAAACTTCATACCTCTGTCACAATCCTGGGTGGATCCCAAGAAATTACCGCCTCAATCTTCACTAGATCCACTACAAATCTATCCTCCGAGATGACCTGTCCTAGAAAGCGAACCTCTTAGATCCAGAACCCGAACTTCAAGAGCATACCATATAACTGGTGCTATAAGAGTGTGTCTAGTACTACCTGAAAATGATAGGCATGCTCTTCCTCATTAGTCGAGTAGATCAGAATGTCATCAATTAAGACTACTACAAAGTAATCAAGATATGGATGAAAGATCATGTTCATGAGTCCCATGAACACTACTAGAGCATTGGTCCTGCCGAATGGCATAACCAAGAACTCATAATGGCTATACCAACCTATGAAATCCTTCTTTTGCATATCCTCAACTTGTACTCTGAGTTGGTGATAGCCTGATCTGAGTTATATCTTCAAGAACCACCGTGCTCACTTCGGCTGATCAAGGAGGACGGAAATCCTCAAGAGTGGTTACTTGTTCTTCAAGGTCACCTGGTTCAAGAACCAATAGTCAACACAAAGCCTAAATCTCCCATCCGCCTTCTTGGTGAACAAAATCGGGGTTTCCCATGGAGAAACACTGGGCCGAATGAATCCCTTCCCCTGCAAGTCCTCTAGCTGTATCCACAGCTCGCGAAGGTCCATGAGGGCCATCTGATACGATGGTGTATATATCGGTGTCTTCCTGGTGTACAAGTTAATGTAAAAGTACACCTCTCTGTATGGATTTTGATCTGGAATATCATTAGAAAAGACATCCGCGTACATGTCCACCACTAGAGGATAATTCGGACTCTCCACATCAATCGCTCTGAGGGTAAGGCTAGCCAACTGATTAGTGATTGGCTGCACTCTCCTCCGACTAAGTCCATCCTATTCTGAAAAGGCTCCTTTCTTGTCGGTGAAGGTAAACCTGGTCCCATCCCTACAGACATAGTACACTTTTCACCTAATACAATCAATTTGAGAATGGACTATAGTTAACCATTCCTTACCCTAGACGGCGTATTAAGGCCTCAACTCCGCTACTAGAAGATACCGACTGAATCTCTCACCTCCTAAAGTAACCTCACATTGTTAGAACCAGTGTGTAATCATTTAATCCACTCCCATAGGAGTCTATAGCTGTAATGATTGAGAAAACGGCTCCGTCGGAATCTCTGAGCTCTGAACGAGGGTAATGTCAATAAAAGAATGACCAGAACCTGTGTTTATAAGTATTGCAGGTAAGGTGTAATGGACATAGATCGTACCTTGTATCATCTCCGGATCGCCATGGTCGTAGGCCTCAGCTGCCTAGAGCTGAGCTCGCCCCTGTCCACCTGCTCCCTGTGGTTGGGGTGGACCACCTAGTGGTGGTGGTGGTAACATCTCGAATCATTGCCCACTGCCAGCTACATGGCTGGATCCTTTGCCACGTATGCCTGATCCCTGCAGACCACCCTGATCGATACTCTTTCTCTGTCTGGGAGGTCCCTCAACCATCTTATGATCATCCATACGGTGGGTCGGACAATCACGAGCCATGTGACCCTGCCCACCGCATGTGAAACAATGCATGTTCCTCGTATGACCAGCTCTGTCTCTTGTACCCTGCACAACCAATCCCGAGTCATGTGGTCGTCCACATGTAGGTCTGGTCTTCTTGGACCTCTGTGACATATGTCTGCTGCCAGCTATAGAATACTCAGCTATGTGACATCCGGTAGTGGGTCTCGTTGCTGGTGACTGCTCAGCAAGAAAACTCTCCACTAATAGGGCTCGCTCTAACACCCCTTCCTGTGTTGGAAAGCTAAGATAAATCATCGAAGCCATAATATCCTGCATGAGTCCCTTCTCGAAGGTCCAGGCACTAAAGAATGGGTCCCGCACCATATCAGTGGAGTAGCATGAGATGTCAGTGAACCTCGCTGAGTACAGATCCATAGTCATGATACCCTACTGTAGATTAAGAAGCTCCTATATTCGCATTGTGCGAAGAGTTGTTGGGACAAACTATGCCCGAAACAGGCTCTCGAAGTTTACCTAGAGAAGCGTTACCTTTTTGGGAACTTGGAGCATCAAGATTGATCATCTTCCTGCTACTTCCTATAGTAGACTGTTGGCAAGGATCACCATGAGATCAATTGGTATCTCTACTAGTCGAAAGACTCTCACCATGGCCTTCATCCAATCCTCAGCCACCTGTGGGTCCGTCTCTCTCCTGAACCTAGGTTTTCTCTGGCACTGGAACTCATGCAATGTACTCAAGTGGTGTTCACCCTCAACTGTGGGGGCTGGTGGCATCAGTGGCCCAATAAGTACTGGTACCGCTGGTGCCTCTACTAGAAGAGGGCCCTGTACCGAGGCCTCGTCGCTCGGTGGGCTATCAGTGTGTACTATATCTGAAACCCTAGCCGGTTGTCTTCGTAGAGGTATCCTAAATTTATACAGGTGAGCCATAGTCAATAAGTTATACCTGGTGAGATGACTCAAAGATATCATATAGAAAAATCTTCAAAACAAACATGCAATAAGTGTTTTGATGCATTGAGTTAGAAATCAAAAATCAGGATCCTGGTGTATGGATACATCGACTGCTACACCAACACTGGATTACCTAAACTGATAACCACACTCACTACACTCTACACTATTTCTGTTAAAAAGATTACAGTCCTATGTTCTATAGTATAAATAACTCCTCTGATACCAATTTTTCACAACTGGTCCCCGAGGGCCCATGTCGTGACAACCCCAAACCCGCCTTCTATAGGCCAGGGGCTAGCGACTAGCATCAAAAGGTTTATTCCCTAAAACCGGGAATGCATTGCCTTTATATCCGGTAAACACAGACAACCAAGCACACAGAAAGAAATTAACACAAGTAAACTGTATAGAAAAAAGAGTGCTGAAAGTAAGCGGGGCTGAAATACAAGCCCAATAATAAAGGTACAAGTACAACTGAAATACAATACAACTGAAGAAAGATAATTACAAATAATGGGTTGTCCTCTGATGTTCCTACCTGAAGGATAGGTATAGATTGGATCCTCAATACTCCATGTATGCCCGTATCCTCTGCATATTAACACGTCGTATGGTCCACCTCTGGGCACCGTCTAGACCTGGTACCCTCAGCCTCGATCAACACTGTCCATTTTTTTCACCAAACACAACAAGGTGCGGGCATATCCCATGAAAGGGTGAGTATAACGATACTCAGTAGGGACCCTGAGACCCTCAAGGTCTCACAGAATCCACAAATAATAAACCACAAGGCATGAAGTCAACTAACAATGCTACTTAGGTATATGCCCATACATATACCTAAGTTATCAAGTATACACATCGCAATCCTGAGGAAAACACAGAGTCCAACTCAAAGCCCAAAGCTCAAATGTTCCACAACGGAAGGAATACCACGAAGAAAAGTACCACACATGCATGCTACACAAAAAATACCACCAAGGTATTACCATGAAAGAAAGTACCACAAGGTATAGACTTGGCTCACACGAGGTATAACATTGTTACAGTAGTAGAGATGATTAAATGTAACTACTGAATCATCTTACTATGTTAAGAAGAAGACCCACGAAAGATCCTAAATCATCATCAGACCCACAGAGGATCGTAGTACATCGTCAAACCCACACAGGATCCTAGTACCTTGTCAGACCCACACAAGATCCTAGTATATCGTCATAAACACACATGATCCTAGTACATCGTCAGTACGTCGTCAGATCCACACGTGATCCTAGTATGTCATCATTACGTCATCATACCCACACAAGATCCTAGTACATCTTTATTACGTCATCAAACCCACACAGGATCCCAGTACATCGTCAGTACATCGTCAGACCCACACATGATTTTAGTACATCATTTGTACATCTTCAGACGCACACAAGATCCTAGTACATCGTCATTACATCATTAGACACACACAATATCCTAGTACATCGTCAGTACGTCGTTATACCCACATAGGATCCTAGTACAATGTCAGTACGACATCAGACCCACACAAGATCCTAGTATATCGTCACATCAAGCTAAAAGGTTCCCGAACTAAGCTCGCTTGTCTCTGGGAGGGTCCCCTCTACAAGCCATAGTCCGATACTCCAACTACCAAGAAGTCTCATGAGGAAGTATCTCAAAGGACCGTCATGTAATAGAGGTCTCAATGCAATAGACGGTGCGTCAAACGGACGTTCGGTCTGTAAGTTTTTAGTCTTTTAGTTCTAAGGGCATGGTCAGATTTATGCTCGATCTAACTAACAACACCACAACTTTATAAGAATCCCTCGTGCTGTATACCTGATGGACTGTCTCACTCTAAGGTTTCTAACGCTACAGACAGTTTGTCAAATGGAATCTCGGTGCCAAAGTTATGGACAAAAGAGAGTATAACGTCGAAACTGGTCCGGGTCCGGTCCGACCTAGTCAGAGCGACCCAGCCGAACCCATGATGGGTGGTTAGGACCACTGGGTGGCCTGGCCTGGTAGCTCAGCCTAGGCTGTGGCCCCCTGGGCGGCGGGGCAGCTGCGGAGGCCGCAGGTGGCGTGGGGCCGCGGAGGCCATGGGGCGGAAGAGGCCACGGGGGACGGGGAGTGGCGGAGGCCACAAGGTGGAAAAGGCCACGGGGGATAGAGAGTGGTAGTGGCTACGTGAGCCGGGGAGGCTGCCGGCAGCGCGGGGCCACAGGCGGTGGGGGGATGCGGAGCGACGGAGGCTGTGGGGTGGCGGAGGCCGCGAGGGTCGCAGAGGCCATGAAGGTCGCGGAGGCTACAAGGCGGCGCAGAGGCCGCGGTCCAGCGGGGTGGCCGTGGTGCTGGGCGGCGGTCGTGGTGCGGTGGTCCTCCATGACTGGCTAGATGGATAGTCGTCCTCTCCGCGTGGCCCGGTCACGCGCCGCGCCTTTGTCGGTGGCTGGTTCTGCTAGCCGCTCTTCGTTCATCTCCATGGGACAAAGCCGCCTTCTTCCATCAGGAAGAACACACCATTCACGATAATGATGGAGTGGTCAGGCCATGTTTGTTTGGCCCGCACCTGCCATGTTAGAGGGGTAGCAAGATACTCAAGGGGGATGATTCAATGTGAGGGGAAAATTAATATTTATCAATTTAAAACACACCCCTACCTCGTATGTCTGTTGATGTTGATGAGGAGGGAAGGACGGTCATCGATTAAAGATGTCCGACATTGGAGGATGTCCGGAGGAAGAAGTTGAAGACGTTGGAGAACGTCAGTGTTCTTTTTTGGAGAAGTGTAATTCGTTATTGAAGAAGAATACCTACAAAGTTCTCTTATTCCATTCCATTCTCCCAATTCCACTCAAAAAGAAAAGTATCCAATATGTTGTGTTTCATCAATTTAATTGTTTGAACGAAATTAAATTGACATCATTGATTACGATGTGGTTGGCACCATTAAGGTGGGAGGATACCAATGGTTATCTCCCATTAAAAGGGTGTTCAAGAGTTATCTTCATATTAAAGAAGGATTTTAGGTTGTTCGGGTGGTCCCCACCCTTAAATTTAAATTGGGAGGTTTTGGGAATAGTGGTCCCCACCACCATAACCAATGTAGAGGGGTTTAAAGAATAAAAATAAAATTTTAAAATAATTTTATTTTTAGTTTCCCGCAAAAATTGAAAAACTAACTTTCACCCTCGACCTACTGCGGTCGAGGTGAAGGTATCCTTAAGAGAATATTGGCGCTGTGAGTTCAAAGGTGCCCTAAAATTTCAATTCTAAGATCTGGTTCAAATGTTAGAAAAGATAACTCGTACGTTTACTGAACAAACCATAAAAAAAGTTCAGAAATTCATTCTGGGAAAACTAAGCCTCATAATCAAGCGACGTCAATTTTCGTGGGTTTGTAAAATTCCCATATATTTAAAAAAAATTACATGTAATTTTTGGGTCATTACATATAACCCAAGCTTATTTGAAAAATTCTAAAAGGAAAGGGATTACTCAATGAAGGTGAAAAATCTATAGTGAACAACAGAGGCTTTTGTGCCAACATGTTTTTTTTTTGAAAAAGGACAAAAAAACTGTTGGAATATGTGAATGATGAAATGGGTTGATGATGGTGAAAGACTTTTTGAAGACTTTAAAATATTTGATCATCCAACTAGACCATAGAACCTTGTGGATCTTGGTTTGGAACTAGATGAAGTGGGGGAGTACGCATATGATGAAGAATAGGCTTCTCCTATTGGTAATGAGGAATAAGACGATGTATTAGTGGATGGTAGTGACCCATATTTTCCTCAAGGATACCCACATATTACATATAGTATTCCTAGTACACCTAGGTGTCTTCCTGTCAGAGAATATCAACTGAAAGAAGGAATTGATGATGAAGAAATGGGAGTTTCAGGTGAAGATCAATACCAAAGGATATCTTTTCCAAAGAATAAAATGGTGAGAAAGAATAAGAAGAGGGAGGATGAGGATATGAAGAAGAATATAGGAATGATAAAGAAGAATAAGGTTGAGAAGATGAATAAGATGAAAATCAAGATGAAGATGACAGTAATTGAGGATCTTACAATGAGGGTCATGATAGAGATTTTAGAGATGAGGATGTTGAGATACCTCACTATCTTCTTTCTTCCCTAGATTTAAAATGGGTTTTAAGATTTGAAGAAATTCCTAGATTATTTTAAGGTATGGGATGATATAATTTAGATGAGAAGGAAGAATCAGTCACTACTGGAAAACTAACATATACCAATGGTTTGGAACTGTTGGTATATGCCTCCAAACCGTTGGTATAGCCTATACCAACGGTTTGGAGAACCGTGGCCAAGTAAGCCGTTGGGATAGGTCTATACCAACGGTTTTCCCAAAACCATTGGTATAGACCTATCCCAACAGTTTTGGAAACCGTTGGTATAATTAATATGAAAATCATTACAAACGGTTGTGGAACCGTTGGTATATGTATTTCAAAAAAAAAACATTCGCTGGGATTTGATCCCAGCACCCCTAGTTTATTATTGAACGACTTAACCACTAACCTAACATGACTTTTGTGTATATAATTACATAAATATATATATTTATTCTCATAATTATATTAAATTTTGATTTATATAATATTCTGGGTAAGAAGAAATGATAAAAAATCAAAGGATCTATACCAACGGTTGTCGAAACCGTTGGTATAGACCTATATCAACGGTTTTGGCAAACCGTTGGGAAAGATTTTGAGCCTTGATTTGATTCTGGGTGAAGGTTGATTCATGGGGGACCTTTACCAACGGTTTTGGACAACCGTTGGGAAAGGTATACCCTTTCCCAACGGTTTTGGCCAAACCGTTGGGAAAGATGTCCTCAAAGTGGCCCTTTCCCAACGGTTGTCCAAAACCGTTGGGAAAGGTCCCCACAATGCATCTTTCCCAACGGTTTGGCCAAAACCATTGGGAAAGGGTATACCTTTCCCAACGGTTTTCCAAAACCGTTGGGAAAGGTCCCCACAATGTGGGCTTTCTCAACGGTTTGCCCAAACCGTTGGGAAAGGTGGCCTCAAATTGGGATTTACCAACGGTTTGGCCAAACCGTTGGGAAAGGGAACCTATACCAACGGTTTTTATGAACCGTTGGTATAGAAGTGTTGGGAAAGGTCAGATTTCCAGTAGTGAGTTGAGGGGAGAAAACCAAAAGCATGGAGAGTCATCCTTTTGATTCTGTTGTTGATGGATTCCTTTTTGTGCCTTTAGTAGATGTATAGTTAGTTGCTAAGAATACAGTTATTGAATAGTCAGTTAGTGAGATGATTGAGGTTATTCCTACTATTTATGAGTAGAAAGTGGTTGTGTAGATATTTGATGAGCAGTAATATTTTTTACCTATTGTTTTGAGTCTAAAACTATAGATATTCCAGTTTTTAGGACATATGGTATGTCTTCCTTTAGTTTGATCGACCCAGTTCTTGTAGAATAGAACAAGTACCTAGGGTATGTTGGAATATTCCTGGACTAATAAGACTCAGATGATGAGAGTCCTTTTTGGGGTGAAATGGATCATAACGGATATTTGGTAGATGAGATTAAAGCTACTTGATAATTTCACATGTTTTCTTTTGATGTTCTGGGACTTTCCATTCAGATAATTGTTTCACCCATTATCACATATTTACTAGTGGATGTTGTCACCAGAGGTGACTTGGAATCCTTTAGAGAACGGATTCTTTTTAATTTTATTCTATTAGTAATAAATCAAGAAAATAATTTCACAAAGTGAAAATTATGAAAGTGATATGTTTGTGCTTGTAATATTTGATATTAAACCAAAAATGATGCATCAAATTCTGGAAGAGGAAATTGGAAATATAAGACAATCTCTTAAGCTAGAGTCTATGAAATTTGTGTTTGAGGTAATACAAACTGCATTTTCTACTAGTATGGATTATATTCTTGAGAGTATGGGGAGTGTGACTTCATGACCTTCTATCTCTAGTGGTCCACCTCCTCTTTCTATATATTTGATCATATTTATTTTTATAGAATAGATTTATGCCATCTCAAGTGAGGTACCAGATATTCCTCAAGAATATTTGAGAACAATTAGGCAAAACAATGAGCATTTCCATATCATTGTTAGAGAGTACATGAAATATATAAAATCTAATAGAGATAAAATCAAAAAATAAATAATGTGTTATCCTTCATAGATATTCACTAAGCATGATATGAATTCTTGTTTCATGTTTTTGGTGGAGAACATAAGGATGAAACTGGTCCGTCATGCCCCTTAAGATAAAGTGAACTAGTTGAAGGTGATGACTATAGTGTTTATTATTTTTTAAAGAGGTTAAAAATGATTTCTTTAGTTCTATGGAAAAGGGATGAAACATCCTTATGGATTTCATAAATCTTATGAAGCCCTTTCTCTTTGTTTCTAAAACTTATATAGTGGCTTAGGATGAAATTCCTGTTATAGATCATCTCACACCAATAAATTCTGAACAAGAGTTTTTCATCCTCGTAGTAACTAGAGATCCAAAAGAATACTTTCTAGCTTGATTCCATCTTTTCAGCCTCTATCCCAGAGAAATAGTTCATCATCTCAAACCTATCATTATCAAAGAGCCCCCCTCTCTGACTGATGTTTGTACAACCATTCCTTGAGTTACCTCAATCTCTACTATTTATCCTTCTTTGTTAGAAAATGGAAATGGAATATCTACTCATGATCCTTTAATTTAGCCCAAAAATCATTGAAATTGTACTTTTAGTCATTGATTGGAAGTTTTTATCACTTTTTGTTCACTCTTTTAGGCTGTATTTAAATTACATTTTTCAATGGAATGTATCTTTTAAATCATATTCAATTTTCATTATTTTTTTGTTTTATTTTACCATTTTCTTAATCCCAACAGGGTTATAATGGATCCATTCAATAGAATTTATGTATTATAATTTATTCATACTATCTTTTGATTCCATATTCAATGGATATTTATTTTATTTGATATCATTTATCTCTTTGATACAAATTTCATTTGCTAAGCTAATCTATTTTAAACCCACAAGTATATTCTATACATTTTGTACAAAATAACATGATTTGTGATCATCATAAAGGGGTAGATATTTGGAAACTCCTTTTATTTATCATAAAATCATGTTTCTTATGATATTAACTATTTTTATGTGTTATGATAGAATTTTTTTAAAAAATGTATATTACAAAGTAATTTGGATAAGTGTTGAAAATAGTCACCATAAAGAATGAATAACCATTGAAGATGATTCACTGACATTGTATGACTCACCTTAAAAATGAATTTTTGGATAAGTGTTTAAAACACCTACCATTAAATATGATCAATGAAAATTTGAAAAAGTATTAAAAACAACTACCGTCTTAGACAAGTAACCTCCAAGATAAAAATTTAGCTAAGTGTTGAAAAGAAGAACCAACAGAAATGATTCATTGTTTAATATGACCTTCCATATAAATAAAAATTTTACAATGTTTTGACATGAAATAACACTATTAATCCACACTACTCAGATGAGTCACTATTGGCATGACTTAGCGCCATCCAGACTCCCCACCAGCCTATGTCACCACCAATATTTTCTCACCTATCAAAAAGTATCACCATAATTTCATTTATTTTGAGTTAAATATTTCTAATGAAGATATTAAAAAATATAATTTTGATGGTTTTTTAATGATTTTTCATTATTTATTATATAGATACTTTAATGTCTGTGTCAATCATCAAGTATGAGGAGAAAAGGATCCAAATGATTCATTGTTCATGCTACTATTACAAGAAGTATAAATACTACCACACAATAAGTGATGTGAAGAGTTGTGATACAAGTGATAGAGAGATACACATACAAGATAAATGAGTTGAATCCATATTGAAAGAACCATAAGAGTACCAATTTCTGAGAGCTTACACAATGAAACCTTCCTACACACAACTGTGGAAGACTAATGCCCATCAAAAATTTAGTTTATTCCCAAATTCATATTAATTTTTTTTATGAAAATCCAATTTTCTGAGATTTTTAAGGACACAACTTGTGATTTAGTTCAATCTTCATTCAAAGAGTTTCAAGATATAGAGAATATCAAACTAAGACACAATATCTTACTTACATATTGTATTTTCACTTTATATTTGTTATATTTTACATTATTAGTAGTGTGTTTCTCTATATATTTTACATGAAAATTGACTCAAGTGATATAACTATATGATACTAGATATCTTCTCAAACTCACGTTACATTTTTTTTACCCATGTGTTGTGGAAGGGGTCCTTGTGTGGCATGTTTTTATTTTATTCCCAAGGATGTTTTGGAATAGGTATTGTGAGACTTGGGTAGCTTGTTTTATATTGTTTACGCATTTTAGGTTATTGATCATAGATTATTTTATATAATCATCTTCATAGAGGGTGATTTCCAAGTGGAAAATAGTAAGTCTCGATTTGATACTGAACCTCTTGTATTTATTTCAATGTTTGTTTGGCATTGTTTGTTTTAATTATTTTCTTTAAAACATAATTCTTTTTAAACTCTAAACCAAAAAAATGCTTTAAAATTGATTCATAATTAATTTTTTTCTAAGGTATTTATTATGCAATTTCATTTCAATATTTTAGTTTGTTTTTCATAATTTTTTAAGGGTGACTAAATTAATCTTTAAGAAATATTGTATAATATTAGAACATATATCGAAGATCTATTTTGAATAAATAGGCTATTATAATAAAACTAGGGTATTTTAATTAAACCTATTTTTATAATGAAATGTTTATTTGGTACTCAATTGACCCCCCCCCCCTCTTGAGATACTGACTCTGACTGATAAGATTTAGGATTGTCATTGATGTATGTCATTAATTGATCAATTATATTTATTAACCAAGAGTGGGAAACCAAATTTTCATGGAAAGTAGTGTATATTGGGTGTGTAATGAGTGACAATTTTTAATGGATAAGTTTAGGAAGGATTTTCCCCATATATATTTTTGGATGTTGATATATAAACCCTTTTATTGGAATATAAAAATCATATAAAACCCCATTTCCATGGTGCAATGATATGTTTATTTCATAGTTTTAATGAAAAATTTATTGAGCATATAGGTTGATGACATAGATGTGGAACATTCTGGATGGGAAATTGTGACCATGGAATTATATTACACAATGTGTGTTCATCTATGGTTTTTGATGTAGTGAAATTTTGTTTTTTTCTCTTGGGTTCGACAACCTATTTCTATATAGTATTATTTGACATTAGGTAATCCCACCTAATGAAAATGAGATTAAATTCTATACGGTCACACACTATGTTTTTTTATTGATATAAATTGAGTTAAATTTGATTTTAATTAATAGAATAAGTATCTTACTCAAGACTGAGGGATAATTTCATTTATGTTTTATTGATAATATAAATTAAAAAATATATTTATTCTCCATATTATGAATAAAATATATTTATTTATTTTATTGAACATTTAATAAATATTTATTCACTGGTTTGTCAATAAAAATATATATTTATAGATAAAATTTTTATTTGGATATTCAATAAATGTTGATAAGTTCGAGGAGACCCGGGTCATGTTTGGGGATAAATATTAATTTTTAAGATGGTAAAATAATATTTCTCAATTATGAGGGTTAGGAAATACCATGAACTATTTTTATTATTATTATTTTTATTATTTGGCATGGGGTTTGTTAATAATTATTATATTATTTATTAATCATTAAATAATTAAATAATAATTTATTCTTAACTCTATCTCTATAAATAGATGTTTATGTCTATTGTGTAGGGTTAATGAAGAGTTGAGAATCATTGCGCACAATGGAATTCTGCCTCTACCCATCCTACTCTATTCCCCTTAAGAATGATAACCTTGAGATATTTTCTGTCATGCCTGAAGGATATCAAGAAATCAATATTAAAAATGAAAGAAGGATGATTCACTATACTAGCACTAGGAAATCAATATGTGTCTTTCGAAGATCAAATGAGCAAATGTGGATATTCACTAGAGTGATTTTACACTTTTATCCATACAACAAAATGAAGGTAATATCAAAAGTAATTTAGATGATCAACAATGTCTACAAGAAATAAATATCTTAAGATGAGGAATAATTTTGTCTGGTCATATATAAATTAATTGTAAATTTATTGAGCATAGATACTCTTCAGGATCCAAGTGTTCCCCAATGTCAATATTTGGTATAAAAAATCCTTGGTCATGGCGTTCATGTCATGTACAATATTGTAAATGATCCATAAAATCCAGAAAACCATATAGTGATTTCACCCACTAAGGTTCTTCCAATTCACATGAAACCAACAAGTTGTATCAAAGTGGTGTTACATTTTAAATACAAAATTATTCATTTTATTGTTGATATATATGAATAGTAGTGGATATATTTTCATTACAAGAATTATTCATTCCTAATCCAATTTTAATTTAATTTATTTTGACATATTAATTATCATTGGTTAGGATTTTATTTTCTTCAAGGACTAACAACATTAAAATATTTACCATAGATGTCATCAGAATGCGCCAATAATTTTGTCCAATAAGTCTAGGTTTCATGGTGTATAGTCAGAGTACACACCATGTACCTATATGCATTTCACTTGTCCATGTCGCGGGATACATAAAACACTATGTAGTAATTAAATGTGATGAATTTATTTTATACAATGTGTAGATTGGGCCAACTTTGAGAATTAATTATCAAATTACATATTGTGTAGCTGGCGTACATTTCGTGTAGTATACATGGTTGAGCATTAAAATCCCTACTAAACGTGTGTCCAAAATCATGGTCAAAACTGTATGATACCATACTTCTATAGAAATTATTACATACATGATCAGTAAATCACATCAATTGAATTTGGATCCTTGTTTCCCTCTTTTGAAGCACACGCTGAGCCATTCAGAGAGTTTAACATGACACACAATAATTTTAATAAATGGTGTATAGATGGAGTACATTTCATCTAGTCCCATATTAGAATAACATGCTGATTCTTTCAGGTCATTTATTGGACACATGGAAAGAATGATACATGATGTTTTTATAGCTAGTACACATTGTGTATTCTAGCTGAGATACATACCTAATACCCAGACATATATCACAACTACAAGAAAATAAAGGCACATGATGTGTTGCTTTTATGTACACATCATGTAGTCTCCAAAAAATGATAGAATTAAATTATATTAAATTTCTAATTGTATCATTAAAACCATATTGTATTGATTGGAACCTATTGTGTTTAAAACATAAAAATGGTTTTAATTAATTATTAAATTATCAATTCATTTATTGTATTTATCTATAAATATTTGGTATTCTATTTATTTTCCATGATTTAATTTACTATATGAATCTCAAAGAGAATTCATATGGTCATTAAGATAAAAAGGAAATAATTTATTATTGCAATAACATTTATCATAATAATAATTAATCAATTGAAATCAATGTTATTCAGTATAACATTCCCAAATTATTTCTTGTGTATGACTAATCATGAGCTTGACCAAGACCTATTTATATATTTTAGTTATTCAATTTCATTTCTTCTATTGTTTTTGAAATTATTAATTATTAAATCATACATGATGACTTTTGAGTCATCCCTCCCTCTATTATTATATAGAACCTACATATCTATGGTTATTTATTTAATTACCCTTAACTAATCCTTTGGTTCACCTCACTAGTGTTTAAGTTATAAATACTTGTAATAAATCGATTATCCCTAGGCACATAGAGGTGATTCAAGACAAAAATAATAATATGATGCCATCATAGGTGATACATAGGTGGATAGGTGGGATGTTGTAACTCATTCCATGATTGTGCTAAGAAGTTTTCCCCAAGGTCAAAGAATGATATTTTATTATTTCAATAAACCAACCATTAGATATTCTCATGATCAGATAATTTATTTATTTATTTATGTTTCATGCATTATTTATTCTAGGGAAGAAATAACGAGACCACATAAATAAATAAAATAATTTTCAAATATGGAATATAAATAAATAGATTATACATGAATTTTTTTATCAAAACATAGTTAATAACTTCAGTAAAATACACTTAATATTAAAAATATATGTAAAATATAAAAAAATTATAATTTTACACATGATAAACAAAATCCTTCAACTAAATATTAAGTAAGACTTATCCTTTCATTAATTGAATTGAAATGAAATACATAAACTATGTTTTGGACAAAACCTAATTGTGACACTTACTTTAATAATGTAATTCTTATGAAGGTTATGTGCTAACTTAACCATCTTACATCAAGAGAAGTATCCCTACCATGACATTGTGAAACATACAGACAAGTGTTGAGAAAATCCAAGATAGTTTTTCAGGGTTAGTGAGTCAACTCAATGGATCTTGGATTTTCAAGTCCATAGTTGAAAAAATCTTACCTTTCTAAATATGTAAAGACCCCAACCCCAGTATCCCATATCCAATACCTTACTTTATTACATTGGTACTATGAACACGTGTTCACATACCAAAGGACAAAATAGTTTAGTTTCTTTTTAAAACTAAATAAAAACAAAAGTTTTAATTTATAACTTGAATTTTAAAACAACATAGAAACACTATTGGAAATATCCATAAACTCCAAGATTATCCCTGAAATTCATTCAAAATATACATCTTTGCATCCTAGGGAAAAATAAAACATAAGAAAGTTGTGAGATCAGATGCTCAATAAGGGTAAATAATACAGTTGAAGCTATCATAAATAAAAACAAATAAAAAGGAGTGGCAAAAAACTAAAAACACATTCCATTAAAACATAATCCTTGGAATAATATTACAGGAAATATAATTGAATAAATAATTTCATATAAATAATCATATGAGAGTGAAACTTAGAAATAGATATTATACTAGTCTAATAATCACATGGGATATTAATTAAAAATATAATAATGAGGGTATACATAATTAAAGACAATATAAACATACCATCAAGGCTTCAACAAAGACACTATAAAGAAATGGGTTAAAAATTGGTATACTTTGTCTCAGGAGACCTACCGATTCATCGAGGGGATATAGCAGGACCCACCCATCACTTACTAAGTCTAATTAATTTCTCAAATGAAAGGGGTGAAACAAAAAAACATATAAATTCATATTGAAACTATAATATGAGATATCAATAACATTCCCCAAACAATGAACATAATCATTAACCACCCAAAGTAATATGGAAAATGGTATCAAGATAGTACACCCCCTGTAAAAATAATAATAAAATATTCAATAAAATATGGTAGATGGTAACATAATATATATATATTAACAAATAATAGGATTTAATAGAGATTATTCAAATATATTTAAATATTCTAATAAAATCATTGATAAATTCTTGAGAGAAATACCATGTTACTTTGGAAAGAAGTGATATTTTTGGAAATCATTTGTATTTTTCATAACAATCAGATTATAAATATGTATATCCAAAAAATGGAGAAAAATGATATTTGAGGAATATTAAAATAATATTCATAATGAAATTTCAAACTAAATAGAAAACATGTAAAATGAGTTTTTCTAAAACTATTGAAATGAGCCACTTCAGTTTGGTTTAAGAGAAATATAAATGAGTCTATAAAGAAAACAAGGGAACAATTTTTTACAAAAAATAATAAAATAAATAATATATTTTTTCAATATAATAATAGTTATTTATAAAAATATTGGTGTCTTAATACCAATTATGTAGTGTAATTTAAAATGGGTAAGAAATTATGAGCTACCTTTTAATCAGACTTGCTTATCAGGAGGAATTGAAAAGGAAAACATATAAAACATGTGTTTAATGATAAATAAGATAAATTGATCAATATGAATGAATTTGTAATATATAAACACAATTTAGATGACTTTTACAATAATAATGAAGAATTACATTGCTGTAAAGTGAGAGAAAGTGTAACCCGAATGAAAAATGGGGGTTTAGGGAGAATCCCTTACCAGTTTGAAAATAGTCAAACTGTACACCCCATAAAATTAATGATCATAAAATTAAACATTTAATATGCTGAAGATAAATAAATTAATGATATTATACATCAAATTAATGTATAAATACACCACACACAATAAATAGTGTCTAATTAGGCATATCTCACAGAATTAATAGTCAAATGTGAAAGCCCTTACCTTTTGTCTGAAACTGTTCTGTACAGGGACTAAATATCCTAGATAATGAAATTATATCCATTAATAATCTAATTAACAACCTATTAAATATATATTTTATTTATTATTATTTTATTAAGTCTATTTATATCCTTTTTATGAGTTATAAGATTCAATTTTGTCGTTCTGAAGTGTTTATTTCATTGGTTTTCATGATTGGTTCATTTGAATAAATGTACGAAAGATCATGTGAAATGGAAATAGTAATATAGAAATGAAAATATATGTTATTAATAAAATTACAGAATATTATTTGTATTATATATCATTTTTTCCATATATGATGGGGATTCATTAGATAAAGTGTTAATGATAACTGTTGGAATTATTTTGGTTTTTTCGATTGTCACACTTATGTTTTATTTTATTAGTCAATTTCATGTATACATAATAGTTCAATAATAATAAATATTTATTAATATAAATATAATGATATTTTTAACCCTAAAAATGTTTTTATGACTGGACTTGAAGGTGGTGTTAGAAAATGAATGAATCGTCATCAATGATGGTGGTGAATCGTCACCTAAGAGACTATATTTTAATTTTCATAATAAAAAAGGGAAGATAATAGAATTGATTTTGGATATAAAATAATCATAATAAAATTAAAATATATATAATATAATGTAATAATCATAAATTTTGGGACAAATTAGGTAAGTAAAGGATTATAAAAGAGAATAAATTTCAAAGAAAAATAAAAATAATGAAATGGGATTTTACCTCTTGATTTCTACTCCTTGAGAACCTCCTTAAAAAACATTGAAATGGTATTTTGGTTTGACCAGAAATACCAGAACATAGGGGAGAGGTTTCGAAGAGTAAATGGATATAAAATAATAAATATTTAATTCTATAGAGGATTGAGGGAAATGGTTGTTGATGGGTGGTGTTTATAATTGAGGAAAGGTGTGTTTTTGGATTATTTAATAAATTTCTTTATTATTTTGTCTCAATAATATTAATAGTTGTGGTTCTATGGGTAGTAAATTAAATATAAAAGTATATATTGATATTATGTTTATTACATCAATAATGACTCATGAAATAGTGTGTTTAACTTATAATGTATATATATAGTAAATTATTGTATTTCACTATACATAATAAATTCAAATATTTTAGAAAAATCCGAAAAAGTAACACTGACCATTTTTTGATGTTTAAAATTTAAAATGGATTCCATTTTATGTAAATAGTTTTCTAAATTCGATAAATTTAGTTATTAATTAAAATCATCATTTATTCTAAAAATACATATTTTGAAATTATAACTAATATTATAATACTTTGAAAAATTAGTTAAGGTCTCATTAAATTATCTTATAATCATAGGATAGAAAAATATTATTTTATGATTTTTTTATGAAAATAAATTTTCTTTTAAAACATTATATTATTTATAATATTGTAAATAAACATTTACTCTTTACAATAATACCAACACTTAATTTATCATTGTTAAAAAATTAATTACATATATAAATATATAAATATATCATATTTTCTTTTATAAGATACCCAAATTTTATGTATAACTTGATAGGTTAAGTTAATATTATATTAGTTATATTACTATTCTTAATTGTCACATTACTATTCTAACATTCTTACATAATATTAAGTTACTGTTTTAAACTCGGTGTTCCATAAAGCATAAAATATCAAAGGTTTTAAATTTTAAAAGAGTCATACCATAAAATCACTGGGTGTTAAAAAATAAAATTAAGTAACATGATCAACCATTTTTGGGTTCTTTCGATAGGGAAGACTTATCGTTTCCACTAAAATGTCCTAACAACTAAACATTATATGTTCAATGGTGAGGGTTATTGGGACTTGATAAAATAATGGGAGACTGAATAATATAAATTATTATTATTTCTCATAGAATTTATAATGAATAAAATTAACAATAATATGATATTTATAATTGTAGAATAAATGGAATGTTCATCATCCACATTATCTCAACAATCAATAGTGGATAATGACTATCTCCCTACTGAATGTAATTTCCATGAATGGTATTGACACTATTGGGTTGTGTTATGACAGGAATATAAATCATACAAGCTACAATCCTCAATACCTTATCAACCTAAAAATGAGGATAGTGGAGAAGAGTAACTTATCTTTGAAAAACAATAAAATGATGTGGTCAATGTTCGTTGTTTTTTTTCATTCATCTATGTCTAGTGAACATAGGATGTCTCATGAAAACACGTATTCTTATAGCATGATTTATAATCTCCATGTATTATTCTAGGATATAGCATGGAAAGAATGGTTTTAGATATCCAAGGTGATCTTTCAATGTAATCTTGGAGAGGGTACGCCAACTGGGCCCCATTTAGTCAAGTTCATTGGTTATATTGAGTTTCTGTATTTTCCAGGGTTTAAACTACCTGATAAATTTTTCACTAATCTCATTATTACATAACTCCCTTAGGTATTCTAGATATTTTTGTATATGTTAATATGAAAAACATTGATATGTCACTTCCCGATCTACTCACTCTTCTTTTCTGAGTATATAAGGAGATGAATCCCACAAATCCTTCTATCCTTATACTGAATAAAATGATGGGCTAAGTGAAGATATCTTAGACTAAAGCTTATTCACACCCTTAAAATAATAGAAATATCAAGGGGAAATAAAGTTGGTATAATTATATTTATTTCACATGTGGAAATAAGGGTCACTCGAAGAAAACCTGGACTAGAGAAATAAGTAAGGAGAAACATCAAGTGTGTTTTTTATCAAGTAAAAATTATTTATTTATAAAAATTGGGCATTAGATATGGATCATGGTGCTCAAAATGAATTCTAATAAATGAACCAAGTATATTTAGAAAAATTTAACAAGGGGAGTTAGATCTATGAGTATAAAATAGAGCTAGTCTACCTTTCCTGACTATTTGAGAATACCACACCATGTTGCTGATAAGAATGATTTTGGATTTAAACGATGGTTATTTCTTGGCATCTATTTCCAAAAAATATATTTCTATATCTAGACATGAAATGGATGGATTTATTTCTACATATTTTAAAAGGATAATTTTTTTTGGTAAATAACAATTAAATAATCATATTTATAAGTTAGATTACATGATCCAAATGATATAAATAGAAAACAAAACTAATTCACATGATTCATAGCACACAAAAATTTGGAACCACCAGATATATGATGTTCAAAAAATGTAAAAATTTCACTAAGATGGATATTTAGATTCTTTTGAAAAAAACCAATTTTTCTATGTCACACATGTTTGTAAGGAAGAACGACCAAATCCCTATTTAGTGGGAAAGGTGACAGTGAAATATAGCTTCTTAAATTATTTAATGTCTATGTGTTTGGATAATGTATTGTTGAAATTAGAGGTGGTTGTTCATACTTTATAACTTTTACTAATTATTTTAGTATATATTGATATGACTACTTGATAAGGTAAAAGTATTATTTTTTAAGAGTTTCAATGAATACAATAATGATTTTGAGATCAATGACTTTTATAATTTTAAGAAACTACGCTAATACCATGGTGGAGAATATCTTAATCAAGATTTAATTGATTATTTATTGGAGTTTTGATCCTATCCAAAATCACTCCTTCTAATACACCAAAATTTAATGGTGTAAGAAAAAGGAAGAACCACACCATGTTAGACACAATGAGATCAATGATGAGTCATGTGAGTCCTTCATTATCGTTTTGGGGATATTCATTTCAAAAAACATCAAAAATACTAAAACAAGTTCCATATATAATAGAAGACGGTATACTATACCAATTATGTAATGAAAAGATACATGTTCTATCCTACTTACTTGTGTGGGGTTGTGAATAATTTATTAAGGAATGTTTTGGCAATTGACTTGTATTCGAGGCAGAAAGTGTACCTTTATAGGTTACCCTAAGGAAACAAGAGGATATTACCTATATAAACCCTCAGATAAAAATTTATCATGGTGAGACCAACCATATTTCATAAGAGGCCGAACATCTCTAAAAGAGATAATGGGAGTGAGATAGACTTCGATGAAGTCTAGAATCAAGGTATATAAGAGTTCGTATAGGAAAAAATTCACCACATACCCATGGAAAAATATGCTCTAGAGAAACAAGTATGAAGTAGGAAAAAAATATAAGTTAGAGAAATAGAACGGTATGATCATATAGTCACCATGGACAGTGACACACTATTAGTTTACAATAATGATCATCTAACCTATACAAAAGTAGTATGTGAACATATGATTCTAAATTGAAAAAAGTTATGAATTTTGAAATTGATTAAATTTACCAAAACCAAGTCTAGTTTTTGATAGATCCTCCAGTGGATATAAATATCATTGTCTGTAAATAGGAATTCAAAAATATAAAGGATGTAGATAGAAAATTTAGTATATATAATTATTTACAGGTTGAAAATTGGTTTAAACAACATCAAGTCATTGAAAAAGATGAAACCAATTCACCAGTTTCAATGTCTAAATCCATCAGAATTTTATTTTCCATTACAAATTATCATGACTATGAATTTTTAAAAATGTATTTCAAAATAAAATAAATTTAAGGAAACCTTGGGAAGATATCTGTATGACAAAACATGAAGGTTTTGTGTATGTTTTTGACTCCAAAGGATTCCAATAATGCTTTTAAATTTAAAAAAAATCTATTTAGGTATTAAAGAAATCATACAGGTCATGAAAAACAAGGTTTGATGAATCTATAACATAATTTAGTCTCATAATGAATGGATGTGATCCCTGTGTTTACAAGTGGTTTTGTTGTTTTTTTATCTTTTTCATAATATTATATATTAATTCCATATTACATATTAGAAATTAAATAATGGTTTTATAGTCTATTAAATCCCATTTGAAAAAATTATTCAACATAATGGAATTAGATAATGTATTATATATTCTTGGGATCAATATCCATCAAGATAGATCCAAGTTTTTTCTCAGCCAACATTAATGTATATATATTGACAAGATAGTATATTGGTTCAGTATGGAACAGTCCAAGAGGGGATTATCTCTGATGTCACTTTGGTTTTTTATTTCGAGAAAAAGTTTCCTTAGAAACACGAGGAAATAAAAGGAATGGAAATGATTCTATAAGTGTCATAGATTGGGTCAATAATTTATCCTATGTACCAGGATTGATGTCGCCTTTTCCTTTAGTGTGGTAGGAATATATCAAGCAAACCCTGGTGACCAAAATTGGATGGAAATCAAGACATTCAATAATTTTATAAAGAATAAAAATGATATAATCGTGTTCTATGGAAGAGATGATGAATTATTCATTAGAGGATATACATGTTCACTTTTCCAAACTAATCAAGATGGTCTAAAATAACATATGAGATACATCTTCACTTAGAATGGAGGTATTGTGAGACAAAAGATCTCAAAACAATTTGTGGTTGTAGTTTCTATACAAAAGTTTGATTATATTATAGGTTATAAGTTAGCTAAAGATGTAGTTTGGATACTAAAAATTATCAATGTTATTTATATGGTATAAAGAAAAAATTATCTTATCACACTCAATTATGATCATACTAGGGTGGTGGATCCTGCTAAGGATCCATGTTCACATCAGTTGATGAATCATATACTTTGGAAGTATCATCTCTGGAGGGATTTTTTTCAAAGTGGTAATGTTATTGTGAAAAGAATATCCACAAAAGATATTGTAGTGGATCTTTTCACTAAATTCTTGACTCAGTAGAAACAAGATCATCATGTTAGTTCTAGTGGAATGAATGTGATAAGCAGTTGTCTCTAGTCTAAGTGGAAGTTTGTTGGAGTTTTTGTTCCAGAACAAGATATTTGTACTTAGATTACATGTATATTTTAACATTTGTATATTAATAAAACATCTTATTATGTATTATTAATTATTATAATTTTTTATATATTAATATCCTTAGGTATTGATCACATTTATAAGGATATAAATGTTCCTAGCTGTGATGAAAACCATGAATTTTGATGAAGATATTCTTAAATATAGTTTTACTATTGGATAATATACTATGAAAAGACACATAGTACATATACTATTAGGTGTGTCTAATATTAAGTGATGGCACTTCCTATAATGAATTTTTCACTTGGTAATATCCAAGATTAGATTATATGAATATAGGCCCACTAGTAGGTTTTCCTCCTATTTCAGCGTCATCAGATATTCCTATACACAAGCATGTGTAATAGTCCTTAGACATTAATATTATAAATAATGCATGTCATGGCTAACACAATAATAATTGTTTACCAGAACTACGATGCCATATTTTCACTTGAAGTAGGGTATGTTTGGTG
The DNA here is from genome assembly GCA_963277665.1 of Viscum album. Lineage (NCBI taxonomy): Eukaryota > Viridiplantae > Streptophyta > Magnoliopsida > Santalales > Viscaceae > Viscum > Viscum album. The sequence continues at coordinate 1,427,689,554 of OY728161.1, forward strand.
CATCACAAATTACATGTTATTAAGGTATAAGTTGATAAATGGTTTATCCCTTCAATATTTATGGAATTTGAAATCTCAACCATTGGATTGGAATAAAACCATTACATTAAATCCCATGGACATGGTGTAACAACATGTTTATATTATAGAGTACAAGAAATATGTATCCTATAACACCCCAATATTTTATGGTATAAATAATTTCAATTCATTAGATAACTTTTAATACATGCAACATTGAGTCTATGGAAAATAAAACTTTGTTATAGGAGAGCGTTATAACCTATCCATTAAACATAATTTTTATACATCTGTGATTTGAATTTTGAAAAACAGACATACACAGTGGCATTCATTAAGATATTTAGAGGCAGGCAGGATTAAAATAATTTATCATGAACAGTAATGCACCCTTATGAATAGTAACTTGACCCGTATGAATAGTAATGTACCCTTTTGAATAGTAACATGACCTTTATGAATAGTAATGTGCCCTTATGAATAGTACTTGGCCCTTATGAATACTAATTTACCCTTATGAATTGTAACCTCACCCATGTAAGTATAAATTTAATTTAGGAACCTTACAAATGAGAGTGAATATTTTAAAAATTAATAATTAGGTGATGGTATTTTTAGGAGAAATAAATATTGAATTATAATTTTATAATTAATAGATTAATTTAAAATATAATTAATTTTCATAAAATGTATTCATGAGTTAATATTTTGTTTTCTTATGATTATAAGATAATTTTATGAGACCTTAGTAAATTTTTTGATGTTTAATAAAATCAGTTATAATAATAAATTGGTATTTTTTGAATAAATAACGATTTAATAAAAAATTAAATTTCTCATATTTAGAAAATTATTTTCTTAAAATGGAGTTCATTTTGGGAATATACATATCAAAAAATGGTTTGGATGATTTTTTTTGGGATTCTTATGACACAGTTTAATTTTTGTTGAATAGTAAAAAATACAGTTTTTTATAAAATACGACATTTTTCCTGACATCGTCATGAAATTATTATAATATAAAATGTATATAACCTATGAAACAACAAAATAATTGTATTACAAGTGGAATATTTTACATAATTAAATTATAACATGAAATTTATATTTTTCCTGATAAATATAATAATTATCGTTAATGTCGACGCAGTGCCTCCGCAGTGCTGACAAAGTCAAAATGGGTAATTTATATACAATAATTGAGTTCTAAAAATACTTTTAATGAATTATTTATTCATTATTATGTATTATTTATATAATTTATTGTTAATTTTTAATTTTAGTGTTATATAACATGATTATTGTCCAAATGTCTATGCAATGCTTGCGTAGGGCTAGAAAATAAAAAATAACAAATTTAAGAAGCATTCTTGTTATATATTTGAGTGAATATACATACTGAATGAATTTGTATTTTTATTTTGAACCTATTTAATTTATTTTTATGATGTTTATTTATTTTTAAATTTTATATATTATGTACATAACATTAATTCTTATGAAATGTTGACGTAGTGCTTGTGAAAGAATAAGAAAAATAAATAAAAAGTTTTTAATTAAAATTATAGAAATTAGTAAATGGCCCATATTTTGACTAAATTTTTTTTATAATTACTTTTTGACCCATATATAATTTATATTTCAGTTTAGGACACTTTGGACACACAATAATCAATTTAAATCCTTTGGAATATTTTGTTTAAAAGTAAGACAAGGTGTTCACACACATAAATATACATTATATAACATTTTTAATTTAATGTTTTCTATGCGTTTTATTAAAAAAAGTATTTTAAAATTTAAAAAATTTATATTTATCATTGAATTTTATTTTTAATTTTTAGAAAACTAATAAATACCATAATGGCTTCCACCAAGGTGATGTAATTTGAATTTCATTAATGAATAAATCCAATAAATGATATGAACAGTAATCAAATAAATATAATTTTATATTTTTAAGATAATTCATTAATTCCATAAATGAATTTGACATTTATATGATACAATATATTTTTTTTGATTTTTAAACTTTTTTTCGACATGTGTAATGTCTTATTTGTTAATAGGTTTTATATTGAAAAAATTGTTTTTCTTCTATAAAATATATTATTAAATTATTTAAAAAGCGAAAATTATTAAAAAATAATAAAATGATAATATTATATCTAAAATGTAATACCCTTCAGTTTTAGGTTTTTTTGGATGTCTTGATTCCTATAATATATTTATTATAATATAATAAATTTGGTAATTCCTATGTTATCCTCCGCCTCACTTATAAAAGGGGACTCCTTCTTCCACAAATATTAATCACCTTGAGCCATTTGGTTCGGCCAAAAACTTTCAAATTCTAGCCTCGATATCCATTAACACATTCTTGTACTTCTGGTAAAAAATATAGATCACATCATAGTTCCATAAGGAGGTTTTAAAAGAGATATTTTCAAGAGGTAAGATTCCTTCTTCCTCTCTTACAAATTCTTTCTCACTTATAACTTATCCATACCTATTATCAAATGATTCATGAAAACTAAAGTATCATATATATACAATAATGTTGTTTATTTTTGGTATATGCATCATAAAATCTATTATTTTCTAATCTTATTCTTAAATAACAAAATCATTATTTTTGGTGTGTCAATTAAACGCCTTCTAGATGATGCAATTTCATTTCACTTTACCACAATGTTTAAATCACATGTAATTGTTAAAAATTTCATAAATATATATATGTTATCGATTATGGATTATTATTTCTATTTTACAAGGAATCCCAAAATAAATCAAGCTTTGAATCCATGAGAAGAACATACCTGAAACAATGGGAAAAAATACTGTTATTAAATTGGTGGGAAATGGTATGAGAAAATTATTTATGGTATTGTGAACATTAGTTTATTTCTGTAATAATTTAATAACACTTTTAAACCATATTACATGAGTTTTGAACAAATTTGAATGAAGTCGAACCCGATGTAAGGGATATCTTAACACAATTTTCATTTATTGAGTTAAACATCAATGTCATTGGTTTTGTCTTTCCCAGAATATATGTGAATGAACAATGATTATTTCATGATTTATATTCAATTTAATTTTGTAGATTTTTGTTTGTCATGCATAATTATGTCATCTATTATTCCTCAATTTATGATATGTTCTTTGCAAGAGGTTTCTTATATCACTTTTAATTCCAGGACAATTCCATTGTTCACCACTTATTTCCTACATGTGGTGTACTGTATTATGAAATTTGATATATATTATCTTAATTATATTGATATTCATTGTATTCTGTGATTAATTTGGTGGTTATTAAAATTTGGTCGTATGACTCAATTGATTACAATGTGGTAAGAGACTTTTTCTCAAATCCGATTTCATTCAGACTTACTTGGTATTATGAACCTGATCATTCTTATGAGGTGTATCGACTTCCAATTTGAGATCATTTTTCATTTGAAATTTTAAATATATTATATATCCATATTCTGGTTTTGTGGATATGATTATTGTCTTAATCCATATTCCCTTTTACAAATAGTGTTTATTTATAATGTTGTTTTAACTATGGAGATATTAATGAATATGTGTCATATACTCTATATGGATTTGAGAAGAGATATTATAATTATATTAAATATATGTATAAATAATTCTTTTGACATGCAGTGATGGGGGGGCGCTACTCCCCCTCGATGCATCAAGATGTCTAATGAGACAAATCAGTTGGTGAAAAACCCTTTGAGTTTGTTTCCAAAAATCAGACGGGTTTCTACCCAAAGACATAAATCGTCTCAACATTATAATGGTTCATCTACCAGATACATGGCTTACAAATAATAAAAATTCATTTGATCCATTATTCAGTTTTTACTATCCATGAGGATTTGACTATGAAAAAACATATGGATGAACTTTCATTTTTAGTTTATTGATGGTGGGCGTTTTTCAACTATTCACCATGTCATATTGATTATGTCTAATTTAGTGTGATTAACATATTATTGTATCTTCCTTCCAATATATATAACCCCTATCGAGCATTTGACCTCACCCCTTTCATTTTTTTCTTCCCCAGGTTATGAAGAAGATATCATTTATTAATTTCTCATGGATGCAATTTATTAGTTTGGTTTTGTATTGTATTTAGTTATATTTCCCAATGTAATATGAGTTTCATGTGTGTATCTAGTTTCTTCAGTACTACTAAACTATTCATTCATTTGGGTTTTCCTTCCTTTTAATCATGATAATTTAATAAGTAATGCACTGGCATTGGGCTTCTATGGTTGGGGCGTTACAGTTAGTATTAGAGGAAGTTTATTATAAACCATGTACAATCACTACTGGAAATCAGATCTTTCCCAACACTTCTATACCAACGGTTTGTAAAAACCGTTGGTATAGGCACCCTTTCCCAATGGTTCTCCCAAACCGTTGGGAAAGGGAGCTCAAAACACCCCTTTCCCAATGGTTTTGGAGAACCGTTGGGAAAGGGGTGGGTCTTTCCCAACGGTTTTGGAGAACCGTTGGGAAAGACCCACCCCTTTCCCAACGGTTCTCCAAAACCATTGGGAAAGGGTGTCCCAAAATCTAGCATACACCCCGAAAAAATATGCACCTATCCCAACGGTTTTGCGAACCGTTGGGATAGGTTCTTCGATTTTTTTTCCAGGTCTACTGCCCGAGAACATTATATAAATCTAAATTTTAAATAATTATTATAATACATATATATATTTATGAAATTATGTTTAAAAAAGTCATATTAGGTTAGTGGTTAAGTCGTTCTATTATAAACGAAGGGTTCAGGGATCAAATCACACCGAATGTATTTTTTTGAAATACATATACCAACGGTTTTATAACCATTGGAATAGATTTTCATATTACCTATGCCAACGGTTTTCAAAACTGTTGGGATAGGTCTAGACCAACGGTTTTCCCAAAACCGTTGGTATAGACCTATCCCAACGGCTTACTTCGCCACGGTTCTCCAAACCGTTGGTATAGGCTATACCAACGGTTTGGAGGCCTATACCAACGGTTCCAAACCGTTGGTATAGGTTAGTTTTCCAGTAGTGAATATATTTAGAAAACATGGTTTAGTGAACATAAACCTAAGATAGACTTTGAGGATAAGAATAAAAGAACCACCCATGTCTTTTCTTGAGGGAATTATACATGGAAATTTTCAAGGATGAAATTTCCAAAGGAGGGAAGAATATAACAAACTAAAATTTTATGGTATGAAAAATTTCAAATCATTATATAGCTTATAATAGATGCAACTTTGAGTCTCAGTGAAATAATACTTTGTTATATGAGATTGTTCTAACCTATCTATTAAACCTACGTTTTCCAGTTTGGTGATTTGAATTTTGAGAAACGGACATACACGGTTGCATTCAGTAAGATATTTAGATTCGGATAGGATCAACATAATTATTGGATAATAGTAATGTACCCTTATGAATAGTATCTTGACCATTATGATGAATAACATAACTTTATGAATAGTAACATGATCATTATGAATAGTATTTTACCATTATTAATAGTACATGACCCTTATGAATACTAATTTACCCTTATGAATTGTAACATCATACATGTAAGTATAAATATAATTTAGGTACCTTACAAAAGAGAGTGAACATTTTAAAAATTAATAAGTATGTGTTGGTATTTTTATGAGTAATAAATATTAATATATAATTTTATAATTAATAGATTAATTTAAAAGATAAATAATTTTCATAAAATGTGTCCATGAGTAAATATTTTTTTCTATGATTATAATATAATTTTATGAGACCCTGGTTAATTATTCAAAGTGTCATAAAATCAGTTATAGTATTAAATTGGTATTTTTTGAGTAAATGACGATTTTAATTAAAAATTAAATTTCTCATATTTAGAAAATTATTTTCTTAAAATGGATTTTTTTTGTATTATACACGTCAAAAAATGGATTGGATGGATTTTTTGGGATTCTTATGAAACAGTGTAATTTTGGTTTAATGGTAAAAAAATACATTTGTTTATAAAATACGATATTTTTCATGACATCATCAAGAAATTATTATGATATAAAAATTTATATAAACTATGTAATAAATAAATAATTATACTTAATTTTTAAAATGTTATATAATTAATTTAAAACATGAAAAGTATATTTTTCAAGATAAGTATAAAAATCGTTGTTAATTTCGATGCAGTGTCTGCGCATTACTAACAAAGTAAAAATTGGTAATTTATATATAATAATTGAGTGCTAAAATTTATTTTAATGAATTATTTATTATTTATTTATTATTTATTTTATTTTTAATTTCTAATTTTATTGTTATATAACATCAGTATTATCTAAATTTCTATGTAATGCTTGCGGAGGGAAAGAAAAGACAAAATAAACAATTTAAGGATATTTCTGGTTATTTAGAAGAGTGAATATACTTAATGAATGAATTTTGAATTTTATTTTGATTATAATTATTTTAATTTTGTGATATTAATTAATTTTTAATTTTTATATATTATTTAATTAAAATTAATTCTTATGAAGCATTGATGAAGTGCTCGAGCAAGAATTTAAAAAATAAATAAAATGTTTTTAATTAAAATTATATGAATTATTAAATGACTCGTATTTTGACTAAATTTTTATTTATTTATAATTTTATACTTATATATATATTTTTGATTCAATTTTCGGACACTATAGAGCCACAAGAATCAATTTAATACCATTATAATATTTTATTTAAAATAATACAAGGTTTTCACACAATAAACATTACATTGTATAACATTTTTAATTTAAGGTTTTTTGGGAGTTTTATTTGAAGAAAAATCTTATTTGGAAATATAATAAAATTATGTCTCTTATAGAATTTTATTTTTAATTTTTAGAAAATAAATAAATACCATAATGGCTTCCATAAACGTGAGGTTGTATTAATTTTATTAATGAATACATAATTTAAATGATATTAAAAGTAATAAAGTAAATATAATTTTATATTTTTAATATAATTAAAAGATTACATAGATTAATATGAAATTTATATTACATAATATAAAATTTTATTCTATTTTGAAACTTTTTTTGATTGTTTTAAATTCTTATTTATGAATAGTTTTTATATTGAAAAAATTGTTTTTCATGAATAAAATATATTATTAAATTATTTAAAAATACCAAAATTATTTAACAAGTCCTACAATGATAATATTATTTATAAAATGAAATCCCCTTTTTTGACATTTTTTAAGTATTTAAACTTATAATATATTTATTTTAATTTAATAATTTTGTAATTTCTAAGCTACCCTCTACCTCCTTTATAAAAGGAGAATATTTATTTCACAAATATTAATCACCTTTAGCCAACTTGTTCGGTCAAACTATACCAAATTACATCTGAGAGATACCTTGACACACTCTTGGTCTTATGGTATAACAAAATGACCACCTTCTAGTTCCTTAAGGAGGTTTTAAAGGAGATATTTTCTAGAGGTAAGATTCCTTATTCTATTTCGAATTATTTCTCAATTATAACTTGTCCCTACTTATTATCAAATGATTAATGAAAACTATAGTATAATATATATACATTAATGTTGTTGTTTTTATGGTTTATTCTTCATAAAACCTATTATTTTCTTCTTTTATTCTTAAATGACAACATCTCCATCTATGGTGTATCAATTAACCGCCTTTATGGATGATGATTTTTTGTTTCACTTTACCACAATCATGGGAAGTTTCAAATAACATTTAATTGTTCAAAATAACCTTAATATATATATGTTATCAATTATGTATTACAATTTCTCTTTTAGAAGGAATCCTAAAATTAAATGACCTTTGAAACCATGAGTAAAACATACCCAAAACTATAGGAAAAACAAAATATTATAAATAAATTGGTGGAATCGGTATAAGAAAATCATATATGGTATTATGAACATTAGTTTAGTTCTTTAATAATTTAACAAGATAATTCAAACCATATTACTGGAGGTTTGAACAATTTTGATGGAAGTCAAACTTGAGATAAGGGATATCTTAACTCAATTTCCATTCATTGAGTTAAACATCAATGTCATTAGTTTTGTCTTTCCCATAATATGTGTGAATGACCTATAATTGTTTTATGATGTTTATCCACGTTTATTGTTTGGTTTTATGTTTTTTCACACATAATGATGCTTACGGGTATCTAGAAATCCTTTCTGAACAAAACCTAACATGGGGAACTTCACCTTATTTTGAAAAGCCACAAAGAACTACTGGAATTCATACACTTAGAGAAGAGGAAAGCCTTAGGGCTAAACTCGCAGCACTCTATAGGAAGGTTGAAGAGATAGACCTTAGTAAAGTCCATGAAATCCAAACTGTTGACCCTGTTTGCACAAATTTTGACAAACATGACCATTAGACTGACAACTTCCCAACCATTCCATCAATCAAGGATGTTCTTTTAGGAGGACCCCCAGCGGAAGTAAATGCCTTGAACTTTCAAAAGCCTCAATACCAAAACAACTTATATCCTAGGTATAACGACCACCCAGGCTTCCGCTGGAAAGATAACCAACAACCTAGCCAACCACATGGACAAAATCCTTACCCCCATCAGAACTACCAGACCCATAACCAGTTCCAAACCCAACCTATCCAATACCAATAGCCACCAGTCCATTTTCAACAAACCATCCCACCTCCAAAATATCCCCCTGGTATAAACAAACCTACTCAAGCACCCACCCAAACTATTCCACAAAGTCTACTAGAACAACTGTGAAAAAAAATGGAAAGGATGAACTCAGAAGTCTCTTCCCTTAAACAAGAACTTCAAACCATAAAAACTGGAAAGGCACCCATGCCTACTCAGGCGGTGCCATCCTCAACTTCAAGGGGAGAGTCAAGTTGCACTCAAAAAACTCATGAACAACTAAAGGATGTGACTATTTTAAGAAGTGGGAAATCAATTGAGAAACCTAAACAACTAATTCAGAACCCACCTGGAGATTCAAAGATGGATGAAAATTCAAATGAACCAAATGATCAAACTAAAGAAACTGATAACATTGTCAAATAAACAACTCTTCAACAAACAACCCCACAACCTGCACCATTTCCTCAACGCATGAGGGGGAAAACCAAGCCTGAATTGAGTGAAACATTGACGAAAATCTTCTCACAAGTCAAGTTGAACATTCCTCTTCTCGATGCCATCCAAACTATACCTGCCTACTCAAAGTACCTTAAGGACTTGTGCACTTTTAAAAGAAAATTTTCACATAAAAACCAAGTCCTTTTGGCTTCTAATGTGATTACCACCATTCAAGGGACCATTCCTCCTAAGCTGAAAGTCCCAGGTTGCCCTTACATCAATGTTTAACTAGGAGAAAGTAAAGTTGTCAAGGCCTTGTGTGACCTAGGTGCTAGTGTCAATCTCATCCCATATGCTGTGTACTGCCAGTTAGGCATAGAAGAACTCCAACCCACATCTGTCACACTTCAACTTGCTGATCGTAGCATTAGGGTTCCAAAGGGGATTTTAAAGGACGTTCTGGTAAAGGTTGAAAACTTCATACACCCTACTGACTTCATTGTCCTTGACAACCATCCAAACTTAGGAAATAAGGAACAAACCCCAATCATCCTTGGCCGTCCTTTTCATGCAACAATCAACTCTGTTATCCGAGTCCGAAATGGAAACATGACCATCACCTTTGGGAACATGAGTCTAGACTTGAACATCTATAATGCAAGCTCACAAATAGAGGATGACGAGGACATTCATGAAGTAAACATGATAGGAATCATTGTTAAAGAATCCATAGAACATCAAGGAATATTTGATGAATGTCTATGTCAGGATGAGATTGATTTCCTTTGTTCATATGAAGGAATTTTATCTCCTTGGCGTGAATCATTGTCAAATTTCTCTTATGATGAAGTCTTAGGTCCAACAATCAGTGAAACCTTTCAAGAAACCACTTTCATGGAGACCACTCCAACTTCCGTCCCTAAATCTGATCAAGCCAATCTAGTAGCGGAAACTTCTACATGTGGGGAATCAATCATATCAGAAAATTTAAAAAAAGAAATTGAACTTGATCCAATGTCCCAATCTTCTACTGAAATTCTAAACCAACCTAATCTTGAATTGAAGGAACTTCCTTCTACACTCAAGTATGCCTTCCTAGGGGACAATCAAACACATCCTATTGTAATTTCTTCTTCTCTTGAATCCAATCACGAGATAATGCTTCTAGATGTCCTTAGGAAACATAAGAAAGTCATTGGTTGGACCCTGTCTGATATTCCTGGGATTAGCCCACTTATCGGGACTCATAGGATTGTTCTGGAATCTGATTCGAAGCCATGTCATCAACCTCAACGACGACTCAATCCTAATCTCATGGAGGTAGTAAGAAAAGAACTCCTAATATTGCTAAAATATGGTATCATATATCCCATAGCTGAGAGTAAATGGGTGAGCCCAATCCAAGTGGTTCCAAAAAAGGCTGGAATCATAGTGATAACCAAGGAGGATGGAGAGATTCTTCCAACAAGGGTGAGTAGTGAATAGAGGGTCTGCATTGACTATAGGAAGCTAAACTCATTCACCAAGAAGGACCATTTCCCCTTACCATTCACTGACCAAGTCCTTGAGAGGGTGGCGGGTCATGCATTCTACTGTTTCTTAGATGGGTACTCAGGGTATAATAAAATTGAGTTCTCCCTAGAGGATCAAGGGAAGACTACATTCACATGTCCATTTGGAACCTTTGCTTTCAAACGCATGCTTTTCGGGTTATGCAATTCCCCTGGAACCTTCCAACGTGCATGATGGGAATCTTCTCAGACATGGTAGGGGATTTTCTAGAGGTCTTCATGGATGACTTCTCTATGTTTGGGGATATATTTGAGGGATGTCTGAGGAATGTAGAGAGAGTCTTGTCAAGATGTGAAGAAAAGAATCTAGTCCTAAACTGGGAAAATGTCATTTTATTGTTAAATAGGGACTAGTTTTAGGACATCTGGTCTCAGGTAGGGGGATTGAAGTTGATAAAGCCAAGGTTGACATCATTCGTCACCTTCCATCACCCAAAACTATCAAGGAAGTGAGGTCTTTCTTAGGACATGCTGGTTTCTATAGAGGATTCATCAAGGACTTTAGTTCAATCTCTCGTCCCCTTTGTGCTCTCCTAGTAAAGGATGTTACATTTTTTTGAATAGAAAGCTGTGAGGGTTCATTCTCAACCCTCAAATCCTCTCTCACCTCTCCTCCGATTATGAAATATCCAAATTGGAACATTCCTTTCGAACTTATGTGTGATGCCAGTGACTTTGCTGTTGGAGCTCTGTTAGGACAACGTTGTGATAAAACTCCTTATGTCATTTATTATGCAAGAAAATCCATAAATGATGCCCAAATAAACTACACCACTACTAAAAAGGAGTTACTTAATATTGTGTTTGCTTTAGAGAAGTTTAGGTCCTACCTCTTAGGATCCCCCATCACTGTGTTCACTGACCATTCTGTACTAAAATACCTCTTCCAAAAACAAGATGCCAAGGCTAGACTGATTAGGTGGGTCCTTCTCTTACAAGAATTTTACCTCACAATCAAGGATAAAAAGGGAGTTGAAAATGTTGTAGCTGATCACCTCTCTAGGATAGAATTCAAAGACAACTCAAATCACTTTTCTGTGTCTGATTCATTTTCTGATGAACACCTATACTCTATGAGTGACTGCCCTTGGTATGCCGACATTGCCAATTTATTAGTTACATGAGTCATTCCAAAATTCTTAGGGACTCAAGATCAATGGAAATTCCTTTTTGATGTTAGAAACAATGTGTTTGATGATCCATACCTCTATAAGTTCTGCCCTAACCAAGTCAATAGGAGGTGTGTCCCAGAATCTGAACAAGAGTCCATCCTTAAATTCTGTCATAGTGAGGCATGTGGAGGTCACTTTTCCTCTAAGAAAACATGTTCTAAGATTCTTCAATCTGGTCTCTTCTTTCCCACCCTCTCAAGGTACTCCTACGCCTTTTGTCAAAGTTTTCCTAGGTGTCAACAAGTAGGGTCCATCACAAAAAGGAATCCTATGCCACTCACTCCCATATTAGTGGTTGAAATCTTTGACAACTGGGGAATTGATTTCATGGGTACCTTCCTAAACTCTAGGGGATACCTCTACATACTCTTAGCTGTTGATTATGTCTCATAATGGGTTGAGTCCATTCCCACTAAGTCCAACGATCATCAAGTTGTGATTCAATTTCTAAAAGAGAACATATTTTCTCGATTTGGAATTCCTAGGGCTATAATCAGTGATCGAGGAACCCATTTCTGTAACCTACCATTCTCTTAACTCATGTCTAAGTATGGTATTTCTTATAAAGTGTCCACTGTATACCATCCTCAAACTAATGGTCAAGCTAAGTTAGCGAATAGGGAGATTAATCAAATTCTTGAAAAAACTGTCAACCCCTCGAGAAAAGATTGGTCTGAGAAACTCTTAGATGCTCTTTGGGCCTATCGAACCGCATATAAAACAATTTTAGGAATTTCCCCATATAGGTTGGTTTATGGAAAAGAATTCCATTTACCTGTTGAAATTGAGCATAAGCCCTTTTGGGCAATTAAGAAAATGGATTATGACCTCTCATTGGCCGGAACAAAAAGGAAATTGGATCTCAATGAACTGGAGGAACTAAGGATGGAGGCTTATGAAAATTCAAGGATCAATAAATCTAGAGTTCAAGCCTACCAATCTAGGAATATCAAGGTCAAACATTTTGAACTGGGAAAACTTGTGCTCTTGTATAGTTGAAAACTTCATTTACACCTGGGAAAGTTAAGGTCTAGGTGGTCAGGACCTTTCATAGTGCATCATGTGTACCCCCATGGGGCAGTAGAGATTCAAGATCCCAAAAGTGGTTACATTTTCAAGGTCAATGGTCAAAGGTTAAAACCATTCATTGAATCATTCAATAAATAGGAAATAGAGGTTGAGTTAACTGAGCCAACCTATGAACCAAGAAAAAATTGATAGATTTATGGTTCAAGTCAAGCTAACGATGTTAAACAAAGCGCTGCATGGGAGGCAACCCATGGTTTTCAAGTTTCCTATCATTTTGTTGTTTTAATAAAATTTATATTTTAATTAATGATTTTTATATTAAAAAGAAATAGAATGTTGACCTGTTCTTCTATTATGAGTATGGATGGGTATGAAAGGGGAGCACCATATTCATCCATGTCACGTGGTGTGATACTTGAGTAATACCTTACCTAGAAATTTAAAAAGAAGAAAATGTATCATCAGTATATTTTATTTTATATATATACTTATATATATACTTATATATATATATACTCTTTTGTTTTGTTTGTTTGTTTTCCTTTTTCCACTAGGGAACTCTGCAAGCGACATGGATATCAAAGGACCAAATTGGAACAACAAGAACTTCAAACTTCAACCACCAGGTGACTTCATTCCATGACCCTCATTTTCAATTTCCTTTTTGAACATTCATTCTCTACCTCTACCCCCTTCTAAATTTTATTTTATTTAAACACTGGGGAGAGTGTTATTTTAAGTTGGGGGGGAGATAAAATAAAAAATATTTTTGTGTCAAAAAAATGATAAATGATTTGAAAAAACATTTTATGAAAATGGAAGGAAAATTTCCTTTAACTTTAAAGATGTTAGTACACATTGCACACTTTTAAACTGAATATCAAATAATTTATCATACCCTGATTATGATTTTAATCCTTGTATAATTTTATGAGCATTGATTTTGGAAAGTGTGTGATAAATATCACAAAGTATGGTGTGAATAAATTCACACCTTGAACCAACGGTATCAACGTGATAAGTAGAAGAACAGAATAAGAGTAAATGAAGAACTTTTATTAACAAACTAAGGTGAATTAAATAACTTACATGAGAAAGAAATGTGATTACACACACAAAGCGGTAGCAAAACACTACAATGAAACTAAGCACCAAAAATTCCTAAATCCTCCAACACCACTTCCTTAAATAAGATTTTTTTGAGCCCTTGGGTCAAGACTGAAATATTACAAAGCATCTCAATTAATTTTGGTAGGCCATAGGTGGTGGAAAGCTTGTGGAATTTGGACTTTTCCACATTTGACCAGAGGTGGCAGCCAGCTTTCATCCACTGAACATACGTGCTTGGAAGACCTTCTAGATGGATGAATAAGAGCAGTCCACAGAAAAATAAAATGGATCCTAGGATGTCTTCTAACCTCCTGTAAACTCTCATCCCAAAAAGAGTTATGGTTTTAGAGATATGGTTTAATGGGTGGGCTGTTTTTCTGGGCCACAGAATCTGTCCCAGAATTTTATCTCCAACTTGGGCTGCCTAAATGGACACCATGGAGGCAGAATTATCATTGTATCCTGAAGAATTATTTGTTTCTATACATGTTTGGTAGAATACCAAGGAATTTGGGATTCATTGGGCCTTTATTTTGGGACCCACAGTCTCATCAGTGGGCTGGTGTCCAATCTGCCTTCTCTAGAATTGCTTCCTTTCATTGCCAAATAACTCCATCATCCCCCATGAATTCTCCATTGATCCCTGGAAGAAACATGTTCATATTGGAGTGTAGATAAATTTCAAAAAATATCAAATTAAAATATGTATAATCAGATGAATCATTTGGTACATTAAATGATGTTAAAAAATGTACCACATAATAGTTCATTTTTCGAAGGTATTACAATCATAATGTGAAATGATGTTCAAAGTGTAAAATGCACTAAAATGGTGTTTATGAATAATAAAGAACATGAATATTATATATATTACCAATGAATATTAGCCTCATTTAGTGGCTAATCACCCATAATATGCGTGAATGACCTATAATTGTTTTATGATGTATATCCATGTTTATTTTTTGGTTTTATGTTTTTTCACACATAATTATTTCATTGATTTTTCCTCAATCTAAAGATACGTTATTTGTAAGGGGTTTCTTATATCACATCTAATACAATGATAATTTCATTGTTCATTACTTATTTAAGGCATGTGGTGTATTGTGTACTGTCATTTGATATAGATTATCATGATTCTGTTTATATTCATGTTATTTTGTGACTCTTTTGGTAGTTATTAATTTTTTTCATACGACTCAATTGATTTAAATGTGGTAAGGGACTTTGTCTCAATTTCTATTTCATTGAGACTTACATGGTATTGTGAAACTAATATTTCTTATGTGGTGTATCCACATCCCATTTTAGATAATTTTTCATTTGAAATTGGAAATATATTATATATCCACATTCTGGTTTTAGGGATATGATTATTTTCTTAAGCTGTAAAACCTTTTACATACGATGTTTATTTAAAAGGTTGTTTTAACTATGGAAATATTGATGAATCTGTGTCCTATACTCTAAAAAGATATCGAGAAGGCTTATTGAACTTGTATTAAATCTATGTATAAATAATTATTTGGACATGTAGTGATGGATGGGGCCTGCTATATCCCCTCGCTGCATTGACAAGTCTCGTGAGACAAATCAGTTGGTGACAAACCCTTCGAGTTTGTTTCCAAAAATAAGATGGATTTATACCCACAGACATAAACCATCTAGACGGTATAATGGTTCATGTGATAGAAACATGACTTTAAAATAGTAATAATTTTATTTATTCATTATGTAGTTTTTACTATCCATGAGGTTTTCACTATGTCAAAACCAATGGATGTACTTTAATTTTCAGTTTATTGATGGTGTGTGTTTTCCAACTATTCACCATACCATATTGATTATGTCTAATTGATATTGATTCAAATATTATTGTTTCATCCTTCCACTATATTTAGCCCTTACTGAGCATTTTAGATCACCCCTTTTATTTGTTTTTCTTCCCTAGGTTATAAAGAAGAGATAATTTATTGAGTCTTCATGGAATTTGTTTATTATCTATTGTTATGTTTTATATTTCATTTATTTTCCCAATGTAAAATGGGACCCATGAATGTATCTAGTTTTTTCAAGACTACTAAACTGATCACTCCTTCTCGGTTTGATTCCTTGTAATCATTCCAATGTAATAAAGTAATGCACCGGCCCCATGATTCTAGGGTCCGAGTGTCACATATCGAGCATATAAATAGAGGAAATATATGTGAAACTTTCTGTACTAGATACAATGATAAATGTATTATATTACACATCAAATGTTTTTTATGTGGTTGTAGATATTGTGGAATTAAGTTCTTTCTCTTGGGTATCATTACCCATTGCTAGATAGTTATCTTGGACTTTATGTAATCCCATCTAATTCCAATGAGAAATAATCCTAGAGGGTCACACACTACGTGTTTCCATTGATCTTTATTAAAATATATTTTAATTTCATTAAGATAATAAATATTATTCTCAAGATTGAGAAATAATTTTGTTGAATTTTTATTGATCTCAAAAATTAAATAAATATCTATTCACCATATTGTGAGTAAAATATATTTATTTATTTTATTAAATACTTAATAAATATTTATTCACTGGTTTATTAATACAAATATTTATTTATGAATAAAATAATTATTTCAGTATTCAATAAATAAGAAGAATTCGAGCGGTCCAAGATTATGTCTGGTAATAAATGATAATTTTCCAAGCTGGGAAAATAATATTTATAAATTGAATGAGACAAAAAAATACCATCAAATATTATTACTATTATTTTTAATGAGCTTTATTAACATTTATTATATTATTTAAGTGCCTATATGAAATTAAATAATATTTGAACCTATACCCTTGCTCTATAAATATATAGTTTTTTTATCATGTAGGATTTATCATGACTTAAGAATCATTGGCACAACATAATTCTCCATCCATTTCTCAACCTATATTTCTATCAAGGAATAGATTCTCTATATGGATTCATTCAATATATAAGGATATCGAATGATCAATAAAAACAATACAAGATGATTTATTTCAATCACTAAAACCAAAAAATTTAATCAGTGGTGTTCGAAGCACAAAATGGCTTGTGTGGATCACTACTCTATGGATTCTATAAATGGATCCTTACAAATTGATTAAGGTAATAAGAAAATGGATTCATATGATTAAAAATATCTACATATACTAAATATCATAAGAAAATGTATCATTTCTTCTAATCATATCTAAATTAATTATAAATTAATCATGAAAAGTATCTATTTGGTTTCTAAGTTTTCCCCACTATAAATATTTGATGAAAAAAAATTCATTGGTCATGGAGTTCATTTTAAGTATTTTATTGAAAAATACCCATTTAATTGAAAAAAATAATTTTTTATCACCAAAAAAGGCCCTTTCGCCCCAATTGGAAATTTTTTCTTAGGAATAGGTTTGTATTCACACACTCACAATACAAAGAACGCTTGGGGACTCAAACCTACAACCCATGCCCCGTACCCCCAACTCCCCAGCCACCCCAACCACCTGTGGGAGGAATATTTGTCATTTTAGTTCTTAAATATTATATTGTGATAGCAAGTATAGGGTGTTTTTTGTGGGTTGTATTGGAAAGGTTCATTATTATGTTTAGGTTAGCTATCTATTGGTCGAACTTAGGAAGGATGATTCTTTGAGGAATATGTTTCTTGATTTTTAGTGTTTTTGATTTCTAAATTTTTTAGAGAATATATCTCATAATAAGATTAATATTTGGTTTGATATGTTATGTAATTTTTTAGTTAAATCCATTTATAGAAAGAGAAATGTATTTTTTTAGCTTTATACATTCATTTCCCACAAGTGGCGGTTTTTTATTCTTGATTATAGGGAAGATTTGGAGATAACATAGGATTAGTTTTTTTATCCAATTTAATGTCGATATTATTTCTTAAACATTGAAGGAAATTTAATGGTTGGAGTCTATATCGCTTCGATGGGGAACTTTGAGTGTGGGGTAGCTTATAGTTTTATTCAAAGATTGTTTTTACACACATTATGCTCTTCATGATGATGTGGATAGTGTATGAAATTTTCATGAGTTGTATCTATAAATAAATTTACTTTTCATACAAAAATATTATATATTTCTTTTTGAGCATTCAATACATTACATAAACACACATAAGAGGATCATAAAGTTACAGTTTCTTTCGAAACATAGGAACATTAACAACTAGTTCATTAGAGATTTACATCATCTCCCACATATTTGTTAATAATTATAACCCTCATTAGATAGATATTTCCTAATAACTATAACTATAAAATGGTGAAATGAAACTTATGAATGTGTGAGAAAATCCAATTAGTAATGGGGAAATAAGGAAATATGTTAACATAACATGGGCATAAGTGTTTGATAAAATGATAGTAACATGTAGAAATCAAACCCTGCATATCAAAGATCAAAATAATGATTCATGGAATAAATATTAGTGTTACACAAGACATGAATAATTAGGGAATCATAGAAAATGATCCATGAGAGTATAACATTGACATTTGATACAATATTTTTATATAAACATAATCATAGAAAATCTTTTCCATAGTAGTCAAGGAAAATTCCAAGGCTATTATAGTAGAATGAGTTCCATCTCAAAACCATCGTAGTAGTCAAGATTTTCTACAAAAACTATCATAGTTGACAAATTACTTTACTTAATGGGGTTTAATCCCCATTCTAGTACTTTTTATCTCATGATATTTTAATATTTACCCAATGCTTTAGTGATAAATATAGGTCCCAACCACCAAATAATTAAAATCACACATATGTGTGATAATATTATAAATCATTCATCATATCAAAACCTGAGAAAGTAAATGGGTTTGAAAAATATTTTATCATAGAATTTAATATGGAAAATAAATTTGTTTCATAATCATTTCATCATTTCATAGTACCATAAACCATGGAAAAAGAAGTGGTTTTTATAAATATTATATCATGGTATAACCCGTAGAATTTAAACATGTATCATAAACATATTTTCATCATAAAAAAACATTCAGATAATGAAAAATAATGTTATCAATGGATCATATCCCCATTAAGGCTTATGTAACATCAAATTATTCTAGTATAGATGGAAAATGATTTTAGAAGATAACTTGAAACAATTCTTGTGGAAAATAAAGTTTATTACAAAATAATTTTTTCAATGTATGAATTCATAAAATTTTATGGAAATAATTTTGTTTGAAAATAGAATTTTAAATTATAAAGAAATCTTCTAAAAATTATTATGTCATTATTATATGAAATTATATTCATATTTTACATGTTAAAACAAAGATTACTTTCTCATTTTTGGTAAAATCCAAATGAGCATTATTTGAAAAAAAAATATTACATTTATTTTTAAAAATAAAATAAAATAAGTTTAATAATTTATTTAAAAAATAATTATAAATTAGTAAAAACATTCATTTTTTTAAAATCTTAGATATGGAAGCAAAAGGATTTTCGACTAAAGAGTGAAATTAAGTCGATTTTTCATAAAAAAAATATTTTAAAATATTCAGTACATAAATAAAGGAAAATAAATTGAAACATGTATTCTCATGAAATAAATATAATATAACAAAATTAATTTTTTCCTTGATAGTTTTGTCATTAAATTTTATCATCATAAATATAAACATAAATAATCCTAATAAATGATGAGATTGTATCATAAAACCAATACCGCATTAGTAAAATTTAATTTTAATCCCCATGAAAGAATAACATTAAATGAAACATAAAATATCACGAGAATTAATAAATTAATGATATTACATTTAAATTTTTCTATATATATAGCTCATAAAATAAGATAGTCTCATAACACAACATATATCACAAAGTTGGAAAACTGAGACAAACATATCTTAACTTAAGTCTCGAAATCCTTTGTAAAAGTTCAAACCTCCTATATAATATATATATATGTTTATTATAAATATATTATAGTACCATAATAATTTTTATCATACAATATATGATTTATTTATGACATTTTATTACTCGTTTATCAATAATTCCACATTAAAATCATCTTTCAGGTAATAAGAGCTTCACTTTTTGTGTATGTTTTGTTCTGATATTTTTTATCCTCATAATATGATAATGGTGCCATACAATATTTAATATTAAACATTATATAAATAGAATGTATATTTATTATATATTTATTTATAGTAATCCATTATTGTTAGATATAGAAAATGAGTTACACCACCCATGGAGATGGTAAGACATACATACACAGGAACATTTCAATTTTTCCCAGTAGATAGAAAGAAAAGAAGGAAAATATTATTTCACCGTTATATAATCATTTTTATTAAATATATATATATATATGTTTGTGTAATATAATCATTAAATGTTTTATTATTACCTTTCATGTAAAGCGTTAGTGAATAAAAATCACATCTCTTCATGAGGCGGTAGTCTGGTTTACACATGAAAGACATTATCATATCCCCATTGAATGGAATGTAAGATATAATATGGGATATCCTGATTAAATAAGTGTTATAATATCAGAAATACAATTTATAAATAATAAATTCATCATTGTACTCATCAATGAGATAAAGTGATGTAAAATGGATAACATTGGTTCTTGAGGCGGTAGTTTATCAAACACACGATCAACGATTTCGTTTCCCATTTTAGGGGAGAGGAGAAAGATTTATGTTATTGAATTATAATAATAACTCTTAGATATATGTAATATATTTAGGTTTTTTTATTATCATGGTTAATAATAATTTAAGGAGCTTGAGAAGGAAATAAAATAAAAACACATGTTTATGAATTTTAACTCTTCTTCGGAGAGCCTCTTTAGGTTTATACCTAAATCCTTCTCAGTAGGGTTTAATAATAAAGATAATTCCTATATTATTATAGGAGATAATAAATTAATGTATTTTTTTAGGTATTTTGTGACCCAAAGTGTATTTAAAATGAAAATAATATATGAGAGTGGGTGGCCTTAAGTAAGTGGGGGAGAGGACACACTTGGAATTTTTGAAAAAAAATAAAGTGTACCCATGTTTTTTACAGTGAAAAGGATCCAAAGTGGGTAATTATTTAAATTTATATGATATAAGTCCAAAATATTTCCAAACAACGTATGTTGGAAAATTTTATATGTAATTTTACCCCTATCATATTTTTTTAACCCCTGGTAAACATATTTTAACAATAACCGTTGTAATTATTTTTTCTTCTTTTCACTATTCATTATGGTAAAAAAATAAAGTTTTCATTATTATATAATATTAATTATACAAATTAAATATATTTAATCCATTTTAATAAATTAAATTCATATATTTTGAAAATTTAACACATTGAAGCTACGAAAAAGTGGGTTTCCAAAGAGAAAAATTTAATGAGATTAAAATATTTTTATATCGAAATTAAATATTAAATTTATTCAAATAAAAAATAATTTCTTATTTTTAATATAGTTGAACTATTTTTACAATTAAACCATTTTAAAACAAAATTTAACCATATAAATGCTATAAAAAATCATTTT
Source organism: Viscum album (assembly GCA_963277665.1). Lineage (NCBI taxonomy): Eukaryota > Viridiplantae > Streptophyta > Magnoliopsida > Santalales > Viscaceae > Viscum > Viscum album. The sequence goes on from OY728161.1 coordinate 1,427,711,174, forward strand.
CAATAAAAATTAGCGATTTTCACTATTCATCAAAAAATTAATCTATTTGCAAAAATCCAAAAAATTAACCCCAAGTTAATTTTGAAATGTTGATTAAAAAAACATAATTTTTTACAATAATATTTCATAAATTATCAAAAATTAATTTTTTTTCATAAAATAAAATAAAATCATCTTTTAAGAAAAATATAATTTTTAAAACATATCGCAACTAAAAATATTATGTTATTTTTATCAGTATGTTTTATTTATATAAAAAAAATATAATTAATATTTAAAATTTGTTCACTCCTATTCTTACCACCAATTTTAACAGTTAGTTCATAATGACCATGTTAAATATTAATATAAATAATATATTGTGGTTTGATAGAACTTGGTGTTTTGTGTAGCGCATGTTATTGAATAAAAATTAAATTTATTCATTTTTTCATGAAATCTATTGGTGTTATAGTTTCATCTATAAATCTATTTCTAGGCCAGAACTTTTATGTTCTTGTAGTATCTTGAGGTTCTTGTAAATGTGTAGGTGATAGAGAAGATTTTATTATAAATGGGAAAATCTCATGAGGGAGTTCATTAGAACTTCTAAAGGAGTTGAGTTGGAGATAGACAATTTAATTTATTTATGAAGATTGGGTTTTGTTTAGATAGAATTTAGTCTCATATTTCTTATTATTTTTATGTAGATGTTATTTATTAGGCCTCTAACAATATTTATAGCATGGTTTGATTCTTATATAGAGGACATTAGAACTAATAGTTTTAGTGTCTATCCTATCATAACAGTCATCATAGAGTTACTGGAATACTAAAAGTGTAGCCTTTATAAGTGATTCCTTTATAGAAATTACGGGTAATTCCTTATCAATATTAGAATGGTCCTCTATATTGTTTTAGAAAAGTTAAAAGAAATAGGGAAAAGGATATCACCATGATGTCCCCCATTCGTAAAGATAATTGCCTGATTGTGGTCATGGAGGTGTATGTCATTAAAGGCAGTAAGGAAGAGTAGAAGGGTATGGCCAAATGCATGTTTTGATGTTACCAACACTTGGTGAGATAGATGTTATTCAAGGTATCATATTTTAATATTCCATAATGTCTTTTTATTTTTCTTATTAAGGAGCTTCACACACCATTATAGTACCTACCTTTGTCATAGATTTGGGAATCAAGGGGAGAGACTTCCAATTCCCTTGGTGTTGAATATATCAGTTAGAGGCCAATATTGTCTATTTTAGGTGTGTTGTGGTTATAATATGATTTTGGGAAAATATATATCATTTGGATACTTATTATTTCTATGAATATGGCTATAATATTACATTATATTCATGTATGAGTTGTATTTTTGAAGGATTTTATTGATGTTTTTCACTACTGCTTGGTTTTTTTGACATAGAAGGAAATCATATAGTGTTCGTTAGTGAGAATGATTATCATATAGATCATAGGAATATCATGTCTATCTCTTCATGATTTGTAGGGTTGATTCTAGATTTCATTATGGTACAAGTATTGGAGTTTTCAAGAGTTATCAATGAGTTCACTGATGATTTTCGTAAATTGTTTATATCATTACCTTCTCAAAATGATATCAAGTTTGGGATAGAATTCAAACTAGTGTCTTATAGATACAAATATTACATTATTATAATTTAACATGATATTTATCGGAGTTGGTGGTTTAGGTTGATGATTTGTTATAGAAGGGTTCCATCTGTCTTATTCTTTCAACTTTTGGTGCTCCAATGTTGTTCATGAAGTAATATAGTGTTTTGTGGTTGTTCATATATTATTATTGATTTAATCATGTTAAAATTAAAAAAACTATCCAATCTTTTGTTTTTAGGAATTGTTTGATCCTTTAAAATAGTATATTTAGTTTTTTATGTACTTTTTTATCTATACATCATCATATAAGAGTTAAGGAGGAATATATCTCAAATAAAACATTTATATATCACTATGGAATCTTTGAGTCCATGCTTATTCCATTTAGACACTTGAACACCATGATTATTTTCATTATAATGATTAACTTGGTTTTTCATAACATAGAAGAATTTTTGGTTTTATTCATAAAAAATATTTATATTAGAGGTTATAGAAGTATCATAATAAGGATTTTAGGTCTACTTTAAAGTTTTTCAATTATAAAATCATAATTTTAAGCTTACCAAAGTTATGTTTTATACAATTTAGGCTCATTTTGATCGGTATTTTTATCTAATAAATGTGAGGCATTAGATCCTTTGAATATTGAGATGGTGGTTTCTTAGGTGTATCCAAGTAATTTTGTAGAGGTTCATAGTATCTTTTGTAATAATAGTTATTAAATGAGGTTAATGTTAAATTTCTATTTAATCTCATCTCTTTTATAACATTGACTAAAAATAATCATACCTTCATTTGACACATTAGTGTTAGAAAATGTTTGAGTATCTCAAAGAGAAGATTATCGTTTCTTATATTCCCTATTTTCTAGAGGATGGTGTTATTTTCAATGTCTTTTATGATTCATATCAACTTGGTTTGGGTAGTGTTCTAGTACAATAGAGGTATGTGATATTTTATATGTCTTAAGGGTTATGTCATCATGAGTGTCATTATTCTACCCTTTATCTTGAGTTTGTGGTGTTGGTGTTTTACATAAACCAACATTATCTCATAAATAACCACTTTATAGTCTTCATAAACCAAAAGTTCATGTGATATATTTTCTCTCATTGAGAGTTTAATATATGTTAGTGACTATTGATGTATTTTTTGAATGATTATAACTATTAAATCAATAGTAGTCTATATAAATGGAATGTGGTAATTGATGCGTTGAGAAATAAATCATAGAAATATATTGATAATTTTTTTTTAAATTTATAGTGGATGATGGAGAATATTTTTTCTCAACATATGGATTTGAAGGATATTATAGGTGGAGTTTTCCTATACTAGATGGTAGTGTATTCGCTCGTTGTAATAGGCATAGGAGTCCTTGATAAGAAACATTGAGGATGAATTGTATAAGGATCATGCAATCTGAGGAGATGTTCTAGAGGGGTAGTTACATAGTGATTGAAATTGTGTGATGTTCAAAGGGATGATATTTTTTCTGGTTTCAATGTGATAGGTGGATCTTTATGAGTTTTATAGATCAAATCATGCACTGAACCCTGATAAATCCTAGGCATATCATGATTTTAAGAATATCTTCTAGTTGAAGGTAATGAATAGGTAGGTAGAGATTTTTTTGTATTTATGTCTAGTGTATCAATTAGGGAAGTTCAAGAATCATGTTCATAATAGTTTAATGTTATCATTAGATATCCCATAGTGTAAATTAGGGGACATAATAATGGATCTTTTTACCTGATTTACTTGATATCAAGAAGGATATGATTCTATATGATACTACATTCTTTAGTTTTGTTTCTAGTGGAGGAGTATAACAATTAGAAACATTGATGTATAATTATGAATAGATCATGTAATATATTGAGATGTTCTTAAGGGTTGGTCAAACAATGATCAACCAAGAGTGTTAATCAAGAAGATGCTCTCTATTCAAATAGTAATTTGAGGGGTGATTCTCCAAATGTTTTTTACATCACCTACAGTATTTCATCCTTGTATATCCAACATGCATCATTCTTTGAGGATTTTGATTGAGTGTAAGGGAATAAAGATTGTGGTTGTAAAATTTTTGGCTCCATTTCTAGTGAGATAATTAGTGAAGTCTATAATTTATGTTCCTAAAGGTTTAGTACAGTCATTAGATACCCCTTCAGTGGAAATAAGATGACATCTATGATCTATTTGGTCACTATATTTACTCAATCACATGGATGATGTGATTCTATATAAGTTATTAGGGATTAATTAATAAATTTGACTCATTTGCTTTTGACCATAGAGACAAGTGTGGTTGATTCAATATTGAGAAAATATGAGGAAGTGGTTTTATGATTTTATAGGGTCATATGAATGATCTTTTTAGATCATGATCTACATTTAGACTTATGGGTTTGGGGGAGTATACATCACATTCTTGGCTTTCATCTATTAGTTATAACTTATTTTCATCCTTTTATGGATGTCTATACAATGAAAATGATCCAAATTCTACAATACATGTTTTGTGCATGCACTATTTATTTGAGAGGATCTTGGTTAAATAATTTACCCTTCATTGAGTTTAACTATAAAAATTACTATCACACCTAAATTTATATTGTTATATTTTAGGTGTTTTATGGGATTCCTTACAAATGTATATTCTATTGAATTATTTTCAAGATTTATTTATTCATTGATAATATTTAATTTTGAGTATAAGAGAGAGAGTGTATGAGAGTCCTAGAAGATTAAGGAAATATAGGATTTTCATAAGTCACAAACAAATAGTAAGAGGATACCAATATATTTTTAATGTGGTGATAATTTTTTCTTAATGGTTTTCCTTAATCATATGTAGTAGAGTCTCATTCTAGTAATTAATCTTTCTCCACTATTTATTAATACATTATAGCTTTTAGAGAATATCAGTAACATGAGATATCGATAATCTAAAATTCTTTATATGGATATAATCCAAGATATATTCCACATATAAAAACTTTATTAATAGGTTCATAATGAATTACCAATTATCAATTGTACTGTGTTGGATATTGATGGTGATGTGATATTCATGGAATGTAAAATTGAGATTCATGATCATCAAGAGAAGGTTCTATGTGGGAAATTTATTTCCTTAGTTCAAGTGTTGTGGATGCATAAAGGATTAAAGGATTATATGTGGGATTGTGACTCATATATATGGTTGCAGTATCTTGTGTATATTTAAAAATTTTTTGTAGTTATTTTGAGGTTGATGTTTATGTTATTATGAATGTAATTGTTTTATTTATGTTTAGTGTTTGAGATTTTGTGATGGTGAGATTTTTATTTTATAGGTATATCATGGGAGGTCTAGTTTTTATGGTATTTAATTTCACTCATGTTTAGTTTTAAATTTTTTCAAATTAGAAATATTTAAATTTTATTTAAATTGAGCCCCAAATTTCTCATATTCCTCTAAATTATGGTTTCAAGATGTTAGAGATATTTTTGGGTGATTTAGAGGTGAATGGTGGATGTTGAGGAAGATATTATTTGAAATTTGACCTAGGAACATTAATCAAAATATGATCGATGGAATTGTGACATGATATGTTATATAAATGAGTTTAATTAACTGAGTCTGGTGGAATGAACTGTGATTATTACTATTGTAACGTGAGGTGTTAGGTTTTAATGTGAAGCTTGAATTATGATATTATAGTGTGGCTTTGTCTTCGTGAGAATATTACATTGTATTTTGAGTTATGTATTATGGTGTAAAAGTTTTTTTATGGAATGGAGGCCTTATTATATTTTTTTTCTGTCTCTATGTTCTGGATAGTTAGGTCTATATGGCCAAGGTTTCACTATAGATTCAGTTGAGGGGCATTATATTTGATTAAGGGGGGAAGAGGATTGTGAGGTAATATATCGGGGTTTAATTTTTTTAATGTGTTGGTATATGTTTCATTTTTTATTTCTTATTAATATTTATTTGACTGGTTTTTGAACCCAAAAAATTTATGGATATTATACTATGATTTTTTTATTGTCGTTTGAATGAACTTTATTGTTGCAAGAAAATGTTCATTCCAATATAATTTTTTCCATGAGTTTTTAATAAAATCATGTATCTAATATAATTCTCCCTATTTACTTATTCATTTTCAAACCCCTAAGTATTATTTTTATCATTGTTTTATTCTCTTTCTCACCTATTAATTAATATTAATCTTGGAACCATGAGAACAAGGTATACTAGTGTAATATGTTTTTATCCTTATTTTTTTATTCTTAATTATCATTTCCCTTCTTAGAGTCATTGGAAGTGGTGTTTTTTCAAGGGTTTTATATATAAATTTGACTTGGTATGGATGTGATTTTGATTTAGTTGAAAATTTTTGCAAACTCGATGGTTTTGGACCCATGCTTTCTCTTTGTTCTTGTGATTGGATTATGTATGCTTCATTTATAGTGGGGGATTTGACCTTTAAGATCTTTAGTAATTTTATAGATTTTAAAATGATGATGATTTGGTTTTCATTCGGTGGGTTTTTTAATTTTCTTAATTAAGATAATTTACCAGGACATGATGAAAATAAGAGATTTTCGTGTCAATCATGCTTTATTTGTTTTCATTTGTTTCCTCTTTCAATGTTATTATTGATTAATATTGATTTTTATTTTATAAAAAATCAGATTTTTTTTTATTTTATTGTAGGGACATGTTGAAACATTATTGAAATAGGATATACAATTTTAAGATGCTAATGAGTAGAAGGGAAGCAAATATCGATTTTTTTTCTTATTCATGTTTTTTTTCTGTTTTTGTACTAAAGAAAAGTAAATGAGAAAATGAATTGTTGTATTAGATATGAGATATTTTTTTATTTTTTTTTATTTTCTATTTTTGTGGTTCCATTTTTCTATAAATATTTTTATGGTAGTAGTGGATTTATTGTAAAGTATTTATTATGTAGTGAAGGGATATGGGATGGTTATTTTTTATTATTTCAGTGATGTAGAGAATATGATTATTTAGTTTTCTTGTGGTGGTTATGTAAGAATATGGGTTGGGGAAAAATTAAATTAAATAACATTTGTGAATATATTATGATGGCATAAATGATGTTTTATACTTAGTGAAATAATTAGTGAATAAATGATATGTAGTGAATTAAAATGTACAAGTGAATGTATTGGATGTTATATGAAATTATAGTGGTTTTAAAATAATATATCATATTAAAAACAATTCTGGATGCTAATTGATTAGTATAGAATTGATAATAATGTGTGTAATAGGAATTTGTGTTGTATTTTTGTAGATATTTTGAAATGGTGTGTTTTTTGTGCTGTGGATATAGGTGAAAATAGTTATTATAACAAATGTAAATGTCATGATGATGAATATAGTCGTAATTTTTTTGTATAAAGAATCTTAGATTGGGTATTTTTACTAAAATATATTCATTATAGTGTATATTATTTCATACACATCACCACTTGAGTTGAGTAACTCAATTGATTCCCATGTAAGGTTTTGGGTTCGAAGTGTTTTCCCAAAAATCTAATAAATATGACTTTTTAATGGTTTATATATCCCTCATTCACCACATTATCTTCTAAATATATTTTGACTAGTCTATAATGGATAGAGGTGATGAAATATTGTGATGTTTGGGAGATGTGGTGATAAGGTAGGGATTATGAAATATGAATAATATTTACATAATCACTAGGGTACATGGATGATGTCCCCTTATGATACATATTGATTAAAATAATATATATGGTATGATGTTGAAGTATATGAAACATTACATGTGGAATGTATTAGTGATATATAGTGTGACTGTGGTTATATAGAATATGTAATATAATATGTGGCCCTATGGAATTTAAGGTATGGGAGCACTGACATGTATGTCAGTGGGGTGTGAGGGTGTCTAGTCTAGTAAATAAAATTATATGGATTACCTTTCATGATTTACTCTTATAATCATTATGTATCTATAATTTTATGAATAGTTAGGTGAGTGATATATGGTGTGGATGGGTGTTAGTGGTTTTGTGTATGAAATGAGTTGGTTATGTTGTTTGTTTTTAGAGTATTTAGTATATTTCTTTTACATTTTCATGAGAGTTTATTGGGAGGATTCTACTGAGAATGATTAAATTCCCATCCCTATATATATAGTATTTTTAGAAGGTTTTTAGTGTATGATCGAGTTGGAAATTAAAATCCTACGATATATAGTTTGTTGGGTATACGTTGTTATCATAGAATTTATATTTTTTTATTTATTATGAAGAATTTGTTTATATATGACATCACACACAATATGAGATCTTGTTTTTATTTTATATTATGTACTTTAAGTTTATTTGGTTCTTAATTATTATTATTTTCGTTCATTATGATGGCGATTCATCCCATTTTATGTTTTATACCCTCACTTATAGTCACAAAGCCCTAGCCTTTTGCTAGGTGGATTTAAGGGCCAATATTGTCTTCATTATCATCCCAAGAGGAGCTACAGTGGGGGTGGTCATGAAAGACATAGCTAAATGATAATACTGAAACCCGAAATCACCTAATTAACATTGGTATTAGTCCCCCTCTTAAAACCCACTATTACTCAATCCTACGGTGATACCTTTAGTAATATTTGATCCCTTATTTGAAACCTTAAATCCATATAAATTTTATCCGTATAATGTTTTTACATAATTTGAATTTTCTTATTTTGATTTTGGATGGGTCATATATTCTCAATTTTCTACTAAATTGTTTTTGTACCCATAAGACATCTTTCCCCTGATTCATCCCAAAGGGTAGGAGTATAAAATATTTTCCAATAAACAGATATTTATTATACAACTTTTATTCTTGATTAAATTTTTTTGTAATGTTTGAATTTCAGCAGAGGTATATGATGTTCTTAAGTTCCTTGTAAGTCATTTCTGAATCACAAAGAATATACTCTAACATTTAGATAGACCTTTTTGATTATATTTATTTTGATTATGGTATGTGGTGCACAAATTTATTTCAATGATCAAATCCTTCAGAATGCTAATCTAAAATATTTATGTGAGAAAATTTTCATCATCAAATATAATTGATTTAAGTTCACTATAAAGTCACAAAACATCATTAATATATATTTTTATATGTTTCTTATGGGGTAAAAAATCCCTTATTTCTACGAATTGTGCATAATTTTATAGTGATCCATGATAAACCATATATCATAATTAATTCTGTATGTTTGAGGATGTCTAGTAACAAATTCCATTATGATACATTCTCACTTCCACATATTTATTGAAATAGGTTCCATGAATAATTTTGGAATTTTTCTCTCATTCATTACTTATTTTCATTAAAATCATTTTGAAACATAGTTATTAATTTACCACTTCATGTTACCCCAAAAAAAGTATTATCATAAATCTGTATACATATTTGGGATACTAGAGTTTTTAGAGAATGTTTACTAATGAGGATCATTTAGTAATTCCATTATTCTCTCAGATACAAATGGTACAAATAAACCCTTTCCAAACATCAAAAATCCATATTTGTAGATGAATTCAATGAATTTACCATATTCTAAAACATTACATTATTTTAAGGACATTTTCATTATATTAAGACTTTTTTATAATCTATATTAAAAATAGTTAGGTAATTACTTGGAAAAGGAATAATGTTTTCACTCCCATAATAATTACTTGAAATTCATAAATATAAGTTTCTTTCCACACTCATCCTGGATAAAACTCAATGACACTTTATAATCAATAAATTTTTACATTGTTTTCTATAGAAAAGTAGTGTATTTAATAGACTTAGTATTTGATTAGTTATAGCCTTCTACTTTTGTCTCATGTTGAGTTATTTCTATGTGAATATTGTGACATTGTGAGATTTTATGATATATTTATCTTTAAAAAATATAATTTCATTGATAATATTCATTACATGAAACACCAAGTTTAAAAAAAGAGAAAAATATATAAATATTATTATGTAATAGTTATATCAATATTTAAATCACTATATAAAAATTTAATTGGGTGAAATTTAGATATTTTATTGAAAAGTTTGTTTTTTAGGGATTAGTAAAAAATACCATTTTTTGTAAAACTGTCATTTCATTTTATTGAATACCAACTTAGGATTTAATTTTAATCTTCAGTAAAGATAATTATATATTAAAAATAAAAAATATAATTAGTTAAAAATTAATCATATTAGTAATTTATTTTGGTATAAGATCATTTTGAGCTTAAAAATATTATTTCCTAAAAACTACTTTTCATTGTGTTTTACTCATTTATATTAAAAATAAATTTCGCCAGTTATAGGATTTTAATTTGATAAAAAAGGTTAAATATTTTAAATTAGTATGATTAATTTTTTAAAGTAATTTCATTCAAAATTTTATATATTTTAAATATTAACATTGGTAAAATTTATCACATCAATAAAGGGTAAATCAGGTCATTAATGTTTTAAAATATTGTAATGAGGCTTTTAAACGAATATCCAAGGATTGTATTTATTAAATTAGATGATAGGAATTAAACCCTAGACATAATAATATAGTATATATATCATCTTGGTTGCATTTTTATTTAATAATAACAATTATATTATTTTATGTAATGAAAAATACATAATGTCACTTTGTTTCTTTTAAATTTCTACTATAAGTTCACATATGGATAAAAAAAACTTATAACCGAATATTAAAGGTTATATTTTCATTAATGATATTATTTCAATTAAATTTTTTTATTTATAATTTTAAGTGATAATATAATTACCTTAAATACTAAAAGAACACTGACACATTGCTTGTAAAAGTAATGGAATAATCAGTGTAAATAATTTAAAACCATTGAAACTAATGTTTTAAGGAATAATTATTGTTAAAAAAGTATTTTATAGTTAATAATAATATATTATTTAAGTTTAAAATTATTATACTTGAATTATATATTTGTATTTATGATGTTAAATTCAAATTAAATAAATATGATCTAAAATGACCTTAATAATATTTTATGGAACAAATATTTTATTAAATAATTTAAAAATAAAAAAACTTATAGTATACAAATGTGATCATAAATTTATGAAAAATTAATCACTTTTCCATTTATGAACAAAATTTTACCGTATAGGTAAAATTATAACCCTTTATGATTCAAAAAGTTGTAACTACAGTTAAGGTAAAATGGTTAATAAAGGGGTTAAACCAAAAGATAGGGGATACAATGACCTAAAAACATACATAAATATCATTGGTTGAATTATTTATACATTAAACATAACATATTTAAATAATTTTGTTTTTTGTACCATTTTTCAGAGAAAATGACTAAATAATATTTTAAAACTATGAAAAATTACAAGTGTTCCACTCACCATAATTATGAAACGATACCCAACCCTCTCTTATTTAGACCACATTAAGAAAAATAGGTTAAAAAAATTAAGAAAATATATTATAATCTTACCTATAAATGAATTATTAGTTATATTATTCTTTAAAGGACATAAAAAGGTTCCTTAAAAAGTGATCTAAAGGAAGTTTACCGAAGAAGAGGTAATCGTCTTTACCAAATATTTCATGTTTATTTCTTATTATAATTAATATAAATATATTTTAACAATATAAATAATAATAAATTTAGTATCATAAATAAAATTTATGGTTATTATTACTAGGGTACAATAATTTTACATGCCTTTTCTATCCAACGAAAATCGAACACATCACTCGTTTATACGTACGAATTATCATCTCCACATAACGGTGTAATCTGGGTTTCATCACTATTTCAATCAATTGTTTTTACAAATGGAACTAAATAGTTAATCAGATATTTATGAAATATTTATAGTTATTTGAATATAATATATTATTTATCATCTTACCTTTCAATAAATTGGAAAATTATTATATCACTCGTATATATTCATGGATAACCTCCTCTATAATGTGGTGTGATTTTCTCCATTTATGATTTACATAGATGGTAATAAGGATAGATATAATACATATATATTATATATTTTGTATAATAATAATTATTATATAATGGTTAATTATTATTTACCTTTCTTTTGTTTGATCAATTGAAAAATGAAAATAGTGTTTATGTGTGCATATGGTGTATCATCTCCATGAATGGTGTAACACATTTTTCTATCTCTACCTATAGTTTTGGATTATAAGTATTAATTAATATATGTTATAATTATTTTATGATTATAATTCTGGATATTAGTGATCCCTGATCAAATTACAAGGACCAGAACTACCAAACCGAAACTTTCCTGAAAAACGAAACAATTAACACCTGAAACAATGATGATAATAAAAAAATTTAAAAAACAGGTGATATGATGTTATGAATGGATATTATATTACATTAAAAATATTTATATGATAATTATATGTAATTATAATAAATATAATATTATTATACATGGTGTTTAAAGAACGTATGTGGAAATACAAACTTGAGGTAAGGTATTTCATCTCAATTTCCACTCCATTAAGACATATTTATTATAATGAACCTATTTATTTTTATGTGGTGTATATGAAACCAAATTGATGTATTTATCATGAATATATATTTATTAATCATTATTAATGTTTCCATTATTGTTTACTCTTTCAATATGTTACAATTTAAATTTTACCAAAGAGGTAACAATTTATTTTAGAATCTAATATTTTGGGAATGCCCCTATTTTAAATTAATTAATATTATATTATATCTTTAATAAACTATATATATATTTTTATCTTCTTGGAATTTAACGATTTTCCATGTTATTTCTAAATTTTTATTTCATTTTAACTTTAATCAAGAAATTAAAATTTTAAAATAAATATTCATCTTATTTCTCTTTTGATTGGGGACATTTTCTTCTATGCCCATATGTTTCAATTTTTTTACAAAAGTCATTTTTATTTACAAAAAATATTTATTAAGGATATTTTATTTTATCCATGAAATTTTACATGTTTTTTAATGAATATTTATAATGTTTTTTACATGGTAATTTTTGAATTTCATTACAAAATTGAAAGGGAATGTTTCATTCAAACATATATATAATTAATAGAATTTTACACTACCATAACCATTTGATAATATTTAAATTAATATATATTTTTTGAATTTTTTCTAAATTAATACCCCTCAATGAAAACATATTTCAATGTTTTGATTTTATTTTTATTTATTCTCTAAAATACCTGAATTTAATAAAAAATATATATTTCTAATGGAATCATGGCCATATATTATCTCTTATAAATTTTTTATTCATTAAATTTCTATTAAAAAATTCAACTTATTATGATCATTCTTCTTTGGAAATTAAATTTCAATTAAATATTCATATTCATTATAACATGTATATGATTATTTTCTAAACTATAAACCATTTCTACATACAATGTTTTACTTTAATTTTTTTATTGACTTTGTAAATATTAATACCTCATATTATTGACTAAATATAGATATTTATTGGTAAGAAATATTGTTTATGATTTAAAATTATAATTCAATATATGAGAAATGCATTTGACATATAGTGAATAGTGGGGACAAGTTATGGATTTACATTCAATGAACTTGCATGTCTCATGAGACGAACCTATTGGAAAAAATTTATTAAATTAGGTTTTAGTGAATAACTAGCCATCGATTAAACTACCTTGGAACAAGGAATTTATTGTATAGATATCATCGTGTCTGTGATGAAGAAATTCAATATTAATCCATTACTTCTTTAAAAATTTATTTATAATTATCCCTGGGATTATCACGTTGATATTATTTGTGGTTGAATTTAACTCCCCAGTTGTTGATTAAATGGAATGTGTTTCAGTTATATACCTTTAAATATTGATTATTCCTTATATACTCATGATAGATTCCATTGTATGTAGCCCTTACTATGAATTTGAGAATACCTTTATTTTTTAGTTTCTATATGATATGATAAAGGATATTATGAATAATATTAAGGACGCGAGAATGATAATTTTTCAATTGTTTTGATATTTATAATGAAATATGGGAATCATGCATGTATCTGGTTCTTCAAAGCTACTAAACTGATCGATACTTGGTGATTTTATCCCTTGTATATTATTCCAAAATAATGGAGTAGATATTGGCTATGGTTTATTGGATTTTGAGTTACTACAGTTGGTACTAGAGACAGTTTTATAAAAACCTTTGGAACTATATTTTAAATTAAAATAAATAACTTGATAATTATGATAATCCCATATATTATTTAAGAAACTTCACCACTATAGATTTTTATTTTATGGATCAATATTTAAGTTGATCGTCAGATAACTCACTATATTCAATTATTTAATGATGTTTCCTAATAGATGAAATGGAATGAACACCCATAGTTACTGTAGGGATTTTCTTTACTGATAAATCCGATGTATTTGGAGTTGGAATATAGCAGATTATGGATGTAACATCAAAACCTAGGTTGCACTAGTCTGGTACCCAAAACTGGTTCACCACATAACCTGAGGCATGCCTACCCATATGCAAGAGGTTGTTAACAAACAATGAGGTTCTAATAGATCACATGGGGATACTATAACCTCTTCATTAGATTAATAAATAATAGATAAAATATGAACTATAGAAACTAAATAAACAAAAAACATGAACCATGAATCTATTTCCCAAAATAGGGTACAAGCCCATAACCAAATAGTTAATGTTCCATGTTATGTCATACAGTTCCATGAGTAAAGGGAAAATAAAAAAAATATTGAAAATACCCAAAATAGGTACCATCTTCTCATATCAATCAATCATCCATGCACATCACATACCCAAATCAACCATCTAACAGATTTCCCTTTACCTTTTTCTAACCCACAACCATGACGTCTTATCGAGTACCCAATGGTGGCTTGAGAAAGGTGTGACTACAACTCATTTGGCCACCACCAACGGTGTCTACAAAATACCCAGTATAAATATATAGTGTATATAGGTACTTAATGAAAGACAAGATAAATAAAAGTTAAATTGGATTCTATTAGTTAACAATATTCAGTTTAGCTAATTTCATCATTTGTTCCATTGGTTATATATTTTCATCAAAAACACTTCAGTCTATGTTGTTCATAGAAACTATGCATAAGGGGAAGGAATAACTTTTCCTACATCACAAGAGAAAACATTACATAAAATAATAAATAACACTTACCTTGGATCCTGGGTCTAGGTTTTCACATCTCATGAATTCATTAGGGGAATAAAGCCTCAATATAACTCTATAACCCATGAAATATCAGGGTGGTGATTAGGGCCTATGTCTAACACAACCCATGGTCATAGAGAACAAATTTCAATAACCCACTCATACAACTAAGCCATGTGTATATGTGCCATTTACAAACCATAACACAATCAACACATTTACCATTTAAAAATCATATTACATTAAACACCTACACTATCTTCATGACTTATCCCATTAACTCGTTTACCATTTATAGTTCATTACTCAATAACACATTTTCATTATACCAAATTTCCACTTATTCCATGTTTCCAACTAAACACTATTAAGTTCAATTTTATTTCAAAATCCATGTTAACAAACTAAACATAGTTCTTATCAGTTTTCATTCATTATCCCAAGTTAACATGGTAAAAAAATACCAACCATTCTATCTTATAATCCATTAAATTTCATATTTAATAACCCAATATTGTGTTCATGAATGCGATAAACCACGTGGCTAGCCTCATTCTAGGTCTAATCAACCTCAATGCATCCCACAGAGATTGTGAGTTGTTTAATAAATTATTTAGGCACCAAATTTATCAATTCTTACTAAGTACATCATTTTAACAATAAGAGGGTACCATATCCAACCACATACACAAAAAACAAAACAACAAGACTATTATGTATAACTTATAAACTACCTATCATGATTTCATTAATTAATTCTTGCTCAACCTTAGATTTTGATTCAATCTCAAACCACCTTCAAAGACCCAACCTAGAATCTATTGAGAAAAGAGGTATTTAGGGATTTAGAAGAAGAAATAACATTCCAAAAACCCTAATCCAGAAAAATGAAGTAAGAGGAGTGTTATACTCACCTAGAGATTCGATATACACATAATGATGATCTAAATGGATTATAAATGGGGGAGATCAATCCTTTTTAATTTTTGGAGGAAGGGTTCAACACCCATGGATACTGTTGGAAGACTGGGGAGAAAATAATGCTAAAAAAATTAATGTTAGAGGGAGAAAAGTTAAATTTCACCTTATTTAATGGGTAACACATTTTGGTTGGATGGTTGAAAAAACTGTGTGTTAATCTTGCACCACCCTCTCTCCAATAGGGGTATGGGTAACACAGTTTTTTGGGGATATGAACGGTTTGACATACCATGAATTGGTAATTTAGGGTACCTTTTTCCAAGACAACATTTTTTGTTCCCCTAGTATGCATAGTTTGATAAACTATACACAACCCCTCTCCAAAGAATATCGTTCTAGAACACAGTTATCACGAACAATTTTTAAAATTTGAAACCTGTACTGGATGGCCTCTTTTACCCCTCTTTCACATACCAAACCCCCGAGACACGCACTAGTCCCTACATACTATTAGAAGACATTTCATTAACAATTGTACAAAATTTAAACCAAAACATAAACAAGAACATAACTCATTAGAATCCAATATCTTACAGCCTCCCCACATTATAATGGCACATCCTTGAGCTACACTCCATGAATTATTGTGTATCTATGAAAAAAAGTCATGGCCACTGGGCCTATATATATGCCTACATTTCCCAATTTTAATCCCAAATGTTACCATAATACTAAAATAATCTGACTAGTGGAACAATATTAACTCATAAAACAATCTCACTGTGATCCACAATATGAACTAGACTCTCCTCAATGGACACATCAGACTTAAGCTCCACATCCTATACATCTGTCACATGGAGAAGGGTTTGGTGATACTATCAAATATAGGAAAAATGAAAAACATGGAACATGATACTATACCACTATAGAAGATCCAATCATTATTCTACTGGTCCGATCCTATCTACAATCTCAAATATCCCCATGTACCTATGCACCAACATACCTTGTTTCTGAATATGATGGTGACCCAACCTTGCAAATTCTTGAACGGACATCCAATCAACCTCCCTAAACTCTATAGGTAGATGAAATTGTTTGTCATATGAACTATGCCAACTTTGAGTCATATATTTATATTTCTAAATCTACAAAACCAGCTCTAATGTCTTATAATGAGACTTAATCCCAACAAATATGACTCACCAGCATCAATCCAACATAATGGAGACATACAAGAACTTCCATAGATCGCCTCAAAGGGTGAAATCTAAGTTGTCAACTGATGACTATTATTGTTGGTGAACTCAATAATAGACAATAATTTATCCCAAGATTAACCAATTTGTAAGACACATGCACTCAACATGTCCTCTAGCACCTGAATAGTATTCTATTACTACCCGTATGTCTATGGGTGGAGATCCATACACAAAAACACCTATGTTACATATTCCTTCTATTACCCCTATGAGAATTATGAAGTAAAATGAAGATCATGATCTGAAACTATAGTTTTTGAGACCCCATTCAACTTTATAATCTCTTGAACATATAAATCACCAAAAATTTCAATTGTGCATTTCTCCTGAATCTATTACAAATGTGACACATTGGTCAACGGATCCCCAAAAAACCATATCGCCTCATTATTTGAAGGAATCCTTAGGATTCCTATCAAAAAATACATCATAATGTCATCCCACTTCCATTCTGGAAAGGGAAATAGCTATAATGAACCCCCCAGTTGATGATTCTCAACATTTTCCTACTGATAGGTGTAACATTAAGTCACAAAACTTGTAACCTCTTTCTTTATACCTAGCCACCAATACCTTTTACATAAGTCACAGTAGATTTTGGTAAATATAGGGTGAACCTCCCAATTTAATGAATGAAACATACACATCAAAGTTTCCCGAATACAAGTAGGAATGTCAACATGACCACAGACATAAATTATCTCATCATCATCAATAGTCCAGCTGGAAGGTGACTCCCAACCTTTAAGACTTTTTATCATGTCCAAACACTCTGGATCTTTATACTACCTCTTTTTAATCCATATCACAAGAATAAAATCAGATACCAAGGATTAAAGTGTCATATCCCCTTGTCCATACTCAACCTCTAGATGCATCTCAGCAAACAATGACATCATCCTCTACTTGGAACTAGATTCCTAAACTGTTAGTGTTTGAGTCTTCCAACTCATGAATCTAGAACACAGTTTTTTTCTTAGTATTAAAGCCATCTCAAAATAAAAGGAATACATGTACATATTTCATATTTTTCTATCGAAGATAAAAATCATGCATCGAGAGGATGTACTTCAGGCTTTTATGACTGGTAAACAAAGTAACCCTTTCCCAGAACAAGTAATTCCACCAAAACATTAAAGCATTAACCACTATGGATAATTCAAGATCATGTGTAGGGTAATTTAGTTCAGGATCCATTAAAATCCATGACCCATATGCCACATTTTTATCATATTTCATCGACATCACCCCAATCCCAACAATGGATGCATCACAAAACAAGGCATACTCATTACCTGGTTCATGTAGGATCAAAGTAGGTATAGTAGTAAACCACTTATTTAACTCTTAGAAAGAATCCTCACATGAACTAGACTATTCAAACTTTGTTCCCATATTGTTCAATCCAAAAAATGGTGATTCCATATGGGAAAAGTATTTTATGAAACTTTGATAATAGACTGCCAAACTCAAAAAACTTCTGATATCAAAAACATTTTTGGGTTGTTTCAAAGATAAAATAACTCATATTTTATCTAGGTCCACTGAAACACCTTCCATAGAGATTATGTATAAGGACCTATCCTTAAAACATTACATAATATTGAATTAAATGAATAATTCACATTGATGATCTTTTCAGGTTTAGATTTATAGAGAATTAAGACATAACTATTACATCTCAATGATTACAAAGTAGACACATCTACTCAGTTTCCATTTTTTTCACAAAATAAAAACTATTGAAAAAAATATTCATGTATAGTTCCATGTTTTATATATCATGAAATTTCCTTGATCCCATCCTCGACCCTATTCCACTTTATGTCTTGGGAAAAAAATTTCAAAAACTTAGGATGAGCATAAAAAGATCGGTAAGGGATACACAAAGAAAGAAAACATTAGATCATCAATATATACACAACATAAGCCTTTTAACATAGTTCATGAAATCATAAGATTTATTCATAACTCATAGAAATCATAAGACATAAAGGTAACTTGACTCATGCATAACATTCTTACATGGGGAGTAACCTTCATGGTTACGTTTGGAATACCTATCACAGTATATTCCCTAAATCTATTCGGAGAAACCTTAGCGTTTAACTCATTTGCATTACCTAATGCATTGGAGAGATATCTCAGGCTCACCTGCCCTTATTTTATTACGGAACCACCCGACTTCATAAACAATTCCCAAGAACCATAACTTAATCGTATCACATAAAACAAGCATAATGGAATCATAAAATTTCCAAATTTCAATCACAAGATATCAATACAACAGATTGATATAATCAATACATTATCAAAACCATTTTCAATACCAAAATAAAAGAAAAGTAAAACATGGTATATATTTGTTCATTCAAAAAATTTATGGCTTGCAGAGGAAGCTGAAACTCAAATGATGGTCACGGTGGCAGAGAAGTCATTCTCGCTGCATACATAAGATAAAAACATTCCTTTTGTTGTTTAGTAAGATGCTTCATGTAAAAAAGATTCCTTTTGAATGAAATTAAATTTCAAAAGGGTTTATTATACAACTAATAAAAGAAGGTCATATATAAATTGAATTATGCCTCAACGAAAGAAGATTGAGACGAAGTCCCTTACAAAGATTATATCATTAGATTAAGGATAAATCAATTACATAATTATGTGTGAAAAATATAAATACACTCAATATAAGTGGATATTAAGTGTAAAATAGTCAGAGGTCATCCACACATATTCATAGCGCGACATAATCAAGAAGTTGTGGTTTAAACCAAATAATTGAAATTGGGCTAAGAAGTTCCCTTACAGAAATTCGACAGCCTAACAACGTCACTTTAAAATTCAAAAAATGAGTTCATGAAAGATAAAAAGGGTATCTCATCACTTCTATATAAACATTACATCAATAAGTATATATAATAATATATCCAAAAATAAGAATATGTAAATTAAAATACCTAACAAAAAGAAGTCTTTTAAGAAGAGAAGGGTGAAAGGTTCCCTTACCGATTTGGGTAACTTTTGAAACGTACAGCCCATGAAAGAAGGGTCAAAAAATGAAGTGTAAATACACATAAATTAACATATATTACACAAATAATACAATCATGGGTAGTACCTACACCAAACAAAAGGAAATAGTGGAAAATGTAGCATGAATCTCACAGGAATAAAAAGTGATATAAAAACCTCTTACCTCGTTGTAATCAATCAAGTCGTATGACCAAAAGATAATAAGAACCAAATGAATCATAGAATACAATGAATATAAATAGAATCATGATAATATATATCAAATTGCAGTATACAATACACCAGATGCAATAAATAATTGGCGAACAATGTAAATCTCACCGAATTAAAAGTGAGATAAGAAATCCCCTTACCTCAAGTCCGACTTGTCTTGTTCATTTCTTTATATTCCTCTAAATTGGGTAACTCTTTTTGATTTGATCCAAAGGCTTACTTGGAAAGACTTCTGCCCAAATTGAGGCTTCTAGGAGTGAGAGAGGGATGTGGAGAGATAATATGAGTAGAGGTTGGATGAGAAAACGACTTGAGAGGTGTGGATAAGGGGGTAGAGGTGGGGGCCTTTTATAAGAGGGAGGAGGGTCACTTTTGGAAAGTCTTGAAATATTACTTTATTATAAAATGGTTTTAGGATTTTAAAGGTCCCACAATGATATATTTAGAGGATAAGGTGATAAGGGTTCGAAATCCACCTATCCAATAGGTTTTTGACAAGTGTAAGTCTAATATTTTACCTTATCTTTTCATTTAATTTAAATCATTCATTAATGAGGTAATCACTGCATCATCATGGTGGCATAAATAAATAAATTTATTTAATGTCTAAAAATTATAAAAAAAATACCATGATGTATGAAATCATTTTAGATTTCCAATGACTATTTATAGTCTAAGTGATCATTTATGTACACAAAATTAATTTTTTTTTACTTAGGATATACAAAACTTCATTATATTTATCTTCTTTTTTTTAAATAAAGTCATAAATGTCACTATCACACCCACGTGACTCCATTGGCCCTCAAGTTCGATAAAATCTTCCCATGGTCGGTCATGACTCAAAAAAGTGGATTTGGACACAGGTTGGGGTCATTTTATATTATTATGATATTATTTTATTACCCTTAACTACCCTATTACTAATTAATCACGATAATTAAAGATAATTACCATTGTTACTATTCATAATGTCCAAAAAAAATAGTCTTAATTACATAATTTGGACCTTCATATTCCAAATATGGAATCCATTTTACCAAATTTTAAACACAAAAATAGAAGTAATTAATTTAAAAATAATTCTTGGTGTCAAAACCAAAGACGGGTTTTTAAGAAGTAAAATTTATCAAATGATTGACT